>JAUDYJ010000001.1:40709623-41927123 GCA_030761175.1 Masticophis lateralis
ATCCTAAGATAGTTCTGAATATAAGGCCTTCTTGACTATGAGATGAGTTCAGGATATGTCTGTGCTTACAAAAGGAAACTACAATTTTCCATACTGCTTTTTATTATTCTCAGTTAATAATGACTGGAATTTCTGAAAGGGTGATGAGGTCATGAAGTAGTTTCAATGCAAGACATGCTTTCGCTTATATTCACATTCAGAATTCACTCTTTTTGATAGCACTCACTCTTTCACATACATACTATTTCATGACACACATAAAATCTTCAGGACAGTCCAATAACATTTTGCGCTATTTTTTAAAGTAATGCCACTCTACAAGCATCTTCAACTTTTGATACAGCATTAATTATGAAATGCTCTAAATAGAATATTTTATCAAATAGGCAAGCAAATAAACACTTATAAGCCCCAAAAGTTTAAGCACTACTTACACAATCTCATCATTCTGAAATTCAAGCTCTCCACAGGTGTCCTCGAAGTCCTCTCCGCCTCCCTTGGCTGTGCCTTCAATTGTTTTGTATGGCACAATAACATTTCCTCGAGCTCCAGATGTCCGTAGCACTTTCACTTCCATGGTCCCCACACTCTCACTTACATGAGTGACTGGTTCCTCAAAAGTAAATATGCCAGCATGATCATCATCAAAGATTGTAACCGTGGCTGTAGCAGGTGAGCCCAGGCATGCCACAGTTGCAACATGGTTGCCCTCTAGAACACCTTCTTCAGATCGTTCTGACACTTTCACATTATTGAGGTGAACAAGGAAATTCTCATCTTCCTCAAATATGTCATCATCAATTATACCAACTCTTATTTCTTTTTGTGTCTCACCTGGCTTGAATACCACTGTCCCTTCAGTGAACTCGTAATCAGACCCTGCATTGGCTGTACCATCTTCTGTTCTGAAATCAACCAAGACTGTTTTGGTCAAATCACCACCTCTACGGGCAATTGTTAGAGCTACTGTGCCACAGTTCTCAAGGCACTGGTAGGTGCTCTGCTCAAAATAGACCTTACTGACAGGGTCATTGTCTGCCACTTCACAGTTGACCTCATGCATGCTGACTGCTTTTCGTGCTTGGTCAGCTGCATGTCGTTTCAATATGTTGCCAGCTCCAGTCATTAACCGAGTAGCCTGAATGCGATAAAAGGCGCGACTCTTTTGTTGCTGACTCAGAACTTGATAATTAGCTAGTTCTATTAGCTGTTCAATCTCTTTGTCTGGATGCTTCTGTTTCAATTCCTTCAGGATTCTAGCCATTTCTCTCCTTGCTTCTTCATCGTCTTGATCCTTCTCATCCACCTCTAGGACCAGAGTGCCATCCAAGAAACTTTCAACATGGGAATTAACTATCTTTCCATCCATTTCAATATCAGCCTTAGATTGCGGCCCTTCACCCTCATGTTCAATTATCATGCCTCTCTGCTTTCCAGCTCTGTACTTCTTGTAGACATACTTATAGAATAAAAGCCTTCGATCAGCAACCCATGCAAACACGACACAGATAGGAAAAAAGAAGAAAGTGAGTAAACTTTCCCAGACTTCTACTTCTCCAGGTGATATAACTGACAAAATTAAATACAGCCAAGTATAGGCAAAAATGCTCCAAGCTGCAGTGACAAAAAATACACGAAGATGCTTAATCTTCCTGATTTCTCCATCAGGGACAACATAAACACAAATGGCTATAATGACAAACATATTAAAGGCAGCACTTCCTACAATAGTGCTTGGCCCAAGGTCTCCTGCCTTGAAGTCATGGCCACATACTTCAATGACAGATAGGAGGATCTCAGGTGCAGAAGAGCCCAAAGCCATCAATGTTAAGTTTGATACGGTTTCATTCCAAATTCTTACTGTTGTCTTGCTGGTCTCACCATTGGGTTTCTTGATTGTTATCTCTCTCTCTTGGGAAGTAATAACTTCTATGGATGACATGAAACGATCTGCTATAATAGACACTCCTAGAAACATGTAGACCATGGCCACAAAGTATACAGTAGCTCTTGCTATTTTATCACCAAATGAAGGATCTTGAGGTTCCCAAATTGGCAAAATTACACCTGTCTTACAGATATAGGAACCAGAACATTCTTCTGAATGATTGGTTTCTTCAGGTTGATGTTCTGTATGTACTTTGTCCACATGGCATAGCAAAAATGCAACAATTAAAAGGAGAAGACCACCAGGCAAGGCAGTTGAATTCCTTAATCCCATCATGATTGTTCTGTCAGACCAATTTCCAAAGCTTTTCTAACCTGCAGAATACAAAAATGTGAAATATATTACCAACATTCAACTGAAGAAAGCTACAGCTTTTTTCTTTCTATAAGCACCATTTTACATAATCTTTTACCTTCTAGGAAAAAAACCCCTGAATTTACAAAACTGAAGTCCATAAAGTAATTTTCAATTGCTGAATTATATTTTTAAATCTATAGATTTACTCTCAAATAATAGTTTTCTATTCAACTTGTATTCAGATTAAAGTCATTGAAAGAATGGTGTAGGTTAATGATATAGGCAACTGAAGATACAACTATATCATTGCTGAAATTGTATTTTCTGTTTTATAAATAAATAAAATACAATGCCATATTCAGTAACGTGTATCATACAGAATAATTACGTATAGTGTTTTTAAGATGTGTGGACTTCAACGCCCAGCGTGGCTGACTCGGGAATTTTGGGAGTTGAAGTCCATATATTTTAAAGTTGCTAAGGTTGAGAAACACTTGTCCAGCTAGATGTGACAAAGCTTGAACTGTTTTCCATACTGTCTAGATATGTATGGAAATCCCCAGAGCACGCCCAAACCTTCTTTCTACAATCATTCTCAGAATTATTTATTTCTATTCTGTGCATTATATCTTTTATCTACTAACTGATCCATAACAAGTATTTCTCTTTTATATCATGACCATTAGTGTTTACTTAGGAATATTTAGGAAAAAATAATTAAAGGTTTTTGAAAAGTCTAAGTAAACAGTATTTTATTTTTAATAATATTTTCCCAGATCTCATCAATCTTACACTTGAAATCATTCTTACATAAAACTTACAAATGCATAAACTTCCATGGTTAAAGCATTAACATTGGAAACAGGATCAAAGCACTAGGCATACTTGGGGTTCAAATCAGCAGCCCAGTCCCATAGTCCTTTTATTGAAACAATATGCCTTCATACAATTCAGACATGAAAGGGAATAAACTGATTTATTTATTTAGGATATTTATAACCTGTCTTGAGTTTTCTCAGGAAAAGTAGTAAAGAAATGCAAAAGCTAAAAATAGAAGGTAAAAAATCCTAGATAAAAATAGAAGTCCATGGAAATGTAAAAACACATCTCAGGGCAAAAATTAAAACATATTTTAAGTGTTCTGATGTCAGAGACCTCACTGAAGCTTTCAAGTAAGCTTCTTGGGGAATAGCAGGGGATCGCATCAATTCCAGCATTGTTGAGCCAAGGACTCACTAGGCCTGACCCTTTTGTAAAAGTAAAAGTAAAAGTAAAAGTAAAAGTAAAAGTAAAACAAAATAAAGCAAGACTCTGGAGACATTGTCACATCCTCCTATTACAATATCTCTAGTCCCTACTCTAGGTAGCACTCTATATCAGATCCAACCCTGAAAGAAGCACTTGTCAAGGCAGGTATTCCATCGCCTTTCTATTGCAATGTATTTGTACTTCCACTTGATAACTTGTTATAGATTGCTCACAAAGAGAGACGGACTATGATTAACAAAACTGGAAGCAGAAGTAAACACACCTCCCTGGCTGCAGCATCCAGAGATTCTTTTGTTGGAATGTCCAAAGCATTTTGACACTATTGATGCTTGTTTTTATCTAATTTGTAATACTATTTTGTATTTTTAAATGATTTACACAATATTTTATATATTTTATAAAATGTTTACAAACATTTATAAAGGTTTGCTTTTTATAGTAGCCTTTAATTAACTTTACACTGCAGAGGCCTTTTTGATGCGTAGCATAAAATTAGAATAAATAAATAAGCAAGTATGACGTTACATGTTTCTTAAGTTATATACTGTAATCAATCCACTGAGGTAGTTATAAACAACGATCATGTCAGTAAGGTCTATTTTGAGCATCAATAATGATAATGAATACAGCACGAAATCACATGATAAAATAGCAATTAGAACACTAACATTCTAAGCCATTAAAATGGCTTTTAAAAAACATGAAAATAAAAATAAAAAAAGACCTTTGTCTAATATTTCAAAAACAGTAATATAATAGTGTTCGCAGACAAGGCACCACAATCAAAAGACTTTCTCTCTGCTTGAAGTGAAGCTATGGGCATCCTAATTCATAAACATGGGAGAAAATATTGCTTCACATAATGTTATTATTTATTATTATTTATTGTATTGATTAGACCTCTGTGCCTCCCATCTTGTCTAGAGGCAACTAAGATTAATTTTGTTTAAGACATTTAAATAAACTGTTGGTTCCTGGAGAAAAATGGTAGAGAAATCTAACTATTACTACTGCTGCTGCTGCTGTTACTACTACTACTACTGCTAATTATAATTATAGTGGAATTTTTGAATTACTGTAGACTGAGAAGTTCAGATGGCAAGTACAATGGAGATTAGTATTGAATAATTTTAGTCAGCAGTTTAACTGCCAGGCTTTGAAGAAGCTGATTCAGGATCATTTCCTAAAACAGTCCCACATATAATACATTACAATAGTCGATAAGGAAATTTAACAGAATATGAACAATTGTTACAAAACTCTATTTAGTTAGAGGCACACTTGGTATATCAGCTTAAGCTGATCAAGGGTGCTCCAAGCTCCTGAGGCAATATCCATTCTTTAAGTGAAGCACAACTATTTTTGGAACAGGATAAACATTACTTATGTGGGCGGGCATACCACTTACAAAAAGGATTATTTCCATCTTCTTTGGATTGAATCTCAGTTGATAAGCTCTCATTTCCCTACCCAGGCACTGATTCAGAACTTCTACTGTCTCATCTATATTAGATGAAATGGAAAACTAAAGCTGGGTGTCACCTGCATATTTGGTGACACTCCACCCCTGTCCTTGAGAGCCTCCTACATAGGTTTCATGTAGATGTTAAAAATAATGCAGTCTTAAACATAATCACAGGCCTAATGATAGTCACAATGCAAATCAGTAATCCTTCAGCACCCTCTTCTCTAACTAGCCATTCAAGCAAAAGCAGATCTAAAAGGGTTCTGTCCTAAATGGTTTTTCTGTCCCAAAAGATGCCATGGTCAGCAGTATGGTCAGAGATGTCTAAGACACCGAATCAGGTTGTACGCTTCTTGTCCCTTCCCCAAGGTAGATTATGAAAACCAAACTAGGCAGTTTCTGTTACAAATTAGGCCTAAAACCGGAGTAAACAAAATCTATGACTTCTGTTCCATTCAAGTGTACCCAGTGCTGATCAGCAAGCAATTGCCCAGGGACCTTGCTCATTCTAGAAAACAGCTCTGGGAGTCACAAACCAAGTATCTCTGGAGGCAACCTTAATCTTAATATAACATTTTAAATATTACTCTCTACTGAGTACACAGTTTCTTTGCAACGAAAGTAAAAACGGCGAGATAGGCTGCAAATATTAAAATATAGCGGAGCTTAAAAGTTTATGAATCATTTTGAACTTACCGTGTTTCTGCATAAACAACATAAACTGTGATCTCTCCCACATGAATGAACAAGTATGTTTTCAATTCATTTGTTTAATTGGGTTCTCTTTAGTTAAGAGGATTTGTGTGGAAAAGCGATCACATTTAGATCACATTTGGTGAAAATATGATTAGATCATATTTAGGTAAAAATATTGAAAATTCAAAAGAACTCACAAACTTTTAATCACTACTGTATAATAAAGGAGTTGGTTTTACCTTTCTGGCAATTCTGTGAAAGTAAGTATCTACGTAGTTCTGCACTTATTTTTAATGTGTTTGGTAGCTCCTCTTGTTCATACTGCAGGCAGCATTAGCAAAATTTGCTGACCAAAAAGAAGTTGCTTACTTCCTTTGCTTGGTGAGAGCAGGAGGTGTTAATAGATGCCATCTGTGGCATCACTTAACTATTATTTATGCAAATTGTGGCATTAAAAGTGGGTTGGGAAAGGCGCTTTCCTGACAGGCTCAAAATACACAGACAACTGAGGAAGCTCATTTTTGCTGACAAAAAGGGCTCTCCCCAACTAAAGTTAAAGTAAAGTTAAAGTTACAATGTTAACTTAGGCTCAGGGGACAATGAATAGATTCACATAACGGAACTATAGAAGGGGCAAAGTAAGAGGTATCCATGGATGCTATCTTTGGCATTTCATTAGTTACAAATTGTAGTGGGAAATCTGATTTTTTAAAAACTGGCTGTTGGGAACTTCAGATTGCAATTGAGCAGCAAGCTTTTGCTTTATGCTTAACAAAGAGGGCATTCTAACTTACAGCACTTAATTAACACAGGCTCATGGGGCAGTCCATACAAGAAAAATATACAAAAGTAAAACTGTAGCAAAGGGTCAGACCCAAGGAGTTACTGTGGGTGGGACTACAACAGGGATCAAATCCAGCAGTTTCTGGAGAACCGGTAGCGGAAATTTTGAGCAGTTCAGAGAACTGGCAAATACCACCTCTGGCTGGCCCCAGAGTGGGGTGGGAATGGAGATTTTGCAATATCCTTCCCTCAGGAGTAGGGAGGGAGTAGGGATTTTGCAGTATCCTTCCCTTGCCACACCCACTAAGCCACACCCACAGAACCAGTAGTAAAAAAAAAATTGGATTTCACCACCGGATTACAGATTTAGCCAATGCTAATGGATTTTATAAATTAATGGGGCAAAGAGAAGACAACTCCAGCAACCCCTCTCCCAATCTAAGTTGATTTTGAAAGTTCTTCCACTTTTGAAAGTTGCTTCTTACTGCCTTGGGCAGAATATTGCTGGAGAGAGAGCAAAAATCCAGTTTATCATTGAACAGTAAAAGGAAAACATTTTCCCCAAGCAATTACATGTAAATCTAGGAAGAGGGTTCTACTTACATTCAATGATACAAAATAGGTAGCCCTTAACTTATGACTGGTTGCTTCATGATCATTCGAAGTTACAATCACCCTTCCCAAAATGACCCAGATTCGAGGGTCTGACAATCACAATTACATGATTGCATTTCGAGTACTTGGCAACCAGCCCACATTTACATAAGTTTGTAATGACCACAACCTGTAACATTTTTTGCTGGAAACTTCCATTTACTTCTGTTTTCTAGTAAAAAACCATCTATTGTGGACAATGGGCTTGCAGCATTCGCTTAATAACCACCACCACCACCCAAAAAATCATAAAATTGGGTCAGTCATGTGGGTGCCTCAATTTATGACCATCATGACATACAATGGAAATTCTGGGTTCCATTATGGGTGTACGTCAAGGACTATCTGTAAAAGAAGTTGTTTAAAATTAAGAAATGTGCAAGAAGTGTAAATAGTTGCATACATGATGTTAGAAATTGGTGGGTGTCTTTGATGTGCCTTGTGAACAAATCCTCGTGAAGCCTTTCTAATGGTACTATACGCTAAAGGATTTCCAGTACTATTTGTGAAATTAAACACATATGGCAGAAAATAAACCTTCAAAGTAACTGCAAATAGAAATCAAATGAAAACTGGGGGAGATGGGCAGTTTAGAAATGTGAAATATAAATAAATAAATAAATAAAAATAAATTAATATAATTTGTAAAGTTAACCTGTAATAGAATCTAATAGGAAAACAAATGTACAACAGATGACAATAAGACAGTCCATTAAATCCAATGTTTAATATAAAACTCTGTACATGTTTATATGGGAGTGGGGGTGTTAAATTATAGCATCCACTGCCATCCTAAAACTTCTTCCTCAGCAATTTCTATTTGGATGGAGCTCTGAAATCAAAACTATATCCTATATTTACTGGGAGGGAAGCTAGGAAAATATAAGGAGCCTATTTTCTTTTGCTAATGATATATCTCCAGCATTCTACTTCATATTAAATTAGCAAGACACAAGTTGGGTTCCTCTGCTTTATGCATTTTACTTATGTTTAAAGTACACCCATCTCCCTCATACAGCAACTGTTACTATAAAGGCTTGATGTATCCAAATTGTTTGATTGTTTGTTTGAGTGCTGCCCATCTCGCCAGAGGTGACTCTTAATTGTTGTATACTGTCATTGCTATGACATTCATTCAACACAGCAAACATTACATAATCCTTTACTTCTGAATTCTCACATTTTCTGTGCTACAGGAAAGCATAGCGGCTACAGTTTATTGAAAATATGTTGCAGAAGACTACATATGACTATGATTATAGTCATATGATCATAGACCCATAGGTTTAGAAAAGATCTTCAAGCTTCTCTAGTCCAGTGATGGCTAACCTTTTCCAGACTGAGTGCCCAAAGCAAGCAAGCACTCGAACCCCCAAAATGCAATGCATATGTGGCTCCCACACATGCGTCCCGCCCCTGAACATGTGCATGCGCCCCGCATGGACCCCGTCCCCCCGTGCATATGTGGCAGAGAGCCGAAGACCAGCTGGCCAGTGGGAGACGTGCACGTATGTGCAGCGGAGCTGAACTGGAGTACTGGCTCGCGTGCCCACAAAGAGGGCACTGTGTGCCACTTCTGGCATGCATGCCATAAATTTACCATCACGGCTCTAGCCGAACCCAATGCCTTTTGCAGGAATTCTCTTTCTTGAAAACCTCCATCACCCTTAACTTCAGGAAGTAGGCTGTTCCATTGCTTAACAGCTCTCACAATCAGGAAATTTCTCCTTAGTTCAGCCTTCATATAACTGTTGCTTTGCCAAACCATAGCCCTAGTACTCTATGTTCAAATTTCTACTATCACTGTGTCATTACAAATGCCACTTCTTCATGTACAGTGTCTCCAATACTTCTGAATAATTATGGAGCACATTGGATGGCAGTGAAAATCTCTGCCACTATAAAATACAAGGGAATAGGTTTTAAATGGAAGACAGAGTCCAAATATAATAATTGAAATGCTGATTTGAGATCCCTGTGTCACAGAACACAAAGATAATACTTTGATTCACTATGTCCCTTTATTATGGATTGTAAGAGCATGATGTGTCAAAAAGCCTAGCACTTAATCAATTTCATATCTATTCAGTACTAACTGAAAGATATACAGTACCACTAGGCCACATTGACTAATTTTATGGATTTTTGACAAAGCTTCCAGTGATAACCAGAACTAATTACTGTAACTATATTTCTCCTTAGCTTCTACCTATAATCTGTAAGACCAGATGCTCCATCTCTTTTCTGACTCTACTGTCTTGCCCTTTATCACCTGAGATCCTTCAGTAATGGTCTTAAGTTTTGTTAGCTAACTGCTTTTGCTGCCATTTTCTCTGCTACAGGAATATTAAATAGCAAAAACTTATTTGTGTAAGACTTTTTTTTTACTTTTTTGTTACAATTTTCCCAAAGTATAAATTAACAAAGGACTTTTGAAGTATAGATAGTCCTCGAGTTACAACCACAATTGAGCCTAAAATTTCTGTTGGTAAATGAAACATTTGTTAAGTGAGTTTTGCCTCATTTTACAATTTTTCTTGCCACAGTTGTTAGGTGAATCACTGCCAGATCAATCTGTTTTCTCCATTATCTCTGCTTGTCAGAAGGTCCCAAAAGCTGATCACATGACCCTGAGACACTGCAACTATCATAAATGTGAGTCAGTTGCCAAGCATCCAAATTTTGATCACATGACCATGGGATTGCTGCAATGGTCGTAAGAATGAAAAACAGTCATGGATTCCTTTTTTCAGTGCCATTGTAACATTCAACAGTCACTAAATGAACTGTTGTAAATCAAGGACTATCTGTACATTAACAATACAGCGATAAGGCTCACAGACAGACAGACTGTAATTAGACTGTGTATAAGAAAACTTTCTATGATGTGAATAATAATTCAGACGTATTATGTCTAACAGTCCAATTCTACACTAGGGAAATTAATGTGATGTCATCTGGCCAAGCCGATCTTTCTAAAATTCATGCTATTGAAATTCAGTTACCACGTCAGGAAAATAAAACGGAAGGTGACCACTGTCTTGAAAACTATCAAAACCCTGTCTGGAGTAGAACTATCTCATAGTAGAACTATGAGAACTATTTTCTCATCTAGAGTGAGATTCCACGTTTTAATTTTGTAGTTAAAAAGAATTGGAAGGAATATTTTCCCCCCTCACAATCTATCCTAGGAAGCTATTTTATATGCAAGTATATATGCTTTGGGCTACATTTCATTTCAGTAACTGAACTAATATGATAGCAGCAACATAATAACAGATCTCCGGTTATTTTTATAAGCTTGGGTGTTCAGTTGCATCATATATAATGAATCAGCTCTAACTGTTAACGCTGTATGTCTGTGAGGGATTGTGAGTGAGTGGTGGAAAAAGAAAGACAAAAGGAAAAGAAAAAGAAAAAAAGAAAGAGAAAACAATTTAACACAGAATATTATTTAAACAAATTACCTCCAGTGATAATACATTTGACCATCATGTACACTTGACTTTGACTATAACAGTTTTATTTAAAATGATTAATCTGATACACTTGCTCAGACACAGATTTTGTATGTCCCCAAATTATGCAAAAATTCTGAAGAAGCAAAGCTGGTGTAAATGTGAAATCCCTGCAGCAAGAATGGAAAGAAAAAGGATTAGGGTTAAGGAATTATTGCACTAAGAGTCAGTGTGTAAGGTGATATAAATAGTGCAATTTAGACCAACTCCAGAACCTTTAAAAGACTTGACCTATGGCCAAAATTGCTGTACCAGAATTGATGAATAAATCACCCCACCGTTTGCTTGAAGATTCATTTACATTCTAGAACTTTCTGAATCAAATTTTAACTGACCAGAAATTATGAAGATTGTACCTTCTTAGCTGTCTTTTTGTTATACCATGTGACAGGTTGGAGGAAGAGAAGATGTTAATGTACATTAGGAAAAATGTAGTGTGTGAACTCTGAGTCTGAATATGTTGTACCCCGATATTTAATGCAAAAAAAAAGCTTTTTGAGTACATCTGATCAATCTAACAGATCTGTTATATTTGAAATACTCCTCATAACTGGGCCAAGGGGTGGGGGAAGCAGGAGGAAAACTCAGGGCTGTATGCAAGATACTAATGGCCTCCTGTGAAATCCTATGCTGTGGAAAGAGCTATGGCTCAATGACTCAGCACATGCTTTGCATGCAGATGGTTCCTGATTCATATACCAGATGAAACAGTAACTTCAGATTGCTTCTGTATTAAAAGCTGTCTTTGCAGTTATGATTTTTACGTACTAACATATGTAAAAATGTTAGCCAAGTATGAAATGAAAAGCCAAATACCTGAATTTCCAGCCTGCTAATTTTTACATCTAATCTCTAGTTTCTGGAATGCCTGGAGAGCCATATAACTGCAATTCATGCTAAAGCTGTATTCAGACAGTGTAATAACCTATGATTTACCATGACAAGAATGAGTCAAGGCAATTCTCTGGCTCATGTGCACCCTTCTTCTCCTTTGGCATGGCTGCAAGGAGATCAGTAGCTATCTCATCTAATTTAAATTAAGCTTTTTTTTGGCTGTCTTTTGAATCAGTGTTGATTCCTGGCTGAACAGTTTTCCTAACAAGATTGCAGAAGTGATTTGCCATTACCTGCTTCCTAGACCTGAAAGTAATTGGCCCAAGATCACACAGCTAGCTTTGTGCCTAAGGCAGGACTAGAACTCAAGAGTTTCCTAGTTTCTAGCCTAATGCCTTAACCACTGCACCAATAGCTCTTGATATTAACTATGGTTAACCATTATATTTGATCTCTAAATCATGATTAAACTGAATTATGTTTTCTGAATCATTTAGCTTTATGGTCCATCATTTGAAATTGACTTATTTAAAGTATTCTACACTCAAGACTAACCACAATTTCTCAGATTTAGATGACAAAACAAGCAACAGTTTATGAAGTCTTTTTTGTAAACACATACAAATGTTGAAAATCAAACAACTTCTTCAAATTAAAGATGGACAATACTAAACACACACACATATATAGATAGATAGATAGATAGATAGATAGATAGATAGATAGATAGATAGTTTAGTATTGCTCCTAGAAGCACGAAGCCGAAAACACCAGCCTGAAGATAACAAATGAGACTTCGTCGAAACGTCATCAAAACACTTCCAATTTTACGTGGGAGAAAACCTGAATAACCAAAGACCTACACGCACACACACATATATAAATATATAAATGTATCCATAACATTACAATAGACAAAATATCAAAGGCCTTTGATATTTACAGACTTCTGAAAGACATTAAGAGACTGCTGCTACCTGAAGAGTTTATATGCAGAAGTTCCATTATTTGGGGCACCGTCTTGTTATTCTGATAAGGTAGAAAAGTTGAAATTGTTCTTACTAAACAATATAAATTGCAAACAGGGAAGGAATCAACATCTTAGGCAGTGCTAAAAAATTCTAAGCAGTTAGTCAATAGCTGCATACAAATTTGGCTTGAGTACCTAAGAATTTTGACCTACTTTCCATTCCTCTGCAGGACTAATGCATGCTGAGTTTTTTCCAGCTTTTTCTTTATGTATATGGATTAAGCTTGACAATCCAAGAAAAGTGTGTGTATGCATTGCCATGGGAGATTGTAGACCTGGGTTGGGCCAGGATGAAGCTCTAGTAACTATATAGATTCTATGTCTGGTCCCCAGTGAAATATGTTTTTTTATATGTTATGGTTTTCTGCCATGTTTCTTTTAGAGTGTTTGGTGTTTTAAACTCTTATTAGTTGCCCCAAGTCACCTAGCAAGTGGGCAACCACATAAACTGAATAACCTAATGGATAAGTAAATAAATGCTGAACTTGGCTTACAACTAAAATATAAATGTTCATTTTTAAGGATGTTGAATTATAAATCAATATTCCTTCTATTTATTCAGAGATATTCAACCTTCAGAAAAGTGGGGCATTTATTAAGCAGTAGAAGTCATAGTCATTCTCTCACTGGGTTGACAAACTGTGGTGGAATAGGAAATATTGAATGGCTAAATTGTAACTTAGGTCAAAAGCACTTTTGGAACAAAATAGTAAATCACTAGGCTGTATGCATTTTTTCACCAGGCCAGTAAGAGTTCTTGGTTAGAAACTGAGTGCCAAAATACGAGAATGTATGCTATGGTTCCTGGAAGATGTTCAAGGTGAATCCGCAAGATAAATAAATTTCATAGATGGGAATCTGACATCCAAAATATTTATTTAAATGTAACAAGTGTCTGCATTTAGAGAAAAATAAAGTTCAATTCAGCATAAGACTCTCACAAAAAACCCAATTTCATACAAAAACACTTCTATTGTGTGACTCATAAACAGCAATATCTTCAGGCCGTCCCTTCTTTTTAACAAACATAATATACTGTAGCTCTTTAATGTAAAAAGTATTGACATTAATTTTATATGCTATAGAAAATGAATGAATGAAAAAATAAATACATGTTTTATTCATCCTCATCATATATGCCACATTCTTCAGTGGGTTGTTGTATGCTACTTTGGAAATGTCAAGATCAGAACAAAATACAACAAAATACAGAAATCAATCTAAAAACAGTACAATAGCACATTAAATAATAAAAGTCCTTATCAATAAAATAAAACTTAAAAGTGTTTAAAAGTCTGACTTGTTTTTTAAGTACGCGTCTGGCTCTAGAAGAATAACAAGGCAGGTAACAGACAAGCTTCTCTCAGGAGGCCATTTCCCAGGTGACAGTACACAGGTGTATTTCAGTTGCAGTTGCAAGACTTGGAAAAAGAATATAAAGATTTTTGCACTGATTCACATATAGAGATAGATAGAAATTATAATACACACTTTTCAAAAATGTCTATTTAAAACATGTTTGAACTAAACACACTAGAGATATCAAACTGTTGACTCTTGTATAATGTCAGGGCTTTAATTCACATATTATATGTTATATGGAACTAAAACACATTCCATATGTTATATGGAACTAAAAAGGGCTGTATTCAGAACACAGTGAGACTACCCATTCACTCATGTTTTGTATTCTATTAAGAAATCAGCAGCATGGGGTTTCCACAGTGAAATGCTTCTGCTAATTCTAATGATATCACAGTTTCTCTAGCAGCATTATCACAGCACTAGGCCATACAATTATATTTATTTTTACACCTCTGTTATATTCCTTCCACACAGACTTCTTCAAGGTAGCATACTTTAGTTGCAGAGAAGACACATATTTCATGCACTCAAAATAATTTTAGAAATTGTTCAGTAGAATAATTTTCTATTTTAAATATGCCTCAAATGTACTGGAGTCACAACGGTTAACTAAATAAATTGAAGATGCCCTACACTGGCCAACCTGGGATGGCAACGATGACTCTGTTTTGACTATCACTGAATCAAAAGCCAAGACTGGGCACATCCTCAATTTAGTTTTTTGCCATGAAATAGTATTTGTAATGTCCTGTAAATGGGGTAAGTTAGTTACTCTGTTATTATGGTCAGACTATCCAATGGTGATAATCTTGCCATTTTTCATTTCACTCCACCATTTTCTTCCTGAAGGATACAGTAATCCAGTAAATTGGTCTGCCCCTGGGGATTTATGGAATCTAATGGGATGTTGAATGCTTTAGAAGAATTTCCAGAATATCTGCATATTATCTGTCACCATGAAGCATGACAGGATGTGTCATTCTTTGCTGCTCTGGACAATACGACATGCAAAGAGAGGCTATGGTACAAATGGTAAAAGATTCACCATGGAACATCTGTTACTGTGCACAATCCTGTCTACTGGGTAGAAGACTTAATTTGTGGCCTCCACTGCCACAAATTCAAGGAGCTGTCTTTTGCATGAAGGGAAGACAGAGTTTATAAAAAAACATTATTGGAGGCCTTAAGTATTTGTTGTGACAGATTTGCAAGGCAGCTTGAGGACAGAATCCTTTTCATCTTGACTTTAAATGCTGCTTTTGTTACAGAACACACTGAGATCTAATGCACCATCAGATCTAATTTTGGATGGAATGGAAACATTTTTAGATTTTGAGAGTATGGACACGATGTTTATATTTGTCCAGTTTGTCTGATCTATACCACTATACATCTTGCCTTATTTAAATTAGTCAACTGAGCAAAATGGATCTAAGGATTACTAAATACATCTTTAGATAATTAATAGTGCCATTAGACTCAAAGGGATACAGTAATGCACTCCTGGTTGCTTAATAAGTAACCTTATATGAGAGGGAAGTAGGGGAGGGAGAAGGTCTATTGATCCTGCTTCATTTTTAGCAGCCACCGATATCATTAACCAAAAATTTTTCCTAGGCTATCACTGGACCTGAAGGTGCTGAATTATAATAGTTCCACCTCTACTAGTAAAAATAGCCTCAGAGAGAAGTAGTATGAGAACTTTCTCTGCATTCTAGCAGATATTTTATCCCCAGTGCAATTGTAGGAGGCAGTTATCAGGAGTTTCTTGAGTAGCTATCATCAATACAGAGATGACACCCAGTTCTACTTCTCAGAAGAAAGCTGTATGTGTTTGAAAGCAATAGCTAGAACACAGTGAAGAGGTGAGCAAGGTAATAATAGGAGGCTTAATCTTGACAAGAACTTGTAGGTAGTGTTTCTGTAATGGAAATTGCCTGTTCTGAATCAATTAGCATCTTTCAGGAAAAAAACAACAGACATTTAATTTGGAGGTTCTCATATTAATTACTACTCAGTGACTTCTGTGACCAAGAACACCAACTGCCAGCTTGTTATACAGACTTCCTTGGACTGGAATAATCTAGCTATAGCTGGTTATACACTGGTAAATCCATATTTCACTATTATAATTTGCCATATACCCTTCCTTTTAATCTGGAAGTAACTACTGATACAGTTTGTGATGACGACACTGTTGAGTAGGGCATCTGACTGTGCATGTTCTGCTAAATTGAATTAGCTGCAACTACCTTAAGTGATATGGACTGGATATGAGCTTTTTATGTATGTATTAAGTGTGAGATTTCTGGAAAGTTCTCCATATTGTTAAAGTATCTACCTACTGCACACGTTTCCTTTTATGAATATTAAGTGAATGGTAGTTTAGTTTTCCTTTTCCTCGGAATTTCTTAGTTGTTATGTTTTTACAGTTTCTTTCTGTATTTTTTAAAATGATGTACTATAAAGAGCTTCAAGATGAAAAGCAGTAGCATATGAAAATACATCCAGCAAGTAAATAAATAAAGATCAGTCAAATGCTTCAGGAGGCCATCATAGTTGATTATCTTAAAAATGGTGTTGAAGAATAAACAGAGGTAATCTATCCATGTTTTGATGGTCATCTATGAAAGTAATCAAAACAAGCTGTTTCTGCTGCAAAATGAGTTAGAACCCAGATTATAACAGATTCAGTCTAAGGATTTCACCCCAAGAAAATAATTTATTAAATGCTATGGTTGAGATAATGCTGCTGTAATAATGCAATTTGACAACTTTTACAGAAGATATACTTAGACTAGAACATTTTAGCATTGCTAACTTTTAACTTTCCATGGAAAAAGCATTATTCTTCCACTCACCCTACTGCCAATAACTCCTCAATTGATAAGATAACTGTTCTTCTTTTAGCAAGTTGTAAAACTGCTAACATTTGCAATCTTCTGTATGAATTTGGTAATACCAAAATTAAGCAGACTTATTTAAAAATAACCACCAAGCTTTTTCCAAAAATGGACAAAAGCCCAGAGCATTCTGAACATAATTTCAGTGTAAAACATCTGTGGACAATCTTTTTTTTCCCCTTCTATTGAATATTTTATGTTAGAACTATTACCAACCCATGACGGGCCCTTCTTTCTTTATCCAGTAACCATTCAAAATAAAATCAACAAGCAAAATGTAAACATAGTTACCTAAATATGGCTCACTATGGATATAACATGCAAAATGAAAAGTTTAGACCATCATCTGTACTGGAACCGCAGCCAAATTGACCAGGCTCAGGACTTGATTTCCATAATTAATTTTTATTGTTGTTACTGTTACTGTTGTGTATTTGAAATTAACATTCCATCAGCACTGCAGCACATTATACAAGAAAACAAACCCAAATAAGGTCATGTGTGCCTCCAGAATTCAGTTAACTAAATTTAATACTATTCATCAAGATCCATAAATTTGCAGACTTTTTCTTGCTAAGAATTCCTTTTTAAAATATGCTTTTAATTGTTATGAGAAATGATGTTTAATACTGGTAATGTTTCTATTTGTTGGACTATTATGAATTGCACTGCAATTAAATTAGAAGAGGTATATTTTATATTCATAGAACACTGATTATTGCTTTAAAAAAAGGTTAACACCATGCTATTTTACAGAAGATCGTTCCAAGACAGAATGTGTTCTAACAAACAAAACACTGTATGAACAAATGAAAAAACATATATCAATATTCAAATTCCTATTACCTTATTGAGCATAATTTTAGTTGGATAGCAGCAGAAGTAGAAAAAAGTAGCACAAAGAATCAGGAACAATCTTTGAATCCTGGAAATTTTATTCAGGCATCAGCCTGGTTCTTGAATAATCTTTTTCAGCTTTATAGCTAGAAGCTTGCTTATGGTTTTGAACTGTGATTGAAAGGAAATTGAATTTTGTACCAAAAATTTGTATCATGTTTGTTTGTTTTTAGAAATAAAAATTAGAGGGTCCCATTTCTTCATTCCAAGGTGCATAATAAGAACTTCAAGCACATAAGGACCAGTTGGTGCTACTCTATATTTTTTCAGCATGACAGATGTAATTGCACTTGGAACGTCTGCTAGCCTCGTTTCTCGTTCTTCCTCATCCATATGACAGAGCAGCATAAGCATCATTTAACATACCTGTTCTAATTCTAAAGAATTATGTCAGTTATAAGGTAAGCCAAATTACTTTACAAATTTATAATGCCAAGAAAAGCAATGATACTACCATAACCTCTGTACTTCATAACATCTATCTGTTCCACTAATATAATGGCACACAATTAAGCCATAATGTAGATTGTTTGATTTTGGCTTATCATGCTGTGTTAACCTTGCCATTATGGATTCTATCACAGAGTTTATGGATTAGTAGGTTATATGAATCCAGATGGTTATGATTTATTAACTTAACGTGCTTAAATAAACTGTGGTTTGGCACAATACACAAACTCAACAAATAATGGCTGCATTTTCAAGAGCATGCCAATAGTTGAATCAGTATGAAGTAGCTGTGTCTATTATTGTACCATATTAGTAAAGGTACTTTCATGAAGAAGTCTTTCATGTAACCTGAACTTGAACCAGAAAGCACAAATCTGGAAATTAAAATTCAACTGAAGAAGGTCATGATCCATCTTTGTCAGATGGACCAACTAAGTTAGACAAAGCTAATTCAGTTCCTTTGCATTGAGGCTGAAGAAAGCCATATTCTATGCAAAGAACGTTGTCTATACAGGTAGTCCTTGACCTATGACCACAATTCCCAAGTGTCATAAGTGTGAAAAATGGTCATAACTCACTTTGTTGAGTGCTGTTGTAACTTTTAATGGTCACTAAATGAACTGTTGTAAATTGAGAACTACCTGTATATTTGTATTTTTATTAATGTTGATAGGCTTTTAACTGTTATCACACAACTATATTTTCTCGTTATACTGTTTTTATTGTACATTATTTTATACATATTTTAAAGGGGTGGGTTCTACTCACCTTTACTATGAGTTTGCAACGGGGCCGCATGTGCGTGTTCGCTTCGCTTGCACGCTCTTCTGTGCATGCAAGAAGCTTCTGTGCATGCACAGAAGCGTTCTGATGACCTCGGTGTCAGTGGGCAGAGCCTCTCTTCGGTTTTACTACCGGTTCTATAGAACCGGTCCGAACCAGGGGCAACCCACCACTGATATTTTAATGTATACACATTCTCCTTAGGAGAAAAAGCCATATATAAAATAAATAAACTGCCAATCTTGGCCTAAAGTGGAACAGCATGAAGTAAAACTTGTGATGGGTCTGTTAGTAACTTCTCACTAGCACCTGCCATTTTCTTTACCCAGAAGCTCCCATGGGTAGTGCTTTGTGACTGACGTTACTACCCAAGTTACATCATCATCTAATGAAACTTTCCAAATCTGAAGTGGAATCCTGGAGTTGCAGCCCACAAATTCCTGAAGTTACCGCACTAGGGAAAACATATTCCAGGCCAATGTTTCTCAACCTCAGAAACTTTAAGACGATTTAAGAATTTTGGGAATTGATGTCCACAGGTTTTTAAGTTGCTGAGGTCGAGAAACACCATTTTAAACATTCAGCTCCTGGCCTGAGCAATGGGTACTGCCTATACATTTTATATTCCACCTCCACTGTAGTCATTCCATCCCTGAATATATTTGAAATAGGACATGTGAAATATTGCAGATACTCATAGAACAGCATATAATTGCTCAGTAGCAGCACTACTGCAGCTCAAGAAATAATTGTCACCACTACCAAAGTTGCCTTCTCAAGTTATTTTAGGGCAAATAAGAGTTCTGTCAAAGGTCATATAAAAGCAAAAGTCATAATATCCTCCTTTTTTTACCCAAGGCAGCATATATTAATTACCAGCTATTGGGCAACAATGGCAGTGGGTGGATTATATTTCCTGTTTATGATCTTCCCTAAATAGAATAAGCCAAAATATTCTTACAAATTGAATTAAATGTTTAGATATCCAGAGCAGGACATTTCAAATATTAATGCTTCATCTTTCTGGAGATGTAACAGAAATTCATACCTCTGAATCTTTCTAGCTTCGTACTTAAGGCATCTGATTGACCATATCAGAACTGATTCTGTGTTTCATGACACAGAAAGGCACCATAAAATAGTAGCAACCTGGGAACTTCTTTATAGGATGCCAATATGACACTTTTTATCTTGCCCCCAAATGAGGAGAGATATGCAATCACACAGAAAAGTGTGGGAGATCTGGCAACATCAATTGCTAGGTAATCAGTTATGGTATAAGAAACTCTTGTTTTCAGAATATGTTTGACAAATGCAAAATTGGCATGGATTACAGATAGATCAAACAGATGGAAAGTGGGAGGAAAATATCAGCCATCTACCTAGCTGATTAAAGAAAAAAAACAGACATAAAGAGATTGATTGTGCATGCATGAATATATTTCTATCTATCTATAAAATTGTAATAAAGAAAGTAGCAACTTTGAAAGTATCTATGGAGTTGTTACTTCTTTTTAATAGCTTGTTTCTTGTCCCTTATCAATTTTCAGAAGTTTGTCAGTCTTCTATCACCACCTACAGCCACTTCAGATGATTGAAGTGTCTCACAGAGCTGAGGTTAAAAAAAAATCAAGCTGGCTCTTATTGCAGAATAAAACTAAAATTATTTATAAGATGCTGCCACCTATCCATCATTTTTCTTGACAATAATAGAACCCAAATAATACCAATCTCATATTGCTTAGAAAGAGAACTCAAGGCTGCATGTGATTAAAAATATTTATTTTATGTAAGGTAATTTTTAACTAAATACCTTAAAGGGGGAAAACATATATGGAGACAGCTACTGTAGTGAGTTTAACAACAGGGGGAAGTGTCCAGCGTGCTAATTGAAGCAAAATTAACTAGATTTAAACAATAGTTTGCTTTTACTTGTGAGGCTGAGTAACTGTTATGGAAAAATGAAGAAAAATGAAGTAAGCCATAGAAACATAATATTACTTAGTTAATACTAAGTAATAACTCGACTACAGCAAAAACTGACATTCTACATTTTCTTTCGATTTTTGTATTTCTTCTTCTCATTTCCTGCATTATATAGCTAATTATATAATTAGCTATATTTGCTATAATTAGCAAACATTTCTTTTCAAAATTGGACTTATTTTACTTAAAACTCTGCGGTTTGGATACAATCAGTTTTCTTGACCCAATTCATGCATGCATGCATACAACTGCCATGGCAATTGTTAGTTATTTGCTTAAAGAAGTACCAACACTTTGGATGATTTCATTTTAAGCATCTTACTACAAACAGACCTACACCTTTATATACTCTAACAGACACACACCTTTATATAGGAGAAAAGAACGATGCACATTGCACGAGCTTCAGTATGATTGGGGCAGGGCTGAAACCGCCTTCAAATGTCAGTCATGGATACTATAATTTGGTGAAAGACAGTGACGCTAGAGCACTTGGCTCTGTTGCAGATTTGTATGTATATAAGGCTACCTTTGTAGAGTCAGTGCCGATTTAATGCTTCACCAACTGAAGTCAGACCATGACTGCCAAAAGGCACCAGTGAGGATTCTTTTCCTGAGAGGTTGGAAAAATGTGAAATACTTTCCCTCTATAACCTGGCCCTTCTCCTAAAATCCTCCTGATAGATCTGGGAGAACGCTGCATTCACATCATCTGGTCCCCGTTCCCCCCCCCCCCCAGCCCCTCAGTAGTTTCACAATGCAGCAGTGCTATTCAACCACTCTTTCCTTTTGAGATGTTGGATGAGGGAGGAGGAGCACAGAAAGGGGGATTCCTTTCAGTGGGTGTGTTCTGCAGACATCCTGGAAAGGGCAACCTGGATCCATGCTTGATCACTGTTTTTTCACAGCAGTACTTTTTAGGGTTGATTTTTCCCCTTAAATCAATCCATCCTTCCCTTTATCTTTTTCAGCCAGATAATACGTGAGGATTATTGTTCCTTCTTTGCTGCTCCCCTTCTTCCCCAGAAGCACACCCATAGCCTCCCTTTGCAGATCCCATGCTTTCCTCCCCTTTCTGCAGACAATCATATCAAATCAGCTGTTAAGCGTAGGAAAAAGATGATTCTTTAGAGTCTGCATAAAGACTGCATTTAAAAAAGCCCTCTTTGAAATATGATCTGCATAGGCAGACCCATAAGCTGACCCTCCAGATAGCAAAATCTGCACTACCATTTCTAATTTGTTGCAGTGTGTGTGTGTGTGTGTGGTGTGCATGCATGCATTTTTTTAAGGAGTTTCTTATTAACATTATGCCACTATCGTTATCCTTCAAAACACACACATGCAAGCACACACACACACTTGCTACTTTCCCTCCCTTCCATGATAGAGGGAAATACAAATTTCTGCTCCAAACCATGCATCAGCTTTGCTGCAGCACTGTCACAGAGAAAACATGCCCAAAGAAGCTGCCTCAGGAATCCTAGACTGAACATGGTCCCCACTTCCAAATGACACACATGGAATTACCACAGCCAGCTGGATTTATTTTACCTTTCTGCAGCAACAGGTCCCTAGGATGCAAGGGAGAATCCCAGAAGCAGCACAAAATCCCCTGAAAGTTCCTACCCTGGACAGCTACACAGGTAGTAAAGGGAGAGGAGGAAAGGGGAGGGAAGATGGGAGGGGAAGTGGGTGTGTTTACAAAGAGATGTGTGCAAAGGGAAAAAAGGGGGGCAGACTTGAAAAGGAACCAGTGGATCTTCTAGTCAGGGCCAATCTGACACTTAGCATCTCTACCTGCTGCCTACCTTCAATTTTCCACCTTGGTTTTGCCTTTCTTATTTGGGAACTTCCACAAAAGGCTATCTCTCACCCTCAATACTGGGGTAGCTTATCATAACACCCTGCAATCTCACACACATCATATCCACTAAATATTATTAGGTATTATTACATCCTTGGGTCTTTTAGGTCAAGTTCTTCTTTTTCAATTTCCTCTCCTAGAGGTCTTGACTACAATGCCCATCAGCCGTGGCGAGCAAGCACAAAGCCTGCCGGCTGTGGGCGATGGGCTTTGCAGTAAAAGCACCTCTTGCACACGCATAAAAGCACACACACACAGCTGCAATGGGTGGGCTCTCGGCAGCACCGAAGGGGGGAGAGGGCTGCTGTGTGATGGCTGCCCAGCCAACCAGGCTAGCAACCGTTAGCCGCCCAGCGAACGTTTCCATTCATTCCGACCAGACGCGTCCGCTTTTTTCGCTCCAGACTGGCTGGGTTGCAACGTGTCCGGCTACTCCCCGAGACAGAGAGACCGACCGAAGAAGGGCAATCCAGCCCAGGAGCTGACGGATGCCCCCGCGACCAAGCAGCGCTGCGGGCAGGACACAAAAGGCTCTCCCCGCGCTCTCATCCTCCCGCCGTTCTCCCTACCTACCTGCAGACCGAGCCGCTCGCAGCAACCCGGCTGACTTGATTCCGGGCGCCAGTCGAGCGCTCCTCCTGGCCGCCTTCTACCTCGTTCGCTCCTTCCTCCTCCCGCCGGGCCAGACACCGCGGATGCCGGCGATCACAGAGAGCTCTCCGCCGCCACCGAGACCATATCTGGAAAGCGCCAAGCGCTGGCGCCCCATGCAGCGCGGCGACAAGAGCAAGAAGCGCCCCCCTTGGAAGGAAGGAGTCGCAGGCGGGGGCAGACGCGCGCTTAAAGGAGGCGCGGCGGCGGCGGCGGCATTCCCCTCAGAGCGCCGCAGGACTCGCCCGCTCCTTCCTCCTTCCTAGCGCCTCCGGAGGCGGCGCGTCCCTTGTCTCCTTCCCGACGCGAGCTCTCTCTAGCTGGGGCGTCCCTGCTCCCTCCTGTTGCCCTGGCCTGCAGACGGGACAGGCGCGGGCGGAGGAGCGTCGCCCGCCTTTTCCACGTGTCTACAAATTGAGGCGAAGTCTAACGAGCGAGTTTTTCGCGCTCGGAGAAAGGGATTGAAGGAGCTCGGCTCGGCTTTCCCTGACCACCCTGACCGGTGGTGCTTTTTTTTTTTCCCCTTTTCTTTCCTTTTTTTTTTTTTAACGGGGAGTGGGTGGCTGGGTGGGCGGGTCTCCTGTCGGTGCTGCAGAGAATATTTCCTGCCGCTACTATAGCGCAAGGAGCAGCCGCTTGTTTGCCAGAAGCTTTGAAATACAAGGCGGCGGAAAGCCACCACCCCCTCCGCCGTCAGCATGCGAGGCCCTCCTACCCACTCCTCAGAATGGCGTTCCTCTTTACTGCAGAGTTTTCGCAGTTCGGCTAAAGAACTCTTTAGTTGCACCGTGTGAATGAAAGGCAGCTTTGAACCGAGCATATATATATATATTTTTCGCAGTCGCCCATGGCTTTGTTAAGTGGCTCGGTCGTCTCTTATTCACGTGTAGTGTAGTATATCACCTGTATAGAGGACCCATTCTACCTGCAGTACGTTATTGATCCTTGTGCGCCGTAATGGCCGTATGGTCGATGTATTTAGATTATACAAGTCAGCGTTTCAGCTTGCATACACCGCACAAACACGTGTTGCATAAGCATTGCTTGAAGGTGGCCAGCAGTGTGGGAGGAAAAAAATCTCATGTGCAAAGGTTGTAGGAATTGAGCATGCTGACTGAAGAGGAAAAAAAGGGGGGGGGGGCCTTGAAGGTTTGTCACTAATAAAAAAAGGTCAAAGACTATCACTGTGCCGTTTGGGAACGGCTTTGTAAGTACAAGCAACAGATTTTGGTTAAACATTAAAATAATTCAATAATAAGAATTTGCTAGTGAAAAAATTATCTAAAGGAAAAATAAGCTTCAGAACCTATTTTGCAGTTTCTAAGTGGACCCTAAGCATGCTTTTTAGTTTCATTCTATGGTTTTAAACCACAACCTCAAAAAAGGAAGAATGACTCCCATCCCTGTTGTGTCACTACTTCTTAGCCTGTAGCCCTGGGAAACTTTTTTTTAAAAAAATAAATGCATAGAAATTGGTAGATTTGCATTCTTAGACATTGCATTGAAACAGTTGGACGACAACAACAACAACAACAACAAAAGAAATAAACTGCAAGATGTTTGGATGAAAGTTCCCAGAAATTTTTGAATGAAAAGATGCTGAAGATCTTATGGCCTGTCTTTCAAGTTTCAACTTTTTTTTTTTTAAGATGGGTTTTCAGCACTGACTACAACTTAGAAGAAATATCAATATCAATAAATATTACAGCAAATCAAATACTCTGTTTTGACAAATCCTACTCTAGATATTGACAAATATTCCATTAAATTCCATATAATACATGAGAAAATAAAGGGTAATATATTCCCTTTAAGTTTTTAAGAAATAGTCATTAAATGGGTTACAATCTATGGTTTTGAGAAGTTAAAAAACACTAAGTTAGCTTGCAAAACACATTCTTGTGTTGGAAGTCCTCTACATTACATTTTATGAAAATAAATGAGCACTCCAAATATACATGTACCAAAATTCTGCCCATTATATCTTAAGAAATGTCTTCATCTGTATGGATTACCTTGGTATATACTCCAGTGAAATATCACTGGCAGAACATATTTACTTGAGCTACATTCTTTATTTCATCCTGCCCATGACAGAACCAGCCATTTGTCTAGTAGCTGACCACATAGGAGGTGATGGGAACTGTAATCAAAGATATCTAGAGGGCACCAACCTAGAAAGACTCTTCCAGAGGTAGAGATTGGACAAAAAAAGTATCTCATCTTGGAAGGATACCAAATGCTTAAATGCTGTTCATATTAAAGAACGGTTGTTTTTTTCTTTTTAATTGTAATATTAGTCAAGGAAAAGTTAGAAATGTGTCTTGGTCTTACTTGAGGTATTATAAATTTTAATATCCTGTCATTCTAGTGCAATGTTCTTCAAACTTGGCAACTTTTAAGATGTGTGAACTTCTGGGAGTTGAAGTCTCCAAGTTGCCAAGTTTAAAAAACACTGTTTTTGTGTGTACACACCAATCAGGGCTGCTTATGTCGATTAAACTAAGTTCAACATTTCATTTAAAAAATAGAGAAATGGTGACCCCTAAAAGAATCTAGATTTTTTTTAATGGCTTTAAATGTCACCATCAATACTTTGAATTCTGCCTGAAAACAAATGCAACATTGTCTTATTTGGGACAAATGGCATTTTCCTGAGATTCTGCAAAGGTAGCCTATAGGTCAAATGTGCTGTAATTACAACAATCCAATTTATTTACAGCTAAGCTATGTACTACCATAGTTGATGCCTGGCTCATTACAGACAAATGGCGTTGGCAAATAGTTTTAAGGTGGATGAAGACTCCTACTTGCAGCTGCTAGTTAACCATCTAAGAGCAAACCTGGACCATAATTATCTCCAGACAAGAAGTTCTATAGAATGAGTACTACTTCTACCAGAACTGAATGAAATCCCATGTTCAAATCCTGACCTGGGTACCTCTGTCTTACTAAATTAAGTTTCAGATTGTCAGCCTCTTCTGGCCATTACCTGCCATTAGATTTTAATTCAGAATATCAGCAGCCTCCTAGGTAATAGCTGGTGGTATATGAAAACTAGAATAGAAGATGCATATTGCCCACATATTATTGGGGCTCAGTGATTTCCAAATCTTCGGTTAATTTTCACATAGCTGTTAAATAATTTAGAGACAAGACTGAACCCCAAGAAACATATGCCCATGTTTGGGGGGGCTGACCATGTCCCTCATCATTACTTTCTAAAATTAATTTCCAATGAAGAAATTAAATCCTTGTAAGATGGTACTTACTGTATTTATAGAAGACTATACATCACGAGACAGGGGCCAATCTGAGAATTTAGCAGGAACATCAGGTCATTCTTATAGAAAAACAAGTGCAATTATACGACTCTACTTAATTTCTCCTCCTGCCCTGGGGAATGGAAAAACCTGCTGGTTCACCAAGGACTTCCTGTCTCTGTGACAGCAACAATCATAAGCAGAGAGAATCAAGGTGTGTGTGGCAAAGAATGCTGGATAGATGGCTTGTTGGCTTGACCCAACAGTGCTCTTTTTAATACATTAGGATTGTTGTTTATTTAGATTTTTTTAAAAAAAAAACTTGCTATGTGATTCTTTTCTCCAAGTGCACAACTAAAATTGAAACAATAACCTAGCAACATTTGAGGGAAGGGGAAGTGGTTACTTTAAATTATCCTAGCATAACTTAAATGTGTTTGCATGTATGAATGGATTTTTGTAGGGTAAAACTGTCTTCTATCAGAGGTGTGAATGGCTGGTCTGAGTATGTAATTAATAGGAATAGAGAGTTCAGGCTAGCTGGGATGGAATGTAAAAAGGAATGAAAGTCTTAGTTC
Organism: Masticophis lateralis; assembly: GCA_030761175.1. Classification (NCBI taxonomy): domain Eukaryota; kingdom Metazoa; phylum Chordata; class Lepidosauria; order Squamata; family Colubridae; genus Masticophis; species Masticophis lateralis. Next base: position 40,736,861 of record JAUDYJ010000001.1, read on the forward strand.
AAACAGAGCCAATGTTTGCTTTAATGTCCAATCTTGCATACTAAATAGGAATAGCAACCTTAAATGGATAAAGACTTCCAATAAGAGAATCACATATCCTTTTTATTTCTGAATTATATAAAAATTTTCCTTCCACAAAAGAAAAGGGCTTTGAAATCACTTCAAGTCAAACTTGTCTCAATGGCATCTAATTAACTAATGAATTCTAATTCATCTGCTCTTCTTAGCAAAGTTGTAAGAGGGCAATGGAAAAGTGAAGAAGTTAAACATGAAGTTGGTAGAGGGTGTGGAGAATAAAAGGAGAATAGCAAAGAGTGCTGAGTTTTGGAGAAGAAAGTACAGAGGGGAAAAGAAAAGAATAACATCACAGCAAAATAAAATCCACTGTGCCCCAAAAAGAGTGAAAAAAACCTATTATTGACTGAAATGAAACAGGCTGCTATGTTTTTATAATGAATAGTCCATTATTTTTCTGCCCTTTCTGCAAACACCTAGGGCTCCAGTTTGGCCAGTTCCAGAGGGTGTGAAAGTTCAGAGCCATATGCCAGTATTTGCTTTTCCTGATTTTTAAACACCAGAAACCACAGAGAAGAGGCGACAGTTCAAATTTCACTTGCTTCCCAACATGGGTGCAAGTTTCTCCCAGCAAGGGAGGACCAGACTCAAGCAGGGCAGATGAGAGAAGAAACACAGAACATTATTATTATTATTATTACAGTGAAAGGTTGCAGCGTAAGCTAGAGTTCATTGTGCTGGGTAGGGTGCAAGCATGGAATCTGACAGAAAATAAGAACAACAGCTATAGGCTGCAAAACCAAACACACTTACCTGAAAGAAAATTGCTGTGCAGTGGATGAGGTACAATTTGCAAGGAAATATTCTTGTACTGTGAATTTAAAAGGTTCTGGGATGGATTTATGCACCCTATAAAAAATGCAGATTGCCTCCCTGTAACTGGCTAACAATGTTTTTGGCATTTGCCCAGCTCTGGCCTTCTCTTATTTGGTTGATTATAGCTCTGATTCTTTGGTTCTGTGTTTTCCTCGTAGGGCAACATCAGGAATTCATGCACCATATTTTTGGAATATCATTATCTCTCTTACTTTTAGTCACCCATATCCTCAGGATGAGACAGCTGTTATCCCCTTAGTTTCTCAGTTATACAAATGTATGTAGAAATTAATGACTGGTTTTGGAAGGGTTTCTAAGTGGTTCATTTTTTTCCTTTTAAGAATTGCTTTTCTGGCACCCCTGTATTATTTTACTGATAGATCTGTCAATTAGAGCATGTATCCTAAGTCTATCATCACTTTTTCCTACAGTATCCTCCAAATTTTGTACTGTTTCCTATAAAAGTGGGTTTCATGCTAGATTATATCTGCCATATATTCAGTTTTTCCAAATAATGTCCTTTAGATGTATTGGAGCAATTTCTTACATCCCTAAAAATAATATTGCTATCAAATACTAATAGATCTGGAAGGCATGAACATGAAAAACATGGGGCAGATAGCATCTAGAGTACGTAGAGTGTTGTGATGAATATCTGTACAGTTATCAGTGAACTACTTCAGGAAGGCAAAACTTGTAATCTGTGAGGTATGCCTAACGTCAAATCATTCTCCATTTCACCACTCAACATCAGATAATATTATTTTAGAAGTAAAAATAATCTTGATAAAAGGAATGGAGACACTGAAAAAGAAATTTTATGCTACAGGACCTATATTGAAAGTATTCTTCGTAAAAATAAAGATTGAAAAAGAGGACCCCACAATTCACAGTATCCCCTGCTAAATACATTTAATCCAGTTTTCTTCACTCTATATTTTTCCCCTAAGGATACTACTATTCCAGAAAATCTATTTTTTTCCACAGTAAACCCATGAAGAATGTTGTTATGCTGAGGGAGAAAGAAAGAGAGTGAGAAATTGACTGATTAAAGGTCATCCAATGATTGAAGCATTGCTTACCACACTGGATGTTTGCTTTATTTCTGACTTGTCTTTCTCTAATTTGTGCTTGTTTGTCCCTTTAAACTATTGTCTTCAAATAAACCCTCCAGTTCCACTTTCAAATGATTTTCCACAAGCTTCATCAGTAGTAATCTTACTCAATAAGATTTAATAGTTCATCAACCAGGCTAGTCAAGCTTCATTCTGATTGTATGTGCGTGTGTGTGTGTGGGGGAATCACTCTTCTGCTTTGTTTATAGTGTGGGTGGGTCCAGAACAACGCTGGATGGGAAATTTGGCAGCTGCTTCATAATTTCCTAGCTGTAAGTTATTACCAGGTTGCCATGCCCACAAGAAGGAAAACTGCTTAAACAAGGGCACCCCTTTCTGTTCCAGGAAAACAACCGTGATGACCCACACATAAGTGGGATGTTACAATTTTATTTTATTTTATTTTATTTTATTTTATTTTATATTTTATTTTATTTTATTTTATTTTATTTTATTTTATTTTATTTTATTTTATTTTATTTTATTTTATTATTTTATTTTATTTTATTTTATTTTATTTTTTTATTTTATTTTTTATTTAAATTTTTATACCGCCCTTCTCCTGAGGACTCAGGGCAGTGCACAGCCACAGTAAAACAACATATATCAAAAAATTTAAAAGCAGTTTAAAACATATTAAATAATTTGGCCCTATATTAAAAAACTCAAAAACTAAAACACCCATTAAAATTCATTATTTAGCTAGTCCAGCCTGTTGAAACAATAAGGTCTTAAGGGCACGGCGAAAGGTACATAGGTCAGGGATCATACGTATCTCCGGGGGCAATTCATTCCAGAGGGCAGAAGTCCCCACAGAGAAGGTTCTCCCCCTGGGGGTAGCTAGTCGACATAATTTGACTGACGGCACCCTGATGAGTCCCTCTCTGTGGGAGCGTATTGGCCAGTAGGAGGCCATCGGTGGCAGAAGGCGATCTCGTAAGTATCCAGGTCCTAAGCTATGGAGCGCTTTAAAGATGGTAACCAACCATCTTTAATGTTTTCTAAGGGTATCTGTTCTAGTTTTATAGCAAACGATACAACTTGTGCCCCATTGGTTATCATTTCAGAAAAAATTACTTACCTAAACTGAGAAACAAAATGGCTAAGGGCAGGTAAAAAAGGAATGGAAGTAGGAGTGACTTCCGCCACCTTGTGGTTTCCCCATTTTGTTTCCTTGAGGGAATCTGGTAGAGAACACTGGAAATTTCCCCTTCTCTCCCCTCCCCTCCCGCTGGGTGGGGGAGGGAGCAAGAGATTGCAAGATTGACTGGAAAACTCACAGATCATTAAAAAATGAAGATTGTGTGAGCCCAGCAGTAGTCCAGCAAAAGCCATTCGTCTGGAGTAGCCATAATTTCCCCAAATTTCTCACTTATAACTGTTCAGGTCATCAAATATGCTCGTTATAACATTAAGAATAGAACAATGGTAATCAATGGGCACAGATTGAAAAAGTTTGTCTACCGCCAGTTTAGAATGAAATTTAACATAACAGTAAGCATGGAATGTGGAACTTAAATTACTCCTTTCTCCCTGGGTTACTTTATGTAGAAAAAACAACTTATATGAAAGTGCTGTTTGGTGTGGGAGAGAAGCTCCCATTGACGTTTTGTATGTATATGATGCATGCCTTGGTAAATTCATGGTAGATTACTATAATGTACTATACATATGGCTACCTTTGGAGATAATACAAATGCTGGAATTGGTTCAGAACCTAGCTGTTTGATTGATAAGCAATGTATCTAAACCTGATAATGTATCTTGTCAGTGTGCCATAAGATAAAAAACTTGAAAACCTATGCTTTATAGGCTATTGTGCCCAATGTGAAAGGATTGATATTAGCATGGAAAACATTGAGCAGCATAAGACCCAATACACCACTTACCCCAAACAACCCAACCCTTGTTCTACGATCAACTGAGAGGACTTGTCAGGGATCCCACTAATAAATCTGGCTCACAGTCCAGTTGCCATGGTCTGAAATGGCAGATTTAAAAAAAAGGAAATTAATTGCTATCATTCAAATGTGTGGGTGTAATTTCTTTTTAAAAACATTTTAGTTTTTTCTTTGAATTGGTTTATTTGTTTGTTTAATTTAGATAAATATTGGTTTCTGTTAGATAAAGGCAATACAGTAGAAGACCAAAGAGAAGGCAAGTAAATATTCTAAATGTTCTCTTTAATAGAACAAGGACTTTTTGTAGAACTATAAAGACAAATACAGCATTTGCGATAGTGATGAATATTTGTAGCTTGGGTGTAGGATGAGGGTGAAGGTTCATTCTCCAAGCTTGTGGGTTGGTTTCCAAATGTTTCATTACCAGGCTAGGTAATGTCTTCAGCACTGTGGGACAAACATCACGTCAATTAAAAACCAGGATCCACGATCACTGGCTGGCAGTGAAATGATACGATCCCAAATCCTTAATCTCTTCCCACAATGACACCAAACAGCACAATTGGAGCATCAGAAAAATCATCAACTACACTATCATTCACCACACCTTTGAGTTCATCAAAGCCTGGCACTCCAGAAGCAATTCCATCAACAGACATATTGACCTACAACCAGCCTACGAACCCCTCAGAATCTAAATCAACTGCACAGCCAACCAGAGAAAGCACTGACTCTCAACCAACCCACGCAACTCTCCCCCAGCAGTTCACCTCCCAACGCCCCGACCCGATGTAACTTCCCTATCACAAGATCCATCACAAGACTTTCACTTGACACACCCACATCTGAAGCCCTTATAAACAGAAGAACCCTGACATCCCTGAACTCTGCTGAAGATGTTACCTAGTCTGATAATGAAATGTTTGGAAACCAATCCACAAGCTCGGAGAATGAACCTTCACCCTCACAAATGCAGCATTATTTGGTCCCAGATAATAAGGGGAGAGATAAGAGAGAAAAAGAAACATATGGTCCTTTTTATTAACCCTAATCCTATCTCCTAAATTTATCTCCTTGCCTGCTACCCCTGAGCTCAACACTACAGAAGCTGAGACCTGGGTCTCAATGTGGAAACACATTCCTATGTATTATTGCAAACACAGGAATCTGAGGCTAGACACAATAATACCAAAATATGCATTGTGTCACTGGGTATTAGTGCTGTTTTGGCATAAGAGGTAGAGTTTGCACCACAAGATTGCAATGTTCAAGCACTTACCTCCCATTTATTCCATCACCTCACCCTCAACCTATGACTGCAAGTGCGACTCCTGCTTAGTTCTCAATGAGCTTCATAACTCATTTGCTACTTTGCATGGATCTCCTGTTTCTTCACTGCATAGTTTGCTGGCTATAGGTTTGGCAGCTAGAGTGAAGAAGCTGAAGGGTGGTAATTGTATATTATTCCTGAGTGGCGATCACTGTTGTAATTGTTAAACCATTAGTCTGGGGAGACTCAGGTTCAAACATCTTTGTCACTTGAGAAATGATCGGTCAGTAACATTCTACCCAGTTTATGCATGGGGTTGTTTGGAGCATAAAATAAGAAAGATACTGAACCCTCTTGCAGCTACAAGACGGCATTCTTTCTCAAAATACTCAGAACATTTTCCATATTTATGCAATCATTGTGTAGAGGACAAGCTTTATATTGCCTTGCTGGTAGATGGATGATATCAGCCCTTTGAAATTATGATTGGTCATACAGTTAGCTAGATGTTTAATTTGGGTTTGGAATTTTTTGTCCACCTATCAAATTCTTCCCAAGGAGCTGGAATAAGTAGATGTTGCTTGATTGTGTTAAACATATCATCACAGTATTATTATATTTAAATGTATTGGCCACCCAACTCCAGTCGATATTGGTTAGTGTAGAAAACAGAAAAACATTAAAGACTAACACTAAAGACTAATATAATGTAATAAACAGCAAAAATAACAAAACAGAAGGCATTAAACAAATAATAAGCATCATCCCTAGGCCTGTTTTAAAATCTTTCCAGAAACCTATGAGAGAGGGTGTGGTCCTTATCTCTGGGGGGATGCTGTTGCAGAGGATGGTGGCTGCAGCAAAGAAGCCATGTTTCTGAGGTCCCACAAGATGGCAGTGTTTAAGGATGGGAACTGGACTGGATCCACTCTGCTGGAGCATGCAGGGGATGGGGGGCAGAAACAGCTGGAGATAGGTCAGGTTTAGAAACAGACACTATATATATTACTGGAACTCTGCTTTATCATTATAGGATAAAATAACATAATTTTGAAAGTATTTTTCCTTCCTTCTATGTAACATAGTCAAGATGGGGCAATCTTGAGATTCTTCCTTACTCCTTCGTGTGTTTCTGGGCTAAGTGTATGTTTTCCAAACAGCTGCTGCCTATCTTTTTCAGAACTATGTCTCTACTCTGTATAGGTGATGCTAGAAGACAATGTCCTTGGGTTTGGGGCTGTAGTTTCCATTTTGTTTCTCTTTGGACTAAGAAGGATTACTGCTATCCCTTGATCAAACTCATCCATATAATTGTGTATATATTGTTTTGCATTTCTATGGTTCCAGTTAAATATTCTTTTTCTTAAATATGTGACCTGTTATTTTAAGTAAGCTCATAGAACCTACCCGGACAAAGGAAATATCTAATCACTGCATCTACTTGAGGCATTCTAGTATCAGGACTGCAAGCATAGGTTTGAGTGTGGATGCCCAAAGCAGTGACTGGCCCAATTACATAATATAAGAAGCTGGGCCAATGCTATGGATCCTTATGGAATGAAATTGTGATCTGATAATGACAAAATGCATACATAACATTTTATTAAATTATCAGATTGCAAGTTCTAGAGACTCCACAAATTCATTTCGTAAAGAATCCACCGATTTCGGCAGTGTTGAGACTGAAGCCTGGAGGCAGAACTGATTGCCAAAGTTGAGCTTAATTAGGAAATAAAGATGTCTGAAAATTAAATACTTCTTTGCATAAATTTAAAATATTATGTAAGGGAAATTGCAATACTGTATTTTGAACCAAATGATTTTTCCAGTCTCCCCACCACCACTACCACCACCGAGACCTGCAAAAAATTTCTTCTACTAGTCCATTACTTTTCTCTGGGTCAGGCTGTCATACTTCTGGTTAATAATAAAGTATTCATTAGCTTATAAATGGTATTCTTTATTATTGCATGTAATTACTACTCCCATAATATTGTTGCTTTTAAGACACACTAATGCTTTCTTCAGGCCAGCCTGAAAAGCTGGATCTTCCTCTTGGTTTCTGCAAGAGGAAAGGTGACTTGTGATCTGCTGGGCCAGGCAACCTAATTTCAAAAGCTCTTTGTTCACATTGACTGGATTTGCAAATTGCTCTAAGCAGCTAGCCCTGTTAAGGTACTATTATATGAGAATGCTCAACCACTGAGTATTCCAGGGAGACCATTTCCATCCTTCTCTAATATAATTTTACCATCCTGATTCTTGCAAGTACTATGCAGTCAGCCCAAGTGTCTTCAGGAGAAAGGTCCAAATATTAGAACAGTATTCTAGACACAGCAGAATAGAGTAGAGTAATCTGGAGAAGATAACAAAATACAAAGGCCTGCGAAAAGAAATAAAATGACTTGGCAATAGTAATAGTAATAGGGCCATTGGGTGCAATTCCAAAACAATTGGGGCACTATTTAAACAGAAACAAATTCACCATTAGTCAATTGCAAAAGGCAGCTTTACTTGGAACAGCTTACATGCTCGATCATACCTCTAAAACCATCAAATATCTGCAACTGCCTATCCCTAGGAAGAACTTGATAAGTAGATAAAAATGCCAAATTCATTCTGAACATCTAGCTGATTGTGTGATGAACAACAATAATGTGATTGTGGTCACCATCTTGAATTTTTGATCTTCCTGTAGATGCTCCTGTCCTCAATACTCATAGTTACTAAAAGTTAGAAGTTTTGAGGATTTGTATGTTTTTAAAAATAATTCCATAAAAGGTTATTGAACAGTCTTTCTTTATTAAACCTCCCTTCCCCCGGTTAGATAATATGCCCCGGTTAGATAACATGCCCCGGTTAGACAACAGTCTGAAATGTAAGTTATGTTTTTCAGAGGCATACGAGCAAGAATAGTTACATTAAAAAACACATTTGAAAAACTCATTAGAAGATTGCATTAGGGAGATTTACACAACAAAGAATTACATAAGGGAAATTTGCATTAAAAGGAAGTTTCCTGGGGAGTTGATATTAACAACTATATTCATTAGGAGAAGATGCACACTAAAGCTCCATATTAGGGAAATTTGTAAACATTTAAAAAGAAATATTTTAACATTCAATGTGTTTTATTAAAATTATGCTATATTGGGCCTATGAAAGTTTTTGTACTGTGTTTAATTTTTGCAGTTATTTTAATGAATGCACAAACATTCCTAGATTTTTTTAAAAAATAGTACAGGATTATCCTGATATCCATTGCTTATGTACATGCAATTCATTTTCATTTCACTTCCATTTCAGAAACAGAACATTCAGAGAACTTCAGAATGTTCCATTTGTTCTCCTCCTCACACCAGTCTGGCTGTTTCAGGAATGATCCTGCAGTTTTTCTAGAAGTTAATCATCAGAACTGGAAGTAATTTATCATGTTTTGGACAGATTGGGGATTGATCCTGTCTGGAATACCACCAAATCAATAGTGAAATCTACTTACCTTCGCTACTGGTTCGGGAATGGGAGCATGCTATGCATGCGTGCACCTCTTCTGCGCATGCATAGAGGGTCAAAAATGATGTCCTGGCGGATGGGAAGAGCCTCCCGCCGCCAGCGTTACCGGTTTGCGCGAGCCTGATAGATCTGGCTGGATTTCACCACTGTACCAAACCATATTTACTTCAGAGGATTAACTTCTGGAGAACAAGTGGATCACTTTAGATCCAGATCAACATGGACCAGAAGAGAAACATTCCATTATGTTATCTGGACTATTCTCCTGAAGAATGATAGGTTTTCCTCATACTAATGTATATTATTCTATTACATCTTCCATTAATCTATTTTATGTGAAAAAAAAATCTGTTCATCACTCATGTTCACGAGTACATTGATTTTCAATGTAGAAGAAATTGTTCTAATCAGATTGTGGATCAGGTTACATTTATCCTTTAGATTTCATAATGAATTTTAAAATGCAGTTCTTGGCTCCAAAAATAAAAAAAGACTAAAATAAACATAGTATTTATTTATTTACTACATTCATCCCAAAGAAGTCCAGAGTAGTATAGAAAATAAACTACCATCCAAAATAATTTAATAAAAGCCTTCAACAATAGACTCATGATGACTGAAATAGTAATAATACATTTGAAATAAATAAACAAATAGTTCTCCTATAAACAGTAAAAAAAACCTCCTGTAAAATAAAACAAGACAGTGTTGGAGCCAACAATACTTTTCTTGGGAACAATTCCGTATTTATTTATTCATTTCTTGTATGTGTTTCTTTTCATATTTATGTATATGCCCAGTCCTACAAACCTCTAGAGTGAAAACTGAAGTAAATTGAAGGGACGCAAGCAGCAATCCCCTCCAATTGATCTTAGCACATGAATTATATAGTAATGGGGAAGTGTGTCTATCAAAAAATAAACCAGTCCTGATTATATAGGTTAATATTAACAATCTAGTTAGGTTTGATAGCTCATAGGTATAGTATAATATACTATATATTATACTTTATAGTATAATATAATCCTATTTGTATAATATAATCCCATTTAACTTCCTGAGTTTGGTACTAGCTGCATCTACCAGTTTGTTTTCAAGAATATATCTGTGAACTCTCTGACTAGTGAACCCAAAATAAGGAAACACTCTCAGGAGATTTTAATTCCCAAAAATAAAACTTTATTAGATACACCATATTGATACTGAAGAAACAAAACCAGCTCTGGTTTTCCCGCACAAAGGCTTTCCTAGTGAAACAGTAGCTTCCTTTTCTCTCCACCCCTGGGTCATCACATTGTCCAATTATGAGACATCATTTTGTCATGGGAACAGTCCATCACTTCCTCTAGCACCTGCAGAGGTGACCTTGATGATTGCCAAAGTCCACAATCTCTGCATACATTCTCAGCATTCCATTTCCCCCTTCTCTCCCCCAGTTCATTGGCAAGTTGAAAAGCATTAAGGTTCAAAAGAAGCAAAGTGGTTCAATTTTGATAATACCCATGTAGAGCACATTGCAGTAATCTAATTCTGAGGTCATTAGGAAATAGATCACTGAAGGCAGAGTCAGTCAAGCTAGATTTATGATGACATGGGACTGAGAGAGACCTAAAGCTTTGAGTGATGTATAAGGAATGCTACCTCAGGAAAAATGGTCCACCTTTCCTAATCCCAAGACCTGAGACCCCTCGATCCATAGCACCTCATTTTATCAGAATTCAGTTCCAATCTTCATCAAATTTATAATTGCCTTCAGGCATTGGCAGACACCTGCACAACTTCTGATTCAGGTGAGGAAAACTGATCTCACTGTGTTTCACTTCTCTGGATATTACCTAAGAAGCTGGGGGTACAGATCAGGGGTGAGTTGTACTTACCTTTACTACCAGTTTGCAATGGGGCCACATGTGTGCGCTCACTTTGCTTGCACACTTATGCTTCTGCACATGCACAGAAAACTCTGCACATGCACAGAAGCTTTCTGATGACATCGGGGTCGGTGGGTGGAGCCTCCCACCAGTTTTGCTACCAGTTTTTGTGAACCGGGGGCAAACCACCACTGGTATAGATACTGAATAGCAAAGGGAAAGAACAGAACATATTTTGATCCTGTAATACAGAGGTCCCTAAACTTGGCAGCTTTAAGACTTGTGGACTTCAACTCCCAGAATTCTCCATAGCTGGCTGGAGAATTCTGGGAGTTGAAGTCTACAAGTCTTAAAGGTGCCAAGTTTGGAGACCTTTGCTGTAATACAAGACTGTGAAGTTAAAAAGATTCTTCCAGGGGCACTCTCTAGTTGTAATATATTATAGTTAAGATTGAAATCACTGTAGCGTTAATATAAAATTCATTAGAAAACCATACCTTAAGAGAAAATATGTGACATGCATTTTGTGAGAATATGTGTACAATTGTACAATATGTGTAAAAATATGTACTTATGTGATATTCAAATATAACATATTTTGTAATTTCCATATTTTTTTAAGAAAATGGGATATTAATGAAGAAAGTATGTGGAACATAATTAAGAAACAATACCATAAGGATGAAACTGACATGAACTCAAAATAGGTTGATCTTTGATTGATTCATTCTTTTAGTTTTATCAGCTCACTGGGAAAATTTTCTTCCCCACAGCCAGCCATTTTGGATGCATCCTGTTTTCCTTTTGCTGGTTCATCACCTATTCATGGAACTTAACTGCAAATGTTATGTCTTCAGCAGTAGACATAAAATTGGTTACCAAGAACTGAATATTTTCAATTTTGAAAAGGATATTCATATATCATGCATTGCAAAAGCTATGCTTTTGGCAATCAAAGAATTTGAAAATGAAAATAAAGTCAAACACAAAGCTAACAACTACTGAAATCTATTGACTTTAGCATAATTTGAATACACACACAAATACACATATACAGTCTGTCTGTGTATATGTACGTGCCCATGCATGCTCACACACATACACACAGAGGGAAAGAGATAGAGAAAGTAATTTATAAGTATCTTAAAGTAAAGCATGGTAGTGTTAGTGCTAGTGGTCCAGTGTTGACCATATTGCATAGGCATCATGTGCTGGTGGGGGGCAGATATGGGAAGAAGAAAAATATCATAGAGAAAGGCCTGGCTAGTGCTTGATATAAGGCACGCGCTATGCTGCAGAATGCTGGAGGTAGAAAGGTCGAAGACAAAATCTAGGAAAAAATGAAAACAATAAAAACCTTCAAGAAATTGAGCAAATGTGTGTGTGTGTGGGGGGGGGAGGAAGGTAACATGGTGCTAATAATGCTTGATCCACTTGGTGCCATACCAAAAATGTAGTAAAATACTCAGAAAACAGGAATGAACAACATATCAATTTGTCAATTACCAAAACTTTTTATTACTTGGAACAACACATAAATTACCAGGATATCTCTAAGTGATCTAGATCCTTGGGAAGGATCTGATATTTAAAGGACCAGATCTAGTCAGATTTATCTGTAACAACAAAACAACAATAATAGCAATACTGTATTTTAAAAAGATTTTTAAGCCTTATGTGTGTCCCATGATACTGAAATGTCAGGCACTTTTTTTTTTTACTCTAAAGTTAGAAATCAAGGCAATGTTCTCTTCCCTCCATTCTAGAATGTAATTGATTTAAAAAATAATATAGAGGTATTCCTTCCTTACCAACCAAAATTGAGACTAGCAACTCAGTCAATAAGTGATATGGTCATAAAGTGAAACATCACATGACCACACTGATTTATGGCATCAATTTGGGCTGCAATCGCCTGCAGTCATTAAAGGCACTGTCACATGACTGCAACTTGCGACTTCGTGCCAGCTTCCCCATTGACTTTGCATGTTGGAAGCTGGCTGTAGCGATCATGTGACTATGGGATGCTGCAAATATTGTAAATGTATGCTGGTTGCCAAGTTCCCAAATCTCAGTCTTGTGACTGTGGGAACATTACAACAGTTACAACTTTGAGGACTGATCATAAATGTCCTTTTGCAGCCCAGTCATAAACAAATGGTCTGTCTATACATGAAGACTACCTATTCTCAACTGTATCCACCAAGCTATTGACTGATAGCACTATTCTTTCTAGTGGAGACAGCATATTTACATGTGTACAAAGAAATGCACTTCTGGACCTTTTTCCTCCATTAAAAGAGCCCTTATAGATATATATGTATGTATTGGAGATCAGATTTTTTAATGTATTGGAAATATGACTTAGCAAAATTGATCCACTATTAGATGAATAATAGGCTTACTGAATGCTAGTTTTATATGTTCACTTAGGAATAGGGATTAAAAGAATTCTGTGACAGATCCTGTTAGATAGGTTCAAGGTAGGATGAATGGGTAATATGATGAAAGCCAGGCTTGTATTTCACCTTCTGTGGAGGTGAGGGGCACAGGGATTGCATTTATTTGCTAATGCAGTTAGAATTCTGATTGCTGTTTCTTCTCTCTTTAATTTACAACACTGCTGGACATTTTGTGGACCTGCATCTTCCTTAATGACTATATGACCACCCAACTTGATGATGAATGATTTGAGTAATTTGTGTAAATTATTAGGCTAGCTGAATGCTACAGCTTTGGCAAGATGCCCAAATGTTACTAACAACGAGTAGCTTTCTCTGAATGATCATCAGTAGTATAAGTTACTAGGTGGAAATCCTATCAGTAGGATACTTGAGCAACTCATCATTTTATGAAGAATTTTCCACTATAAGATGGGTGCTGAGGTGAAGAAGGTATCCTCAGTTATAATTGATTACAACAGAAAATCTACAACAGCACAACTGAAAAGCTACAACAGAAAAAAACATAAAAACAGCACCATATAAAAATAAAGAAAGAAAGAAAGAAAGCGCAAACAACCAGGATGGCATTAAGTAGAAACTTAAGAGAATGCCTTCTGAAATAATTCAGTTTTTAACATTTTCTGAAAAGTCAGCAAAGGGATGAGGGTAGTCAGCCTGATATCTGCCAGGAGTTTGTTCCAAAACATAAAAAGCGTGCTTTCTAGCTTCCCAATGCTAAACCTCTAAAAATGTGGGACTAGGAGTACAATAGTTTCTCCCTGGATAGTCTGAGAAGTTGAACCAACAGTAATTGGTGCAGAAAGCATTAAAATGATAATAGAAACATGCTCAAAATAAGTAAGGACAAACAGCAACCATGATGATTAATCAATTAATAGTGAAACCAAATAATGGGGCTCTTAATACATTCTGAGCCCCAGGCCCAGTACCCAGCCAAGTTTTTAAAGCTTTCCAAAAGGACAGCAGGGTTGAGGTCATTCTGATCTCCAAGGGGAGAATATTATATAAGGCAGGGCCTACAGCAGAAAAAGCCTATCTTCTAATTCCTCCAGTTGCTACTCTTTGGCTGATAGGATCTGCAGACTATTATTAAAGGAGAGAAACACTTAAATATACTAATATAAAGTAGAATGGAGCAAAATATTTAAACGTTGGATACATTGAAGGATATTTTTGAACAATAGACTCAGAATTTTGAGATGGCCTGCCTTTCTAAATAGACTATGTTTAAAAGAGGCTGTAGAAGTTGAACAAGTTTAACTGGACAAGACTGAGATTAATCTGAAAGTGCATTTAAAAATGACAATCTATAAAAATGAAATGGAAAAAGATGCTACACTGCACATACAAATGAAACTAGCTGATCTCTTCAGAATTAAAAGGTATACACAAATAACAAACCAAAAGAGTGACCTGAGATAACCTAAAACTCTCATTAAAATTTATGAGAAGGGTCAAAGAAAATAAAAATAAAAATATACAGAATACAGAATAACAGAGTTGGAAAATCAAGTTTTAAGGCATTATTCGAAGGGAATAAAAATTAAGATTGTTAAAAATACAGGAAAGGAATATAAAGTTGATTTATCTGCTCAATCTTAAAATAGATATATTGTTATTTCTGATAACCCTTATTGGACTTTTGCTGATCAGGACTGAATGATGAGGCTTTAAGGATTTGTTTATAGATAAGGGAAGAAGAGATCATTTGTTGTATTTAAAGACAAGGTGTTATGTTTATTTTTGTGATGAAGGGCAAAGTTTATATATTTATAAACTTTATCCATTTTTTTTACTATATTCTTATTCTTATTTTTACTTTTTCTATTTTTCTTTGTGTTTTTCTGTTCTGCACTTTTTCTTTTTATTCCTGTAAAAATTGTAGTTTCTATCTTTTTAACTGTAAATTTAAATAAATAACTATTTAAAAATATCATCCCCTTTCTTTTCTTTTGAGACCAAAAATGAGTTGCAGGTCAATCACTCAAGCCTTTCTGGACTTCTTCAGGAGCATTAGTAAAATTAGCTTGTATCAGCTTGTAATGACTCATATTCCATTATCTCTTTCCTAAGGAAAAATGCAGGACACAGTTAAGAATGTATGAGAATTGTATCTTCAGAATTTCTACTTTCACACTTTGTATTTCCTCTAAATTAGGTACAGAGAATTAGTAAATGTAAGTGATAGTCACTTTCAGCTGGAGTAACTGATAAGCTTTTTAAACAGAATGAGTGAAGTGCCTGAATTAAAAAAATATTAGGGAAAAGGAGATTTTTGGAACCCAAAATATTTGGTGACAGAAGATTACTTTATACAAATAATTTTTCTTTTCATTTCCTTCACTTTTTTTTCCTGTGGTCCTTCATGCCTCATGCCCTGGCCCCCACCACCAAGCACCATTGCACAGCATACCATACCTGAGCAAACTGGAATTCACTACATGGAACTCTAGCAACCTAGAATCATGCCAAAGTCCTTTTATAATGACTCAGGATTCTTTTGTCCAATTTGGGATGATTATTCCTCCCAAAGGAGTTCAGGGAAACTCATTGTGATCTTTCAAGAGGGCATCTTGAATCACAGGAACTTATTTTGGTTATTGAAGGAGGATATAAGTCTGTATTAATGGGGAGGGAAACAGCAAAAAAACATGTGCAAACTGCCCTGCACTCATGCACTTATTAGATCCACTTTGAAGAATTTAGCTCTTTTTACATTTTAAAAAATGTTGCTCAATCTCTAGTTTTTTGTCAGAAGCTTTTCAGCAAATTCAGATAATCTATCTATAACTGAAATATTTTATTTTCAATAAGGGGGAGAATATACCTAACAATAGCAACACCTAAACAAATTCTAGAACCAATACTATTAAAAGAAATGTAGGAACAGATGAGCTTTGAGCTCCTGTTTTGAACCCTGGGGTCCACTAATAAGAGCTGGTGCAAATTAATGGTCAGCACAGTGAAGGTGATTACTCCTTCCAAAACTATCTCACAATGGACAAAAACCTATCAAAGGCACCACAGTAATATTAATATTTGACAAATGAAGAACATTGAGTCTAGGAGATAGGCAATTAGCATAAGGCCAGTCATGGCCTTACGTTCTGTTATAAAACATTTAATTATACTTGTTAGCATTCTGATATCCAGAGTTAGTAACCTTCACTGGCATGCCATAAATCAATCCAAAGATTAAAAAGTTGCAGCTACAGCTACTGACATCCTACCCTTTGCAGCAAAGTAGAAAAGTCAAACCCAGTCTTGCCTGAAAAATCTCTGCTCTGTACCAGTAGTAGCATCATCAGAGTGTCGTAACCAAAGTGGCATCTCCGTTTTCTTCCCTAGCTCTTCATCATCATGCTTCAAAAAACACAACCAGATCTCAACTAATATTCTTCCTTTTCTAGATTAAGACCATGCTGTTCTTTCTCCATTGTCAAGATTAAATAACATACAGTGATATGATGGGGTTATCAAAGTTGTAGAACACCTTTGCTTCATTCATGGCTTGATGCATTGTGATATGTGTGCAGCAAATAGGAAAAAATAGGAATAGCAACCTGTCCTATTGAGCCCAGCAGAGAACAATTTGTGATCCTAGTTCTTTAGTATATGAAACCCAAAACAGGAACACAGAAAAATAGAAAAACTCACATATTATAAAACAGATGTATGAGAAAATGTGGATTGGGAAGGTAAATTTTAGAAATAAAATCTAAGTTTACTTTTCCTATAGGAAGCAGATTTTATTTTGTAAAGGACTTGAGTGCAGCATGTGGGTTTCACTTGAAAATGATTAGAGTTGGTATTGGCAAAAGTAACAAATGGATTGTTCTGGAAATCAAGGGAAAAGAAATCTCACTGGGTGCCTTGGAATAAGACTGGCTCTATCCTTGAAATGTAGTATTATCTTGTTTGTAAATACGTTCAAGGAGAAATATTGGGTATGTCCAGTTGACTATGTAGCATAGGAGCCATCTTGCATTTCAGAATTATATTCAATTTATACTTCAGTTAAACAAAGCTTTGACTGATTATTGAGGGACTAAATTATAAATTAATGAGGCTGGTAGCTGGAAAAGATACACCGGTAACTCAGATTTTTTCCATGATGGATCTCAAAATATAATACATTATATTTCCAAGTGGTCTTCTATCCAGGTAATGGACAAACTCATTTAATTTTATAGTCAGTCAAATTATTGGAATTGTTTTGTTTTTAGCACACTACTGTAACACCGAGTACAAAAGAAACATCAAACTCCTTGCCTTTTACCAATGAACTTTTGTTTAGAAAGCAATTTTGCTTTAAGTTTCCATGTTTTATGTAATATTCTCTAAAATCTTTGAGATGGGGATGATGGAGAATGTTTATTGTAAATTAATATCCATTATTCAATTAAAAGACAGGCAGATGGCTATCACATATTTAATATGGTGATGAATTTTAGCTAAATTCAACTACATTTGTTTGACCTGACCGCTTAAATATCAAGGCCTGAAGATGTGGCTATAGTATAAGAAAAAGGGGCTGTGCAGACAAGTCCCTCCTTCTTGAAAATAATTCAGTGAGAGCATCTGAGGAGAAGGTTGAGATAGAAAAATTAACAGGGATTAATAGAATTATTATTAATAGAACAACAAAGTAAGGGCTTTAGGACTTCATCCAAAACAGAGTTCGGTGTACATTATGGCGGGAAAAAAATCAATACAGACATTTAAACATTAATTTCCTAGAAAGACCAGAATGGTATAAAGTGATGTCATTGTTGATTAACTGTCTCAGACATTCCTCTTAAGACCATGGAGCATTCTAAATAAGGCAAAGTAACATCACATGGAAGGAATCTTAATGAATGCAAGATATGAACTGGCCATAAATGAAATATCCATTCAATTAGGAGCTCTATGACCATGCTATGAGTATTGAAGGAAAGTGAAGATGGAGTCTTGATTACTAGGGGTTGCTATACTGCTTATGCTATAATTGGAAGAGATTTTGGAGATGATATAATGTCTTTAATTCAAATTGAATAAACACTCACACTGGATGACTGTCGGCGTTCCATGGTTCTCCTGAATTACAATGCTGCTGTATGAGTCACACTAGCTTTCAGTTTCTTTCTTGGTGCAATTCAAAGTTTTAAGCCATAAATGGCATGAGATCAGATTATTGCTGGGATCATCTGTCTTTGAAAATATGTGCTCATTCCATCAGGTCTGATAGGGTGAGCCACCTCCAAATTCCTTCCATTCAGTGCTGCATCTTAGGGGGTTTAGGAAGTCCACCTTCCCTGTGACAGTCTCTGCCCTGGGGAACACCCTTCCTCCTGAGCTACAAGAAGCTCCCAGCCTCCTAGCGCTAAGGTAGAGTGAGCCTGGGGGCTAGTAGAATGCAATGGGCATATATTGAGAAGTATTGCCTTGGGGTGGCAGGGGTTTCCCTTTTGATTGTTATGGTTTCATTGTTGTTCTGTGAGCTACTAAGCCTTATGGTACATAAGATAAGTGGTTTTATAAGTTTTTATATAAAAAAATACATTTCTGGCACTATAAACAAAAGAAGAATAAGAACCTGGATAGCTCAATAAGAGCCTGGATAGCTCAACAGGCTAATAAGCAGACTAAAGCCTGTTATTAACATTCAGCTGTCTGCAATTGCACCAGTTCGGGTCTCACCAGGCTCAAGGTTGTCTCAGCCTTCCATCCTTTCTAAGGTAGGTAAATTGAGGACCCAGTTTGTGGGGGCAATAAGCTGACTTCGTATAAAATATACAAAAGTATGAAGGCTATTGCTTAATGCATTGTAAGCCGCCCTGAGTCTTCAGAGAAGGGTGGCATATAAATCTAATTAAAAAAATAAAAAGAATAAAAAGAATAGAAAAGCAGATCAATACAGGAAAAACAGTAGTTGGAAACTGAAAATCGTAGAAATTGAGAATGTGGCGATAAACTCCTATAATATTCAGGGCCAGCTCTTCTAGAACCTCTGTTAAAGCTAGGCATGTTGCCTCTATGCTGCTTGTTCGCACTTACGTTCTTTCAATATTTGAAGTAAGCCAAATACTATAGAAGTGCCATAAATCTCCAATGCCCTGTCTTTCAAAGGAAGCAAAATATTGGTAATGTTGTCCTTAGCAGATCTCACCACTCAAAAATGTGGGAAGCATGTAACAACATATGCATACAGGAAACGACACTTGTTCATCAGACCATTTTCCACAGTGCTGAACCCTTATCTTTGCAACAGCTATTATCTTACAATTCATAAAAACAGGGAGGATGTGTATTAAGTTGGGAAGGAATTAAACATAGTTTTTTTCAGAACAGTTTAAATAACATTTATAAAGCTTCTTGCCTTACCATCCACCCACTCGGTGTTGGGTAATTGCTTGCTGTGATAAGAGAAAATGATTTGTGATAACTGCTCCTTGATGTTAGTTTCATCAGGCACCAACTGATGCTTGTTATTCTCTAAGCTACGTACTGTTTGCCTTAGTGAGAAATACATGTAATGTGTTGCTATTATTCAGCTATTGAATGAGCTGAAAGCAGTTCAGGGGTTATTTACAGTAAAAGAAATTTTCACATTCAAAAGCAATTTCTTTCTTTGTTTTTGGAGCCATGGGGATATCTTGTTAATGTCAACTAGAAAATCAAGGAGAACCATTTTAAAATCAAATTAAACATGAATTTGATTTGAGCAAAGCTTTAAAAAAGTTTGAGGGTAGTTGTGGGAACTGAAATCCATTTTATTTATTCATGACATTCCATAGACACAATATTAAACTAAAGACTCACATGTGCTTAAAGTAAGTGAAGATAGTGCACCAGTGGTGTGTATTCAAGTACCTCAAGCACAGTAAGAACAAAAGGCACAGAGTTGGGGGGATTTTGCTCACATGAGGTCAGAAAAACTTGAGTTTTCTTTCTTTGGCATTCTCACAGCTGTATTTTCTGCAATTAGTTATATTCTCTGGGGAGTGGGGGGGATTAAAGATAAAACCATCCAGTCATAGTTTTTTCTTAAAAGCTATACAAAAGTGCCTTACCATTGCTTTTTTGAGAATATATTTTGATTTTCCAGACTAGTTTATTGGTATGTATACTTTTGAGTCAGTATTGAGTCCTAGAAATTGCCTGGGCTAATCCCTGCAGTTTTCTTGGCAAGATTTCAGAAGTAGTTTGCCATTGCCTGCTTCCTAGGGTTGAGAGAGACTTAACCGGTGAGAGAGAGTTAACCAGTCATCTAGCTGGCCTTGGGCCTAATTAGATTAGAATTTAGTCTCCATGTTTCTAGCCTGATGCTTTAACCACTATAGCAAGCTGGTTTTCTTAGTTAACACAGTGTTTTGCAATCTTGGCAACTTTAAGGAACGTGGTCTTCAACTCCCAGAATTGAAGTCCACACATTTTATAGTTGCTCAGGTTGAGAAACACTGATAGTTTATAGCTCTGGTACTCTGCTCATTTTCACTCCGAATTTCTCCTTGCTTAACTTCCAAGTATTTCTTTCCAACAAAGTCTGTCAGAAGTTGTCAACAGCTGAGATTTAAACATTTTAGACATACTTGTAAAGCCTATTATGTGTGAAATAACCATGGAGTTCAGTACTCATCCCAAGATTAAATGAGGTTTGCAGATGAATGTTTGTGGGTATTTAATCATACATGCGGACTGTCCAGGACAATTACAGGTTTGGCAAAGTCATTCCACCGGAAAAACCTGTTCCAGAAAATTCCAAGATATTTTTTCACAGAAATGTCAGATAGAGATAGGAGCAGCAGGGCTGCTTCAAATTGCCAGGTTATGGAAGATCAAGGGAAAAACTTTCTCCCAATCTTTTTTCTTCACAAGAAGGAATGTACTTTATACTTTCTAGCTGGAGGAAAATCTGAAGCAGGGTGTGAGATTTCTCTGATACCCTATAGGAAGACTGACCAAAGTTCCTCTAGTGATGCCTTAGTTATAATTTGGTAGCAATTTATATCAACTTTCTTTTTCCTGCTCAGCCTGTTTCACTGTTGGAGCTTATGAACAAAACAGGAATGGCAGCATCGGCTGCTGCACTCTCCACTTCAATCTTGCTTTGTTTGTGGCTGAATTTCCTCCACTGTTGAGGATGTGACTCATTTTCTCCCTTTAAAGACTGAGGAAATTTCAGGGGTGTAACACTGTTTCTCAAGAAAAGGGGGCTGCGAGACCCAAGTTTGAACTTTGATGTTCCAGGCTGCATATTTAGGTACAGTTAAGCAGAGACATATACAAATTTATTTCTTTCTAAGATTTCCTCCCTCTTCTGACAAGAACACACTGGTCTTTCTAGCTGGGAATTGAACTGATTGGGAAGTGCTTTGGAAGTGAAGATCACCATAAATTCATTCTATATTCTAGAGAAGGAAGGAAGGAAGGAAGAAAGGAAGGAAGGAAGGAAGGGGGAGGGAGGGAGGGAGGAAAAAAGGAGTGACAATTTTTGTAAAATGTAAAGGTTTGCATAAATCTATAACAACTTTTAGTCTATGGGATCAGACTGAAAACTATTAAGAGTTTATCACTTTATATCTACAGTGGCTCATCAGATGCTTCTGAAGACCAACATGACCTAAAGAAGCTCACAAACATAGCTGTACTAGCCATATTTCTCAGCACCTGTGATTTAGAACACATTGCTTCTTTTAGCTAGGAAGTAATATTTAAATGTAATCATGACTGCCTAGTAGCAATAGCATAATTTTACTCCAAAGGACAATAATACTGGGGGGAAAAATTTTGCTTCTCAAGTTCTCTGGCCTATATGCAGTGGTGGGATTCAGCCAGTTGGCACCACTTCGGGAGAACCAGTTGTTAACTTTCTGAGCAGTTTGGCAAACTGATTGTTAGAAGAAATTTTTAGGGCAGATAACCAGTTGTTAAATTACTTGAATCCCACCACTGCCTACATGCACATACATGTTCTTGCTCACAGATATACAAATACACATCAAAGATTTCTATCCACTTCAATTTAAGATACTGTAAATTAAAAATTGCAATTGTTAAATATATTAAAAAACAGATAACTAACCTTACTTTCAAAGCTTTTTACTATAGCTTAGGAAAGCTAACAAAATGAAGAATTTGTTCTACCAAGGACCTGTCTGAAAATATTACCCAGCAGGATGCAAAACAGAAAGCAAAACATCGGACACACTACTATATACCAGGGGTCACCAATCTTTCAGACTTCAGGGACCACTAAATTCATAATTTTAAATCTCACAGACCACTAATATGAATTTTTTAAAAAGATAAATATTATTTAGCAATAGCAATATTAAAAATGCAAACAATTTTTTTGTGGACCACCAAAATTTTCTCGCGGACTACCAGTTAGTGACCGCTGCTACATACAATGCATTTATTCTGCAATGCCAAGTATATCCTTTAAATATGCATTTACTCACTGCAGAAGTCAACCTTGTTCACATGCTGTTCTTTTTGGAATGCTGGCTGGCAAGCAGACCTTAATTAAGCAGTTTAAGATTTCTCTTTTACAGCTCTGCTCCACTTTAACAGAAGTGGACAACTTGTCAAATGTAGGAGGCAGCAGAGGGCGAGGAAGTAGGAAGTGTTACCGAGCAATTTCTGATTTCTATCAACAATCTTATCAAACATCAGTCAAAAGTGTTAATAACATTTGAAGAATGGTGTATATTGTAATGGTGCATCTCTATTTAATGGAAAATAATTTCATCAACATAATATTAATCTTTTAAACAATTGACAGGTTTTCTTGAAGGTGTCAACATAGTTTGGGAAGACAATATGGGTTCTGAATTTGATAAATCTCATTCACATTAGAATTGTTTGTAAATTGTTATTTCAACAAGTCAAATAATTGATAATGAAGATAATGGAAAGGAACTGTGAGATAATGGTTAAAGTGTTGTACTTAGAGGTATTGAAATATATCCCTCCTTTTTAAATTAACTGGATGACTTTGCGGCAGTCATTCTCTCAGTCTTGCACAGCTGTTGGCATAGCTAATAAATAGATAAAATGATTATTAATAATAATGTTTTTCCCAGTAGATTGCTCTTATTTATATGATTACAGAGATTTTGGATGTAAATATCTAATGTGGATATTTAAAATGTTTTTATAATTTATACATTTATAATTCCCTTTGGATTTTATTGTTCTTTATTCTGGAATACTTTTGAGCTCTTTTAATATTAACTTTTAGTTTCTGTTCTTCCTGTTGCAAAACTAACATTAGAAGAAAATGAAATAATATTAACAAGCTGTCAAACAAATAGAATTTCCTCCTCCAAATACTACCATATATATATTATTTAGGAATGGGAAAATATCATTCTTAAATATACCATATAATTCTTCCAAAGCTGTACATTCTTTAAAAGAAGGAAACCATTTTACACTTTCTTTTTTGAATTTATAATATACTGATGTAATTAAGGGGAGAAAAGTATAGCAGATCTAAAAGAGCAGTGAGTTCTTGTCAGACCTACCTGTCAGCTGGCAAAAAATAATCTTTAAGTGGCCTGCGGTATAGCAAATTCATAAAGTGTCCTCTTGTGATCTATGGCAGGCTGTCCTTGGCCCAAAACATATATTTTTAAAAGGGAGACCAAAACGCAGGTTGCATCACATTGGCATGACCCCAGAGAGAAATACAATTGACTCAATACATCACAAAGGGATAACGCTGGATTCTAGTACATAGGCATATCATAGATGAATCAGGAACTCATTGTCACATTCACCTTGCATTCTCACCTTGATTTAAGGCTTGTCATGAGCTTGCACTGGTTCCTTTGAACAGCCCTATAAATTTTGAAAGCATCTGGCACTTGTTTAAAATTTTGTATGATATTTGTCAGCATCTCATGAGGTTGGTTTGCCTTCTTTTTGTTGGTTTGTCTTCTTTTAGGAGGGGTCACAAGCCAATGGCATGATAAGACTGTGTGGCTAATGGCTACACAGTAAGATATGCAAAGTCTTTTAATAAACAATGGCAGCTGTTGCTAAACCTTATCAGAGTTGTTGGAAGAAATCAAGCAGGGCTTTTGAGCACATTCAAGATAAATTGTAAACTACATCAGGTGTGTAATACATAGAAATACAAAATTAAATATCCTAAGTACTTAAAGATACATAATCAATCCACTTTTCCACAGGGAATGTATATATATTTTGGAATTGGACAAGCAGACTTAAACAACTGAGCCACATTTATACTTAAGGACTACTGTGGAACCTGAAATCTCCTATTATAGGCATAGTTAACTATGGAGAGAAGTTTACTGTAATCTAAAATCACCTGGATTCTACAGACTCATTTAAAGTTTCAATAGAGCATTTGTAGGAAGGCAGGTTCCAGAAAGTGTATATATTTAAGATAAGATAATCATTTTATGAAGTCACCTTTTCCTGAAAGCTAGAATATTCTTCCAAGATATCTAAGGGGGAAAACAGATGTGTGGAAATTGAAGAAAAATTTGACCTAGCATTACTTGAAAAAGAGGGATGTGATGGCTCAATGGTTAAGACACTGAGCTTGTTGAGCGAAAGGTTGGCAGCATTGGTAGGTTGCCCCCAGTTTGCACCAGTTCTATAGAACCGGTAGTAAAACTGGTGGGAGGCTCTGCCCACTGACCCCGATGTCATCAAAATGCTTCTACACATGCAGAGCATGCGCATGAGCGACCCCATTGCGAATCGGTAGTAAAGGTAACTAGAACCTACCCCTGGTTGGCAGTTCAGCAGTTCAAATCCCTAGAGCTCCCATTACTTCTCCCAGCTTCTGCCTACCTAGCAGTTTGAAAGTACATAAAAAATGCAAGTAGAAAAATGGGGACCACCTTTGGTGGGAAGGAAACAGCGTTCCGTGTGTCTTTGGTGTTTAGTCATGCTACCCGCATGACAACGGAGACGTCTTCAGACAGCGCTGGCTCTTTGGCTTTGAAACAGAGATGAACACCGCCCCCTAGAGTTGGGAATAACTAGCACATATGTGCGAGGGGAACCTTTACCTTTTCCTTTTACTTGAAAGAGTGGCTGTTAAATACAACGAAAATGTTTCATCCACTTTTTGAAATCTTGCAAGGATATTATACCTTTCAGAAAGCTCTCTTTTCTTTGACAAACATACTAGTTATATAACAACATAATTAAAAGGTTTCACATTTTTATGCTTCATTCATTATAGAAAGGTCTTCAAATGTGTTGATCGCATCGAACTGTGAAAAGAGCTCAGAAAAATGGGAATCCTGGAATACCTCATCATCTCCATGATAAAGTTCTATATAGGTCAGCAGTCACAATACAAACATAACATGGTGAAGTAGACTGGTTCCAGGATGGCAAAGGAGTGAGACAAGGTTGTATATTTGCTCTTATTTATCCAACATATTTGATGAATATATGATAAGGGAGCGGGATTGGAAGAAGATTAAAATAGTCTGATACTGCCCTGATATCTTAAAATACAAAAGACCTGCAAGCCCTAGTAATAAAAGTCAAATAGCACAATAAAAAAAACACAGGAGTACAATTAAATATAAAGATTACTAAACTAATAACAGGTCAAACAGGTCAGTCTTAGAATTTACAATGAAGATAACGAAGTGGGTGATAACTGTTGCCTTTTAGGATTAACCATCAACAGTAAAGGAGCAAGCAGTCAAGAAATATACTTCAAGGTAGCCCTGGGTAGAACAACCATGAAGGCCTTGAAAAACATATTCAATTGTGATGTGATTATACCTACAAAGATCAGAATCGTGCAAGCAATGGAAATGAAAGTTGGACTTTGGAGAGGCAAGATAGGAAGAGTATTGGTGCTTTTGAACTTTGATGTTGGAAAAGACTTCTGATAACACCATGAACAGCCAAGTAAGCAAAGTGAAGGAAAAAAGGATCATTAAAGAAATCCAGAATTCTCACTTGAGACAAACATAAACATGTTCAAATTATCCTATTTTAGATACATTATGTAAAGATCCAGCTTCTTAGAGAAGGCTCTAATGCTGAGAAAGGTGGAAGGAAAAAGAAGAGAATGGCCACCAGCAGGGTGGCTAGACTCAGGTACAGTAACCATGAGGGCACCACTGAAATTGCTGAAGGACCAGGTTAGAATTAGATCATCATGAAGAAAGTTTATGTGGTTGCTAAGACTTGCTAACAGCTTGAGGGCACATAATTGATCATTTTTTTCCTGATCTAACAAGTTGTTAATGGGACAATTTCATTGTTTGCAATGTTTAGAAATATTGCCACCTTTTGGACATTTTCCTTAGAGTTTAATCTATTGGCCTCATAAATAAATCATCTACGGTATAAATTTTTTTACTCATTAGTAGAATTCAAACATGACTGAATTTCTGCATGTTTTTCCTTACTTCATCTTTTAAAAAGTGCTACCTTTTCATTTAAAAAAAATAAGTTAAATTCTGCCCCTGTTGCTAGGGGCTCCCAGCTTTTTGCTCAGTCGTCAGACTGGACAGTTGTGTGGTTTAGTGACTCTGACAGTTATTAGCTGTTATAGTACTTTCTTATTTGAATTTCTGGATTTTGACTTTTGGATCTACTTTTGACTACCCCTCTGGTTGCTGGACTGTTTGTTTCAAACTTCAGAGGCTATCTGTTAGCTCTGATAACCTCAGAGGCTATCTGTTAGCCCTGAGATTGAGTTCTACTCTCTGCCCCTCAGGATCATCACTGGCTGGTCAGTAAGTACATAGTTGGTTACTGGTTGCTGGACTGTTTGTTTCAAACCTCAGAGGCTATCTGTTAGCTCTGAGTTCGAGTTCTACTCTCTGCCCCTCAAGATCATCACTGGCTGATGGTCAGTAAGTACATAGTTGGTGGAGCTTTCTGCTCCCATGTGTGTGTGTGTGAGAGAGAGTTGTTGGCAGGGCCTGAGGAGCCCACCTCCACTTTCTACATCGGTCCTCTGATCAATATCTTGCCTTTTCGAGCATGGCACTGTAAAGACAGCCATTTTTTTAAAAAAATATTTTTTTATATATAGCCAAACTTTAACCATCATTTCTGCTATAAATTTGGAATGGCAGAGAGACATTTAGATAAACTTGAGATAGGTGAATGTCTGCGGAGATCATCAGTCATCCAGGTCATAATTGTTTCAAAGGTGCTTTTTCAAAAGGCAACTGGATTTTTCCTCAAGGAAAAAACAATCCAGCTGCCTTTTGAAAAAGCACCTTTGAGATAGTTGGGTACATTAGTTCTAATTAGGGAAGACAGCAAACAAAAACCACTGAGACCAAAAACAAGCCAGATGCTCTTCTCACTGTTGCTTTCCATTGTGTTGGAGCCAAAGCTTCCAAAATGTTCAACTACCATAGCTAATGACTACTCTGACTGAGGAATTCCAGGGGTGTTGTAAAAATAAAATCTGGATTTTGGCAGATTAGGGCCAATAAATGCAGAGAATATTTAGGGAGTATAGGGCTCTTTCAGAAAAGATTAACAAGAGAGGCTATCCACATTACTTTTTTTTAATAGCATTATCTAATCATTGTTGAGCCAATTCAAAGTTCCCTTGCATTATGAGGGAACATAACAGTATAAATTGTTTATACAGAACAGAACAGAACAGTATAAATTGTTAATGCGGATAATTGAAAATCCTATATCGAGACCATTCCTATAAGGATCAGTAGTTGTTCTTAGGGCATTTTTACTCTATATCCAAATTGTATGTATGTATGTATGTATGTATGTATGTATGTATGTATGTATGTATGTATTTATTTATTTATTTATTTATTTATTTATTTATTTATTTATTTATTTATTAAATTTTATTTATTTAAATGTTCTTATTTATGAAATTAATAATATCAGTTCAAAATAATGGAATTACAATTATTATTTTTTGCTTAAATTTATGTTTGTGAATTTTTCTGTATCTAAATGTACTAGATTCAATACTATTTTATAAGGTCATTTAGAAGAAATATTTTAAATTTATCTACCAGAGCCTCAGAATTACTTCTTGGCTCTAATCTGAATATGTTAACATTAAGGAAAATATATCATGCAAAGCCCTTCTAAGTAAATATAGGAAAACACATTTTAAAATATGCAAATAATATATATATATTTAAAATTAAAGTTATTTTGTTCCATGAACTGATTCCAATGGACTGAATCAAGAGGCAATGTAATTCTCTTTCAGGATTACACTGCTTCCTCATGTGTGTAAATACACCATTAGCACAGCATTAACACAAGCACACTATGAGATACAATACATCCAGAATATGCAAGACCATAGATGTTTAATTTGGGGGCAGAACATTTGATCTCTGAGTAAAATGCTGAAATCTCCCCCACCAGGGACAGAAACAGGACAATACTGATAAATTTCCATAAATCAGAGAATGTTCCCCTTTTGTCTTAAATAGGGCAATTATATGGCAACTTTTTCAGGGTTTCTGGAATGCTTTGGAGGCTTATATGGATCTTGGTTTCCAGGCTGTACACTTTATAGTACACCATGAATGGCCTAGTATGTAGCCTAGTGCAAATTTTCCAGTTTTAATTTGGAGAAGTCATAATCTTATGGGTTTAAATCTTAGTTAATCCAGATCTTCAGATTAGAAATTAACTATCTCCCAGGGAAGCTAGTAAATTGAATATGATGGACAAAAATGCATTCAGAAATGCATTCATGTCTGTATCCTAAATTATCTAGCAAATTTAGGATGCAGACATTCTAAATATTAATTTCTCAGTTCTGAAATCATAACCTTAAAGAGACTTTCCTGGAAGTCAATGAAGGAAACAGACTATGCTGAATAAATGTGGTTAAAATTCATCCATTAGGTAATACCTTACATTAACTTTAAATTTTCTTTGATCTATTCATTTCATAGACATAAAACTATAATGAGATTTATTATTGTTGATTTACCATATTTTCTGACGTTAACTATTAAAATGTGTGCATCTTATTAAGAAGGAAGATCATAAGCTTTGTAAAATATATTTTTCTTTGAATAATTATATTTTAAATATTGGCAGGGTAAAGTATAAATTTTAGGACATAGATAATGTAAATATTTGAGTTATTGGAGCTAGACAGGCATAATTTTAGAATTTCTGCTGAAATCAGTGATGATTAATGTAAGACTAATTGTTATAAATATAGGGACTCACAGTATGATTAAATCTGAATTCAATGACCTAAAATTTGCCCAACAAAGAATTTAAAAATGGAAACAGAACCTTGGGGAGCACTTCAGGGCCAATACCTTATTTCTATAGAAAGAATAAAGAGGAAACTTCCCGTTTATCACAGCTTTGACTGCCTCCTTGTACCTTAGAACTGGTAATTAAATGAGAACAGCTTTTCTAATTTCCATCAGTGTTTCACGTGCCCATATCTAAAGGCATGAAGAGTTAGAACTGCCTAACTTAACACTTCTGAAAAGTAAATGATGACTTTCAAGTTCATATTCTCTCTGTCTCTCCCTCTCTCCCTCCCTCCCCCCTCTCTCTCTCACACACACATACACACTTTAATATACATAAAGTTTTAAAAAACAGATTTTCTGTGAAATAATGATAATCTAATACTAGGAATGATATTCTTTCTTAGTATTAAGATATAGAAACTTTTTAAAAATTATTATACTGTTACATAGATTATAAAATATAGCATGTCACAGAGAAATATCCCTACAGAGGTACTGGCACTCCTGAGATCTTCACAACACTATAATGCTCCTGAGAGCAGTCTGACAGTGTTTCGAAATAGGATGTAATGCTCTGATATGCATCAGAAAGGCCTCATCTGCCAAAAGACATATGGTTGTTGATGAAAATGAAAAGTGCACCCTACAACTCTTGCTCAACATACTCAGCGTTCAACTAGATGGATGTTTAAAATGAAAGCAAAGAACTTTTACAAGATTCTTGCATTTGTGCTTACATATAAAAAAGTAACACAACAATAGGCTTTTGCCTTATTCCCATTACAATGAATCAGAAATAGCCAATTCAGAAATTTCAACAGAGACTGACCCTCTCCCTCCCCAAAGTTTCTCTGCCTCTCGGGGAGGCATCAGCTCCTGCTATTCCTTTACCGTCTCAGCCAAATTCTGTCTTGTATGAAGCATCTGAAAGCCTCAAGTGTAAATGCTGCTTCTATGAGTACTGTCTTACTAAAACCAAGACATTTACAGAAAGCAACATAAATGAGGTTTTTTTTTTTCTTCTCACTTACCACTGTCAAGACTCAGTAGTTCTGCGTAGGTTCAATAGAACAAAAGCTTCATATGTTCACTTCTCTAAATTTACCAGAAAGAAAAGAGTTTGCATGCTTGTCCTTTAAGTGTCTTGAAGCATGGTTTGCATAACTGGATAGCGGCTTATCTCTGCTTTTCTGCTTTTGCTTCCATACATGGATCTGTTCCCAACAGTAACTCTAAGCTGTTGAAAAGAAGCTATCTGGCAGCTTTCAGCTTCAACCAACACATAAATGATTTTAAAAAAGAAGAAAAGGCTCCACGCTTTCTCTGGCCACTTATACACCCTTTGGTCTATGCCACAAAGCCTCTTTCTCTTTTCTTTTCTTTTCTTTTTTCAAATAAGCTGGAAAGCAATATATTTCTTTTCATGGCTTGCTGAAAACAAATCCTTTGAGATTAGTTTATGCAACTATGAAAAATTGATGCTTGGTCTTACAGGGAACATAAAATGGTTTTGACCTCTTGTGTATCTCTCGGTTGTTTGGCTGCTTCTTTTCAAAATATTTGTACAGCAATCATCAAGACCCACTAAATATATGTGGAAAAGACAGATTTGTAACCGCCACCACCCCTCTATAAAATTCCCAGCAGTTTATTTCTAAGAATACCTTTCTACTCTCTTTAGAGGTCAAGGGTTTGTTTGTGAAGTCATCTGGAAGGGTTTCAAGGCAATATTCATCTGGTCTGTGAATGATGAAAGGTTAAAAGTCACATTTTTGTCGAGAGGAAAAGAAGTACAACGGAGAAGTGTGGCAGCTCCCACACTTCCCCAAGAAGACATCTCCCAAATTAGTAACAAAATGGCTTATTAAATACTGGTGCTATTACTACAGGACTTGTTTTACCATGTGTTCAAAGTCCTCCCTTTGGGGTTCCCCTAACCTGATATCAAAGTTATGTTATGATGCAAACACCAAAAAGAAAAATGTAATACAAGAAGGAAAAGAGAAAGTCAATGAACAACATGAAAAAAGGGAGTAGAATTCTGAGGTAATTGGAGCCAACTGCAATGTAGTACTTAACACATATAAGAAGACAAAGACAGGAATCCACATATATCAAAAGGGTTTTGGTAGCATTTTTCTGGCTAAAAAAAACCCTTGAAAGTTTTTTATTTAAATGATTAAAGAGAAAAGATGCTACCAATCTCCTGATTTTTAGTAGCAAAGACTAAGGAGGCTCTCCTTCTACAGCTGCGATGGCGAACCTATGACACGGGTGCCACAGGTGGCCTGTGGAGCCATATCTGAGGGCACACTAGCGTTGCCTCAGCTCAGCTCCAGCATACATGTGCCCACTGGCCAGCTGATTTTTGGCCTTCCGGGCCCACCTGAAGTTGGGAAATGGGCTGTTTTCGGCCTCCAGAGGGCCTCCAGGGGGGTTGAGGAAGGCCGTTTTTGCCCTCCCCAGGCTCCTAGAAAGCCTCTGGAGCCTGGGGAGAGTGAAAAATGGGCCCACTTTGCCATCATGTGTCAAAAGCAGGGGGAGTGTGGGGGGAGCACGCATATGTGCGTGGGAGGGCGGAGCACGGATGGGCATTGAATTATGGGTGTGGGCACGCACATGCACTATCCCCCCGCTCTCCCCCCGCTTTTGGCACGTGACAGCAAAAAGGTTAGCCATCACTGGTCTACAGTATTGTACTTGTTAACTAATGAATCTAAATTATTTATTTAATTTTTCTCACCTTAATTTTTTTTATAAATAACTCAAGGTGGTGAACATATCTACTGCTTCTTCCTCCTCCTATTTTTCCCCACAACAATTCTGTGAGATGGGTTGGACTGAGAGAGAGTAACTGGCCCTTGTTGGCTTTCATGCCTAAGGCAGGACTTCAACTCACAGTGTCCAGTTTCTAGATCAGTGCCTCAACCACTATATGTATCAAATTGTGTGGATGTGTGTGTAATTCTTTTCTGAGGTTTTGGTGGGTTTTGTGAGGTTTTCTTCGTGCGAACAAAACATATATATATATATATATATATATATGCATTTGTGTGTGTATATGTGTGTTGTTGTTAGTTGGGAAGTCGTGTCCGACCTATCGCTACCCAATAGACAACTTTCCTTTAGGCCTTCCTGTCCTCTACCATCCCCCGGAGACCATTTAAGCTCACAACGACTGCTTCAGTGACTCTATCCAGCTACCTCATTCTCTGCTGTCCCCTATGTATGTATGTATAATACACAATACACAATCTCTGGGTGTATCAGATTAGTACTATAGCCAATATTTCTCAGACAAGTTTAGGCTTTAGCCTCTGAATATATGGTTTTCTTGGGAATGTAAGAATTATTACAGTGTCTAAGAGTCCACCCCTGACCTCCTTAGACCTCTTTCTCAGTTTAAGCATGTTGTCTATGGGAAAAGATTCAATTCCTGATTCAATTCCTGATTCAGGATTGGACATAATAATGAAAAAAAAAAGTCTTCCTGAGCCTCTAGTTACTTTCTATTTGTGGATGCTACAGTACAGCAGAGCTGGATTACCTCTTGCTTTTAGTAATGGGACCATCTGGAAATTGAGAAAGAGTGCATGTGTGTGTCGGGGGTGGGGGGATTCAGAAAAATAGCTGCTAAGGGGAAATAATTCTTTGCCTCTGTTTTCCTAAAGGCAAACTGGGGGATTTTTTTAAAAATCAAAGTACAGTGCAGAGTAGGATGACTCCAAATCACAAGAGTTATATTTTTAATCATCCTATCTTTTGCCATACTTCACGAAAGAGAACTTGATGAGGATCACAGAAAAGGAAAATTATGACTGAGTTGTAAGATACACGACAATATGTTTCAGTAATGTATCAGTTTCAGAGAAAGGAAAAGAAATATTTGCTCACACAGTTCAGGCCAAAACATGCTTGAAAATTTAAAAATTGGCAGGCAACAGAACCAGAAATGCACTTTTCTCTAATATTTGATACAACACAGAAAGAGAAACGAGATACTAGATACTAGAAACCTAGATATTCCTTTATTACTTACTGTTAGTTTGCATGATACTTCATAGCATTGCTAGTATATCCCTTTTTCCCACCAATGGAACAATTTTTCTGAGTGACAAAATTTAGAATAAATTCAGAAGTATACATATCTACCATTTTCCTCTTGAGATAATGTGTTCAGGCCCATCTGGAGCCCAGAGGTTTTCTTGAAATGAAGATGGGTTTGTGATATTAATGCTTCACTACCCTGCATACAGCTGGCTAATTTAGAAGAACTTAATTAAGCTTTAAAATGAAAAAGAAATGAGAAGAGACTGAGAACACATACAATAAGGGAGGTGTGAGAAGACACATGACGCTGATGAGCAATGAATTTAGGATCAGAGACTAAATAGTCCAAGGATTTGACTCAATATATGATAGCTTTATTAACATAGATTTTTATACACTCTTATAACAGTTTATGGTTTCCTCAGCACAGACATTATAGCAATAGCACTTAGATTTATATACCACTCCAATGCTTTATAGCACTTTCTAAGTGGTTTACAAAGATTAGCATATTGCTCCCAGCAATCTGGATCCTCATTTTACTGACCTTGGAAGGATGGAAGGCTGAGTGTCAGCCCTGGAGCCATTTTCTCCTGGCATCTTCAGGGCTGCCACAGCAGAGGCTGGTTGAGCTGTGGGAATGGGAGGGGGGAGGTAGAGATAGCAAAGAGATTGTAACCAAAATAAAATTCTTTCCTCTGAGGACAAAGGACATTCACATCAGGTGCAATAAGGTGGGATGTGAGGCTGGATGAACTTTGGACTGTGATCTGATTGGACCATGTGATGGACTGCATGGGCAAAGGGAGGAAAAATGTACTTTTAACTAAGGGAAAACCTGAGGTGGCTTTAGAGTGTGGTTTCCTCAGATGTGCCAATATGACCTGCCTAATAAATCCTAACTTTGAGGAGCAGGCCAGTCTCGGAGTTTTGATTCTGTTGGGAGGGTTACTTGGAACCCTGGCACTGAGTCAACCTTAGGACACTCAGGTTTGAACTCTTGGCAGTGGAATGCAGAGTTAGCCTGCAATATTGCATTCTAACCACTGCCCCACTACGGTTCTTGGTTTATTCATCTTTGAGAGATTATTCATCTTTCAAACTCCTAAAACTGAGGTTCTGCCCAGTATATTTTATTCCTTCCACCTGGTTTCTCAAAAAACTGCAGTTGATATCATCAATAAATTCTGCAGCTATTACTTCTCACAGGGCCAGCATTTCACTTCATTTCTGCACGGTCCACACTGCTGGCCCAGTGAGAAGTAATCATTTATAAATCCTGCAGCAAAACAAGCAAACTTTAAGCAATCTCACAATTCTTTCTTGTGTCCTGCTTCATGGTAGAGAAATGGTGTGGGAAGCATTTTTTTAAAAAATCTTTGATATCCAAATATATGTCAAATTGATTCTTCCTCAAATTTCCACTCTCCATTCATTCATGAAAGAAATAAGCTATTGCTTTTAGAGTAACTGATACAGATACAGATTAACAGAGTTGGAAGGGACCTTGTAGGTGACATAGTCCAACCCCTGCCAAAGCAGACCCTACACCATTTTTGACAGATGGCAGTCCAACTTTTCTTGAAAGCTTCCAGTGATGAAGCTCCCACAACTTCTGAAGGCAAGCTGTTCCATTGGTTGATTATTCTCACTGTCAGAAAATTTCTCCTTATTTCCACGTTAAATCTCTCCTTGTTCAGTTTCCATCCATTATTCCTTGTCTGGCCTTCAGGTGCTTTGGAAAAAACTTGACCACCTCCTTTCTGTGGCAGCCCCTCAAATATTGGAACACTGCTATCATGTCTTCCCTGGTCCTTCTCTTCTCTTCACTAGACTAGCCATGCCCAGTTCCTGCAACCGTTCATTGTATGTTTTAGCCTCCAGTTCCCTAACCATTTTGGTTGCTCTTCTCTGCACTCTTTCTAGATCTCAACATCTTTTTTATAGTGTGGTGATCAAAACTGGATGCAGTATTCTAGGTGTGGTTTTACTAAGGCTTTATAGAGTGGCATCAGTAACTCTCTTGATCTTGATTGTATCCCTCTATTAATGCAATTTAGGATTGCATTGGCTTTTTTGGCTGCTGCCGTACACTTTGGCTCATATTTAATTGGTCCAAAATCTCTCTCACAGTTACTGTTATTAAGCCTGGTTTCACCCAATCTATATGTGTGCTTTTGGTTTTTCTTGCCTAAGTGTAAGACTTTACTTTTTTCTACATTAAATTTCATTTTGTTAGTTAGGACCTAGTGTTCCAGTTTGTCAAGATCCATCTGGATCTTGAACCTATCATCTAGGGTGTTGGTTATTCCTGCCAGTTTAGTATCACCCGCAAATTTGGTAAGTTCCCCTTTATTTCCTCATCTAAGTCATTTATATTGATATTTATATTGATTTATATTGATGTTGTTTCCTGATTGCTTATTTGTACCCTATGACTATCATTAAGTGTCGTACCTTATGATTCTTGATGAACGTATCTTTTCTTTTATGTACACTGAGAGCATAGGCACCAAGACAAATTCCTTATGTGTCCAATCACTCTTGGCCAATAAAAAAATCTATTCTATTCTATTCTATTCTATTCTATTCTGTTCTGTTCTGTTCTGTTCTGTTCTGTTCTGTTCTGTTCTGTTCTGTTCTGTTCAAGATACTGAAGAGTACTGGGCCTAGGACAGAACCTTGTGGTATGCCAACTGCTTGCTTCCCTCCATGTACTCTAAAAGGAAAATCTATTTTCCCCTCCATCGGTGGATTATCTCCCTGCATTCTCAATGCACGCCACTTGAGCTTCGTGTGCTTCATTGGAAAACACAAAACACAAACAACATTCAAGTGGAGAGTACAGATGAAAGAACATATAGGAAGCATGAAGTAGCTCAGCCTTTCTCACCCATATGCATGTAGTTTAACCTTCCGGGCCACAATTTTACAAGCTGTTATCAGTCTTACATTTATTACTATGTAAGCAAAGGTGTATCTTTATAGAATGACGTACAAATGGAAAAACAGACTTGCATTTTATTTTATGGGGTGGGTGTGGTTATGGAACACTGGGCACCAAACTATATTTTTCTCTCACATATTGATCTTATCTCTCTCTGTATCCTTAGCTTAACAAAAAAAATTGACTAGCTCAATTAAGGACTTTTTATGATAGAGTTTTTCAGTTTGCCACTCTGATGAGTATGGCAAATCCTGGAAGCTTTTAAAGTCGTTTTAAAAACTTTTTATTTTAAGAGAAAGGAAAATAATTTCTGCTTTAGTATAGAACCAAGAGGGTAGGCTGTTACCAACTGATTTTTGACTCTTGATTTTCTGTGAGGGTAGCAAATTCACCAAATCAAGGTGCCCATTCCAGTAGAATTCTGAAAATCATAAATTAGAAGAGTCCTATTTTATTTTCATTGTGAAATCAGATAGATTGGGAAATAAGAAGGCTGGGTTTTTTTGGGGGGGGGGGAAGGAAAGGTGCCCTGAATTATCACACTTTTTGTGATAACAATCCTTCCTTTCAAGACATGCTTAGAGCTTGAGAAAAATGTAGCTTTTGTTCCAAATAGGATGAATAAGGTGGACATGAGGCTGGCATCATAAAGGCCAGTCCTCCCTTTAAAGAAATGTCCAATCCATATTTGATTGAAAGCAACTTAAATATAGGAAGGACAGGTCTGGATTTTTTCCCCCTATCAATCCTTACCATTTTGACAACATGAGACAAGCTGAGCATAGTTTTCTCACTCTGGTGGAGCTGTGTTGCATGTTTACTTCAATTATTTTTCCTGCATATTCAGATATCTATTTTGATGCAAAAAAATTCCACATAAGCAAAACTGTCTCCTCTTTTTTAAAATTATATTTTAAATGATAACCCTAAGGAGTTGTGACAAGGAAGAAAATATTCAAAATGATCGAAGTATAAAACATAATATTAATATTGTAATTCAGAGAAGTTTGTCAAAATTTATCCAAGGCAAATCTTAAAACTGCAATAATTTATGTTGTGCACTGAATATGCTTATTTAGAGAGAACACAATGATGGCTGAATGCCACACTACAATAATATGTAATAAACTAGATGAATATGAGTGATTCAATCCAGTATTTGGCAAATATGAACATTCTGTAGATCATATTCTTTCATAAAGTGGCTTAAGTGTCATTCCATCACTCTTAAACATGCAATGGAAAATGGAAAATCTCTAGCTATATTACATGAGTCATAAGGGTGTTCAAACAAGGTTGTTTCTTATGAAAAAAATATACTTAAAGTGATCTGAATGTTTATCCCTATCAATGAAAAAAAGAACAGTACAACTTCATATTTAAAAAAGGAAATGAAATGAAAAAGAACCATCGTGGCCAGTGGTTAGAATGCGGTATTCCAGATTAATTCTGTCTTCCACTGCCAGGAGTTGGTTCAGCCTTCCATCATTCTGAGGTCAATAAATGAGGACCCAGATGGTTGCAATGGTTGCAATATTCTGACTCTGTAAACTGCTTAGAGAGTGTTGTAAAGCACTGTGAAGCGGTATAGAAGTCTAAGTGCTATTGCTATTGCAAAAAGCATCACAATAATTAGGATAAATTCTGACTTTGCTATAACCAAGCACATACAAAGGACAGAGGGAACCACTTTTCATAAGTATTTAGAATTAATTTTTATACATTTGTGGAATTTGTAATTTGTAATATATAAAAGGAGCTCATGTTTTCAGAAATATCTGAAATTTTTTGGAATGGTAATGTGAGGAGTGAGGAATTATGATTCTTACTGATTTCAAATACTTGACTGGGATTGGGAAATGTTAAAAGTTGTTTATTTATTTCATAAAACTGTATGTTTTCCAATGTATCATTGTTTATAATTTGACAAAATTAGATTAGTAATGGATGACAGGGACAGCATCATATTAGTAGGCCCTATGTGAATATCCTACTGTCAAAAATATGGATAAATGACATTATAAATCTATGTTGTATATACTACAGAAAGCATGATGGAGACATCTGCAAAAATTCAGGTTAAACTGTATTTCCTAGGAGGCCCTCAATTTTATTTCCACTCAAAAGAATGTACAAAAATATTTTCTTTTTCCAGGCTAACAGATGAAAAGAAAAGCAGCTGGATTTT
The DNA here is from genome assembly GCA_030761175.1 of Masticophis lateralis. Classification (NCBI taxonomy): domain Eukaryota; kingdom Metazoa; phylum Chordata; class Lepidosauria; order Squamata; family Colubridae; genus Masticophis; species Masticophis lateralis. The sequence goes on from JAUDYJ010000001.1 coordinate 40,775,298, forward strand.
GCATTTTCATCAAATGAAATGCAGTAAAGCACCCAACTGGCCTTTCATTAGGTTGACGCTAATGCTTGTTGATCTTTTCACTTTGAACTCAGCCAAGGTATTTTTTAGATGAGGATTCATAGAGAAGAATCTGAAGCAGACAAACAAGGCAAGGCATTTTTGAAACAAAATTAGGAACTTCAGGGGTTTTTGTGTGTGTGTGTTTCAAAAACTCATAAATTGATGGATTCATTGGTGGCCTTCTGAATCAGAAAGGACAAAAGTAGGCATGTGGAAAAAAAACAACATAATTATTTATTATGTTTACTTCAGTGTACATAAACAATTTAGAAAAGTATAGTTCTGTCAACACTATGTTCATATTTCCTGAGTACTCTCAGAATAATGACAATGTTCGCTTCATGCATTACTCTCTTTTCATCTCAGCAAGTATCCAATTATGCTGACCACAAACGTTGGTTTGGGTTGGGTTTGAACATAATAAAACAGAGACACACCAAAGGATTGGAATGTTAATTCCTCTGATTTTCATTGAAACATAAAACTTTGTCAAACAGATTTCTTCCTGCAGGGAGACTCTACCATGTCCTAAATACTTTTGCTTTAAAAAAAAAAGAAAAGAAAAGAAAAAGAGGCTTAATCTGTTTTTGGTACTACACATTGCCTAGATGTGACTGAAGAAAATCCAAATCCCTTTCCTTTTGGCAAATATTTGTCATTAAAAACCTATCTGGGTACATATGTGACACCAAGTGACCTCTCTTGGATTGTTTCCTTATAATCTGAGGATAATCCAGGATGTGAACCAATTTGAATGAGGACAGATGCTGTAGCTTTGTCCCATATATTCCAAGGCTGCTATGTAGAGTAGATACATGTATGAACATATAATATAAAAATTGACAATGTCTGGGTTACAGGTTCACTATGAACTATTGGCAGGCAACACTCTTCTCTTCTCAAGAAAAAAAAAAACCAGCTCAAAGGAGAGATCACCTTGACTCTGCTCATCAGTTGGGAAAAACCATTGGTTATTTTAATGGTGATTTTCCTTTTCTAGTTTCATTTTTTCCTGTTAAATGCTTGCTGCTGCTGCTGCTGCTGTTGTTTTTACCACTGATACTATCGATACTGCCAATAATATAGCATTGCTCCTGCTGCTAATCTAACAATGGAGTCTGAATGGACAGTGATGCCTTGTTGTGATGATGAGCTCAGCTTAACTGCAGCCACTATGAAAAGAGCTAATTCCATGCCAGAAATTATAAATGAAGGAAACACAGGGAAAACAGCCATTACTGCAATGTCGTGGTAGAGGCCATACAGATACACTTTGTATTAACCCTATACCTTTCCATTCCCCCATAAAAATAATAATAGAATTTTAGAGTTGGAAGACCCCACAAAGATTATCAAGAGTCCTATGTCTGCAATGTGCAGGAAAACCAATTAAGTAATCTTAAAGAGTTGCCTGTCAGGATTCTTATAAATCACCAAGAGAGAATCCATTCAACTGTGAAGTTATTGGTGGTCTCTTAGCTTGCTTATTTGCTTACCAACGTTTATATACAGTAGCTTGCTCTGGTGCTGTTGGTGGGGGTGTGGTTTTCTCCTTGGTAGTTCCTTGATTAGGGTATTGTTTTCTGTTTAGTTGTTTGTCTGGTGTTAATCCGTACTTATTTTGGCTGCTGGTAAGGAGGTATTCCGGTCTTTTTGTTTCCTTTTTTATTGTGTCTTTTGAATAGTATGTAAATGTTATTTATTTCTATGTGTTTGCTGATGGCTGATTTGCATGAGTGCCAAGCTTCTAAGAATTCCCTATCATTGAAAATGTTAACTACATGAAAGGCGGCCATTTAATCATGCTTGATGGACATGTAAAAAAACTTCTAAAAATAGATTCAAATACATATTTTGATATGAGGTTTAAAAGATTAATATTAACCTGAAAACAGAACTTTTCTTTTTATGATTAATGGATAAACAGCTAAAAAAAAAAAGCCATGGGAGATTTTTGATGTAAAGTGCAGTGAGATTTTTGTATGCACAGAGATGGAAAAATCAACACTACCCTTTATGGAGAAATGGTTGGTGAAACTAACAGTTCTTGCCGAGATGGATAAACTAGTTTTCTTTTTTTAAAAAATTTGATTTATATGCCGCCCTTCTCCGAAGACTCAGGGCGGCTTACAATGCATTTTCTTTAGAGAAAAGACACTGTCTACATTTATTCATTATTTATTTTTGCACACAAAAATAATAAATGAGCTCGTAAGTTATGACTTTAATGATCAGACCAGTTAAATTATAGAAAGCAAAGTATTATGAAATACCTGAATAATATTGTTGCATACAATCAAATAAATCTTTCTCTATTTTCCATTAAGTAATTATCATAATAATTACAATTTTTAGGGCCTCCAATAATCAAAACCTTTCTTGCCACAGTTGCTAAGAGAACCACTGCAGTTGTTAAGTTAGTGAGACAGTTGTTCATCAAACCATCTACAGCATGCATTGAAAGATCACTCTTGCTGCTTGTCTGTTATAAAATATTATAAGGAGAGACAATTGATAATAGAAAAGTAGTAAGTGTTCTTCACTGTGTCTTAATATTGTAGCTGGACTCCGAGATGAATGACTGCAATAGAGTAAGACATCTGGAACAGTGGTGGGTTTCAAAAATTTTTACTACTGGTTCTGTGGATGTGGCTTGATGGGCATGGCTTGGTGGGCATGGCAGAGGAAGGATACTGTAAAATCACCATTCCCTCCCCACTCCAGGAGAAAGTTACTGCAAAATCCCCATTTCCTCCCAATCAGCTGGGACTTGGGAGGCAGAGAATAGATGGGGGCGGGGCCAGTCAGAATTTTTACTACTGGTTCTCCGAACTACTCAAAACTTCCGCTACTGGTTCTCCAGAACTGGTCAGAACCTGCTGAAACCCATCTCTGATCTGGAATCTTGGGAAGACCCTTTATAATTAAGGAGAGTGACATTGAATGGGATGGTTTAACTAATTGGGGAAAGAGACCTAGCTTCATGATCCAGTACTTTGTTTCCATTAAAAATATTTTGAACCCAATCCTGATATTTCCAGTGGAGCTGGGGAAAAGCTCTAAAATGGTAGAAAGCCATTGGTTTTTTTTTTATTATTATTGAAAAAGTTTTACATTACAATTTTTTTAAAAAACCCCTTCCCCTTCCCACACCCCCAACCACCACCACCACCCTATCCCCCCATCCCTCCCCATTCCCCCCCTGAAAGCCATTGTTTTTATTGGTGGGCAACCCTGAGACAAATGGAGCAATGGTCTATAGAAGGCAGTTTTCTTGATTCCACTTCCTGGCTTTAGTTTTCTTTTTTCTGGTCTGTATTATAGGTAGTCTTCACCTTACAACAGTTTGTTTAGTGACCTTCGAAGTTATAACAGAATTGAAAAACGTGACTTTTTTCTCAATTCTGTTCTGAGAAGTCATAAAATGGGGCAAAACTCACTTAACAAATGTTTCACGTAACAACATAAATTTTGGGTTCAGTTGTGGTCATACGTCGAGGACTACGTTTAGATGAAAAAAAATAAGATGAATAATAAATAGAAGAGGAAACATGGCTACTTCTCTCATATGCAATGAATATTAAATTCCATTAATATTCATAATTTATTTATTATTTATTTATTAGTTCAATTTATATGCCGCCCTTCTCCGGAGACTCAAGGCAGCTTACAATGCATTAAGCAATAACCTTCATACTTTTGTATATACCTGCTTAGTAGGGCTTTCACCCCCCCTCAAGCGGTGTTCTTTTTTATACAAAGTCAGTTTATTGCCCCCACAATCAGGGTCTTCATTTTACCTACCTCAAAAGGATGGAAGGCTGAGTTAACCTTGAGCCTTAAAATATCAGGAGGAGGGAGACCAGGTAGAAAGTGAGTTTATGACCACAAAGTTCTAAATTCTATTTTACAATGAAAGGGATATGTGGTCTCCATATCTGGACTTTCATAGTTAATTGGTAGTTCTCCCATAGTCGGAAGAACTACAACTCCCAACATTCTCACTACTAGGCCTGCTGAGTGGGCTATTTAGAAGTATAGTTCAATGACAGTTAGTAGGTCATTGGTGCTCATAGCAGAATAAGTTTGACATTTTGAGAGGAATTCTACAAATTTACGGGAGGGGCAACTCTTACAAATAAGGCTTAGCTTCTGAGTACTTGGCATGAGACCATTTACATGCAAATTCTGATTTCTTTTACTGAGCATCTATGTGGGCTACTATACTGGAACGACTTCATTTAAGCTCATCATTACCCAGCGTCAGTTGATTTTCTCCTTAAGTCATTGTTAGCAACTGTAAGATCAATAGAACTAAGTAACTGTTTGTTACTGTCACCGGAAAGATGTCACCTTTTGTGAAGATTTGAGAGCACTAAATCAATTTTCTGGGCTTTAAAAAAAATGCTGACAGTTTTCTCATTTTGCCACAATACTGGAGGAAGAAAGGGAAGTTGAATTATTTTGTGGAGTAGCTGGTAGTGAAGGGTATCTGGCCACCTGCCAAAACATACTTAGCCAGATTGATATGTAACAGCTCACTGTTGAAGTCATTATTAATGTCATCAAAAAATCTGCCATGCCACGTATATAAATATTTTAAACTAGTCCTTGACATCTGTGTCAGCTGAGATGCAAGGCTCACTGTCTTACAGTTTGGTTTTTAGAGGCAGCATACATTTTAAAAAAGCAAATAAATACATAGTTGTAACAATAAAAGGAACTTTCTCAAAATGATGCTTAGCAGGATGTGATTTTTGTTATCTTCTGGAAAACCTTAGCATTTCCTTTCTCCCTTCTTAAAAGGGTATATTTTAACTTTGCCAAGGATAGCATTAGATTTTGGCAATTCTATGAACAAGAAATAAAGTTCCCTAAGCACAAAAAATTATGAATTGACTTTGCCCAATCCAGTATATGGAAATATTAGACATTTCTTTGAATCTATTGGATAGTCTGCTTGTAGGAGAAATTGGTAGGATCTGGGCCATTTGTGATCGTCTTCTCTTCTCTCCTTTATATATATTTGTAATCAATAAAGTAGAGGTAACATTACTATAGATAATTTGAATCTTCCTTAAAATGAAACAAATCAATGATGTGTTTTTAAATATATGAGTAATCATTTATTTATTGTTACTTTATTTACTCATAAAATGTACATCCTGTTTTTATTTTTTTAATAAAATGATTAGTTGGCAATACAGAAATATATCATCCTCACCAACACTACTAATGTTTATTTTTTTAAAAATGGAATGGTTATCATCAATGGAACAATGGATACTACTTGGTATAAATTATATTATCATGATAGATTAGCATGCAGAACAAGCAAAATGCAAAACAAACAAAACCCCTCCATGAAATAAGCCTTTTGATGGATTGAATAAAATGAACTATTCATCCCTGTTCCCAACTGACCTACAACGGGACATATAAATAATTGCTTAATAATACAGACTACCTTACGATATTATTAAAATGGTTCTAGATGAGATGCTGTGAGATGCTTATTTATTTAAATTATAGTATGAATTGATTAGTCTGAAACTATATTACTGCAGACAGTAGAACTCATTGCAGTTATAAGTCAGTACCAAATGCTAATGCAAATTAAAAAGGTTCATCTAAGCAAAGAAACACAATAATAATTATGATGTTTCTTTCATCCACATGAATTTTAGAACAGGATACCAGTACTACATTGCAAAGAGGTTTATATTCAGCTGAATGCGGATGGAGAGTGAATTTGGTGTTATGTCTAATTATCTATCATTTTTCTTCTAGTTTAATCCTCTCGAACGGAATGTCCTCCAGATATGTTGGTCCTCATCTTCCGTAAGTTTGCAACCAGCATCAAAATTGAAGTCCCACCCATCAGGCAGGGAATTCTGCCTGTGAATTGATGCATTGTTTATATCTTGAACAAGTGCACAAACCAAATTCCCAAAACTATTGCATCCTTGACAAAACTGACAAATTATATTTAATATCTTAGAAGGAGGAAATTATACATGACTAGCAATGATACCTATGTTTCATTTTAATTTTAAACAATTATTTATTTCTAATTAAATATATGTGTAAATTAAAATTGAAAGAGTTTTTGCCATCTATTTCTGAGACTGAAAAAAAAAACATGTTGCATGTAAATAACACAAACCAACATTCTTAAATATGGGAGGGAACAGGCAGAAAGAAGGCATCCAATACAATATCTTATATTGTTTCTTTAATGCTGTTTATATTTTCTTTTCTGGATTAGCTTAATATAATGTATTTTTTAAAAAGGAAAGAAGACACTAAAAAATAGACCTACGTAACCATATTAAAGTTAGTGGGAAAATAAAGATTTAAAACCTTCAAAGGATAATCAAGATAAGAAAAACATACAGGGAGCCTATATTTTTCACACATTAAATATTAAATATATAATGGAACAAGCTAAGGGCAAGCATTCAGGTTGAGACATTAAAGATACTGCATTCTGCTTTCTCCCAATGATATGCTGCTTTGAGTATTTTGCACCAAATGCAAACCCTTAACAGAGAGGGAAAACGTTCTACCTTCTGGGATAGCATTAGAATAACATTTCTGTGTAAATATTTTTTTGGGGTGAGAGGATCTTTTCCTGACCTATTGCAGAATTTCAGCCTGGATGATAACCAGCAAAAATACCAGTTTCACTGACAAATCATGTATATATTTTTTAATTGTTTCAACTAGTGCTGTAGCTTCTTTCAATACTCATTAAGGCCAATATTTATCAGGAGAAAATTTCTGGGAATAACCCGCTACATGGAGTAGCTATTCCCCCCAAGATATCTCTGAGCATATTAATCCTAATAGTATACCTCCAGGATTTAACCTACCCCGACACATATGGGTGACATATAACAGAATTAGAACGACTCATGGGGTGTATGCTGACTCCTTGTATAAATGGGGAAAGACACCTTCAGCACAATGTGATTGCAGGGCCCCTCAACAGACTATCCAGCATATAGTGAGGGAATGCTCTAACAAAAGGTATCCAGGAGATTCTAGGGACTTCCTCTGCATAACAATGGCAGCTACTGACTGAATCTCCAAACTTGACATTAAACTCTGAAATGTTATTTCTGATTTCCTTTTAGGTTTTCTAACTGCTTTTTTAAAATTGTTTTTATTGTTTTAACCTGTAAAAATGAAGTGTTTTAATACTGTATGTGACCAGCCATATGCTAAATAAATAAATAAATAAATAAATAAATAAATAAATAAATAAATAAATAAATAAATAAATAAATAAATAAATAAATAAATAAATAAATAAATAAATAAATGTCTTCTGTTGTATCCAGTGGTGGGATTCAAAATTTTTTACTACTGGTTCTCTGGCCATGGCTTAGTGGGCATAGTGTGGCTTGGTGGGTGTGGCAGGGGAAGGATACTGTAAAATCCCCATTCCCTCCCCACTCCAGGAGAAGATTACTGCAAAATCTCCATTCCCTCCCCACTCCAGGGGAAGGTTACTGCAAAATCCCCATTTCCTCCCAAACAGCTGGAACTCGGGAGGCAGAGAATAGATGGGGGGCAGGGCCGGTCAGAGGTGGTATTTACCAGTTCTTCGAACTACTTAAAATTTCTGCTACCGGTTCTCCAGAACTGATCAGACCCTGCGGAATACCACCTCTGATTGCATCGTTCATCTTTGCACAAAGATTTTGATCAATTTGAAAAAGTTGATAGGCAGGTAATTGGCCTGTAGTTGTCTGGTGCTGCCCCCTTTGTTGCATCTTTTATCATCAGATCAGTTTTGCATGATGTTAACCAATCTTCAATTTCATATCCTTGTAGTGTGTTGTTAAACTGCTTCACAGTGAGTGGGGGTAGATCAGTCAAATGTTTCAACCAAAAACCATGCAATTCATCTTTACCCACTGTAGACCAATTCTTGAACTTCCTTGCTCTTTTCTCCACCATTTTCCCTGCAGTTACAAGTTCTTTCATTTTAGTTTCTTTTTTATTCTTATTCATCTCCTTCAGCAGGTTACATTCTTGTTTACTGATCAGCAATGGTACAGATATATTTGGATTGTCCTATGGCTGTGTCCAAAATTGCACTTTCTTTTCCTTTGTCAGTCAGTCAGGTGTTAATTCATTCATGTCTCTCCATTGATGGATGGGTAGAAATGTATGAGATTCAATTGATATTGGAGATACAGCCTACAGTGTACAATTTAAGCTTCTGCTGATCTTGATTAAAGTTGTTTTTTGCTATTTGATTATTTCTAGTGCTTCCTTAATTTTCTAGGTGATCAGATATGCTTTGGTCTTCTTCAGTTTCTTTTCTTTTATCTGTTCTAGCTTGCTTGCATCTGATCTTAACATGCTGATCTTATTTTCCAACTTGATTTCCATTTTGGTGATACATTGTTTGGTTTTTATTTTCTAGTTTATTGATTTTCCATTCAAGATCTTCAGTTATAAATGCAGATGTTCTGTACCTTACTTGGTTCGTTTCTTGCAGTGAGCTGATGCATATATTTGATAGTGCACTATAGGCATATTTTAATACTTGTACTAGCTGTTTCTTTGGAAGAAGCTTCAACATGTGAAATCTTACTCTTTTCTTTTCTTATTCTGTTGCTGTTCTAGATGCTCAGTTCTTTGTTTCAAATCATCTTACTTTTTAATCAGAAGGCTTTGTTCTTTCTGAGGAGAAAGCAGAGCAGAAGGTGTCTGATTTGGGAATGAAAATGATTCAATAGCTATGCTGGATTCCTCTAGTGCTAACTTCTGCCTCTACAGTTTGAGTTGCTTCCGGCAAGGCTTTGCTTGCCCTGAGTAGACTTCTTATGGATTCTCATGAATTGGAGTCCTTATGAATTGATATCTTGGATTCTACATCCTATCCAATTATCCCATAACTTTAAGAAATGGTCCCTAGTCTCCCTTGCTGATCATGAAGATGATGAAAAGCATTCTGCGACCCACTCCTTTCTTTTCCAATACTCCAAGACATACCAATTCTCAAACTAGTGAATACAAAAATACTATCAAACTTGAATTGGGTGGAGTTTCTAGAAACATTTTAATGGATTGGTTCAAAACTTCTTTATATCTGTGCTGCTCTTATGTTGCTCTCCATGGTCCTGAAATCCATTCTAAAGTCTTAAATTGATATCAGCAATCCTAGCCATGGTACTGAATCAGTTGTTCTCTGATTCTGCTCCAGCTTGTTGCCTCACTTTCTGTTCAATCCACCACTAAGTATGGATTAATATTTGGTCATCTATGGTATGGATCTTGCTCCATGAAAGACTCTGCTTGGTAAAGAAGCCTCTAAATGTAACCCATAGGGATTCTTTGTGATTGGGGTCACTCAATTTCATATGCATCTGGAATTTATGAAGGCTGTTGGTTGCTCACTGGGGAGGTTATAATTGCAAGCAGCCATACATGCAATGAATTCTTCAGATGACTGGGCTCATTCTATGATGAGGAAATGTGAAGTTAGTTTGGCTGAGCAAGATTTGTTGAACATGAAACATTGGGGGGGGGGGGGGGCAAAAATCTGAAGGCACATAAAGCTGAATAATATATGCACATGAAAATCTAATATATTGAAATGTAAAAATAATTCTAGAACTCAGTTGAATGTTATAGAAGTCCAGGCAATTTTCCTTCAGAACAAACTAAATAAAATCTCATATTTTAGATCATTCCCATTAATACATCTTCAATGATAATTGATTTGCAAAAAGTATGAAAAGTGTGAAAAAATTATCTGTGTGCACACATAGAAAGAGCAGGCAGTATAGTTTCTCAAATTTCTCCCACTTTAGCCCAGTAAGAAATAGGAAATTTTGCATAAAACTGAATATGAAACACTTGAAAAATAATTCTGCAATAGTTTAAATGGGAATTAGAGGATCAGCTCAAATTAATGTCCCAATCCCCATTCAGCTTGTATTCTACAATTGTTTTCCCTTGTCTTTATACACTTTATTCCCCGTAAAATATAGTGATGCCTGATTCCATTGGGAAAGTGTTGTAATTGGTCTAGGAGTAGTGAGGATTGGAGAGAGAAACTGCAGAAGAAAAGATAAAGAGGCAAGAAAAAGATAGGAAGGAACGTATTTTTAATTGAGGAAACATAACAAGACTGAATTTTAGAAGAAAGGATTATCTACCACTCTCCTCTTCTGTTTGTGAATATGAGTTCCTCTTCCTTGGCTTGCCCTGCAGCTAAGATGCCCCATTAACTGTTTGTTGAGGTCATGAATACATAACACAAATTTAACTAGCTTCCTGACTCACTGTAATGACAGCCTCCACTTGTCTTTTGTATTCTGTAACAGCAGTATTTTCTGACTTCTGACAGCACAAGCAAGCTGGGCAGTCTGTCTGTAAAGCTTCCTTTCACTTTATGCAGTGCAGTATTTCCAATTGGCTGACAGTGGCAGTGATTAGCATGAGCCTTTCGCCCTGGTGATTGATAGCTGCCCTCAATGGCTATTTTGTCTTAGGTTGTAAAGCTTTCTGCTTTTTCAGAAGTAACTTTCCCATATGTCTGACCACACTTCATGTTGAAAGGCATGTCTAACATTTTGTGAGGAATCCTTATATATATCTGAAAACACTGGTATTTGGGCACAAGTGAGAAACTGAAGTACTGCTGAAGAATTTCAGTTCCTGTAAGTTGGTAATGTGCTGGATGCTTTCATCTGCTTGTCTCTGCCTGTTGTCATTCAGGGAAGTATTCCACATAAGTGCAGTGGGGCAGTGCCATTTTGTCTAATGCCTGTTTGTGCTCTCCATGAGATATTTGTAAGTATTGTGGATATTTTCTGGCAGCATTCTCTTGTGTTATTAATTTGGAGTTTTTGGAAGTTGCATGGGAATTTATATAAGTTCTGATGAAACTATTTACAAGTCTTCTGTAAGAGTGTACAATGGGCTGGAAGATGGCTGGGAGCTTTACTTCACCTCTTTCTTCCATCACTTTCCAACTTGTTAGCTGGGCTTTTGAGGGGATAGAGTTGTTGTTGTTGTTGTTGTTGTTGTTGTTGTTGTTGTTGTTTTATAAAAGACTGGTAGACAGGTTTACACTCTTCCTGATACTTGGGCTTTCAGAAAACTTGGGTAACATGAAAGATGACTAAAGGCACCAATTCCAAAGCCCATTCTACCACACTTTATGGAAATAATTGGTGTATTTGTTCTTGTTAGCATCTGACACTGGGTGTGAAGGGAAACAAACCTGGGTAATCTTACCTGGGTAGTGGGAGGAAGAGAGAGAACAGAGGAAATTATCTTCTCTACCCTTACCCACTTGCAATGGCAAATGAAGAGGCAATAGAAGGTCAGCTCATTTGATGCCAGTTTTTTGATGCCATAGAATGGTCATTACATAGGATGCAAAACTGACAGAAGACTCAGAGATCTTCTACTGCCAATAATTGGCATTAAAAGAGTTGTTCTCCACTCTACATCTCTCTTCCCCTCTGCTTTTTCTGTGGTAATAGCAATAGCAATGGTACTTAGACTGATATACCGCTTCACAGTGTTTTAAAGAGTCAGCATATTGCCCCCAACAATCTGGGTCCTCATTTTATTGACCTCAGAAAGATGGAAGTCAACCTTGAGACTGGTGAGATTCGATCTGCCAATTGGCAGTCAGAAGAAGTAGCTTACAGTACTGCATTCTAACCACTGCGCCACCATGGCGCAGAATAGAATAGTACCTCTATTCTACTTCTACTTCATTTTCATAGTTTTCATTTTCAAGACAGAATGGGAATTGGAAGCAAAGACAGCACATTTTAAAGCTGGTGTATTTTAACCTGACTCCTAAACTGTATAATAGCACTTTTGTGCTGCCATTCAGAAGAGCCCCATATACAATCAGTTGGATTAGCACTATGTGATAGTATAGTTAGTACTTCCTTTGAAACAGCAGTTCAGCAATGGTACTGCAGTTCTAATACTTCTTTCCTAAATGTCAGTTTGCTGTTGCACTGATTTATCAATTATTCTTGTTTCAGCTTTAAGGGACTTTAAGGCCCAAAGCAAAATATGACTTTATTAGATTTATTCCTGGTGATGGCCTGATGAAGGGTAAATCATGACAGTTTATACAAAACATTTTAAGTGACTTCTAAAAGTAATGGCTATTGTAACTTGACTAAGCAGTATTTTATTGTTTTTGCAACCCAATCTACATCCCTCATTAGTACAATTACAGATGAAACAACCAATAGAAAAAGGAAGGCTGTTAGCATTTGACTTTCTGGCCATGCCATGGTATATGCATTTCCCCCTTAATTGGCAAATCATTCCGTTTCTTAAACAATATTGCCATCATGCTTCTTACTGCTCTTTCCCTCCTGGGTGAGGTTTAGAACAAATATTTGTTCATGTGCTCTTTTATTTTTTTTTCCAGGCCATCAGGATTCCACATTGAAATGAGGCTGTTAAAAAGTTATTATCACATCTAAATCCATTTGATGCACTACCTTTGCTGTGTATTGATTTGCATATACAACTCATGCAAATGTCTGCTAAAGGGGAAAAGCTGGAAACAGCTATTGTTGAACAAATAAATCAGTATCCTTTAAAGTACAAAGCCAAAATGAGGATCAAGAATCCCTTAAAAAAAGAGAAGAAATGTTGATATTTGGTTCTTAATTTCCAATTTCTTTTCTATGGAACTATTTCTGATTCTTTCTGATCTAAAAATGCCCTCCCCCAAAGAAACTACAACCTTTTTTGAAATTAAAACTCCTCTTAGACTTATGGCTGTTGCTGGAAAAGCAAGTAGAAGCCAGGGATAAGCCAGGAATAAGAAGGCTTTTGCACATCTTTGGGTTGTGTGCCAGTTGTACCCATTCATGAACCGGGAAGCTTTAAACATTGAAAAACATTGAGCTTTGAACAAGAGTAACTTCCCATTTGGACTTCCCTTGTGAGTGACTTCCCATTTGGACTATTCGGAATTTCAGCTGGTACATAATGCAGCTATACAGGTTGTAAATTCATGTCAGTTATTTGGCACATGTAACACAATTGCTCTGCGGGCTGCGGGGATCGCCAGTGTGTTTTTGGGTGCAATTCAACATGCTGATCGTCACCTTTAAAGCCCTACATGGCTTGGGACTGGTTTCCCTGAGGAACTGTCTTCTTGCAATCATTTCTAACCATCCAATCTGGTCCAATAGGATGGGCATAAAGAAATATAGGCTTTGTGGAACCAGGAGATATGCCTTAGCTGCCATAATACCTGCCCTCTGGAACATTCTCCCTCCTGAGATTAGGATGGCCCCAATGATATTGGCCTTTCAGAAGGTGAAGACTTGCCTATGTAACTGGGCCTGGGGTCCCAAGTATGTGAAGGGTCCTATTTCCTGGATTATAATATCTCTCGACTGCTATTTGTATTTATTTTAATATTATGTATTAACTGTTTTAAGTATGTTGATGATTGATTGTTGCTCAGGTCTGAGATGGGCAGTTGTACAAAATGAATAATAGACTAGAGTAGAGTAGAGTAGAGTAGAGTAGAGTAGAGTAGAGTAGAGTAGAGTAGAGTAGAGTAGAGTAAAGCAGAGTAGAGTAGAGTAAAGCAGAGTAGAGTAGAGTAGAGTAGAGTAGACTAGACTAGACTAGACTAGACTAGACTACATTTAAAACAAAAGTCATGCAGATTGAAGAGTTTAATCAGTGCACCCAAAACTAAATAAAATGCTGCCAATCTAATCAATTTACTCAAAAAGTGTCGCCATTTGACTGCTACAACAAAGAAAGCCCTATTGATCTAGCCTCTTTTGTTTTGTTTTGGAAAGACATAAAAAGAGCTTTCATGGCAGTTTTCAACTATAGATGGCTTTGGCTTGAGAAGTAATGTTTTGTATATCCTGGCCTCACACTATTTAGAACTTTTCAGATAAGAAAATGACATCTTGTTAAAAATAGATTTCACATTAAGATCAATGAAGTGCATTTTCATGGCTACATTAATCTTCAGCTCCGGGCTTTGAAAGTTATTAGGGCAAAATACGCCTGGCAAACTCCATCATCCAGAAAGTGTGCTGATTTCTTTCATGGGTGGTTCTATGAAAGACTGAATGTGTTTGTTGAAATGTGCAATCAGTCAGAAGTAGATCTGGCACACAGTAGTTGCAGGGGCATTAGTAGCAGCCTTGATAACAACACCTGTGCAATGGGTGTCTTGGTTTTCTTTATTAGTGAGTTTGTTTTTACTTCAGATGTGGATCGTGTGCTTGTTGCTGCTTCTATATTTTATGCTGCTTTAATTATTGTCAGCCATCCAGAGTCATGAATTTGGGATGGACAGCCATATCAATTGACATATTTATAATAAAAAACATGGGGAACAACAAAATATGATTCAGGACAGTCATCATGCAAAAGATGCATCAATGCAGCATAGTACCAGTCTATGATTTCTGAAGCAAATAAGTTTGTTGGGTCATTGGCATCATGGCATACATGGTGTAATTTGCCCACTTTGCTACCTGCAGATGCCTGTGAGTAATGTCTAAATAGCCAGAGGTTCTCACAAGCTGAAGACATTCTGAAAATCCAGGAGCAAGAGAAACAATGAATACATAATAAGAAGAACAGAACTACAATGGTTGAATCCAACATCTGACTAAATTTAATGAATTACAGTACAGTTCTATTTACTGATACCATTCTTCATTGCCTCTTGAGCTAATTTCAACAATTTCAAATTATTCAATTCATTTCTTCCCTTTCCTTCTGAATTGGATTTGTAGACTTGATCTCGAGAAATCAATGTGTACCTTTGTTCTTAGGTATAAGGTTGTTTCAGCTCCCACCCACTGTGGTCAGCTAGAATGTTCTTGTTCTTCAATTGTTCTCAGGTCAGAGAGCAATGCCTTTTCTGTTGAAGCTTCTATTCAGATTTTTAAAAAGGGAGTCAATCTGATCTGTAACTTGACTCCATTATCTGCTTACATGCTTTGTTCTTGTCACCAATTCTACCCTTAGAAAGTGTAGGGGAACTGACACACTAGCAAGGAAGTAAAGGATTATAGTGCCAAAAGGTTCTGAATATAATATGGGACTTATTTTAATAGCAATAGCACTTAGACTTATATACCGCTTCATAGTGCTTTACCAGCCCTCTCTAAACGGTTTACAGAGTCAGCGTATTGCCCCAAATAATCTGGGTCCTCATTTTGCTGACTTTGGAAGGATGGGGAGGCTGAGTCAACCTTGAGCCAGTGAGACTTGAACTGCTAAACTGCAGGCAGCAGGTAGTCAGCAGAAGTAGCCTGCAGTGCTGCATTCTAACCACTGCGCCTCCTCGGCTCTTGCATGAATACATGAACATAGACTGATGCTCAGTGACACTATAAACCGTTACATTTTGTTTCAGGTTTCTGTGATTGTATTTTTCTGGAATCTGCCAGGTTGTTATGCTGTACTTCTTCTGAAATGGATGTGTTCAGCTTGGGGCCAGGATAGTTAAATGATTTCCTCTTCATCATTCACTCTAGACTTACATCTCATCTTTCCTTCAAGAGCTCATATAGTAGCTTGCCAAGTATGGTAGCTTACATAGCAATCTCTTTTATTCCCACAACAGTAAAATAGGGATAAAAGAAAGTGTCAGGCAAACTGGCCCCAGATCTGTCAAAAAGCCTCCATAGCAGTGTTTACTTCAACTTGGGTCTCCCTGGTTTTAATCTAACATCTCAGTTATTGTTTGCTCACAAATACTTTTTAAGCCCTGGTATATGTTCCTTTGTTGGGTACACAACAAACCAAAAACATAAATCACTACAATATATCATTTTAAAAATATTTATATATAAGACAAAAGACAACATTAAACTTACTATAAACTTTTTGGAACTTAAAACTGAAGAAAGATATTTTAAACTATTTATTTTTCTTTCATACTGAAATGAGGCCAGAAAGAAAAACCAAGAAAACTCTCTGTATAAAATACCTTGGAGTTACTAAAAGAGGAAATGTTTAAGTGAACCAAAAGACCTGGACTTTTCAAAGGAGACTTCACTGATTTAAACTCATCTTCAAAATGATACCGTTGATTAGTTTTCTTTAGTTATTTTAGTTATTTTTAATTTGTTTTACATTCTTGTAAGACACAATAGACTTGAACATCTCTAAGAGGTTTCTATAAATACAAATGTTTCTTATTAACAGTGTTACTCTTAGAAATGTTTTCAATACATGAAGAGAAATAGTTAAATTACAAAAGGAAAGTCTTTTACAAAATATATTCATTTTATTTCTGCTCACCAGCTAAAACTTTTGATTATAGGAGACGGCAAATGTACTTGGAGAAAGTACAGCTCTTCTAACATTAATGAGTTTTCTTAGTTTATAAAAATATTCTTTTGTGGACTTGCTACATATAACTGAACAAAATAAGATTGGGGAATGAATGTATTTTTTTTATTGTCAAAGAGGAAATATCCTTGGTAAATGTTTTGAAAAAATGAGGGGTGGAGAAGAAAAAATATAATTGCTAAGGATCAAATCAATGGTAAATATTGAATGTCCTGATTTCTGAACTGCATTCTGCTTCCTACAATAAAATACTTTTTATTGGCATTTGAAGTATTATTCCCTCGATGGCTTTTTTTTTTTAGTTTTCAGTGTCTATCCTCTTTTTTCTTTCTCTTATATGTCCCACAATAAAATAATATTTGGTTCTTGAGAATGCATTTCTAATTTTGAAGGCAAGTCTGTTAATAAAATGTTTGTTCAGATTGTAATATTTTTAATATGATAGATTTAATAAAGTTTACATAGATACGATGAGAGATATATAGGATGGATTTGAAGAAAACTAATCAACTGAAACTTGGTCCAGATAGAATGGAGATGCTGCTGGTAGTGAATACTTGAAGCTGATTAGCAATGGGTGGCAATAATTAAAGAACAAGTTTGTTATTGTGGTTAAGATACCACATTGAAACCAGGAGACTATATTTCTAAACCTGTCATAGGTATGAAGCAGTAGTGGGTTTCAATTTCAGCCGCTACTGGTTCCCTCGTGGGCATGCGCGGTCTCGCACCCCCCCACTACGCATGCGCAGAAGCCTGTGCGCATGCACAGAGACATCCAGGCAGGTGGGTGGAGCCTCACACCACCACTGCTACCAGTTCACCTAATCCAGGGCGAACCAGTAGCAACCCACCACTGATATGAAGTCACCTAGTTGACCTTGGTCTAATTGCTGTACATCCTGGGAAGCAGGCAATAACAAACCACTTCTGAAATCTTTCCAAGAATACTGCAGGGATTTGTCCCAAGAATTAACACTGACTTGAAAGCGCACACATACAAAAAAACAAAAAACAAAAAACAAACCTTTGACCAATTTTTAATATTTTAATTGTAATTCTAGTATTTTAAAAAAGCTATCACAATAAGACCCTGCATTATAGTATATAGTATAGGAACAGGTAAGTCATAAGAAGCTTCAGTTTCTTTTATTTAACTTGGTTTATGAATATTAAACATATAATGGATGTTGCCATATGATTCTAACTGTAATCTATAGAAACACTCCTCAAGTATGCAAGCAAATAGAGTATCAGATTGCAAAAAAGCCAGTATGTGTCAGGGTTCTAACAGAATCAAAGCTCCAAGGAAGGCATATTCCTCAAAGTATAAATTTATTATGGGATGTCATATTGACATATCTGGGGAAAACCTGATTCTGAAAGCCCCTTGTTTCCCCCACCAAATTAAAGTCAAAGTTCTTCCCCCCCAATCCACATGTCTGTCACATGGCTCAATCTAGTCACTGTCCCAACTCCAGTTGGTCTCCATCCATGCCTCCCCAGCATCTGGTGAGATGTCCTTGGTTCCCAGGGGAAATAATTTTATTATGGTTACAAAACCCTCATTATCTCTACCTCCCCTCATCCTGTTTCCATAGCTCACCCAGTCACTGCTGTGGCAGCCTGAAGACGCCAAGGGAAAATGGCTCCAGAGCTGACAGTTATGCATAGAACCATCTGAAACTGAATTAGTTGAATCTGTGACTTAAGTTGAACTCAAAATAGCTTTCTAATACTTATGAAGTTTCGGTCACATTCAGACTTTAATATCTAAGAATGTCTGACAAGGAAAAATAAATTTGGTGCAAATTAATTAAGTTTAATTTTATCAGATTTTATAGCCTATTAACATCTTCAAAATGTTATTGTAACTTCTAACAATTCCTGTTCCAGCCAGTCATAATTATGGATGATTGTGTAAACCCATTCATCTTCTAAAAAGGGAGAGGGGGCTTAAAATACAAACCCTATTTGGTTTGATATCCTTCTGTAAAAGATTAACTGGAATTTAGCATTTCAATCCATTTGCAGAGCAAATTAGATCATGACAGTTAAATCTTTCTTCAACTTTCCAGAGGCTGGGCTATCCAATTTCTCCACACTCTGTAATGGATATTTTATATGGTGAGGGATTTTTCTAGTGGGGATAGTAGTACGCTTATTACATTGGCTATTTATGGGCAGTAATTGGCATTTGTGTGTCTACATGTGTGTTTGTGTATATGTGAGAGAGGTAACCGTTAAGAAAAGTAATGACATATCTTCATAAATGGAATAGATAGAAAACAATTTAATGAAAATGACATCAATGGATATGTCCTTCCCTAGAATAAGAATATTTCATTCTTTGTTCGCTCTTCATACAGTATTGGAGGAAATGAGAATTTATTTATTTATTTATTTATATTTGAATTTATATACCACCCTACTCCCAAAAGGGACTTAGGGCGGTGAACAGCCAAAATAAAATATAATAACATATAAAAGTTAAGTTATTTAAAATAGAATTAAATAATTTGGGCTTAGAGAATAAGTTACTGAATTCATGACTGGCCTGAATTTTTACCTGAAACGCATGCAAATTCTCACTGAACAAGCATTTTCTTGTTGCTGAAGATAGCAGTTTCCAAATAATCTGCTGGAAAACGTTAGAACATTGTTTTCAAGGGAGTAGTTTGGGTCCTCTTTCTGAATACAAATAATCATTACATAGGTGGTATTGAAATGTGACAAGAAAGAAAGGTTTTTTTAAAGAGGGGTGATTTTACTTGATCTGTTTGGTTCACTTTTATTCTTATCTAACCTTAGAGGAAAAAAAAATTGCTTCAGCTTCCACTACTAACAACAGCAGCCACAACAGAAATCAAGTCAATTTTCCTACCCTTCAGATTACTTTTGCAGACATACTTGATACAGAAATTTCATGGACTCAGAAGCCTGTGGATCCACCAAAACATTCATTATTTGCTAGAGATGTGCCTTTTATCCTACCCTTGAAAATAAAACCATTGGCATAAATATCATCAGGGCAGTGAATCCCGCTCCCTTGTAGCCCATAGGTACGTTTGGCTGACAAAATCCCACGTCCTTCCCACTTTGGTGGGTTTACCAGCAACGGGCAACAGTAATAGTAATTCCTATGATCTTTTGCAGCAAGTGCCTGGGAGGCAGCTTGCCTGCTATTTTACTTTTCTTACTGACTACCAAGTGATGCTATATTATGAAAAAAAAAATTAGGGTGGTGGATAGCGTGCAAATGTTTATCATCAGATAAAATCGAGATGGGTGGTACATTTCTACATGAGCACAAGCTTGCACATCAATATAATCTATTCATAACACTGGAGTCAATTCAAGCAAATGGATGACCAAATTGATGTACTCTTTTGCTTTCTATGGAACCTGCTCTTTTACTTTTAGGATCTGTTTAACACTTAATACTGCTTAACATCAACTAGTGAAGAGCACGGGAAAAAGATGTTTTCTTCTTTGGTAAGCCTTATTTATGCCTTGAGGCTAAATAAAAACTAAGATGAATGCAAGACATGCCATCACAATTTATCATAGCAAGGGAATAAACTATAGCCCAGCTAATAAATATTTTTAGATAAATGGAATAATAAATTCAGTCCTGTACAATCTAATCTGCTATTCCCTCTATATATTCAGATGCCTCTCTTATTTTTGCTATGGTCCATCAGGTAGCAAAGACATCCAAAATAAATTTCTTTAAAAATAGCTTTTTGATTTTTGATTTATATGCTAGATTTACCATGTGAGTTGGAGAATTAATAAGAAATATTTGAATGTTTTACATTTTACACTAAACTTGGGGGGGGGGTGGATGTTTGCAATGAATTATAATCAAGGGTATGCAATGGCAGTTTATAATTCCTGAAGGAACCTTTTTGAATTAACTTTATGCTGAGGCTGAAAATGAATAATCCAAAGCTATTTACCAAAGTCAGTTAGCTCAGTTGTGCAAAATAAGTCAGATACACTAAATCCAGAATTCAAGCTTTTATGATTAAGCTTTTAAACCCCTTAATCTCAGTCAGATTTAGGCAAACCTGAATTTTATTTATGGCAATGTAGAGCTGTCAGTGGTTATGATGTATGATGTAGAAAAATCAAATCCTTTAAAGTTGGAAATTGGGGTCACCCGATGAATCAGATTGGCAGTAAATTCTGTATAGCAACTACTTATTCAGACAATGCATAATTATGATTGCTGACTCAGCTGCAAGAGTGGTGTGGTGTGCACTTGATCAAATCTATAAAATTTATGTATGCATGCACGCGTTCTCAACAGATGACCCATGCTTTTCAGATCTTATAACAAAATTTAAGCCTTAGAGCAACAGCACGCTTTATATTATCTTTTCTGTTTCTTTTTTTATAATAATTGTATTAAATAGTACAATTGAACATAAAAATAGTAATAGAAACTAGAAAAAATAAGAGTAAAAAGAAAAAAATAGAATGTGCAGAAAAGAGAAAAGAATAGAAAAAATGGAAAAGGAATAAAAACTCTGTGTGTGTGTGTGTGTGTGTGTGTGTGTGTGTTTTCTGAGGTTTTTGCGGGTGTTTGTATGTAGGTCTTTGGTTATTCGGGTCTTCTCCCACGTAAAATTGGAAGTGTCTTGGCGACGTTTCGACGAAGTCTCATTCGTCATCTTAAGGCTGGCGTTCTCGGCTTCGTGCTTCCTTCTTTTCATTCTGGCAGCCAGCAGATTTTGTGCTTGCCATTTGGAGACTTGGAGACTTGGAGACTTATATAGCTATTTATATATATATATATAGCTAATGAGCCAGAAATAGCTATATAAGTGTCCAAGTCTCCAAATGGGCAAGCACAAAATCTGCTGGCTGCCAGAATGAAAAAAAGGAAAAAAATCCCAGAAAGTAGTGAATGTGATTTCACTCAACCAGGGTTTGCAGAAACATCTTGGTTACATAGGAAAAACCTGGCTTAAAGAAACACACACACACACACACACACACACGTATGTAACTTATCCGTTCATCATAACAAGTATACAACATTTTAGTAATGTATCATCTTCTCTTAAAATACAACAAATGCTTTCTGCTTCCCATTTGTTGTTGTTGTTGTTAGTTGCGAAATCGTGTCTGACCCATCGTGACCCCATGGACAATCTTCCTCCAGGCCTTCCTGTCCTCTACCATCCTCTAGAGTCCATTTAAGCTCACACCTACTACTTCGGTGACTCCATCCAGCTACCTCATTCTCTGTCGACCCCTTCTTCTTTTGCCCTCAATCTTTCCCAGGATTAGGCTCTTCTCCAATGAGTCCTTCCTTCTAATTAGGTGACCAAAGTATTTGAGTTTCATCTTCAGGATCTGGCCTTCTAAAGAGCAGTCAGGCTTGATCTCCTCTAGGACTTACCAGTTTGATCATCTTGCAGTCCAAGAGACTTGCAGGAGTCTTCTTCAGCACCATAGTTCAAAGGCCTCAATTCTTTGGCACTCAGCCTTTCTTATGGTCCAACTTTCACAGACATACATTGCAACTGGGAAAATCATAGCCTTGACTCTATGCACTTTTGTTAGCAGGGTGATGTCTCTGCTTTTTAGTATGCTGTCTAATTTGCCATAGCTTTTCTCCCCAGGAGTAAGCATCTTTTAATTTCTTGGCTGCTTCTTCCCATACCCCATCTCTTAACTATAAACAAAATCTTAAAACTTCAGCATTCATTTCTGGCCAGCAAAAATCCATTAAGGTTTACCAGAAAGAGCTATCTAGAGGCAGTCCCTGGGTTATGAACAAGCCTTGTTCCTAACTATCTTTAACTTAGATTTCTATGTAAGTGAGAACTTGCTTGTATAAATTATTGCCTATTTCTAAAAATGGTGGCCAGCATTGCCTTTTCTTAAACTGATGAATCACCAAAGCCACACAAACAGGCTGCACATTAAAATATACCACTTCAGTGGTTCCTAAAAGCACTGTGTGGCTTCAGTGCTGTGTCAGTTTAAGGAAGGAGGATGCCATTCATCCATTTTTACTAATAGGCAGTGTTATGTCCTCATAGTTGCGACCCATCAGCTCGGGTCTGTGTTACTAGCTGTTGCTGATTGGTTCCGACACGAGCAGAAACAGTAGCGGGAAATCACTGCTCGCTCATTGGCTCGCACTATACTATTTAAGCAGCTGTCAGACTGGCTGCTCTGTTCTGTTGTTATAGTTGCCAATTCCGGCTCTTCGTTAAGGTTATCAATAAAGTTGTTTTCCGGCACCCATGCCTCACCTGTATTTAGTCCACTTGACAAAACAGGCAGTCTGTTTGTATTTAAAGATTGTTCTTAAATTGGAAGTTCTTAACCTACATCTGCCTGTTATTTGCTACCTTGAACAAATAAACCAACTTTATATTCGTTCACTGTACTTTTAACAAGGTAAGCTTTTAATCACGGAGCTGTGCTGGAAAGCCGTTAGAATGCAGTACTGTAGGCCACTTCTGCTGACTGCCAGTTGCCTGCAATTTGGCAGTTTAAATCTCACCAGGCTCAAGGTTGACTCAGTCTTCCATCCTTCTGAGGTCTGTAAAATGAGGACCCAGATTGTTGGGGGCAACATGCTGACTCTGTAAACTGCTTAGAGAGGGCTGTAAAGCACTGTAAAGTGGTATATAAGTCTAAGTGCTACTGCTCTTAATCCATTCAAATAACATCCTAGAACTTGATTTCTTTTTATTCTCTTCCTTCTTAGGAAATCATTCAAAGCTTTAACAGATCACTAGTAAATCCAGTGTAGAAAAGGTATCCGCACCACTCTTCTGTCTGGAAGTTAAGTCATGGCAACTGGACTTTTTTCTTTTTTGGTTTGAAATGTTTTGCTGCTTATCTGATGAAGTTACTTGGATAAGCAGCAAAATATTTTTAAAAAAAAGAAAAAGAAAAAGAAAAGAAGTCCAGTTACCATGACTCACCTTCCAAACAACTCTACCAGGATCACTGAGAACCTTCATTGACATCACTCTTCTGGTTATTATTTGTATGTCACTTTTTAATATTAAAACAACAATCAATTTCATTTATATATAGCAATAATTTTTAGACTTACAGTATATAGAACTGCACAATGCTTTACAGCCCTCCCTAAGCAGTTTACAGAGTCAGCATATTGCCCCCAACAATCTGAGTCCTCATTTTACCCACCTTGGAAGGCTGAGTCAACCTTGAGCCTGGTGAGATTCAATTTGCCAAATTGCAACTAGCAGTCAGCTGAAGTAGCCTGCAGTACTGCATTCTAACCACTGTGCCACCGCGACTTTTATATCTTCTTTTCCTATATCATTCTTGTAGTTTATAAATTTAAAATCTACATTCAAATGAATTTTAGTCTTGTCTGGTAGAGCTTCTGTGATATCATTTAGATATAATCTATCCATGATAAAATTATTAAAATAAATTTCTTGCGTTGTGCAATGCCTGCAATAAAGTTATCTTCTCTATTTAAAATTAACTTCTGAATCCATTGTTCACAAATATCCTTCAAAAATGTTAAAGTATTTTGCTCCATTCAATTAAATATTCTTCTCCTTTGATTGTAATCTTTAATTTTGTCTAGGTTTTTCCTCTTTTTTCCCCTGAGGAATCCAAACAACAAAAATTCCCCATGGGAAGGATTCTTATATTTAATTTCAAAGTCTTATTTCAAATCCATTCAGTCACTTGGTCCATTTTTAATTCCAAAATTAGTATTTTAAACACTCCTTTTCTCTTTATTCTAAATAAATTGCTCTAAGTCCTTAAATTTGCAGTTAAAACTTCCTCCACTAAGATAAAATAAAGATAAAAACTTACTGTTCCAAAGGTACTTAATATTTGAAAAGTAGCAAAAAAGTAATTCCAAAGTGATTAAGAAAGGAGGCTCAGTTGAGTTTTAAGTCCGTAAAAGTCAGAGGTGGGTTTCAGCAGGTTCTTACCAGTTCTGGAGAACTGGTAGTGGAAATTTTGAGTCGTTTGGAGAACCAGTAAATACCACCTCTGACTGGCCCCATCCCTATCTCTTCTCTGCCTCCTGAGTCCCAGCTGATCAGGGATTTTGCAGTAACCTTCCCCTGGAATGGGGAGGGAATGGAGATTTTACAGTATCCTTCCCCTGCCACACCCACTAAGCCACACCCACCAAGCAATGCCATGCCCACCAAGCCATGCCCAGAGAATTGGTAGTAAAAAAAATTGAATCCCATCATTGGTAAAAGTTATGTCATGACTGCAAATTTAGATGTAATCTTCCTCCCAGGCACTTGACTCATAAGCTGATTGCAAAAATCTTTGAATCTGTAGTCCAGTGATGGCTAACCTTTTCCAAACCAAGTGCCAGAAGCACGTGTGCCCAAACCCCCAAATGCGATGCACGCACACCCCTGCGCATGCACCCGACCTCCCCACACATGCATGCACCCCCTGCATGCTCCCCACCCCCCATGCATGCACACGCCCTCCTGCATGGGCCCACGCCCCCTGCGCATGTGCATATGCCCCCCTGCACATGCTCCGCTCCCTGTGCATGCTCAGCAAAGACCCAAAGACCAGCTGGCCAGCACGGCTGAACTGGGGCGATGGCTTGCGTGCTCACAGAGAGGATGCTGCGTGTCACCTCTGGCACGCGTGCCATAGATTCACCATCACGGCTGTAGTCTATCCATGAGAAGCAGAATACAGAATACATAGGAAATTCTTACAATCTCTCCTTTCTCTGCAGACATTTTATTGGCCATCATCCAATTTTTGACCACCTATCTCTGCCATAAATGTCATTCCCACTCTTTTAGTGACATTTAGCTTATAACATAAGCTATATTTAGTAATATAACACTAAGCAAGTCTTGGATTACAAGACATGTATTTATTGCAGAATATTGTAGGACTGATTAATATGCAGTGTGAAGCAAAAATGCTGATGATAAAGCAGGGTCCCTCTCAGCCCCAAAACATATCTGACTAAGAAGAAGTTGGACTAGCAGAGACAAAGCCAAATCTAAACATGTAAATTCAATGGTTGGGTAGGAGTATGGCATTTAATGCTGAATAGCAAGGTGGGAGTATACTTAAAGTGACTAAACTCCTTGGAAACAGAGTGTAGTATTGGATAGAGTACTGAATATATGGGATGGTTAAAGTTAGCACCTCCAGTGTACATGATTTATATTTAAAAGGCTCCAAGTTCATATTTTATATCACAAGAGCACAATAAAATAGGTCCTGCTCTTCGTGGATCCATTAAAAAAATAGAAATATGTGGGACTTGCATGTTTAGAAAACTAACTTGGCTGGGATCTCATGCTTCCTTAGGGGTGAAGGCTGCTCAATTGCCATTTGAAGGTTTCTATTCAATAGATGGACAAAAATGCAATTTAAAATTTAAACTTCCCTTGTAAATACCAGAACCTGAAATTACCACAATCAAAACAGCAAGTCTATTTGTTATATACTAGAATGGGATTAATTGCAGAGATACAGCTAGCAGAAAACTTTGCTCACATTGACAGACAGTAAAACAAAAATTCAATTCTTCCTGGCCCTAGAGCCCTTAATATTATACTGGATCTTCAGTTCTTGGTTCTATATGATCTTAATTATAGACATCCAAACAATCAGGAATACTCATACTCAAAATGGAGATATAATAATTATTGTCCCCTGCGTTATTCACTAGAACATAGCATTTTATTACCTGTAAGTTATAACACAACTTAAGAGAACAGCCTCGTGAGAAGAAATACATTCGTTTCTTTGGGCAAACTATTTACAAAAGTCTATTCCATTCCATTTCTGCTAATGAAAACATTCCATTAATTTGCTAGTTTGCGGTTTTCAAAGTACAGACATTGTGCCAGCAAAAAAGGGAAGTTCCACAAGTAAACCATCAATATTTTGTACTCTAGAAGATTTGTGAACACTGTTAATACTGTTTAGAAAGAAAAGAAAGATTTTGTAACAGCAGGCACATTCTTTCCCTCAGCACATTGCCATCAGCCAAAGTCCCTCGAGTATCCTGATAATTGCCTGAAGGTGAGGTGGAAGAGAGGACAAATCAAAAGCTTTAAGCCGATGCTGGAGGATCAAGTCCGCCAGTCAGTAGACATCCTATTCTGTAAAGGCTCAGATAAGTTGTCCCTCTTGTCACAGCAGCTTCAATGCTCCATTCCTAGACCTTGAGGCTTTCCTTTTGTCCTAGTTCTCATTCAAAATGTATAGCTTTTTCTTTCTCTGCCTGCAGCCAGCTTCTACCATGTGCAACTGAATGAAACTGTATATACAGAATCATCAAATATAAGGGTTGAATGGCACCTTGGATGTCATCTAGTTCAATTCCCTTGCCCAATGCAGGAATCCAATACTACAGTCTCCCTGACAGATGGTCCCCCTGCCTATTTAAACACTTTCAGCAAAGGAAACCCCATCATCTTTCAAGGCAGCCTGTTCCACTTTGAACAATTCTTTACCTTTACAATTCTCTCTCCCCTCCCCCAGATAAGTTACCTTACCACTAAAACTAGATGATAGGGATGAGGTCTCCAATTCACCTTTATTGATTTGCTAATTTTCATCTTTGTATGATTGGGCTTTCATTGAACTGTAGTCTGAAGCAGTGGTGGGTTTCAAAAAATTTTATTACCGGTTTGGTGGGTGTGGTTTGGTGGGCGTAGCATAGCTGGATGGCCGTGGCAGGGGAAGGTTACTGTAAAAGCCCCATTTCCTCCCGATCAGCTGGGACTCAGAAGGCAGAGAATAGATGGGACTCAAAATTTCCATTACTGGTTCTCCAGAACTGATCAGAACCTGCTGAAACCCACTCTGGTCTGAAGGCATATGACTTCTGCATAACAACAGGAGTTATGTATAGGAGAGCCTGCTAGATCAGGCCTATCTTATCTGCCTCCATGGAGGACAAGCCAATATCTGACCATCATCCCATTCAGATTCCACAGCATTTGGTTCTCGGAGGCAAGTAGCTTCTGAACTGAAGATAGACTACCATTGTCGTGGTTAGTGGCAGACCTTAGTGATAGGAAATAATGAACAAAAGATAGTGGAAACCCTTATCTTCTCTATCAGTTCAGTCTGAACTATAAAGGAACCTTTTAAGGATCCAGCAAAATTAAAACAGCTGATTCCAATTTATTTGCTGTGATAGCTATAAATCACTGGGCGAATACTGTCAGATGCTTGTGTATTTTTTATAAGTCCAGCTTGAGATGGATGAATTATAGATGGTATTGCTTTCTGTAGTCTTCTGGCTAGTGTTGCTGTTAATATTTTAGCATCCACATTAAACAAAGATATTGGTCTATCTATAACTTTCACATTTTGTGGAATCTTTCACAGGCTTTAATATTACTGTCATATTGGTGTTGATGAAGTCTTTTGATAATACCATAGATAGCTAAGAAAACAAACAAATGGACCAAAGAAACTTGTATTTATTACTTGAAATAGGCATGAATTGTCACAGTATTGTCCCCCAATTCATTACTTCTTCTACTGATAAGATCTGTCTTGCTCCATCAGTCTACCGATAACTCTGGTATTCCCATTTTATTGATATATGAAAATCCAGCTCCTCCAACATCATTAAAATGTAGCTTTTCATACCCCCACATGTATGTATAAAAGCATATGGGCCACTGGCAGCCTTGCTAATCTTTCAGCAGTAACTGGAAGTTTAAAAACACTTTCTGAGAAAATCAAAGACTTTTATTTCTTGGCAGTCAGATGTCAACACCTTGTCAGTTACCTCCTCCAGGATGCAATTACAATGAGTATTAATGATTTTGAACTTCTGGCAATGGGCTGCCTGATGAGAAGGATGCCAAGACTTCTTAAATGTAAAAGTAATTGTCATATTCCAAAATTTATTATCAGTGCCTTGCCATTTAATTTGTCACCACTATAACTTTCTCTATTTTCTCACATTGGAAAGTTCTAGTAGCTTTAGTTCTGGTTCTCAAAGAAAAGTTCATCAATGCATGATGAAACAAAGGCATTTGTTTTTCAGATGGCTGGTCACAAACTCTGATTAGGATTGAGAAGAAGTAATTGCCCAAGCTCCCCTAACTAACTTCCATGCCTTGCCTATGGAAGAGACAAACCTGCCTTTCCCACTCCTTGTCTAGCACTTTAACCTATACATCAAGCTATATCTCTTTTATCGGCTACATCATGTTATGGAATTTTGCAAATGGAATTTTATCTTTTTCCATCTAATGGTAAACTTGGTAAAGATCATGCATTATGTACTAATTATTGACTTATTGCATTGATGTAGATACCAAAGAAGCCGAGTCACTCTCCTTTGTTATGAAGCTTGTGTTTGTGCAGGTTTTTCCTGTTTTTTTTTTTAAATGGAGGTTGATGCAGATATTAAAAATGTAACTGCCAATAGAGCTCAACAAACAATCTCATCAGTGGTTAAGAATTACCAGGTGGACTTTATCAGAACTAGATATGGATCAAATAGTATTCAGCAGGTAGCAGATTTTGACTGAATAAAGAAGACAAAGCTGTAATCCTATTGCTGGATGCTGTGTTTGATAACATTTACAGACAATATATATACATTACCTTAGCTAAATATGGATTTTCTAAAGAATGTATAAAGCAGATCCATCCATGAATAGTATACATGTTCCTTATTTGAGCTCTCAAATTGGGGGGGGGAGGGGGGAGGGGAGAGGAGAGAATTGTCCTATATCATAACATCATACTGAAGTTTCCATGACTCCACCTCCCCAGGGGATGTGTTTTTCACTCTACCTTCCAGTGCTTTTACCATTACTGACCGTTTTTCCTCCTACGTTTTCACTTTATAAAGGTACTAGACAACACTATAAGTCCTCGATTTACAACAGTTCATTTAGTGACCATTCAAAGTTACAATGGCACTGAAAACAATGACTTATGACCATTTTTCACACTTAAACTGTTGCAGCATCCCTATGGTCCCATGATCAAAATTCGGATGCTTGGCAACTGATTCATATTTATGACGGTTGTCCCAGGGTCATGTGATCCCCTTTTGCGACCTTCTGACAAGTAAAGTCAATGGGGAAGCCAGATTCATTTAACAACAGTGTTCCTAACTTAACAACTGTAATGATTCACTTAACAACTGTGGCAAGAAAAGTTGTAAAATGGGGCAAAATTCACTTAACAAATATTTCACTTAGTAACAGAAATTTTAGGCTCAATTGCAGTTGTACCTTGAGGACTACCTGTACACTTTCCACTTTGATCTTTACTTAAAATTCTGCACCTGTGCTCTTAGATAGTATCTGTTACAATAAGATTATAGCATCTATAGATTTTTGTATATTCAATAAAGCATAAATTGTATCATATTCTCAAGCTAGACTAGGAAGCACAGGAGGATGAGCCAATTCTTCTTTATTATTTATTTATTTTATTTATTTATTTTATTTATTTATTTTATTAATAGAATCTTACAAGTCCAAATCTGCATTTCTATACCTGTCCCCTTTACAGCCCAAGAAACTAGGGAGTGTTGTTTTTGAGCCTCTTGTCTCATCTACATTAGCTGCAGGCAAAGTTGCCTGTTATGTGACCATTTCCTTGACCCTCCTACATATAATACAAGGCCATTGTTTTACCTATCATAACATATACTGATGATATTTTATTATTTATCTTTGACTATCATGCCTTGATGCTGACTTTGATTAATGTAATTAACATTTTTAGTCAAATTGTGATATATTTTGGTCAAAGTCAAACTTAAAACCTAGATAAATATTTTTTTATTCACACATTAAGCGATAACCATTTTTGTTAGCTGACAATCATGAAATAGTACTTATTGAAAATAGAATAAATATTCTTCAAATGAATGCAGTTCACAGGATATATTTGTATGGAATTCCTATGGTCCCATATCCAGGAACATATTTTTAAAAATTCAATTTCTATTCCTCAGCTCCAAAGATATATTTGATGTAATTGGCTAAAACAATTCTAGTATGGTGAATAATTGTATTTTGTATGTAATTATACTGTAGAATGTGGTCCAATAAAATGTGTCATTAGTTAGACATATATTTTTTTTAAAAAAAGCTAACCTTTTAGGCTTGGTCTATAAAATATGAACTAACTACTTTAGCTTCAGAATTAACCCATTTACAACATCCACGTTTTTTCCCCTTCTTTCCAAGAACATTCTTTTGTTATATCCTTGTCAAACATGTTCTTAGTGTCCTTGGTTTCACAGGAAAATCATTTGAATTTATGCTGCATCAAACAGAAATAATGGGTGCCACAAATTTTCCTCTCACTGTGAGTATTCTGAACAGGAACTGAGTGTTTTCTTCTTTGAGACATTTATCTGTTATGTAGGTGCTACCAGAGAATGTTAACAATGAAGACAGATTCTTCAAACATGCAACATGGAAGTGAATTTATTTATTTATTTTTAATTTGATTTTATATGCCGCCCTTCTCCGAAGACTCAGGGCAGCTTACAATGCATTAAGCAATAGCCTTCATACTTCTGTATATTTATACAAAGTCAGCTTATTGCCCCCGCAAACTGGGTCCTCAATTTACCTACCTTAGAAAGGATGGAAGGCTGAGTCAACCTTAAGCCTGGGGAGATTTGAACTGGTGTAATTGCAGACAGCTGGATGTTAATTACGGTGCTTTAGTCTGCAGAGCTAAACCAGGCTCCTTATTTAAGAGTTATCCCTGGATTATGCAAGTAGAGTTCACTATTTTGCTATCACCATTTTAACACTTCCGCATCCAAGCTCTACTATTATTTTGAAGTTCAAAGTAATAATAAAAAGGTCAGAAAATAAAACTCCTTGGTTTGAAGATGTTTTGATCCATGACACAAATAGGAGAAAGTATTACCACAACAATCTGGTGATTTGGTCAGCAATAGATAATGTTTAATGCAGAGAAGTAAAATGTCTTTTTTACCTGGTTTTCTTTTAAAAGAAGCTATATCTTGTGAAACAATACAGAGTTGTCTAATTTTCTCACAACAATGAAATTTGATAAAGATACAGCATGTCCTATAAATTTTGTAAACTGAGATATGGATTTCTTCTAAACTAGAGCAAAGCCAATGTTCACTGGCTTTGCTTTACTTCCTTCCCACCATTTTCTTCCTCCCCACCATTTTACTTCCTCCCCACCATTTTCTCTCATTTTCAAGGCCCATTCAGAAGAGAGCAAAAGAGCTAAGGAAGACTGTTCTACATCTTTACTTTGCAGTCTCATAAAAGGCAGATATCGCAAGAAGGTAATTCCTGAGATAGTCAATCTTTTATGAGACTGCAAAGTAAGGATGTAGAACAGTCTCCCTTTTGCTCTCTTCTGAATGGGCCTTGAAAATGAGAGATTGACTGGTTTTGTAGAGTCCTTGGTGGTCTCTGAGCTTGCATTTGCACTTTGTGCTCTCTGAATAACACCGATGATGTTACTTAGTTTGGTAATGAAATGTCAGCAAGAAAACAACCAAGTTCAAAGAGCACCAAGGACCCCACAATTCAATCTTCAGCTACAAATATTCTCTTCTATTGATTAAGTGGCTTTGTATAATAAACAGAATTAGATATATGATGGGATTAGATAATTGGTAATACATTTTGCTTGAATTCAGCCTTGTCTCAGCATGTTGTATCAACAAGGCTATTGTGTTAAGGCAAATAGTACATGTTATATGAACATAATTATATTTCATTAACTGGATTTAGAGTTTAATATGCCGCGTGGACCTGGCCATTCTGTTCAAACCCAATTCTGTACTTAGTGGGCTGATACGTTAAATAATATTAATATATGTTTACCACTTTTCCTGTCCTATCAACTTTGTTTTTTCAAGTTTGAGATCCTATCTAATGCCTTAAGCATTTCAGAATGGAAGTTATATATGCACAGATCTCCCTCCATACCCAATTATTTGGTTAATCTTATAATCTTCATGGTTCTGACTCATGGTTTTTCCACCCCAATGATTCCCTGGGGCGCTAGGCATTGGGCCAGAGCATGATTAGTCCTCTGGTGTGATGCACTTTAGGGTTTTGTTTGTTTGTTTGATAACATGTTTACTGTTTTAAACTAATGTTTGCCCAGAGTTACATTTGTGAGCCAGGGAGCAACATAAATTGAATAAATCAATCAACCAATTCATCAATCAATCAATCAATCAATCATTCAATTCTCACTTTTTGCAGTCAGGAATATTAAATAACACTTTGCGTGAATAGTGAACCATAGAAGGTTGTGGGGTCCTAATGTTCAAACCCAAACATTATTTAATTATGTTCTTCTGCTAGGGAACAGTTAGTTTTCTTAAAATAGGTCCCAGCCAAGCAGAAACCCTGCTGGGTAATTAAAGAAATGCCATGGTTTGTAGCTTTTTTTTCCACATGAAGGACACAAATTACAGAAACATTTTTTTCTGAACATGCTTGAAATGAATGTCCATTTTAAAAGTACAAGTGATCCTTTTGTGCCTTGATCTGATAAAAAGAGGTTTTTCCTCATTCCTTGAAATATAATCTTTTACCCCATCGTGTTTATGCTGGAAAATTGCCCAGATAAGGCAATGGTTAGAGGAAAATTGTTTCCAACCCTAAAGCCACAGGACTGTACCTTGTTACAATTAGTTTCCCTTTCAATAGCTTTAGTTAAGAAGGCAAAAAGAAAAAAGAAATAAAGTGACCAGGCCTATCGTACCTGAATTTTTTAATATCTGAGTAGTTGTAAGACATCTAAAAGATTTCACCCAGTAGACAATAACCTGTGCTTCTTGAATCACAAGAGGCCACAATTTGATCTGAAACACTTTCTATAAGTGGTTGGACTAAACATTCCCAGGCAATTTTAACATCATAGAAAGACAAAATAGTAGGTTTGGAGGGGATCTTGGAGGTCCTCTATTCCAAACCTTTGTCCAATGCACGAATCCTCAAACCATCTTAGCAAAAAGTTGTTCACACTTTCTTTGAAAGCCTCCACTGACGGTATTCCCAAGATTCCAGGAGGCAGACTGTTACAATGATCAACAGCTCTCATACTCAGGAAATTGTTCATTATTTTGAGTTGGGATCTCTCTCTATAACCTTTAAGAAAATATGTGGCAGCCATTATAAAAATGTCAGCCAACTCAGGGACTCAGAAAGGGATGAGGAAGAAACTCAAGAGTGTCCTGACTTGGGTATCTTAATTATAAAGAGTAAAGATACTTGTATAGTGGTGATCAAATATGATATTTTAGGCACAGTCTGACTGCATATGTCTCTCTGTGTAAACATAGATCCATAGGTGTGGTTTTTCAACCAACTACAGATCCAGCTAGTAGTTAGATATCCATCTTACTTTGTTCCATTTTATCAAGGAACCTATGGACTATGAATGCCTTACTGAACTCTTGGTCTAATATTTCCACAAATTCCATTGATCAGCCCCACTTGGAAGACCAGATCTGGAAATCATTTCTACAGGAAGATTAAAATTGGCTATAATAATCAAATCTTATAAGTCTAATGCAGTATCATTCCTTTTTTTTATACCTATGTGAATCAGAGAGGCATCTGCCTGCTTCTGAATATAATCATGTTTCTAGGGTCTTAAAAAGGGTTTCAGCTCCCTTTGACTAGGTAATGATATTTCCATATTCCCAAGGTTATCTGCCTTGCTCTCGCTATCCACTAATATACTGATTTTTTTAAAAAAAATAACAAGATTAGTCATATTTTTAGCAAAGCCATGCTGCTTCTATTAATCACTTGTTTCTTTCTAAATGGAAACTAATCAAGGAGAGAAGCAACCTAGAACTAAGGAGAAATTTCCAGAAAGTTAGAACAATTAATAAGTGGAACAACTCACCTCCAGAAGTTGTGAATGCTCCAACACTGGAAGTTTTTAAGAAAAGATTGGACAACCATTTGTCTGAAGTGGTGTAGGGTTTCCTGCCTAAGCAGTGGGTTGGATTTGAAGACCTCCAAGGTCCCTTCCAACTCTGTTATTCTCCTATTCTATTCTATTCTATTCTATTCTATTCTATTCTATTCTATTCTATTCTATTCTATTCTATTCTATTCTATTCTATTCTATTCTTTCTTATTTATAGACTCAAAGCTTGATTATCTTTTCTAGGATTTTTCTAGTGATTGATGTCAAGCTTGGTTTGTAATTTCTTGAGTCCACCTCTTTTCCTTTTCAAAAAATTGCAACGATGTTGGCTCTTCTTCAATCTTCTGGTACTTAAGGACTTTACAAAATTACAGTTAAGTGGTTATGAGGTTATATCTGCCACCCTGGGATACGTTTCATTTGGCTCTAGTAACTTGAATTCATACAAAGCAGCTAGGTGTTCTCTCATTGCTGCCTTGCACATTTTGACCTCTATTTCTCTTGTGTCCCATATGGTGCACTTTTTGACAGGTTGGACTACTTTTTCCTTTTGCCAAAGGACAGATGCAAAATAGGAATTAAATAGGTTAGACTTTTTCCTCTTGTCTTTTTCCATCTTGCCATTTTCTCCAATCAGTTGGAGTGAGTGCTTCCTAGATTTTCTTCTTGTCCTTTATGATGTGGATATTAAAACAATAAAATGGCTGCTATGTAGGGATGTTTATCCAGTCACTCAGTGTTTCCCATACACATTTTCTAACCCTAACCCTAACGGCAGGCAGTATTCCAGCTGCCTACTCACTCTCCAGACAACACCTGACAATCCCAATTTATTTTTGAATTTTGTGGTGGGACAAGTGAATATTCTAACCAACCAAGGCACTGGAGTACAGATATGTTTCATTTTTATGTTGTAAGAACCGGTAGACTCTAATTTTCCGCACATCATTATAAATCAGAGGTGTGGAACAATGTCCCCTTTATGACTTGTGGACTTCAACTCCCAGAATTCCTGAGCCAGCATTGAAGGCTTCTGGGAGTTGAAGTCCACAAGTCATAAAGGGGCTATCATTCCCCATCTCTGATTATAAATGCTGAGAATCCAAAATCTGCATGAGATGTTGGCATTGAACTATCTGACAATATTTGATAGTGAGCCTGCAGACGATCCCAACCTGACAAATTCTGACAATTCATATGTTGTTTTGAGCAACTGAGCACAAAAACACGGAATATGATAGTTATGCTTGCTGATCCAATACGCAATTACCCCTTAATTCTTTAATTTCATTCAGCAAGAAGGGTTTGAATAGGAGCTGTGAATTCCTGTTCAGTTCTCCTTGAGGCATCCTTGCTCAGAATGAGATGAGCTAAGAATAACACAGATACAGATAGGAAGAAATGTATACTGTAGCGTGTGCAGCCCTGACCTCCTATACATATTCACCCTTGTATGTTTGAAGAAATGCATGTAGAGGCCTTTTGCTTCCCTGTTTAATTGGCTTGCTTGTGTAATTGTGCTGCAGTTTGGGCTCAGATATAGTTAATCCATAAACATGTTCTTGAGGATAAGCAGCCAGATTTCTTCCTTGGCATGGAAATGATAGTAACAACAGGAAAAAAACACACTATACTCATTTTGCTTTGGAAGAAGATGAAGTCATCTCTTCCCACTTCTTTTGGATGCCATAGGATAGTAGACCAGCTGTCTCTTTGGCAAGAACTGGGTGAAAAATAACAAGGAAAAAGACTGGTTCTTTTTCCTTGATCAGAGACGCTTTGAAACTTTAATTTTTATGTGCATCGAATGACAGAGAAATAAAGGGCAGATTTTTTAAAAAAATTAATTTATATGCTGCCCTTCTCCGGAGACTCAGAGCGGCTTACAATGCGTTAAGCAATAGCCTTCATACTTTTGTATATATCTGCTTAGTAGGGCTTTTGGCCCCCCCAAGTGGTGTTCTTTTTTATACAAAGTCAGCTTATTGCCCCCACAATCTGGGTCCTCATTTTACCTATCCTGAAAGGATGGAAGGCTGAGTCAACCTTGAGCCTGGTGAAATTCGAACCTGCAGTAACTGCAGGCAGCTGGTGTCACTTTAACACCACTTTAAGCTGCTGCGCCACCAAGGCGCTTTGAAGCATCAACCCCTTTAGTGTGTACTATACGCCAAATATAAAAGGTCTTGCTCTTTTATATCCAACTCTTCCCTTTCTCCTGCCTTCCATGCATAATGGAGCACAGGTAAAAGAAAATGAGTTCTCAGCTTCTTTTCCTCATTCTTTCCTTGCAGTCTTTTTGAACGAGTTCACGTGACATCCTTGAATTGGGCCATGGAGGACTTAATCATGTCTTAGAGGTGACTAAGTGTTTTATGCAAATTTCACAATTGTCCCTGCCAATTAAACATGGTTGAGATAGATTTAGCCCCAGATATATCTGGTTTAGGGTTAAATTAACCACTTATTGGTCAATTAACTATCTCTAAGATGTATAATAAGCAATTAAAACTATTTGTTGAGGAATAACCATTTCTTTTGGCATTAATAATCAAAATAAAATCCTAGAGAGGTTCCACAAATTTGTGGACAAATTTGTCCAGCCCAGGGCTGTCAAACTTGCAGCCTGTGGGTTGGCTGCATCATGTGCTGGCCACACCCATGCCCAGTTTAGCGAAGGGGAAAAAAGTTCTGATACGTCACATGATGCTGCCGTGACAACGTGAATTTGACGGCCCTGGTCTAGCCACTCTGGCTGTGGTTGTTTCCATCTTCATAGATACACAAAGTGATTTTAAAAAAGGACAAAAACATGTGGTGGGTATAATACTTTTCACAAAAGTTGATTGCCAGCTGGGATAGTTGGGCTATTAGTTTCATGTCAATAGAGCCTTTCTTAAATTGCAGAAATATTAGAGTCCTTATGTTCAATAGAATGGAAAATATGTCAGTTTTTGTCCAGATTCCAAAATTATCTCTGTTATCTCATTTATCCAAAACTTTAACAAAGCTTCAACATGATTCCTGTTCCTATAGAAGAACAGACATTAATACCCTGTCATATATGCAGGATGCCTACAGTACCTACATATAGAAAGTGAGGGAAAGGGAGAGAAAAGACCAGCTTTTCTATTGTATCAATCTAGATTTGCCAATTCCATCTGAATCCCATCCAAGCTCTAAAGAAGTCTTCCTTCCCAAGAAATGTGGACATTTATACATAACATTTTATGTGTCTCTGTGTGTTCCCCATCAAAAGTAACACTCCAAAAAAGGTCAGGACAAGGATCAAATGAGCAAGTTAATAAATGCTGATTAATTGTTTGTAAAATAAAGTATTTTCTCATTATGAAAATAATGAATATTCATCTGCAAATGCCAGCTATTTTGTCTCTTAGATGTGAACCACTGTCCTGCGTAGACATAGTTGTGTTTCCTCACCCTGACTTCAAACAGAAAGAGCAAAAATTAATCAGGAAATAGAGCAGGAGCACTGGGATGGAGAGAAGGATCTGGACAGGAAAGAAGCAAGGAGAGGTATTTTGCTGAGGTATTACAGAAAGTTTAAACTCCAGCAGGCATGCAACCCCTCCCAAGCTACAGCTAATCTTCAAAGGCAGCCATGCTTTGCTAACAGCAGGTTCGTCACCCTTTGCCTCTCGCACCCCTTTCTTTGCTTTGAATAGAGTCTTCTATTCTACTCAGTGTAAGCATGGAGATGTTTTCCTCTAACCCACGGAAGGTTATATCAGGGGAAGCACTTTCTTGCAGAACGTGTAGAATCATAGACTACTTCTGGGGGCTAGGTTTGTACTGCTGGGGAGTTTATTACAGGGTCAACCAGTTGTGAATTAACATTGCTGGGCTATCTCAATCCCTTAGCTGAAATAAAATAGGAAGTGGAATTAGGCATTTACGAACTGTATCTTGCCCAAGTATGTCAATGAATATGGTTTTTTTCTCTTTCTCTCCTCTTTCTCATTCCCTTCCCTTATAGCTGAAGAATGGAGGGTTTCAACTAAAAATAAATGTAGGTTATAGTCACGGGAATGATACAAACAACAGTAATTACAACAAAACTATTCTGATTGACTGAAAACCCACTATCAATCTTTGGGAGAAGGTGACAATTGCAACTGTATATTACAGCTGTTCAATGATCAGGTTTCAAAGCACAACTACAATTTGTAATGTAATGAGTTCGCCAGTATCTATATGGTAGTGGTGAAATCCAATTTTTTTTTCTACTGGTTCTGTGGGCATAGCTTGGTGGGTGTAATGTGGCTTGGTGGAAGGGTACTGCAAAAGGGGAAGGATACTGCAAAATCTCCATTCCCACCCCACTCCAGGGGAAGGATAATGCAAAATCCCCATTCCCTCCCCACTGCAGGGGAAGGATACTGCAGAATCCCCATTCCCACCCCACTCTAGGGCCAGCCAGAAGTGGTATTTTCCAGTTCTCCAAGCTGCTCAAAATTTTCGCTACTGGTTTTCCAGAACCTGTCAGAATCTGCTGGATTTCACCCCTGCTATATGGGAAATTTAGGGAAAAAACATGCAATTTTTCAAACCACGTGGTTTACCCAAATCACATTTTATTCTTTGAATCCAGGTTATGGGTAATTAAGACTGCAGAGGAGTTTTGCTTGGGCTAATGAGCTGAGCAGGGTTAGCATGGTTAATACTTGTATAGAATTCGTTTAAGGAATATTAAGCCCAGGAAGCTGAAAAACGTTCTAGAAGAAGATAATTGCCAACATATTGCTACAAGGAAAACTACTAGGACATCTCCATCTAGTCATTTGGCATCAAACCTGACCCAAGGAAATATTAACCTTTATACATGATGTTGCTTCAATATTCAAGTAAATTCCCTTATCTCTCTTGGAGGTTAAATTGAGTTCATTCCAGTAGGAAAAGCATTGCCATCCTTGGAGCTTTCACATTACTTTGCCCAGATTTTATGACTACTTTTTAGGCCTGTAAAAAGCTGTGCTGATGCAATTCATTTTCATGCAATGCATCCAGCGTAGCTGTTTCACAAATCAATGCATCTCCCTGGCTTCTAAAAGCTAATCAGAATGGTTACTACATTGCTTCAGTGCATCTAGCTTTTGAGATCTCCTCTGCAGTCTTGACTGGTCTCCAATAGCTAGAAGAGATTCCTGCACATGTGATACACATGCACAGAAACCTCCTCTGGCTATTTGAGTGCTGGCGGAGGGTACAAGATAATGAAGAGCCTTGAGGTGGTGGCGGCCTTGCACAATCCTAATGTGCATAACCAGCTAGACTAAAATGTGGTTGGGTAATTTGTGATTTACTATATTGTAAGTCACAAACATTTTCTGCTTTCCAGGGCAGCAGCAATAGGAAACTCAGAGGAGACAGTCACTACTGGAGCATGTATGTCACTATTTATTGGGAACGGTCCATCAGGAAAGTCCACTTAGTTAGAAGAAAAAAATAATGAACAAAATTAGTGGAAGCATACATAAGTGAATAATGATTGAGGAATGAATATTAAGTATGCATACTAAGTAATTAGTAATTAATTATTCTTTTCTTCTTCAAATATGACCTGGGCTGATCCCATTAATTATATTACTTTATATCTTGATTTTTAACAAGATAGGAAAGGCAATTTCTAAGCAATCATGTGATCAATAAACAAGGTTGCATCCTTTCAGCCTTGTTCTCCATCCAAAATAAATCTGGCTGCATTTTCTAAGAACCTGGGCCATTCTTGCTTTTCCCAGCCTCACAATTGTCTGCTTTTTATTTATTAATTTTTTTGTCTTTCCCTTGTGGTTCTACCCAAAGTTGGAACCTTTCATTTTGGAATTCCAGGGCTATTGGCCAATAAGTATATGATGCATAAAAATTAACCCAGTCACAAAACCATGGGGAGAGCTTTTATCTCAGTAGTATACTGAACATGTCTGGCATTCAAAAAGCTCAAGAATCTCTATGGCAAGGCTGCGGGAAAAATTCCAAGATAAATCCTTGGGTCACTTCCAGAAAGGGCTGGCAATATAGAATCTGGCTCAGCACTAACTAGGGATCATATAGGCCTATTTATTTTAAGGCAGCGTTTTCTGTTTGTAACTATGCATATTGTTGGATTTTATTCTATTCTTTCAATTATATTAAAAAGCTAAAAAAATAATACAGATTAGATTGCCCCTAAATTGTAGTCTTACTGTTGCCATTGTTTTCCTGAGTCATTGAAATATGATGATCCTGGTTTAAAGTATCTTGAAGTACAATTTCTAAATCCACTACTTCTTTGTTGGGCTCCCAGATCAGCTGCAAAAATTCAGAAAATCACCAGAGAGGCAGGAAAATATTTACTGTCATGTAGCAGTTATCTCGAGTTTTGCATCACAGGTCTAGTAATTCTACTTTAAAGCAGATTTGACAAGCCTAAAGTCCTCTGTACAGATGCTGTGAATCTATAATTCAGCATGGGACATCAGTGACTCATGTGGGTTGATTTCTGAATCTTCTTCACTCCATATAAAGAATGCTTGCTAGTTACGGATCTTTAGTGGAACCTGCACTGAGCAGAAGGTTAGATTAGGTGACTTTGGTAGTCCTTTCCAACTTTATGATTTTATGTCATGTGAAACTTTTCTTTTAGCTTATGCATATCCATTTTGCTGCCTTACTCTGAGAACTGGCATACTAAAATATGTAGTATGTGAAATTTTAATCAGAAAAGCCCCAGTTAAATTCTCATTTCAGCTACAGATTCAACAAACACAGGTCAACTAAGGCTACAATCATGTTTTGCTTCAATCCCTTATACTCTATTGAGGCAATTTTTGCTTTTAACAGTCAGCCCTACCATTAAATAGTGTGAGGTTGCTGCCTAAGGGAGTTGTTAGATGCATGTAAGAGCAGTGAATTGTTAGTTATTTAATGTATTATTATTTTATTTGTAGTCACAGGAAGGGATGAAGAAGATGCTTAGGGCATTTTCTGCTTCAGTTGCCAGAATTATTTCACTTGGGAGAAGGTAAAATTTGCTGCTCTATCTCATGCAGCAAATTGACTTGACACCAGAGCTTCAGTCACTGATGTGATTGTGTTGTGTGGGTCACAGATATGTGGGGCAAGAAATTTCCTTTTTTTGAAGGTGCATTTGAGCATTTTAATTCCGGGTTTTGTATGTGTGTGTACAGCCTGAAGGTTGAAATAGCTTATAAAATTATTTTATAAACCTAAAGGCCAATGTTTAGTAATCACATCATCAGAATTTGTCAGATAAGTACCAACAAAATACCAAGTGCCACAAGGAAAATATTGAAGGCTGTGTCCAGTTCTTGGCTACGTGCTGCCCACTTTGTTTAGCATAGTTTCCCCCCACCATGGCACCAAGCAGACCATACTGGTTGGAGGCTTCTGTACCAACACATCTCAAGACCATTAACTTTGAGAGACAAGTGACTCCCTCTTCACACTCTTTATATCTTTATATTGCGAGTTGCTGTTGGTGAGAAGATAAACAGTTTGATATAACAGTACAGGACCTGGTCATAGCTCATTTGAGGGAGAACCTACACACATGATTATCAGGCAATATTATGCAGGCAAAGCTTAGTGCCACCGCTTGTTATTCCAGAGGTAATGAACCCTACTCCACAGGGTCTTTTCCTGACTCTACCACATAGTAATATTGAAGGAGTGTAGATCAGGGGTGAAATGCTCCCGGTTCGGACCTGATCCGGTAAGCAATGGTGGCGGGTGGTTTGGAGAACTGGTAGCAAAAATCCCTACCCCCCCTACTATGCCCAGCTGAGCCACACGATCATCAGAGGTTTTTTTTTTTTTTACTTTTCAAAGCATTTTTTCTACAACCTCTTCTGATGAAAAAACGCTTTTAAAAGTAAAAAAAAAAGCCTCTGATGATCGCGCGGCTCAGCTGGGATCATCAGAGGCTTTTCAAAGCATTTTCTTCAGCAACCTCTTGGCCAAAGAATCCCAGTTGAGCTGCCTGATCACAAGAGAGGCTTTTCAAAGCATTAGAAAAAATGCTTTGAAAAGTAAAAGAAAAAAAAGTTGGCCATGCCCACCCAGTCACATTACCACCACCACTGCCAAGCCATGCCCACAGAACCAGTAGTAACAAATTTTACATTTCACCCCTGGTGTAGATCCCTACAAACTCTAGTTTTTCCACCACTGGGGTGGGAGGAGGGGGTGACACTTTCAGTGGTGAAAGAAACTCCTATTCCAGTTTGTGGGTGTTTGTTTCCTCCTGAGAGAGACTGAGTGCCTCACACCTCCCAATTCTCATTTTTATCCCTTCTCACCAAAATCTTTTCCAGACAAATTATTTTTTCTCTCTCTGCCATTTTGCCTCCAAAATGGAATTTGGAACTTGAAAGATAAAATGAAGACTGATTGTTAGTTGACTTTTTTTGACAAAGGAAAGGCAACCTTATGAATCTCATAGAAGCCCATCTGTGAAAGAGGCCATGCTAGCTGCCTCCGTCCCTTCAGAGATTAGAGGATGGGGGAGATTTGTATTTTGATACAGGATGAGATCCTTCTCTTTTTCCGGTAAAAGAATTTCTACTGCAAAATCTGGGGGTATATAAAGGGAGGGAAAAAAGGTAACTCCCATCTCAGGTTGAGACAATGAGTTTGTTTCTCCCTACCGAAAGAATTCACTCAGGTGGGTGGTCTCACTGAAGGCAGCATCAGGTTGGCTTGTGGGAGTGATTGCTCTCCATTGTCCAAAAGGAATCAGATGCCAGCAGGTAGCAGGTGGGATTTTTTCATTATGAAAGGAGTTTTTCTGTTCCTCCTGCAGGCTTCTACATGGTCAGCATTTCAAGCTGGTAAAAAGGTACTTGTCGCTGCTTTCATTTGGCTTCCCAGGGAGACCTCTTTAAGCAAAGCCTTCCAGAAGCAAAGAGAACAAGCAGGTATTGATTGCACAAATACACGAATTGGAAAGGAAGGGAGGATGCAGCATCTCATATAAGAATCTTTGTCAAAACAAGAGCCTTTCTCTCATTGTTCCCAGTTCTGCAAACTGTATCCCCATTTCCCAACTACCAGTCAATAATGTCAGGTCAATAATCTTGGGACAAGGCAGAGCATCATGCTCAAAATGGTGGACTTCCCAGTCTTATTCAAACTCCAACTGCAAGAATTTTCAGCAGAAAGCTAGCCCATTCTCAGTTTCAGTGCTTCAGTGTGGGGCTGCCTAAGGCTTCTATCTGTCCCCATACCCTTTCCTTGGACATAACTGGAGTCTGTTTATGGATGGTAATGGGGTCGTCTACCACAGGTTAGAGGGGCAACCAACAGTCCTCTTGGACAGCAGTAGAGAACCAGCTGAGCCCCCAAAGCTCACTGAGTCCACAAAAGCCTTAGATGTAGCTACCCAAACTTAACTTTTTAATATGACACAGGATAATATTAAACATATTTAATACATTTAACGGAATGCTGACGAAGTATAAATTTAATCAAATGCATGTATTGCATTTGTCTTGGAGTTTAGTCCCATTGTACTACTCAAAAAGCCATGTGGGATCCTTGGCATGAAAATCATTGTTCATGCCTGTTATATAAATTATCCTTATGAAAAGTTTCCAGAAGGCACATATTCTGGACTTATGCTGGCTACTCATAATAATTAATAACACCATGCTGAAATCTGTCTTGCAATTTCACAAATATTTTATTCCCTTGAGAAGAAGGTTTGCGTAATAGCAGCTATTACACATCTTACTCTGAAGACCTTTAGTTAGTCAGGCCACCAAGTCTGAAAAGTTCCAGTGAAAGGAAATGCTATACAATGTCTTCCCGTGGGAGATATAAAAGCATAGGAAGCTGGGTACTTGCCAGTCTCTAGAGGGATGGTGTAACTGAGGACGAAACATCCACGTTCAGCCATTATTCATAGTGAGATGTCAAAGAATGCCCCTTCCTTCTCAGGAAAATCTCTTCAAACTTCTGATTTCCTTTGAGAAGAGGAGAAAATAAACTATGATTTATTAGATTCAATGAAAACTGATTAAAAGGAGTACAAAAGAATGTTTGGGGGCCTCAATGGTAATACATGTATATTAATTACAGTATTAAAATTACTAATGGAGAAAAATTTGTGTGGATCACCGAAGGCATTTGATTCTCCCTCTGAGGCAAAAGATATCACAGCTACTTGATTAAGCTGTCCACACAACTACAGTATATACTTAATTACAGGTAGCTTCTTCTAACAATAAACCTCTAACTTAAGAAAATGAAATGTTGCAGAAACAAATAAAATAACATTGATGATGCCACTTCGCCAAGGTTTTTGTGTGCCCAAAATTGTGTTGGAAAAATATCAGTTTGTTATGATCAGCCCTAAAGGTGATGTTTCCATAATACTTTCCACAAATACACTACTTGAGTATTTTCCACTTTCTGGTACTTATGACAAATGGAAACACTGAAAAATGCCATTCTATACTTTTCAAGGTCATGTTACTTCCCCAAGAAAAACTTGTAATTAACAACAGTTATCTGAAACATAGATCTTTCATTCCATGACCTTAGTTCTATTTCTGTCACTCTTGTCCATTCCCTCTGTGACTTTGAGGTCACTGAATGTATCTAGAACTCAGTGGCTCCATTTGTAATG
The DNA here is from genome assembly GCA_030761175.1 of Masticophis lateralis. NCBI lineage: Eukaryota > Metazoa > Chordata > Lepidosauria > Squamata > Colubridae > Masticophis > Masticophis lateralis. The sequence goes on from JAUDYJ010000001.1 coordinate 40,820,275, forward strand.
AATTATTCTTGGCTTGTTGACGACATATTGGTGGACTGAACAAGATAATGACTCTACAGTGCACATCATTGTTTTAAAACCCTTAGAGAAGAAATATAGGCTTCTTAACCAGATGATTGAGGTGCATAACTCTTTTTAATAGGATCTTGTATGCTGGATATTGCCCTGATTGGGCCCAACTCAGATGAGTATAAGCTAATATATTTATAATATATAGAGGCCTGTTATAACAATGGGCAATTCAGTCAACTTTATTTTTGGGAGTCTCCCTTTTTTCATTGCACACTGGAAACTCTCCTCAGCCCCACTGTTTATAAATTCAGGGGAAAAAATGACGTACAAAATATTTTTACATACTTTCTTATCTACTTATTTTTATGTGGAGCATTCCTGTGTTTTTTAATTTATTTTTTCCATGGGAAAATAGCTTTCCCCCCCTCTGTATCTTTGTCTAAAACATATACTTTTGTGCTTATGCTTGCCTAGAGGACAAGATTGTGTGTACTTATTTAATGAACTACACAATTATAAAAATTACACATTTTGGTTGATAAAGATGATGGAATGTGTAGATATGGCTAAACTGATTTCCCTGATTAGAGAAAATACAACATTTACATTTATTGTTATCTGGAAACCTCTTATAGACTTTTGCATGAAACAGAAAAAAAAATGAATTCATGATCTGTGGTTTTGATGATTAGGGAAAAAAACTTGGTAAAAGAAAAAAGAGAGCTTTTAGCCTTGTAACCATAGAATAAGATATAATTTTGTAAATAACCTATTTTCCTGAAAATAAGTCCTACCCCAAAAATAAGCCCTAGCATGTATTTTATTCGTGCGCCTAATATAAGCCCTACCCCAAAATAAGCTCTTGTTAAAAGCTGGCACAGCAGGCCACCCATCCATTCTGTCTGGTTGCTCACGGTGCCATGACAACAAGGTGAGGTGGGGGGGGAGTGGAGCTGCCCCATGTGACCCATACCAGCTTACCTCAGGGCCCAGCACCCATGTGCAGCAGGAGCCTATGTGGCTGTCGGCCCTCTTCTGCTTGCTCACAGCCACAATGGAGTAGGAGGCTGAACAGTATGCTGGTGCTATGGCTGCGAGACAAGGCAGGGACATGGACAGCTGCGGGGGCCCTGAGATAAGCCGGTGTGGGGCACATGGGGCAGCTCCACCCCCTCGCCTCATGGCCACAGCAACAGCATGTCATTCAGCCTCCTGCTCTGTTGCGGCCATGAGCAAATAGAAGAAGTGGGCTGGCAGCCACGCAGGGTCCTGCTGGACAGGGTTTCTGGAGTGAGCACTGTGAGATGAGACAGGTGTTGGGGCATGGGTGGCCTGGCTGTGAGGACCCTGAGGTAAGCTGCTGCAGGATACATGGGGCAGCACCACCCCATCTCATGGCAGTGGCACTGCAGCACCACACAGCCTCCTGCCCTGCTACAAGCAAGCAGAAGTGGGCCTCCCGTACATGGGGAAAAAATAAGACACCCACTGAAAATAAGCCCTCGTGCTTATTTTGGGGCCCAAAAGAAAATAAGACCCGATCTTATTTTCGGGGAAACACAGATAATATATATATTTGCTGCAAATAAAATTTGATACTTCTTTTTCTTTCTTTTTATCTTTTGTTTTGTAGATTTTTCTTTTTCTCTTCCTTTCTTTTCTTTCTTTACTTTATATTTTTGTTATTATTTTTATCTTCTTTTTAAAACCTTTAATAAAATATAGGTATGTATGTAAAAGAAAATTAAAAATGTCAGCATACATTTATGGTTTTCATTTTTTTATTGTTTATATATATATCACCAGAAACCAGTAGAATATTTGGCTATAATTTTCCCACATTCCAAAATGTTCCTTAGACTCAAAGGTTCTAGGCAAAAGAATATCTGGGCCACAGTCCCTTTGTTAGATTGTTGCCTTCTTTTAAAGAAAAAAAAAAGAATTAATCGCCATGTTTCTCTTAACAGGAGGATTTAATTAATTCTACTTGCTTCATTAAATAAGGATAGAATTTTTAGACTCAGAAAAACTTTTGTTAATAGTTCATTCTAAACTTATGATTCATATTTTACTGGCCACCTTAATTTTTGAATGTTTACTCGGTTTAATAATTGTTCTGAAATCTCTAATTAATACAAGAAACTTTAATGTGCAATACTAATCTAACGTTAACTTGAAATTTCAATTTAATTTTATACAGCTTGTAAATCTCTTGACTCTTGTTGTTTTTCTCCCCCCCACCCCCCAGTATTTCCTCTTAGTAAAATTATTAAAGATCAAGTTAAACAAATTTAAAAATATAATTTATCTGTAGGAAGTAATGGCTTCTCTCTTGACTATGTGCTGAGCAACCTGCCACATCACCATTATATTGCTTTCCTCCTCTTCTGTCTTCCTCCTCACTTCATATCCATTTTATATCATGTCTTGCCTTCCTTCCTTCTTCCTTCTTTTCATTACTTGTCTGTTTTATCAACCAACACACAGAATGGATGATACTGGACAGCTGGTGGAAACCGGATTCATATATAGTACATGCTATTTTAAACTAGTTGACAGTATTTCTTAAACATAGCAGAGAATTGAACCAACTAGCTGATGCTTCGAGGGTGCTTAGCCAATCAGGGCACCAGTCTGCCTCCTCCTTGTTCCAATGCTCTCATTGGATATGAATACCCAAAGCAGTGCTTAATTGATTCAGATTACTGCAAGGCTACTGAAATATATATACTTCAAAATGAGATGGAATACGTATATTTCTATAGATCCAATCAACTGGATAGCAAAATATTTTCTTTTCATCTGGCCTGTTTGGGTAGTCAGATCCTTCCTGGACTTAGTGGATTGGTCCCAATGCAGCAATAGCATGCTCAAAAAGGATTTTCAAGGGTTTAGCTTTTGTTAAGTTTTTATTAAGAATGCTGCATTACATGAAACTTAGTCTAATTGAATACAATGTTCTTATTTTCACAAAGGTGTATTGGAATAACAAAATTCAGGATTGTACATTGTTTGAATGCTATGAACTGACATTTCTAACAATACTAGGATAATCTGATGTTTTATTTTTCTGACTGATATCAGTCAGACATCAAAGCAGACATCAGTTCTGATACTTTTTTGTGAGCAATATTCTGTAAAGTAGTGTAATATAACACAATGTAACACAACCCATCATTACATGACATAACATGACAGGGGAAATCTGGAACTTGAAGTCCAAGTTTCAAAGATTGAGAAACATTGATCTAGAGCTGCCGTGGCAGAGTGGTTGAAGTGCAGTACTGCAGGCTACTTCTGCTGACTGCCGGCTGCCTGCAATTTGGCAGATCAAATCTCACCAGGCTCAAGGTTGACTCAGCCTTCCATCCTTCCGAGATGGGTAAAATGAGGACCCAGACTGTTGGGGGAAATATGCTGACTCTGTAAACTGCTTAGAGAGGGCTGTAAAGCACTGTGAGCCTGGATAGCTCAACAGGCTAAAAAAAGCAGACTAAAGCCTGTTATTAACCTCCAGCTGTCTGCAATTACACCAGTTCGAATCTCACCAGGCTCAAGGTTGACTCAGCCTTCCATCCTTTCTAAGGTAGGTAAATTCAGGACCCAGTTTGTGGGGGCAATAAGCTGACTTTGTATAAAATATACAAAAGTATGAAGGCTATTGCTTAATCCATGGAAGCTGCCCTGAGTCTTCGGAGAAGGGCGGCATATAAATCTAATTAAAAAAAACAAAAACAAAACTGTGAAGTGGTATATAAGTCTAAGTGCTATTGCTATCTAGAACATGTTTATACTTTAAAAGGTAAACCAAACGTTTGGAAATTTTACCATATGGTTAACAACTAAACAAAACAAAACAGTACAAAGTACACATTACATATTCATGTTGCGTTATGCTTTGTTATCATGTTATGTCATGCTATGATGTATGATGTTGCATTGATTGTCACCTGGGAGTTGAAATCCACACATCTTAAAGTTTCCAAGGGTGAGAAACATTGTCTAGATTGTGTTCATTGGAATGAATATGTTTCTCCTCTATCCCACAGTCCCAAATTTTCAAGGCCAGTGGAGAATCCATTCGCAGAGGTTTCCCTGTAATGGACAATGGAAAGACCAAAATCGTTAAGTGTTTCAGCAACAAGAATGAAACATTTGAAACAAATGGATATCATATTTCAGTATTTAAAAACTCAGGTTGATTGCAGTAGTAACCTTAAAGCTCAGTTATACTTTGCAATATGCATTTTTAAATATATTTTCACCCAACAGTAGTTTTGTAAATTACCAGACTCAGTAAGTCAATAATTTACTTTCTACAATTCATTTACTTAGAACTTCACAGAATAAAAACCCATTCAGGAAAAGGTACATACAGTATATGTACATATACCTCAGGATAATATCTGTTGCAACTGATGGTATGAATGAAAAATGCTTTAAAAATATCACACAGATTTTTGTTACTCTTTCTTGCGTGGCCACTCTTCTGGAAATTATAACATTTGCATTTTGTCATTTCGGTGTGACAATATCTTAAAGTTGTTTTTCTGCAAAAACGGTGAAATTACATGACAACATTGTTCCTGCTTGGCTTAAAATGCAGATATGAAACCTGTATCATACAGAATATTCAGTTGCATTAGAAATGGTTTTACATCTTTCTTCTTTCATGCAAATAAGTCCATGTACAATCAATTAATGGCTATTTTCTTTGGTAAATTCTTGGCAGACAGTCTTCCAAACTGATATTTCTACATCATTTGCCCCATAACCCTCAATTCTATTTACTGAGCTTGCTCTGATCACATGTTATGTTTTTGTATATGTACATAAAGCAAAATATTTGCTGATATGAAATATGTGAGTATCTGAGGTTTTTTTTCCTTTACTTACATACACTGAGGGGGTTTTTTTGCAATACGAACATTGACCACTAGATGTCGCTGGGTTCTGTAAAGGGAAGGAAGCAGAGTGTGATCCAGGGTCAAGAAAAGTAGAGGCCAACCTGGAATCCAGTTATGGAACAGATACTTATCCTTACAATGGATGGCAGTTTTACTCAAACTACCCACATGCTTTGTGGTTTCACTAGGTAATATATTGGAAGGCAATGATTCTCATTTCATTTTATGCAAACAGTCAGTTCATAGTCTATAATGGAAAATAAATAATTTTTAGATGTAGAGTTGTTTTCATTACGTTTTGTGCCCAGGTTTGGATTTCTCCTTCACAGGTGGTTTTTTTATTTGTTTGTTTTGTTTTTTAAAATGCCAACAAATCCAATTTACTGCAGCTATACATACATTGTAATCTGTTTGGTATCTTGTTTGTTTGTTTTCATAGTTATCTACAGTGGTGGGATTCAGCCAGTTCGCACCACTTCGGGAGAACCGGTTGTTAACTTTCTGAGCAGTTTGGTGAACTGGTTGTTGGAAGAAATAATTAGGGCAGAGAACCGGTTGTTAAATTATTTGAATCCCATCACTGGTTATCTGTGAGGTCTGTCTTGCCCTTCTATCATGTTTTGGATTTGGCCTACCTATTTTCTGTTAGCAATAAAACATGAAGGCCAGATTATGTACAGAATGCAGAATAAATACCAAACGAAGTATCAGATAGCATTTAGCTGAATGTTAAGTATGAACTATTATACAGATGCAGAGTGTTATAAAGAAAATGTTATGTTGTGTTGAGAGTCATAGTATATAGGGTGTAAAGCAACTGGCGGGAATTATGATTTGGATTAAATAGAAGTTGTCATGTAGATATAAAACATTATGTAGAATATGTTAAATAGAAAATGATAGTTTATATAGGGGGTAGAGTAATTGGGGGGAATTATGATTTGGATTTTATTTCGCTATATTGGGGATAGATTATGTGTAGACATTATAAATTAAGGAAGGAATAGATAGTTATTATTTGGATGTTATTTAGAAATTTTTAGTAATGACGGGGTAGAGTAGATGAGAGAAATGTATGATATGATGATTTGGATTTCACCTTTTTTTTAATATTTGGGGAGTTTATATGAACAATAATTTTTATAAGGGAAGCCAAGGGAGGGGACGGATGGGTTAGGAGGGGTAGGGGGGTAGGGGGGAAATGGGGGGGGGGATTTGTATTTGTAAAACTTTTTCAATAATAAAAAAAACCCCATGAAGGCCAGAAAAAAAAAAGAGGGGGCGGGGAAATGCCTCACAATTTTCTATTCTGCTGAATGAGACAAGGTCCTATTTTGTCTTTTATGATCAATTATAAACAGGGAGGTGATTAGGATGGTGCAAATTTTAAACAAACAGACTAGACTACCATTTCTCAACTTCGGCACTTTGAAGATGTCAAAACCCAGAATTCCCCACCCAGCTGGAGGGGGGAGGATTCTGGGAATTGAAGTCCACACATCTTAAAGTTGCCAAGGTTGAGAAACACTGAACTAGATACTTTATGGCACAACTGCAGGGATCATGAATATGCTACTGAGTATGAGCATTTAAACTGGATTTATGATGCACCCCCTGGCTTATTTTTGGCTTCACTGGCTTTTTGTACATTATGCACTTATTCACGGTTGGCTAAACCATATTAAATCAATCCAGGATGCTTAATTAGCATGACATTGTGAGCCACCAACTAACCACATAGTCTGGGTTTGCGCAACACTCCATGAATAGTTTGTGATTCATTGTGTTGGGTAAATGAAGCATCTCCCCATATTATCCATGAAGCCTGAGCTACTATTCTAGTCCCATTTTTGGGACAGTTGAAATCCTAGTTGTACTCTGGGTTCAATATCTAAAATGCATAATGGGTTGACAATAGATACGGAAGAGAATTAGGTTAAAGCAGCATGAGCAGTTATGGGTGTACCTCAGTAACCCCATGCAACACCTTTGCTATGTAAGCTGCATTTGCTACTAGTAAGCTTCTGAAAGACTGCCTGGTCTCTTGCAACACTGGCCATCTGCAATAGTATCTATTCCCCCCTGAGGTTCTAACAGACTTGTCCCTATCATCCTTCAAATGGAGCTAAAAGACCTGGCTTTTCTCTAGACTCTTGGGTGCATTCATGGAAATTTTATGTGGTATGGATTATTTGTGGGTCATTGCCTTCTTTTTGTTTCTATATTATGCTAGATTTGTTTTTAATTGTTGGTCACCCAGAGGTGTTCTGAGTTGAGTGGTTTATCAGTGTAAGTTATAAATGTATAAATAAATAGCAGTTTTTTGCTGTGTACGATAAATATTCTTATCTAGCTATTTCAGTCTCATGTATCTGAGAGCCTTAAGTATGACCTTAAGCCCCTATCCAGTTGACATTCTTCTGAGATCTTGCCATCAGCTTGCCTTAGTTGCTTCAGGATTTCTAAGGGGTAGTTCACAGTGGTTTCTTGAAGTTGCTTTTCCTTCATTGGCTCTGGGCATTGCAGCCACCAGGACATAAACTGCCATTTCTCAAGCTCTTATTGGAATTAAGTGATTCCTCCCCCCCCCCCCAACTTCAGGGAATTTAATCATTTTCTTGACATTTCTGAGATTGATATCAGCAGTATTGCACTTGTTTAATGTTAACACCTGGGTACCATTGTAGGGAAGTGGAATCTATTGATTATATTAAACTTTCATCTAAAAATATTCATTGAATGAGCAGGGACCCTGTGTAGGCAGCGGCCTTGAAGATTGAGGATATTTTGTACTTCGCAGCAGGGGCGTGAAAAAATCCATTCTCTGTATTGAGCAGAGAGCAATTAAAAAATCAGTAGGAATTGGATGCAGGAGGACCCTGCAAATTGCCTATCCCACTTTTTTTTTTCATTACTTTGAGCCCATGGCTTTCAAACATGGATAATATCCCTCTTCTTCATTTAGGAACTCACAGTAATATGCAGCTGGATGAAGCTCATAAAATATACCTTACTCCAGGCTGATCTAACCCATAAAACCAAAGATTGCCTGCACTGACTGACAATATCTCTAAAATCTCAGACATGAAGATTTTCTAAACTTAGCCACATTCATCCTTTGAAAACGGAGAGGGTGGGAGTTTTATCTATGCACCATTGGATGCCTGCCTTGTGGGAGGGATAATCCTAGTTTGTACCAGGCCAGAAGATGACATGAAAGTGGTAGGTGGTAGATCGTACAAATTATAACACAAGTATGTTTAACTTTGGAAAATGCCCATTCTATTAAATTGCCTCTTTCCACATTGCCTGTTAAATTCAAAACACAATCTTTACAAGTGGTTGTATAATGACTTCCCTGCCACATACCCCTTGAAGGAACTCATAAAAATCAAATTTAAAATGGACAACTGTTTCTGGTCCCCTTCATCTCCTAAGCTTGTGCCAAACCCAGAAAAACATTTTTGAAGAAAAAGATCTCATTACATTTCATTCATTTTTCTGGCATGATTTTGTTCCTGTCAGAGTTCCCGAAAATCCATTTTCCTTTTCATTTTGCTGCTTTGTTCCCACCACTTAGATTTATTTACAGCAAAAATCAATCCCTGCATTGCTGATCATTCATTTTGGCTCCTCTCACTTATTGGAACAATAAATGGCTTGGAAAAGTCACGCGATTGTATATTCAAAGGTCATTTGGTAATAACAAAACCTAATCAAATCTGGCTTTGTATTTGCAACATTAGGGAATTCTTTTTTTTTCTTTTTTCTTTTAAAAAAAATACTGTAGTTTTGTTTGTTCTTTTGATGGATGCACAGTAATTGCTTGTTTGCCTTTACATTTTCTCCCTAGATCCCATAAACTCGAATATATAGTTGCAACCATTCAAAGGTCACTGTCAGGCCTCCAGGGCTGACAGTCACTTCACCTGAGGATAAACAGTGAAAATAGGTCATTCTCTCTTTCATATTAGCAATAATGGCATAGGTATTATGACAGCTTTATTTTAAATCAAAATAATCTGTCTAATTTTGGCTGTCATTTTAATTGATATCTTAACCTCTTCTTTACTTTTGTTGCTGGCAGCTGTTTCTCTTCTTTTGGAAGCAATACATATAGTTCCCTCTTATTTAATTATTGGCGTAAGTTTTACACATTTTTACAAAGCAAATATTCTGAAACTGTGGTACCAAAGCCCCAGTCAGATGGTTTGTGGAAAAGTTGATGAACAATCAGCAATAATTATATTGGTTTGTCAGCTTTAGCAATCTTGACTGATAAAACAGGCACATCTATTATTTTAAAAAGGCAAAATGATAAATGTTAAATATGAGTTATTTATCAGCTTTGAAATAGGAAACAAAACAAGATGTCCTGGCAACAATAGCTCACATCCTACTGGACTACTAATATTTTGCATGGGACTGCTTTTAAAGATGGCCCAGAAGCTGCAGCAGCACAAAAGAGGATGGGCCTCAATGCTACTGTGGGAAAATATAAATTGTAGTTGCTATGTGGGTTGCCAGGGGACCAAATGAATGTGCTGTTTATTACCTATGGTATCCTATAAGGTGTGGCATGTTAGGCAATGCCAGTCATGCGTGAACCTGTACCTCTGATTCAAACAATGAAGGAGAATATGCTCCAGATTCTTCTCCCACAGGGAGTTAAAGGAGCTTAGACCAGGAGAATGGCCTTTATAGGGGTGACCTCTGATTTACAGAATACATCTCTCCTTGGTTGCTCCCTTCCTTCTGTTCACAGACTCTCAAATTATTTTATTTCAAGGAGCTTATGACTCCTTGAAGGAGAGTTATTGGTGCCCATTTATTTGGGCATGTGTGTGTGTGTGTGTGTGTATAATGTATGTGTATATGTATTAATATAATATAATATAATATAATATAATATAATATAATATAATATAATATAATATAATATAATATATAATATAATATAATATAATATAATATAATATAATATGTAACATAACGTAATGTAACGTAACGTAACCTAACGTAACATAATATATACTTAAACAAGTTTAATTAATCTTCCAAGAATATCAGATATTTTCTGTGATTCAAGAAAAACAAGTCAGAATTGCTGGAATAAAAGAGATAGTAGTATTTATAAACTACTCTTAAATGACATTCTGATCTAGCTCATTTGTCTAATCAAATGAGTAAGTTTATAGAAGTTTGCAGTATAATGTTACAGTGATAATACTATTTTATACACACATATCCTATTGAATGCAATATGGATGGTTGCTATCCATTAGGTTATCAAAATGCTGAATCAACGAGCTGCACCTACATAGTATCCATAGTATACTATGATATTTCCTGTCTTATCTAAGCAAAGAATCCAGCATTTATATCAATAAATAATGATTGATTGTAGTTCATTATTCCAAAACATTTCTGTCTGCCTTTCCAAAAAAAAAAAAAAAAAAAAAAAACCAATGGTATGCTAAGATGGAAAAAAGAATTGACTCAATTCTCCCAGCAAGAATGATAGGAGTAATCTTACAAACTTACCATTTGGTTATTGAGTGATGTAATTGGCAACAACTCCTAGCATAGCACCCATTTATCACCGTGCAACTTCCAACACATGATGGCAACTTTTTAGCAATGTTCTTCAACATTTGAAAAATGTTTATGCATGCTAACCAAGGCTTTGGGTGCTTACCAAAATTTGCCAATTTATCTTTGGCTACAAAGGAGAAAAAATATTTTCACTTTTTAAAGGTTTTTGTTGTTATTGTTGTTGTTGTTGTTGTTGAGAGCTACAGTAAGGATATAGTATTAAAGTGAACTTTCAAAAATAGCTGTGGAATAATTTAACGTATAAGAATATTTTAAAAAATAGGGCCCAGGGGGAAATGAAATTTGATTTAAATTAAATACCTGTGATTATTTCATAGATATACAATAATTTAATAATAATAAACAGACATCTAGCTACCTAGATTTTTCACTGATCTCAAAAAAGGTAAGGGGTTGGATCTTATTAATATTTGGATGTAGATGACCAGGAACAATTAGAAGTGTACAGTAGGTTTAGAAATGGAGAGAACACCCCAGAAAAAGCATTGGAAAACCACTTCTACTGCCGATAAGAATAGTACATGGCTGCATCAAGGAGTGCACCAGATGCTGAGTTTTACCCACAGGAGATATTACCTTTACCTTATTTAGTCTTGAAGCATTTCATTTCCCCAAATATTAAACATTAAAATTTGGCAGCAGCATTTAAAGCCCTCAGAGGAACATTTCAGCGTTTTCTGGGTTTCAGGTTCTGCAGTTTTGTTTACACTCTCAAGGGTGTGCAAATGAAGCAGAAACAATAATGACGCAATTCCCACCATCCCCATGCACCCTTCTCATCCCCCCCCCCCCCCCCCACTGCAGGATGGGCCTTTGCAGGGTCTAATTATATCCACAAGCATGTCAAATGCAAATTCAGCTTACAAATGGCCTTTGCTGGGTAGCCATTTGTAAAATGGATTAGCATTTAGCCAAAGGTAATTAATTGAATAATTACATGCATTTATTGATTTGATCAATATCCCACACTTTTTTGGTATAACACCTTAGTACCTCTTCCTCTTATTTTTTCCACAATTTCCTGTGAGATGAGCTGGGCTGAGGAAGAGTGATAGGTCTAAAGTCACCCAGGCAATTTTTGTATTTAAGGGAGAATAGAACTCAGAGTCTCCCAATTTAGCCACTATAACAAAGTGACACTAAGTCAACAGACATACTGCTGTGTGAGCCAGGTTTATATGGAATAGAGATTCAATGTAGCTCCAGCTCTTTCCAATAAACAATTTGACCTAGTGGTTAAGGCACCAGGTGAAATATACATGAATGAATGAATGTCTAATAAAACCAGGTTGAACAACCCCTGTTTTTTCCCAGTGTTGACTTAATGTTAGCCACTAGCACCAGGTGGGATATACCAGTATATGGATAAATGAATGAATGAATGAATGAATGAATGAATGAATGAATGAATGAAAATTTAATAAAACTAGGTTGAACAACCATTGTTTTTTCCCTCTTTAGGAATGCATGCAATTGCTTTGATTTGCAATAGATTAAAATGTCATGAAACTTGTTAATCGATTAAAACTTAATCGAGTCCATACAACTAATGTTTCAGCTTGGTAGCTCTATGACTAGACCAGTATTTTATTAGGAAACACACAGTCAAGTGTTTCCTTTACTCTGGAGGTATATCCATCAACGGATATAGCTTGAGAGTTACATTTTCCTAAAATAAAAATCCTAGCCACCTAAGCTTTACTCAGAGAAATTAACTCTTGCAACTTTTCTGCTGAGGTTAAATTGAACTAGATGTCGAAAAGATGAAAAATTCTGTCAAACAAAACTATCAAATTGCTCTTATTCTGAGATGCAGTTTTGTCCTTGAGGATGTGATTGTATAAATGTTAAAGTATGCATTTATAAGACAAAACATTGTATAATTAAGCTGCTATAGGCTATATTCAGGTTTCTCAGGACATGCACTCATTATATGCAATCATTTAAAGGTAGTCCTTGACTTGAGACATTTCATTTAGCGACTGTTCAAAGTTATAACAGTACTGAAGAAAGCAATTTATGACCAGACCTCACACTTACGACTATTGCAGTGTTTCTATTGTCACAACATCGTGATTTGGGTAGTTGGCAATTGATAACTGTTGTGCATTTACAATGGTTACAATGTCTTGGGCCATTTGCAAACTTCCCACTGGATTCTAACTAGCAAAGTCAATCGGGAAGCTGGCAGGGAAGTCATATATGGGAATCGTGTAATGTTTTGCATAACAAAAGCAGTGATTTGCATAAATCACTGTGGCAAAAAAGATGATAAAATTGGATGTGGTCATTTGATGCCTCACTTAATTACCTTAAAATTTCTCACTTAATGAGAAATTTTCTGATCCCGATTGTAGTTGTAGGTTAAGGACTATCTTAAGTAGAAGAGAAGAAAAAAATAAATAAGGGATTGGCCCATAACCTTTAGTCACCAAGGAAAGCCACTTGCAGAGAGGTTGTCTTCATTACCTTTTCTCTACTTTCTTTGTAGATGATGGGAATGGAGGGTGGATGCATGACAAAGTCTCTAATAGGCTGCAGTCAAAGCACAAATGTGCAAATGAGATTTTCTGACTTTCCAAATCAGAGACAAACCATTTGTGACTATATAGTAACTCCCCTCCTCTTTCTTTACAAACTTTAATGAAATATACAGTACATGGATAGAAGAGAAACATTATTATATGCATGAGAACTAATCATATCAACTCTAGTGAAATAATGTATACATGAATTGTTTATAATTGCAAATATTTTTAAATTAAATATCACATTGTTTTTCCTCTGGCTTCCTCTGCTTCCTTCTCCTGCTTTTTAGAGTATGCTGCTTGCCTGTCAATCAAAAGTGAAATACGGGCTTCTGCTGAAAAGGTTTGTAGAGTTTGGCTCTGTATTGTCAAAAACACGCACACCACAAAGTAAGGATCGACATAATGGAATGCTTGTTACAATTTTTTGTTGTAATTTCCTTCTGCAATCTCTGGGTCCAGAAAAGTTTGAAAAGGGGAAAAATAGGCATGGTGATCAGTATATTAGAATAGAATGACCTGGAAGGGACCTTGGAGGTCTTCTAGTCCACCCCCCCGATCAATCAGGAGAACCTATACCATTTTAGATAAGTAACTGTCTAGACTCTTATTAAAAACATCCAGTCATGGAGTGCCCATGATTTCTGGAGGTAAACTGTTCCACTGGTTAATTCACTGTTAGGAAGTTTCTCCTTAATTCCAGGTTGCTATACAGATATCGATCCATGCAAGACTCAATTTCAGATTTGTCAAACATCTGGAAGCCCCCCTCCCCCCCCCCCGGCTCCTTGAGCCATAGAACCTCTTTAAATAAATACTTTCTGAGATTGTTAATCTATTGCTGAAGATCGCTGAAGATCTCTAGCTGTTGCTTAGCGGTCATATTCTGGTGAGGTATTTAACATGACTGTGGAGTCCTGAGGTAGTCTCTTTATAACAGATGAAAGAATAAATTAAAGCCAGGAATCTATCAGAAGCTGTGATTTGGCAGGCACAGAAAAACCCAGAGCCTAGGGACTTCTTCCCACACACTGACATATATGGCTATTTTTCATTAGTAGCAAAGGAGTATATTTTTTCTGAATATACTCTCATCTATAGAAATGATAAGTGGTCTTTTATTTCTTCTTCTAGTGGGAGTCAAATATCAAATGGAACTTCATTTGACAAATCTATTTCAATTGTTAAACCAGAGCTTGTCTCTCTTTCTCTCTCTGGCTCTCTCATTGACAGGACAATTTAAAGGGATTGTTATTGATGATTTTTCAAGTGGGATTTATTGATTTCTGGACTACAGATCTGTATATAATTGAACAGAAGCTCAACCATTCATAACTTGTCAAGGTCAGGGATAGCTGAGGAGGTTGTAGATTTGTAAATGAAAGGCTGCTTAACTGAATCAGGGTTAGCATGTAATTTTTAGAAAAAAGATATCAAAGGCAATATGTGTCTATAAATAATATTCAATGAGTTCAAAACCTCTCTCATCCTTTAATGGTATACATCTGACTGATGCAGCAAGAAAAAAAAAAGATTATCAGTTAAACTTCGGTTGAGCAAATATTCCATGAAGAGGAGTCAAGAAAGAAACACCTCAAAGTTTATTCCTTTGGCACTTGGTATCACATCCTAGGAACATCCTGTCAAAAGAGAAATATTTTAGAAACGTATGTCCCATATACTTAGTTCTGAAAAATTCTGCAACAAGGTTGAATGTCAAGAGAAGGACCCAGTATTTTCTTTATTTCAAAGCTTAACTCTTGAAAGCCATTGCTGATGCTCTCCTTGCCTTCTGCAATGACTTCACCTTTCATCATCAGATTTTACTCTGAAGATTCTCTTTAGCTCTGTCTCAGAATGTTCCAGGTTACCTTTGATTTTAAATGATTCAAACTTTAGTGACCACTCTTTAACAGACGCTCACCTAGTTAGGAGGCTAGCATCAGTTTGTCTCATCATTCGAAATATACCATCTTCTCTATCATGGCAGATAGGAATTGCACCACCTTGCTCTTTAAAGGAATCTCTTGTTTCTTCAGAAGACTCATTCAGAGGGACATTTGACTGGAAGCGTCATGGTGAGACAGTCGAGGAATTAGCAGACTCTGATGAGCTCAGTGAAAACCCGGATTGACGAACTGTTACCGAGAGGTCTTTGGACCAGAACCATACTGTAGGGATGGGGAAGAAGGAGAGGCACCTCAGAAGACCAAGAGGAACTGGCAAGTTCCTCGAAGGTCAGAGGAAAGTGTCTATGACTCGGCGGCAGGGGACGGCAGCCATTACGGCTGTCACGAAGTTGGGGCAACTGGACTAAGCATTGAGCAGGAGTGATGAATGGAACTGAGTTTTTTGAAACCGGGTGAGTGACAGCCAACCCATGGTTGAAACAATTAAAAAGTTAATTTTTTAACTTTAAGACCCCTAGCGATAAAACAGCAGCTAATGAGCATGGGGGAAAGAAAAGAAGATTTTGAAGTGTAATCTTAAAGGGACAAAAACCCGATGGAAATTGACTTTTGAACAAAATTATTTGGAAATAATTTGGAACATTTTAAATAACTAGAGAAATTGCTCCAAGATTGGTTAAAGAATTGGAAAGAAATAAATAGATCCTTTTTTTACCCCTTTCCTTTTCTAATTTCAAGAAAAACAAAAGAGAATGGATAATAAGCCCTATAACAGAAGTATTGTATAAATAAAAGAAAAAAAGAAGAAAAAAGAAGTGAGAAGAGCTGTTTAAATTCAGACTGGACTATAAAACTGATTTGATATTTTTAAAGCTAAAAAGAAAAAGAGAAGCTAAGTAAGATTGTTAATGTAGATTGAAACAAAATGGATATTTGTTAGACAATCAGAAATTGTGGATTGCAGAGAGACACTTTCAGGAGTAAAAAGGAATATTGCAACTTGGTCTTTGTTTTGGAAAATTGTGAACTTTACAGATAACAGCTGTGAGAACTTTTGGGGAGGATTTTTTTGTCTGCAAGCGGCTTGACTTTGGGGGGAAAAAGGAATACAATGGAACTTTTAAAATTGGAATAATATTAACTCAAAAAGAATAAAATGGTGCAGGAAATTAGAGAAATGATTAAATCGATGTACTTGTTATGGAAAATAGAAATAAGAGAAATACAATGTTACACGGAGGATTAAAATCTGAGGACACAAAAGCTGAGATGGGTTATACGCAAAAGGACAAGGAAATGAAGATGGAGAAGCAAGACATAGAGGCTGAAAATAAAGAAGATAAAGACAATGTGATTAAATATGAAGAAGTAACTGAACACGTGGATAGTAATAAAAAGGAGGTTTTTAGAGATTACACTGGGATTAACAATGAAAAAAATAAAGAGGTTAGAAGAGACAAATAAGGAAGGGAGGATGGAACAGAAAGAATATAAAGAACTTAAATGATTACACTGGGATTTACAGTGAAAAGATAAAAAAGAGAGAAAAGGGTGGAAAATAACAGGAAATATAGGGCAAAATAGAAGAGTTCAGGACTTTGAAATACATAGTGGGATAAACAGTGGTGAAACAAAAAAGAGAAAAGAGAGGGGGAACAACAGGAAATATAGGGCAAAACAGGAGAGATCAGGATTTTAAGGCACAAAAGGAAAAAGGGGGAAAGAAAAAGGTAAAAATAAAAATGAAAAGAGAAAAAAGGAAAGAAATGAAAGAGGAATATGATGAATATGACTAGAATTGAAATATGAATTGTAGTAAGAAATAATGTTAAATCATATGGTGAAAATGAATTGAAAAATAATTGGAATAATAATTGAAATGTTTTTAATTGTTTACAGTGGTGTGTGTACAAACGATTAACTGATGATTTGGAATGGTACAGAGGAAAAGCTATATGATTAGAGGATAATAGTTAGAATATTTTAAAATTCAACTAAGGTTTTTTTTTCCTTCTGGTTCATATATAAATGAAAAAGATATCTATATAATCAATTGATTTATATTAAAATGTCAGATTGTATTAGTTAAGGAAATGTATGTTATAAAATAAGTGGGTTTATTATTAATATAAGAATTAAATAACTGTAACACCACATAATTAATTAATTTGATGATGGATATAAAATTAGATGATAATGGGAAGGGGTTTAATATAGAATAGAAGGGAAAATGGAATTTGGTCAAAATTAGAGATGAAAATGAAGGGTATTATTGGTACAAAATAGATGAAAATAAATGTTATGGCAAAAAAGGAGGTATAGAAATTATAATTTTAGCTGAAAGGACTAAAAATTGTTTAAATTTGTTAACTGGCCGAATACTCTGTTCAGCAAAAGTACACTGTATGTTTGTGTGTGTGTTTGTGTAAAAAATAAAAAAAAACTTTATATAAAAAAGACTCATTCAGAGGAAAACAGTTGCATTACAGAGACATAGCTGGGGAAAGAAGTTGTTTTGGGGTTGAGCTGTACAAGAGAAGGAAGTAGAAACTATGATAAAAAGTAAGTCAGAAGAAAACCAATGGGGTGAGTTAGCTCTAAACCCAATTGGGGGAAATTCTTGATTTCTTTTTGTTGAGTTTTCTCATATCTTTAATCCTTTATATAATGGTCCTTCGATCATACAATGAAGTTTTATATATGCTGCCAACAGATATTTCTCAAGGTATGTTTTCACAGAAATTGAGATGGAATAGAAGGGTGAAGAGGAATATGAGTCACAAAACAGGAAAACAAATATCTTGCTGAGCCATCTTGCTTTAGTGCTCTGTGGCCAAGGGAATAGAATTTTGTGTCCTTTTAAATTTTTAGGAGGAATATCAATGCCTTGGAGGGAGGGTTCCTATTATTGAGTGCCTATTATTATTATTTTCTTTGGGAAGAAGCCTCCAATCAGTGGGATGTAGGCAAAGGTGCATCTCTCAAGCCTCCTACGGGATGACTGAGGGTTACATGAGTGAGGGAGATAGGCAGTTAAAAGAAATATGAAATATAGATAAATAAATTAACACTCAGCCCCCCCCCCCCCATCTACTTCTAAGGATAGTTGAAAAGGAAAATTCTCTTTTCTTACTAACCAATTCCCTCCGCCCCCCCTTCCATTCATTTTGGTGTGTGTGTGCTGGGGAGAATGGCTTTGTGCTTGGGGCACTAATAGGAATGCAGCCATTCCCATGGACATTTCATGATGAAGAAGCTACATACAATACAATATTTGCCTACTTAAATGACCTTATCCAAAGAGGTGTAAGCTGAGTCCTCTAAAAGCTATAACCAAATGATAATTTATTTATTTATTTTATTTATTACCGTATTTTCCGGTGTTTAAGACGACTTTCTAACACACAAAAATCTTCTCAAAAGTCGGGGGTCGTCTTATGCGCTGGGTGTCAGTCTCCTGTAACCAGGCAGACCAGTCCGAAAGGCTTTGACGAGCCTTAAATGGCTCTAAGGAGCCAAGCTGAATTGCCTGCTGAGTTGCCGCTAATCAGCAGAGTTACACGCAAGCCCGTGTAAAAGGGAAAAACTTTCCTTTTATACAACGCTGGTCACCCCAGCTGCTAATTTTTGCCTGCTAATTGATACGTAGCAAAAATCCCCCCCCCCCAGCTTGCTTACCTTAGCTGCTAGCC
Source organism: Masticophis lateralis (assembly GCA_030761175.1). Lineage (NCBI taxonomy): Eukaryota > Metazoa > Chordata > Lepidosauria > Squamata > Colubridae > Masticophis > Masticophis lateralis. The sequence continues at coordinate 40,838,940 of JAUDYJ010000001.1, forward strand.
GCAACGCTTGCCTTTCCTTGCCTGCAATCCATTGCATCAGCAAGCAACTAAATCTCCCTGCCTGCAATCAAGCAGGCAGGGAGTTGTGGACTTCAACTCCCAGAATTATTCAGCCAGCAAAGCAAAGCTGGCTGAGGAATTCTGGGAGTTGAAGTCTACAAGTCTTAAAGTTGCCAAGGTTGGAGACCCTTATTCTATTGGGTAAGTTTTTTTCCCCCTTTGGGAGCTTTAAAAAAAATAGTTAATTGGGGGGTTTTTTAGTTGTTCTTTTTTAGACTTAGCCATTTAAAGGCTAGGTCTAAGTTTTAGGCTAGGAAGTTTTAAATTTAACTTTCATAAAATAAAAATAAAAATAAAAATAAAAATAAAAATAAAAATAAAAATAATAAAAATAAAAATAAAAATAATAAAATAAAATAAAATAAAATAATAAAATTTGTGCAGCTTTCTGAGATTTAGTGTGTTTCTGTAGAGTTTCACTCTAACTACACAAACGCACAAAATCTCACAAAGCTATATGTGGAATTTTGTGTGTGTAAAGTGTTAAAGTTGTTTTTTTGGGCTTTTTGTGGCTGTGTGAGGTTCCTGCTTGTTGCAGGGGCCATTTTGGGTCTAGCACAGCTGCTTTTACATTGTGGGTGAGCCAGTTGATGTTTTTTAATTTTTATTTGGTGTGCGTTGGAAGAGGGGTCGTCTTATACAGCAAGTATAGCCCAAACCCTATATTTTTACAGGAAAAGTCAGGGGTCGTCTTATACGCCCAGTCGTCTTATACGCCGGAAAATACGGTAATTCAACTTCTATGCTGTCCATCTCACTGATTCAGTGACTCTGGGCAGTTTACAATATCATAAAATGTAAAGTGCTAAAAACAGTTAAAATTAAAAACATTCCATGGAACACTTGAAAAGTTAAAAACGAAGATGATGGGCAGCCTGGGGGCTGAGAATCTTCTTCACCTCACAGGCCAGGTAGCAGAGCCAAGGCTTTTAGGCTCTTCTGAAAAGCCAGGAGTGTGGGGGTGGACTTCACCTCTGAATGGAGAATATTCCAGAGGGTTGGGGCCACAGCAGAAATGGCTCTTCTCTTGGACCTCAGCAGCCAAATTCTGTGGCTGACAGGATACGAAGTAGGCCCTTTTCACTGGAACTAATGGGGCGGGGTAGGTAGGTCACATATTGGTTTGCTTTATTCTATTTTTTTTTTACATTTTTATAGATACAAAGACACTAGGTATACTGTAGTTCTGGACAACATACAATATTAGAATAACTTAAAATTCTAGATAAAACCCAATAGGCATCTATAGAAAACCCCACTGTCTTCTAAAAAGAGCTCACCAGGCTCAAGGTTGACTCAGCCTTCCATCCTTCTGAGGTTGGTAAAATGAGGACCCAGATTGTTGGGGACAATATGCTGACTCTTTAAACCGCTTAGAGAGGGCTGTAAAGCACTGTGAAGCGGTATATAAATCTAAGCGCTATTGCTATTGCTAAAACACATAAGAGGCCCATCACTGCCTCAAATCCAAGGTCTGGGAAAAAAACCAGGTCTTAAGACCTCTTTTAGACAAGGTCCTAGTAGGGGCCAATGATTTGGAGATAAGAGTGGTTTCCATAGCACCAACACTATGATAGAGAAGCCATTCTTATGAGGTCCCACCAAATTACATTATTGAATGGATGAAACCCTGACTCTAGCTAACCCTGATGCTAACTCTATCTGATCAAACAGGACAAGGAGAAAATACAGAAGTCCCTCAGATAAGTAGGGTCCATTCCATGAAGTCCTTTATAGGTAATAACCAGCACTTTGAATGACATGTGGAAGTATACTGATAACTAATGCTTATTTATGAAGCATCCATTGCATTCTGGATCAGCTGTAATGTCCAAGTCATCATCAAGGACAGGTCTAAATAGAGTGCATTGCAATAATCTGCTCCAGAAGTAATTTAAACATTAATGACTATCTGAAGGGTCTCCCAGTCCAGTTTGTATTATCAGGCTTTGAGACCTTAGGGGACTAGCAAAATATTAAGATGGCTCCAGTGTAATTAATATCTGCTCTTCACCTGCTCTCTTTCTAACTGTACTTTAGTTTTATGCATTTATAATTTTAAAGTTTTTAATATTAATTTTTATCCATTGTTTTTTATTTTGTTTTATACCACCCATAGTCACTTGACTGTGAGATGGGTGGCCATGTAAATATGATATATGGAAGGATGGATGGATGGATGGATGGATGGATGGATGGATGGATGGATGGATGAAGATCTGTATGCTTATTAATATACCTTGCCTAATACAGTGGTTCTGGAATAGGGACAGGTATCAGAAACCAGATAATGGTTCTTTCTTCAGAGTGTGAATAGATTGGTGTAAAAAGATACTGTAACAAAAATTACGCTTTTTGTTGTACATGCTGATAATATGTTGATAATATCAGGATGCTACTAATGTAAAATATAGCACAGAGATTGTTCCTTATCAAAGCATTCCAACTTAGGGGTCATACTGTAATTGCATTGATTTTTTTTTTGTCTCTTTGTTCTAATTAATCTAACCCACTGTATCTACAATATTCCTCACAATGAAGTTGTCCCTGCAGTTAGTTATCTCTCCCCAGCAAAGAGTAAGTCACTCTAACCCCACCCACCCCATTTTAATGTATATGGTACATCTGCTGGAATAAAGATGGGGTTGCAACTGAATGGTTGTATCTGCCCTCTTACATTTTTTATTTCCTGCCAATGTCTTTGGATTTACTGAAAAGCAGATAGAGGCTCTTGAAATAGTGGCTCTTTTGCATGTGATCAGACATTCCTATCAAGGAAAGGCAAAACACAAAAAACCAATTCACTGGAAATTCCAGAGTAACTTGCCTGTCTATTTGTCTCTTTGTTCTCTTACTTATTCACTGTTTCATGTACTCAATGGATCTGATTCAGTGATGCTTTCTGGATGTTTTATGGAACTCTTGTTGATGCAAACAAGACATAGGATCTGCACTAGCACCTAAACCATGACTAACAAACTTGACATGGCAATCTCAACTTTTTGCCATGTGTTCTCCATGAGATTGCCTTTGTTTCACCCCTAGACCATCAATGCAACAACTGAAAGATACCCATAATGATAAAGTTATAATTATTCCAATGTCATCAAAGACTAGCCTCAAAGTGAATAAATTCTGATAGACTCTGTTTTCCATTACTCTGTGGGGAGGGGGATCAGATGACTGATAGTGAAAGGGAACAGACACAATAAAGGCAGGATATAGACTGCCATGGGGACAGCAAATTTTACCTGATATATTTTTCTGACAACATTAGGAGTGGGTTTATAGCAATTCAACTCAGCAATGGGGAACATTTCATAAAGACACTTTATTGGACAGCTGACAGGCTAGCTGAAGTTCTAGCAGCTTTATAATTGGAAAAGGTATACTTTTGAAAACAAAAAATGGAATGAATTACACTAAAATTGAAACAATAAAGAGTGTTGTTGCACTTGTTCTTTCCATAATGTGTGATTGAAACCCCAAGAAATTCTCAAATCATTTTTCAAACATGCTTCTACAATGGAAGGCTGAGCTTTCATAGCGATCTGTTAGTTACAAAGAAACTAAGATAATGCAAGAATACCCCACCCTATCTTTTTCTTGGAAAGAATTTCTAAAGGAAATGCTCTTTCATCCAATTAAATGAGAATTGGTAGGTAAAATTCAAGAGAATATTTCTACTTCCACTTCTAACAATGCTGTTCTTTTTCCTTCCATTATTATAATATGCAATACTGGCAAGGTTCAGTGCATGAATATTCACAGCTCAAGCCTATCTCAAATCCCCCCAAAAAATGATTTATGGACCCTGTTCTACAAAAACATCAGTATGTCTCCTTTATTATCATTATATTTAAAAGCAACACTTGTTACAATTCCTAAGTGCCATTCCAGTATTCATAGTAACAAAATTAAATTGCAAGACCGTGTGATATTTAACAATAGGCTGTGAAATCTGTGCATGTGTGCGTGTCCATTCAGAAAGAAGCTTCAGGCTACAGTGCACCACTTGATTAGTTATTTAAAGAACAGTTTTCATATAGTAACAAGAACACTTATTTCAGAGTCACTATTTATAAAGTTGAGAGCCAGTGTGATGTGGTGGTTAAGGCATCAGGCTAGAAACTGGGAGACCAGGAGTCATAGTTCTGCCTTAGGCATAAATCCAGCTAGGTGAACTGGTACCAGTCACTTTCTCTCAGCTCTATAAAAGAGGCAATGGCAAAACTCTTTTGGAAATCTTGGCAAGAAAACTGCAAGACTGGCTCAAGACTGACTTGAAATTGATTGGTTTGGTTTGGTTTGGTTTGGTTTGGTTTGGTTTGGTTTGGTTTGGTTTGGTTTGGTTTGGTTTGGTTTGGTTTGGTTTATATGGCTGTCCTCTCACACTCAGTCACTCTGGGCAGCTTACAAACAATACAAAACCCAATATAAAAGAATAAAAAACAGCAACCCCCATGTTATATGATACTACAGGTAACATAATATGGTCATAGGCCAGAAAGCATGCTAAAACACTTTTTTGCTATCAGAAGTGGGGACCTTTTCAAACATTATAATCATGCCTGCATATAGGGAGGCAGAATGCCTCATAATGATTTGTCTATCAAGATTGGTTCTGTTTCTTGGAAAAAGAAAGAAAAGCAGCTTCTCTATTATGAGATAGGAAGAGAACCTCCTATCTCATAAAAGGACTCTCCCTTTGTCCCTTCCCCCCTCTTGATATTCACTGTCATCACCTTCAGGATATCTTCTATAATATTAAAACAAAATGCAACCTGCCAAAAAATTTAAAAAGGCAATGACACAAAAATAACAGAAACCCCAATAGGGTGGCCATATGTCCTATTTTAAAAAGGATACTTCTCCACTGGAGTAGCTGCCTGGAGCAAGGTCAATTTAAACATTACAAATTCTACAAAGGGAAATCAGAAAATTTGAAACTGTCACTTAAGAACTAGAATTTGGACAACAGACCAAGAATGTGCATTGATCTCCCAGGTCACAATTTTCTTAGCAGCAGAAAGATCAATTGTGTTTCTAGTTGACATTGCTTTGAAATGTGCATTTACCTCAGCACTATTATTTATCAATGTTGCTCTTCTTTCACCCACTTTTTAAAATGATATGCAACTGGCCAAGCGTTTGACCAGAATGCAGAGCAGTTGCCTATAAGGGGAAACCATAACATTTGGAAATTTAGCTTACAGAGAGAGAAGGGAAAGCATGACATAGAATGTTAAAAACACACACAGCATACAAACTGAACAATGCAGCTTTTCGTTCTCTCTGTAATGTAAGTATTGAGGATTGTTTACTGAAACTAACAGAGGGAAATTCAAGATGGCTATAGTAATTGCTCTGTGCTGAAAAAACCCAAATGACCACCAGACAACAGCAATGAAAACGCCAAACTCTAGCTCATTTTTGTCATCTAGTGTTTTTCCACACTGCTGGATAATCCTAGACAAAATTAATACATGTCATACACATAAATTATAAAACTCGCTGCCATCAGATGTGGTGATGACCAGCAATTTAAATGAACTTAAAAGGGAGCTATGCTTATAATAACTATTAATGAATTTTACACTCAATGTAATTCTGAATTACAGGTAACTTGCCTTTAACATCAGTAACTAGAGAGCAATAGCAATTTTGCTGATGACCTACTTTATGTCTGACTACTGACTATTGGCAGATCAGAATGCTGGGCTGGATCATATTTATTTATGATCTTATCAGTCTCCAAAACTTATTTAGGATAGGCCTCTGTTTCCATAATGGCCATGGGAAGTTCAGAAGCAGCAGAATATGAGGCAGCATGTTTCTCAAACGTTGGCAATGAATAATTATGATAAATTGTTAAATTGACATCCATCACGACTTTTAGACTGTTAAGGATAACACTGTTTTTCAAATATACACTCAATCCTTTTAAAGGCATTCAGATAGGCTGTCTCCCATCATATAATTGGGATAATCTTCAGTGTAAAATAGGGATGGAAAAAAGAGGGTCCAAAATGCATAATGCATAATAGTATATAATTCAAAGAGGCACTGCTTTTACATGTTGAACCGTAACTTGTGCAGGCAGACTGAGTACATCTTCCTCCCACTGGTGCTAATGAGAACATTTTTATAATCAGTGATCAAGGCCTTTTTCTAGAGAAAGATACAGAAATGACAGGCGTTTCAAAGAATATTAAATGAGTTCTTAAGAGACATATTAGAATAATATGTCAGTAAACTTGGTTTTCCTAAGACCATATGTTTCTCCTCTTTGTATGACTGCTTGAATGGGTAGCAAATCTCTTTCCAATGATGTCACAATTTTGGAACATTACCTTTGACTCTGAGGACCAGCAAAATGGCCAAGAGAAGAACGGCTTCCCTCCAACTCCAGATGCTTAGGCATGATGGTAATGATGGCAAAGAGAAAGATTAGCGGTGACGGGATAACCATCTTCTAGTATTTGAGGTGCTGTCACAAAGAAGGGGGGGGGGTCAACTTATTCTCCAAAAGTCTGAGGGCAGGGCAAGAAGTAATGGGTGGAATCTCATTAAAGAGACCCAAGGAGAAATTTCTTGAGAGTGAGAACAGTCAGTGGAACAGCTTATCTCCTAAACATGTAGATGCTGCACCACTGGAGGTTTTCAAGAATGGATTGGACAAATATTTCTCCAGAATGGTATAGGGTCTCCTCAAGCAGGGGATTTTACTATAAGACCTCCATGGTCCATTCTAACCCGGTTTGGACTGGTTCGCAGGAATCGGTAGTAAAACTGGTGGGAGGCCCTGCCCACTGCCCCAGATGTCATCATCGGTGATCTGCACATGCACAGAAGCTTCTGCACATGTGCAGAAGTAAGGCATGCAAGCGAGTGAAGCGAGCATGCACGCGCGATCCCATTGTGAACCAGTAGTAAAGGTAAGTAGTCTGGGTCATTTTACTGACCTTGGAAGGATGGAAGGCTGAGTCAACCTTGAGCCTGGTGAGATTTGAACTGCCAAATTGCAGGCAGCCGGCAGACAGCAGAAGTAGCTGCAGTACTGCACTCTAAAACCACTCTGCCACCATGGATCATATCAGTGGTGGGTTACCCCCGGTTCGCACTGGTTCTATAGAACCAGTAGTAAAACTGGTGGGAGGCTCCGCCCACCAACCCCAATGTCATCAAAATGCTTTGCGCGCACATGGCCCCATTACAAACTGGTAGTAAAGATAAGTAGAACCCACACCTGGCTCATATGTTTACCCATTGTAAATATTCAAAGACTGAAAAGAAAGAAAAAATGATATTAGTATAAATCAAGTCCAATGAGGATATCTAAAAATAATATAGCAGTTCTAGAAAGAATGACATCTACAATTAGAAATAAGAGAACAGATTCATAATATGAAATAAAGTATTCAGAGAAGCAGAATTGGCAAACTGCAGGTCTATCTAGGGCAAATAATAATAATAATAATCAAAGCTTTGTCAAAAGTAATTCAGACCATAGAGGCAAAACTCTTAAATATGACTTGATGGATATGAAGGCCAGCACCAGCTAAAGAACTGGAAGCTGTGATTTCACTTTCTATTGTATATAGTAATAATAACAGCAACTTAAAACATTTGTCAAAAGAGAGAAAATGTCTACCAAAATGAAAAGTATGGTGTGCATACTTTTACTGTGTTTCCCTGAAAATAAGACCCTATCTTATATTTTTTTCAACCCTGAAATAAGCGCTTGGCCTTATTGCCATGCGCTCAAAAGCCCGATTAGGCTTATTATCAGGGGATGTCTTATTTTGGGGGAAACAGAGTACTAATATTTATATTAGTTTACCATTAAGAGGACAGCAGCATCTTTGAGCTACAGTAGGTTGCATGAAACGTAGATGAAACAGAATGGTGACCTAACACACACGACTAAATGCATCTTATATCTCCTGCTGTTATAAATAACATTAAAGCTTGTTGTGAATGGGGAAATCTGGGGGAGGAGAAGCTGTAGGCGAGATTCTTTATGAGAGAGTAAGGCATTTTCATTCTTTCTCAGCCTTCTCTGCCTTTAATCCATTCAGATACTTAGCTATTATAGAGGACAAATATTGATGAAATTAATGCATGGTTGCCAATGTTATTTAGAATAGAATAACAGAGTTGGAAGGAATCTTGGAGGTCTTCTAGTCCAACCCGCTGCTCAGAGAGGAAATCCTATACCATTTCAGACAAATCTCTGGTTGTCCAATCTCTTCTTAAAAACTTCCAGAGTTGGAGCATTCACAACTTCTGGAGACAAGTTGATTCATTGTTCTAACTGTCAGGAAATTTCTTCTTAGTTATTTAATAGCAAGTGGCCACTGCTAATCACCTAAAATCCAACCTATCAGTCCATAATTATACATCAAAGTTTCTTTTCTTTTAATACAAATGTGGGCCATGTTTTTAGTAGTGAACAAGAAACTGCTAGAGGGAATTTCCAATGTGGCATGTGGCAAAGAGGGGGCTGAGGGGTTTTTTATATAAATTTTTATTTAAACTTTTAAGGGGTTCCGGGAGGGGGGTGGAGGGGATAGTGGGTAGGGGGCAACCCACCTAGGGGAGGGTTGGGTCGAGCTGTAAAGAGTGGTGGGGGGAGTGTGGGACCCGGGGTCGTGGAGGGGATTAGAGCGGATCCGGATAGTATATTGAACATCATTACTGTAGGTGGGAGAGGTAGATATGGCGGGAGCAGGGGGCCATATCGTGTCAGGGGAACATGTACCCGCTGTTTACGAGCGGTGGCGTGTTCCGGCCCCCAAGGCTCCTCCCGCTCCCTAGGTTGCACAGATCCTCAGGGCCCGGGCCTTCGGCTGATGTTGTGCAATGCCAGGTCTGCAGTAAATAAAGCCCCCCTCATCTGTGAGCTTGTTCAGGAGGGGAGTGCAGACCTGGCAGGTGTTACGGAGACCTGGTTGGGCCACGAGGGGGGGGTGCCCCTCGTTGAAATGTGCCCGCCGGGTTTCCAAGCATTTCATCAGCCGAGGTCACAGGGGAGGGGCGGGGGGGTTGCGGTTATTATTAGAGAAGGTCTGAAACCGAGGGAGGCCACTGTTCCTCAGACGGCCGGTTGTGAATCCCTCCTTGTGAAATGGGGTCATGGGGTTCAGATGGGTTTGCTGATCACGTACCTGGCTCCCTGCCACGTGGCAGCAGCCCTGCCCGAGCTTCTCGGCGTCATCGCCGCGGTGGCGGTTGATACTCCCAGGCTTATGGTCATGGGGGATTTCAACCTGCCATCCGTGGGGGAGATGTCTGAGGTGGCTCGGGAGTTCATGGCTTCCATGACGGCTATGGACCTGACCCAGTTAATTCATGGCCCTACCCACACGGGGGGAAACACACTGGACCTGGTTTTTGTCTCTGGACAGTGGTTGAGAGATCTTGATATAGGGGACATAGTCATCAAACCCTTGTCATGGTCAGATCACTCTCTCCTTCGTTTTGACTTTCGAACCGCAATACCCCGCCGCAGGGAGGTGGAGCCGGTAAGATGGTTCCGCCCCAGGCGCCTGATGGAACCTGATAGGTTCCAGATGGAGCTTGGGCCATTCCCTGAGGCTCTGGCACACGCCTCGGCCGGAGACCTGGTGGCCGCCTGGGATAGGGCGGCCGCCGGAGCTCTGGATCGGGTCGTGCCTTTGCGGCCTCTGACCCGGCGTCGATCTCACTTGGCTCCTTGGTTCACTGAGGAACTGAGGGAGTTGAAGCGCCGGAAAAGACGCCTAGAGAGTAGTTGGAGGGCCAGTCTTGCTGAATCTGACCGGACACTGGTGAGATCCCATATTAGGACTTACTTAGTGGCGATAAAAGCAGCAAAATGTAGCTATTTTGCTGCTCTTATTGCGTCATCAGATAATCGCCCGGCTGCCCTGTTTAGGGTGACCCGCTCCCTGCTCCACCAGGAAGCGCGGGAGGACCCCTTGGAGGGTAGAGCCGAGGATTTTGTTCAATATCTGCATGACAAAATCACTCAGATTCGGGAAGATTTGGACTCCGACTGGATGGTCTTGGGGGAAGGGACTGGGGCAGGTCTTGAGAATCTTATCTGGACTGAGTTTGATCCTGTGACCCCTGAGGATGTGGACAGGATACTGGGTGGACTGAACGCGACCACGTGTTTATTGGACCCGTGTCCTTCCTGGTTAGTGCTGGCTTCCCGGGAAGTGACACGAGGCTGGCTCCAGGGGATTATAAAGGCTTCATTGGGGGAGGGTGTCTTTCCTGCCACCTTGAAAGAGGCGGTAGTGAGGCCTCTCCTCAAGAAGCCTTCCCTGGACCCGGCAATGTTGGTAAATTATCGTCCGGTCTCCAACCTTCGCTTTGTGGCGAAGGTTGTTGAGAGCGTGGTTGCGAAACAGTTTCCCCAGCACCTGGATGAAGCAATGTATCTAGATCCGTTCCAGTCGGGTTTCAGGCCCGGGTACAGCACGGAAACGGCATTGGTCGCGTTGGTTGATGATCTGTGGAGGGCTCGGGACAGGGGGTGCTCCTCTGTCCTGGTCCTGTTAGGCCTCTCAGCGGCTTTTGATACCATCGACCATGGTATCATGCTGCACCGGTTGGTAGAGATGGGGGTGGGAGGCACTGTGTTGCGGTGGTTCTCCTCCTATCTCTCCGACCGGTCGCAGTCTGTGTTGGCAGGGGGACAGAGGTCGACCCCGAGGCCCCTTATATGTGGGGTGCCACAAGGATCGGTCCTCTCGCCCCTCCTGTTCAACATTTATGTGAAGCCGCTGGGTGAGATCATCCGTGGTTTTGGGGTGAAGTACCTTCAGTACGCTGATGACACTCAGCTGTACATCTCCACCCCAGACCACCCCAACGATGCCCTTGAAGTGATGTCCCGGTGCCTGGAGGCCGTGTGGATCTGGATGGGGAGGAACAGGCTCAGGCTCAACCCATCCAAGACCGAGTGGCTGTGATTTCCGACGTCCCGATATAGTCAGTTGGCGCCATCACTGACTATTGGGGGCAAATCACTGGCCCCCACGGAGAGGGTTCGTAACTTGGGCGTCCTCCTGGATTCACGGCTGTCCTTGGAAGGGCATCTGACGGCCATGGCCGGGAGGATTTTCTATCAGGTCCGCCTGATCCGCCAGTTACGTCCCTTTCTGGATCGGGACTCCTTGCTCACGGTCACTCACGCCCTTGTCACTTCCCGTCTAGACTACTGTAATGCTCTCTACATGGGGCTCCCCTTGAGGAGCACCCGGAGGCTCCAACTGGCGCAGAGTGCGGCCGCGCGGGTGGTGATGGGAGCGACATGGCATTCCCATGTGACACCTCTCCTGCGCGAGCTGCACTGGCTCCCGGTGGTCTTCCGGGTGCGCTTCAAGGTCCTGGTTACTACCTTTAAAGCGCTCCATGGCTTAGGACCTGGGTACTTGCAGGACCGCCTACTACCACCAATAGCCTCCCACCGGCCAGTACGCTCTCATAGAGAGGGTCTCCTCCGGGTGCCGTCAGCCAAACAATGTCGGCTGGCAGCCCCCAGGGGGAGAGCTTTCTCTGTGGGGGCACCTACTAACTGGAATGAGCTCCCCCCAGAGATACGGAGGATCCCGGATCTGCCCACCTTCCGCCGCGCTCTTAAGACTTTTCTATTTCGCCAGGCGGGCCTGGCCTAACCACCCCCCGTTTTTAGTGTTAAATTTTAAAAAATTTTAAATTATATTGGAGTGTTTTAATTCTGTCCGGGCCAAATTCATTTAATCTGTTTTTAGTTGGTTTTTAAAATTTGTATGTATGTATTTTTATTGTTGGCTGTACACCGCCCTGAGTCCTTCGGGAGTAGGGCGGTATATAAATCCAATAAATCCTAAAAATCCTAAATCCAAACATTTTTTTCTTCTCTTAAGAATTGTTTCTCTAGGAATAATTACTCTTGCAAAGCAGAATAAACAAAATATAACAAGGCAACATTCATCTTTCTCCCATAAGAACGATTTTGAAGTTCCTCCAAAAGATGTAGGGAAAGGAATATGAGCTGTACGAGCCTAAGGGCACTCCCGTAGAAGAGCCCTCCAGCACTTCAACAGTTCCAATGCTCTGGGATCCCACCATGATAGCTGAGGTTGACAGCAGATCTTTTATTTGTGTCTCAGCTGTGATATCATCCAAATTTCAAAACATTTGGGAAATGGGGAAACTCTGCACAGCTCCTGACCCATCTGCCTTCCCATGGCCTTTTGGTGCCTGCACTGCAGCTGCCTTACCAGATTTTTTTAAGGAAATGCTGGCTTGACTCAGTAGGGATTAAATTGGCAGTTCTACCGGTATTAGCCTTCCCCTTGTCGCTCATTGGGGACCAATAGACATGCAGACCTCAGACTGATTGGGACCAATTGAGTTGACTGGGTTATAAAAATGCAGGCAACTACACAATGACAGAAAAAAAAATATTTAAAACATTCAGATTTATCTTTTTCTTTTTACAAATGATCAAACATACCAGCAATTTATTTTCTTCTACCTTTGCATAAAGAAGAGGTGAGAGACCTTTTAGCTCGTTGAAGACTCAAAAGGATGATTAATTTGTTTGGTTTTGGAAGGATCCTATTTGTCATCTGGAGTGAGTATACTTGATTGGCTCATAGTGTCCTCAGCGGGTTGTCAGCATTTCAAGGTTAGCAGGTAGGGAGATGATTGTCAGATTCATTTCAAGCAGCTTTGGAGAGGTTAGAGAATGAAAATGATATTATGTGGGACAGCAATCAGTGTACTTAAACAGAGCTAAGGCCCTGTTTCCAGTGGATTTAGACAGTAGCAGTGAGATTTGATGATGTTACTTGTTGGAGGCTCTGGAAAGAGTAATTTAATGTCATTTTAAAATCCAAATTCAAATAACTTTCAGTCTTATCCAATAGAATTTATTCCTCTTCCATAACATTATTTATACACAATTTATCTAAAATGGCAGGCATTTTTAAAATTAACTTCTGAGTCCGTGGTTCACAAATATCCTTCAGTACATCCAAGGGTTTTTATTTATTTATCATATTTACACACCGTCCAGTGCCTTCATATAGTGACTCTGAATCAGTGGTGAAATCCAAATTTTTTTACAACCGGTTCTGTGGACATGGCTTGGTGGGCGTGGCTTGGTGAGTGTGGCAGGGAAAAGATACTGCAAAATCTCCATTCCCATCCCACTCCAGGGGAAGGATTTTGTAAAATCTCCATTCCCATCCTACTCTGAGGCCAGCCAGAGGTAGTATTTGCCGGTTCTCTGAACTACTCAAAGTTTCTGCTGCTGGTTCTCAGAACTGCTCAAAATTTCCGCTACCAGTTCTCCAGAACCTGTCAGAACCTGCTGGATTTCACCCCTGCTCTGAACACAATACATCTAAGGTTAAAGAATTTTGCTCTATTCTGTGAGTCAGATTAAGATCTACTTCTCCTTTAATTGTAGTCTTTAATTTTTGATTACCCTCTAGTGTCCAACTTTCAAATTTCCATCCTATTTTTTCCCCAAACTTCAAGACAACAGCTAATTCCAGTGGGAAGGAATCTTACGATTAATTTCAAAATTGTTATTTCAAATTCATCTTGATTCTCAGTCATTTATATATAAACTCTTCTATTTGTTTGTAATCTAAACAGTGTATCATAGTCTAAACCCCGTCTACTTACCCCATCACTTATGATGGGAGGGGAGTTGTTGACTCCTTCTGAAAGGGCTCGCAATCTTGGCATCCTCCTTGATTCACAACTGTCTTTGGCAGATCATCTAACAGCCATGACAAGGGGGGCTTTTGCACAGGTTCACCTCGTGTGCCAGTTGCGACCTTTCCTAGACAGAGATGCCCTTCGCACAGTCACTCAAGCTCTCATTGTCTCTCAATTGGATTACTGTAATGCCCTCTACAAGGGGCTGCCCTTGGGGTGCATCTAGAGGCTCCAGCTAGTCCAGAATGCAACCATGCGGGTTGTTACGGGAGCTTCCCGTTACTCCGGGGTAACACCTCTTTTGCGTGAGCTGCACCGGCTGCCGGTGGCCTTCCGGAGCCGCTTCAAGGTGCTGGTACTTATAAGGGCCACCTTCTACCGGCCTCCCACTGCCCTGTGAGCTCGCATAGAGCTGCCCTCTTCTGGGTGCTGTCGGCCAGACAATGTTGGCTGACGACCCCCAGGATGAGGACGTTCTCTGTGGCTGCACCGACCCTCTAAAATGGGTTACCCACCGAGCTCCGGATGGCTCCCGATCTTCGTGCTTTCCATGCTGGCCTGAAGACATGGCTTTTTTACCAAATTTCCTGACCGATTATGGGGTTTTAACCTGGGGATTTTAATTTGCATTGTTTCTAGAATTTCACTATTGTTGTTGTTTTTATTATGTGAGACGCCCCGAGTCCCCCAGGAGAAGGGAGGCATATAAATTTTAATAATAAAAATAAAATAATAAATAAACAGTGTATCATAGCACAAAAGTTTTGAATGAAGGTACCCCAAATCTGCTAACTTAATGTTTACAAACTCCAGGACACATTATTCCTATGTAATTGAAATTTCAAGGATCTACACATAAGTTATATTTGCAAAGTTGTGATCCATCCAGAGTCACCACAGTCATGCAATTGTGATCTCCCATGCTTCCTGCTAGTTTCCCACAACCAAAGTCAATGCGGAAGTAGACCAGAAGTTAGAAGTTGTTCCCATTTTCACAGCTTCCATTTCTTTGTTTAGGTTTTTTTATTATTGTTATTTGATTTATATGCCGCCCTTCCGGAGACTCAGGGCAGCTTACAATGCGTTAAGCAATAGCCTTCATACTTCTGTATATTTATACAAAGTCAGCTAATTGCCCCCACAAACTGAGTCCTCATTTTACCTACCTTAGAAAGGATGGAAGGCTGAGTCAACCTTGAGCCTGGTGAGATTCGAACTTATAGTAATTGCAGACAGCTGATGTTAATCACAATGCTTTAGTCTGCTGAGCCACCAGGCCCAAGGTAAGGAAATATTTCTGAAAGGATGACCCAATGGATCATGGATTATCTAGTTTCTAAAAACTTTCTAAAAACAACATTCTAATTACCCTTTTGCAGTTTATTCCCAGAAATAAAAAAGACAAGGCTTTAAAATTGTACGTTACACTTATTTTACTAAAGATTGAAGGAAATAGTGAAATTTCCTATTCTTAACATTTGAAAAGCAGTACAAAAAGTAATTCCAAAAGTTATTAATAAATGAGGCTCAGCCAAGTTTTTAAGTCTGTAAAGACCATGTTATATCTGTGAGCCTGGTTGCAATCCCTTAATTCCCAGCTGCTTGCTCTCCAGCCAATTGCAAAAATCTAATTCCTGAAATCTATTTGCAAGAAACAGCTGTCTGGGCAATCTTACCTTTTTCCAGAGACATTTTGCAGTTGTGGATCCACCCTCTGGCCTGATCTTGGTTGTAATGTCATTCCCTGTTTCTTCAGGGATGTCTAGCTTGCTATATCCTCACTAGAAGTCCTCTCCCTGTTCAAATTCTGACAGGTGCAACATGGTTCTTCTTTAATATACGAGGCTGCTATTACCACTGAGGTCAATTTAGCTTGAATCAAAGTTTGTGTGAGGCTTTTTAAATCAATGAATTATAAAGACAAGTTCAGATTTAGTAGTAGATGTTATTCTTGATTCTAAGCGTGCGTTCACATTTCATTTGCAACCCGTCATGCTGAAAATTGGCCTATTTACCTAATATGAATAATTAACTTAACAAAATGGAACCATTTCTAATAATGTTAGAGTTCTCTAAGTTTTGGTTTTGAATTACAGGTGTTTCATCATTAAGACAAATGTTTTGAAAAA
This sequence comes from Masticophis lateralis, assembly GCA_030761175.1. NCBI lineage: Eukaryota > Metazoa > Chordata > Lepidosauria > Squamata > Colubridae > Masticophis > Masticophis lateralis. The sequence goes on from JAUDYJ010000001.1 coordinate 40,854,839, forward strand.
GTTCTTTGCCGCAACCATTTTCATAGCTTGGATGTCAAAACTGTCATGAGAAAGATGACAGAAGTTGCATTGTGACCCATGCTTTACCCCTTCTACACATGGTTGGCAATAACTATATATCTTTTTGTCTTGTCTGCTGTGCACCTACTTTGACTCAATTTTCTGACTCCTAGGTTTAAGTCAGCCATTTTGTTCCCATTTGCTATTTAAAAAGAAAATAAGGCAATCAGCCTGACATTTGTCAGTTTTACTCCAGCTCACTTGGCCTGAGCTGCTGGGCAAACAGAAAAAATTGCAAGGATCCGACTTGCCTGCATTTTAAAGTTGGATTTGTGAAGCCAGCTTTCATTATTTAGAATTTATCTTTTCTTCTCCTTCACACCAACCAGTAATACTGCCTCATGCATCTATAAACTGAGGTAATGGGAAGCAAATTACTTCATATCCATGATGATGTCATCATACACATGATTAGAAATCTTGAGTAAAATACCTTCTTGAAAGACTGCTAATAATCATGACTAATGAAACTGAAATTGAAATATTATACCTTCAGAGCCTTTTATATACATATGTGTATAAAAATGGATAATCTGTTAGAAATTTCTGTGTTTTGTCAGTATAACTAAAAAAAGGAGATGCCAAATATGAACAAAATCACTTTCAGAGAATTCTTCAGATCTTTTGAATTCTGGTGATTTGGGGGAATGGAATTTATTTTCAGGGCTGTTTACCCAGAATGCCCCTGAATGAATCTATATTATGATGCATCCTGGCTGTAGGAAGAAAAGTACTGAAAAAGTATTGCTTTATTTGTTTACAATATGCCACTAAACTCTTACAACTCTAGGCAGTTTTCAATAACAAAATTAAAAACACAGAAATCAAACACATCCAAGTTTTCAACAACAAATATAATAAAAGAAACATGGCAATTCATTCATGGTAAGTCAAGAAAAACCAAAGTCATCTACAGACACCTGTTTACCTAATATGGTTTTCGCTTTCTTGTGAAATCTCAACATGGAGGCAGGGGGTTATAAGCACATGGAACACCATGGAGACAGACTGTCTTGGGACCCAGGTCTTCCTGATCTAAGATTCCAAGATTTCCCTCCATACATGCATACATGATCCAGGCAGAGTCTATTTGGTAGAATCTGCCACTAAGTCGTAATAGATAATGTACTGTGAAATCTTTTTTTTTTTTTGATAGTTTCATCTAGTTTGTTTTTAAGTTTTCATTATAACTATGCATATTATAAGGAGAAAAGCCTTATTCTGATCTGAGATGGGGAAACATTTCTGCAGTCTTAAATTCTACGGTTTTAAAGAATTTAAATAAACAGGAGCTTATTTTTTACCTTTCAGATATGTTACTTACCAAAGTTAACACCAGATGTATCTTCTTCCAATATGTAGTGTGTATTGTGCCTCTTTCCTTACTTCTCTTTGATACTTTGGATACATTTCATGTTTAATTTAACTCAAATGAGCTCTGGATTTCCTTTGAGAATAGTGCACATAGAAAAAGAATTTTTATATGTTTACCGTAGGCATTCCAGATGCCTCTTCTCTGCAGATCTGCCACTTTTCATCAGTCTAGAAACAGAAGGCAATAGAAGTTGCTCATCTCCCAAACTGTTCTCTTAAAGAATTGACTCACGTCACAATAACGTTACTAATTTGTTTGCTGTCTTCCTTCAGTCCTCAATCAAACAGAACTTCTTTCAGTTCAGTTCAACTTGAGAGAGGTTGTACATACAACAAACTGCTTATGCATTTTCCCCAAGAAAGCTCACTGAATCCAGAAGGTCTTCCTTCTGAGAAAACAGGAATAAGATTGCAATAGGATTCATGTAATCACTATTTGTTTTATTAAATTAAAATTATATCCTGTTTTGTAACCATAGGAAAACACAAACCGGTGATGAGCAGAAAACCAAATGAGAAGGAAAGGGGAAAGAAATGAACAACGCGGTCTTTAAAATAATTATCCAAAAATAATCCATAAGTAAAAATAGAACTTAAGAAAATGAAGGGCCATAAAAGATAGAGCTAAACATAAACAGCAACAAAATCACAGATAAGAGATGATGTCATCTCTTGAGCCAAGGAGTTCTGTTGTAACTGCTAGTTCTGCTTCCAAAGACAACAAAAGAACTATTTTGCCTTTTGAATGTGGGCAGCCATACAGCTTTCCCTTGACAGTCAAAGAAAAAATGGTCTGGGCATATTCATTATGGAATCCATGATCTTTCTTTGCTGCTGGATCTCTGGGTGGATCCTTTTAACAAGAATCAACAAAAAGCAACAAAATGTATTTATCTTCTATATATATATATAAATGGCTGTGTGTGTGTGTGTGTGAGAGAGTTTGTGTGTGTTCCAGCATAACTCTGAAACGCCTCAAGCAATTTCAACCAAACTTGGTACACAGATGACTTACTCTCTGGAAAAAAAATATTGTGGGGGTAAGACACCCATAACACCCCTCGGGTGTGTGTTCTGTTAAGATACAGCCTGTTGTGCCTTAAAATGGCATCTAGTGTACTACCTTAAAATGGCTTCTACTGTGCAGCACAGTGGAGTTTCCATGGTAACGGCTTCACAGTACTCCACAAGGGGGCTCCCTCTGGTAAGGTGGAAAATTCAACATTAGAAATTACATTTGGTCCGGACATTTTCAACAAGGCTTTGATTATTCTTGATGACAAATGTATGGCCATGATCAATAAAACATTACTGCAACTCAGCGTGCCTACACCACTACCAGACCGACACGATGTACTTCACGCAGATTACATACGAGAAAAGAACTACAATGTTGAACAGCTTAGTGCATATGTGACAAGAAGCCACTTCTAAATCAAGATCAGAAAAATGCCTACCAAATGATCATGGATCAGCTAGCAAAACAAGAAGGTAGTATCATTTTACTTGACGCACAAGGTTTGGGGGCACAGGGAAAACATTTTTAATTAATTTAATTCTCGCCAAATCAGAGTTCAGGGTGAAGTTGCTCTTCCTGTCTAATACAGGATTGGGATAAATAAATACCTGCACAATGCCAAGTTATCAGCTAGTTATTTAATAAAAACAGGAACAAACGTGGATACGTTTTCGAGGAGTGATTTGTTTTTCCTTTCTGATGTGTGGATATACACTCCATTCAAAACATTTCAGGCTAAGCACTCTCTATTTCTTTGTGTATAATTTTTGGCACAGCAGTGTATGAAGAAAGGAACTATTTAGTATGTGACATTCAAGCATAGCTACTTATCATGAACTGATATTTTCTTTTATATGCTTTTAAAAACAGTTGAAAGGGATGTAAAAGTGTTTACAAAATAAATCCTGGAGACTTAATGTTTGTTCAATGCTGCTGTAGACTATGAGGTGTTTGTATAAAACGTTGTATATTTCAAACCAAGTGGGTTGCTGGGAAATTACAGAAGGCAGACTTGAGTGTAGAATATTAGAGCTACAGATATAATAAAACATTTATCTCTAATGTTTTCAATGCGCATGTATGTGTATGCATATCTTTCTCTCTCTCCTTCTCCCTCCCTCTCTCTCTCTCCCCCTCTCTCTCTGCCCCCCCTCCCCATAGGTACACATTTGTCCTCTCTTCCAAAGTCCCAGAAGGATTGAATAATTGAATGTGTTGCACATAAGCATGAAATTAGAAGGTAAAATTTTATTACATGTAATGGAGTAATTTTTAAAATGTTAGAGAGTTAAATGGGAGAAGATATTTTCTATAAGCACAGCTCTTGTTTCATTCATCATTTAGATACAGTATCCATTCATATGGCAAAAGTGAGATACATGACTATGCCTCTGCCACAAATTCATATTTTCCATAGCCATAGCTATCCTGTACTTCATACGAATTGTGTATTGCATTGGGCTGGTGTTAGTGCTGATAGATTAAAAATATCTGTGATATAGTAAGGGATTGCCTTGTCCTGATATATCCTGCAATTTTTCCAGATACGTGTGAGTTAGTTTTGGAAGTTTCAGTAAATTGTGGAGCTCATTTTAAAAACAAAAGAAAAACCACCTCTTAAACCTCACCTTCTCATCAGAATAGAAGAAAGGGTGGGGGAAAAGAACAAAAAGCAAAAAAAGTAGAGAAAGAATAAGATAGAATTGGTTACAGAATTAGTTAGCAAAGAGAAAGGGGAAAAGAACAAGGTAAGATGGCTAATATTTTAGGGAAGGAGAATGTGTTTGGTAGTACCATGGAGATTATACAGAGAGACTTGGAACAATTGTTTGAGGCAAACAAGATAGTTGCTGGGGGAAAAAAGGATTCTTTTTCACCTTGTGTTGGGATGGAGGAAGCATAAACATACAGTATTGAAAAGTTTGTATGCCTCACAAAGTCCACAGTTCATTCTTGTTGCAATTCGTTTTTGCAGCATTAGTAAAAACAATGCAGGAACATTTGATGCCAAAACCCATTACTGATTTCAGGTTCCATTAACCAAAATCCAAACAGGGAAAGTCCATTGCCATTCATGGAACTGCCCTTAAAAAGCTATCTGACAGTAGTGAAGGACTAAACAATACATTTGAAGATTGGCTGCTTTGTGAAACTCTGAAAAGACATTAAATAAAAACCCAGAATAAAGGCAGATTTAACATTTAAGACATCATTTGAAATTGCTATCTCCATGGAAACTGCTCCTAGAAATGGTTGAGAGTTGTAGTTATGAAAAAAGCAGATGTGAACAAACTTACAAGAGTAGAGGGTCTCAGGTCAAAATGAATTGTATTAAGTGTTACGGCAGAAAGTCATGTATAACAATGCAATGTAGACTTAAAGGAGAAACCTGAGGAATATGCAATAAAGTGGGACATATTAGATTGTCAATAAAAAAAGTAATTTGTGTGCTAAAGGTAAACAACCAAGCCATTACTTAAATCAAATTAAAAACATCACAGATAAAGAATTTGATAGAAACAGGAAAAGCTAATCTTTTTACACATAGATTATCCATTTCTATGGCATAACAGGTAGAATGAGATTAGCAATATGGCTCATACCAGAAACGAAATGACACAATGTTATCAGTGTAATGGGATGCTGGTTCAGCTGTATTATTTATATCACAATGTGAATTTGAGAATTTCAGATTTGCTAACATTTATGGAGCTTTATCACACCTGTAATGAAGTTATACTTGACAGTGGTTTATTAGATGGGAAATGAGAACTACCATATCAGTAAAGCTGATAACTTGAGTGTTAAGAAGCTACATGTCTTATAGTAATAAAAAGTAAAAGTACTACAGAGAGAGAGAGAGAGAGAGAGAGAGAGAGAGAGAGTGGGAGGGAGGGAGGGAGGGAGGGAGAGAGAGTCAGAATATTCATCACTGGGAAGACATGGTACAAGGTCAGCCAATGAATAGGCATAGCAACTAAATCAGCCAATTGGGAGCTGAGACAGACTGGAGCCAGGGCATGTCTTAGTCTGCAGCTTCTGAGTCTGTAAAGAAAAACTGAAACCAATTTGTGGGTGAACTTATCTGCTGATCTAAGCTGAAATGAAACTGAATCTGTTCTTGGTATTGTAAACTTACTTCATGTATTATTGTGTATATAAAGAAGTTAATGAATCCAGCTGAATCTGTTATCTGTGTATGCTTCTGGATTTGATTTTTGCAAGAAACTCTGACACATAACCACAAAAGTGAACAGCTTTTAATGAATTGTTTAGGCTGCCAGCATGTCCAACATGTTATCTGGCCTTCTCGAACTTCTGGTATTTTCACCCTCCCCAAGCCTCCGTGCATGCCCTGCACTTACCTGCATCCAAAAGCAGGCCATTTGGGGATTCCTAGAAGGGGATGGTTAGGGTGGGCAGGGTCAGCCAGGAGTGGGATTTGGGGGTTCTCCGAACTGCACAGAATCTTAATTAGAGGTTCTCCCAAATCCTTGCGAACCCCCAGCAACCCAGCCTTGGTCAATACACATTTTGGTTATAGTTGAAGATTTAACCAAATAAATGCATTTTCTTTTTTTAGCTCCTGCTGAAATAAATTCTTCATCCAGATTTTTATAAATCAAATACTTTATATCCTTTTTTTCTGACACGTCTGTCTTGGAGGCAAATTATATGTTTTAATTTTTTTCAAATAATGATTTTTTTTCTCTATCGAGGAGCAATTTGCTCATTTATATTCCACATTAAGCATTTGTAATCCATAATCAATCCAGTTAGACAAATAATATCATCCCTTTTACTTTCCTGTTACAATTGTTGACATTTTTGTGTACTCTCTTCTGACATCTCATTTTGAAGCTTCTCCAATTTCTCTATAACTTTTTCTTAAAACAGAAAAAAAAAATCCATTTCAATGTGACAAACTTTACTTCTAAAATGTAGAGGTTTTGATAGAAGTCTGTCCAGAAAGTGAGGGGATTTGTAGAAAAAGCCATTACTTAAATCAAATTAAAAATATCACAGATAAAGAATTTGATAGAAGCAGGAAAAACTAAAGTTTGTCCCATTGAAATGGATTCTTTTTCTGTTTTAATTCATTGATCAAAAAAGAATACCCTTTTCTCTTAAACAAGATTCTAATACCATTAAAAGAACAATTAATTTATATTATTAATCTTCAATCTTATATTAAAATGCTTCTGCAAAATGTGATCTTTATTAATAATAACTTTTATTGAAGTCTAAAAATGCAAAGATAAAAAACTAATAGTAACTAAGAAAAATACAAAAAAAGAAAAATTATTCATATAAGAAATGACTTCCTCTTTCATTATCAGAAGTTATCCACGGTTTCAGTAATTTCTCACCTTTTGCAACATTCAGTCTAAAATCTCTTCATCCCATATCTCATCTTTTAGCTACTAACAAATCATAAAGCCTGATCATTCTCTTAATCAGCAAAAGTCCATTAACTACCAGAAACATACACTCCTATCTTATGTAAATCAATTTCATGTTTGTTTCATTTCCTTTACATAGTAACTTACCATTTTCTCTAAAAATACAATGCTTTTATCTATAAGCAAATCTTTAAAGCCTCATCAAAGTTAATCAGAAAAGATTCCATTAAGAGCTCTTAGAAACAATTATATATTGAAATGTAATCCCATCAAATAATATCCCCAGAATTAATTTATCATCTTCTCTTCATCTTCTCTCAGAAATTCAGATTATCACTTTTCCTCAAATTTAATACTATAGCTTACCACTTTCTCAAAAAGTACAACAAAAAAACCTCTTCTTTCTGTATCTTATCTATAAATAAATCTTTAAAGTTTCATCATTCAGTCCTGGTGAAGAAAAATCTATTAAAACTTTTAAGGGGGGAAAGAACTCACATCATATACATTTTAATCTTGGTTGAATATCTCAACTTTGTAAATCTTTTTACTTTTAAAAGTAAAAAGATTTATTGCTTTTAAGTAGTTGACTTCTTTTCATTTTCTATCTTTTCTATTTCTTCGTAAGGTTCTCTTTTGTAAGTCCAAAATATAAGAAAGTTGTCCAAGTCACTTTTCTGAGTTGAAATCGACACATCTAATCACTCCTCTCATTTATTATTTGTGTGTCCCCTTAAGTATTAAAATATAACAGGTTTCTTTTGTAAATCTTTGCCAGCATCATTGCTATACCCATATCTAAAACAGTTTAATTCTCAGATTTATCCATTTCAATCTCTTATTTTGAAACCATTTTATAGCAATAGACAATAGTACCTTGTTGCCAAATATGAATTCTTTCAGAGTTAAAATACATTTCCCATTCTGTGTTGGTGGTCTTCTCCTTTAATTATAGTCTTCAGTTCTTTCTGGTGGTCTCTAGTAACCAAACTTCAAAGTCTCCTCTTATGATTTTCACACTTTTCCGGAGAAAGATTTCTTACACTTGAATTCAAAATCTTCACATATATATTTTAATGGGATTTTAAACTAACCACAGGAAGTAATTATTTCATAATCTTTTTCCAGTCAATCTTAAAATGCCCCCAGTCCATTTAAAAACTTTCTAAAATCAACATTCCAATTGCCCTCTTGCTGTTAGTCCCAAAAAACAAAGTTCTTAACCTTACATGAAACTTCTTTCACTGAGGATTGAAGGAAAATCACTCAGTGTAACCAAACTTGTCATTCTGAAGATTCTTAATTTTAAGAAGGTTCTTAAAAGCAATTGAAAGGCCATTTGAAGTGAAAGTGATTAAGAGAAGAAGATGGTAAACCAAGTGTCTCTTAGAAGGCTCTGAACTGTGGCTTGGGCAAAACTGACTCTCCTAGCTCCCTGAGCTCTAAAACCTACCAGAGACTACTATTTTATAGTTTTGTCATGGGGAGCCTCTGTATGCAGCAGTAGGGGAGATCCCAGGTTCTTTTTTTAATCCAGAGAGGAGATTGGAGATCAGTTTCAGAATCAGAATAGAGCTGGAAAGGACCTTGGAGATTGTCTTGTCCAGCCCCCTGTACCATTTCAGACAAGTGACTGTCCAGTCTCTTCTTAAAAATCTCCAGTGATGGAGAACCCACAACTACTGAAGGCAAGCTGTTACACAGGTTAATTGTCCTCACTGTCAGGAAGTTTCTCTTTAATTCCAGGTTATTTCTCACCTTGATTAGTTTCCATCCATTGTTTCTTGTTCTGCCCTTCGGTGCTTTGGAAAATAAATTGACCCCCTCCTCTTTGTGGCAGTCTTTAAAATGCAGGATTATTGTATCATGTTCCCCCTAGTCCTTCTTTTCTCTAGACTAGTCAAATCCAAATCCTGCAATCGTTCTTCATATGTTTTAGCTTCCAGGCCTTTAATCATCTCAGTTGTTCTTCATTGCACTTTTTCCAAAATCTCAACATCTTTTTTGTAATGTGGTGACCAAAACTGGATGCAGTATTCCAGGTGTGGCCTTATCAAGTACCTGTTATAAAACAGTACTAATATTTCACACGATTTTGATTCTGTGCCTCTGTTTATACAACCAAGGATTGTATTAGCTTTTTTGGCTGCTGCCACACACTGCTGACCCATGTTTAAGTGATTGTCCACTAGGACTCCAAGGTCCCTCTCTCAGTTACTGTTTTTAAGCCAGGTTTCACCTAATCTGCACTTGTACCTTTGGTTTTTCCTGCCCAGATGTAAAACCTTGCTTTTCTCCATATTAAATTTCATTTTGTTGGAAAGAGCCCATTGTTCAAGTCTGTCAATATCTTTTGGGATCCTGAGTTTGTCTTCTGGGATGTTGGCTATTCCTGCCAACTTAGTGTCATCTTCAAATTTGATGAGTTCCCTTTCTATTCCCTCATCTAAGTCATTTATAAAGATATTGAAGAGTACTGTTTGGGGAAATACTCTGTAAATTGACTGTAAATTGCTTAGAGAGTGGTGTAAAGTACTGTGAAGTCGTATATAAGTCTAAGTGCTATTGCTAATTGTGGGATTCTAAGTATGTAAAACTATTATCTTTTGCCCCTTAAAGAATTGGCTCATTTCTTTTTTTCTGTTTTACACATGGAAATTTTCTAAAATAAATGGCCATAGTTTTGTGGAATTATTTGTCCCCTATAAAAGGGAGATGTTTTATAATGCTTTGTAGGATTATTGTGGATTTTCAGAATTGAGGTAGTTTTTCCTTAAATAATTTCTAAGGCCTCTTCCCTCCCTCCCTTTCACCCTCCCATCAGGGTTACTACTACTACTCTCATGTCAGGAGCACCAAAGCATTTCTAGGTTGAAAGGATTGAACAGTAACATCACCATTACCCAGGAGATGCCCAGTTGGGGGCTCCTTTCCCATCCCTGTTAAGTTGCCCACTGAAGTGGTATCCATTTATCTACTCATGGTCACCCACTTTCAAACTGCTGGGTTGGCAGGAGCAGGAGTAGCAGCATATGATGGGAGCTCACCCCATCCTACAGCAGCAACTGTATCCTAACCTCATGATCCACTGCAGTCCCCTCACTCAGGGTTAACAACAGTGTTCCAGACCTGAGTCAAATGGTATATTTATTAAGTGCACACATGGGTTGAACTTGCTTTTAGTTGCAGTACTTTGCAGTCATTTGAGATAGATTGGGCCATTAGCTTTAACTGCATAGGCTGAGTGTGAGGTCTCATGCTAGCAAATCAGTATGTTGGAGGTAATATAATGATTCCTACTTGTCTCAGTGCTCAGCATTACAATGATACAGCAGGATTTCTTCGAAATGTTTTGCTGTCTGGAACAAAAAATAAAGAGGTGCCCCATTCCATCCCCTAAAAATGACTCAATCAGAATCAGATCTAGTGACGGGAGACTATTCTCCATATCACACAAATCTCCCTCCCCCCTCCCCCCCAGCACTTTGCTGCTACCTGCCTCACTCTGTCTAATGGTAGGGCCAGCTCAGTACTGCAGCAGCATGGAGTGTCTGATTTGGCTATCATCTTTAGGAATGGTAATATTATAATCATTATGCTTTGCCATGCTCAATAATTCTCCCAGGTCCTGGGCGGTTCATTATTTCAAGGCCACAAAACAGAAGACATTTTATGTGTGTCCTTTGTTTGTACTCTTTAAAAACTGAAAGGGAGTGGCTGGAAGGTGGGGACTGAAGATGGAAACATAAGACTTAAAATGCTGTTTCAAAAGAGAGAAAAATTGCCATAAGCACAAACAAAATTTGTTTGCTGTCATACATTATCCTGAATTAGAAGTAACCAGGGAGTTGTCCACATTTTTTGATGATACCACATTATTCAGTGTGCTAAAATCAAAACAAGGAAACAGCTCCCCAAAGAGCAAATGAACAGTCATGAAAATTTAAGTATGGTTCAGCATCAGTAACCTAAAATGATGCATCTCAAGTTAAAAAAAAAGTCCTTCCTAACTTCATATATATGCTAAGACAACCTGACTTGATAAGTGATCAAGAAATATTAGCTAGGGCAGTGATGGCTATCCTTTTTGCCATCGAGTGCCGAAAGCGGGGGAGCATGGAGGGGTCACACACACATGTGCTCACACATAATTCTATGTGGCCCCCCTGGGCATGCCTGGGCTCCCTCCGCTTTTGGTACACGATGGCACGGTAGACCAAGTAAGCCCCTTTTTCGTCCTCCCCAGGCTCCAGAGGCTTTCTAGGAGTTTGGGGAGGGTGAAAATGGCCTTCCCCACCCCCCCCCAGAGGCCCTCCAGAGGCCAGAAACAGCCCATTTCCTGACTTCTGGTGGGCCCAGAAGGCCTGAAAATCAGCTGGCCACATGCACATTTACACTGGAGCTGAGCTAGGGCAATGCTTGCGTGGCCACAGATGTGACGCCACGTGCCACCTGTGGCACGCATGCCATAGGTTTGCCCTCACAGAGCTAGAGTCATGCTGCATTTCTCGCTGAAAATCTTCGCCCCCAGGGTACAACAAGACTAACAGAAAGGTGTATCCCTGAGCTACAGTTATTAGGAACAGAATGAAAACTCAAACTGCCAATGCTGCCAGTCTTTTTATTTTTTTTACAAAGTCATTGAATGATTGCACTTAGAATGCTCAGTGAAGTAGGATGCTTTGGTAAAGTGGCCTTCAGTCTGACTTCATAGGGCTCTTCTCTATTCCCCCTCTCTCCACTCCCCCAACAAATGCTATTTTGGATAGGGCAGTGGGAAAGTATTGGATCACAAAAAGGAACAATAAATGTTGAATTGCAGATAATTTACTCTGGCATGACTTTTCCAAAACACAGTCATGCAGTCTAAAATTCATTAGCTATCCTGAATTCAGAGTCGTTGCCATGAATTAAACTGACAGGCAACCCGGTTCTTTGAAAACAAAATAAGTAATGGAAGTTCATTAATGGAAGTGCAGACAGCTGAGTAAGCTGGGTGTGTTGATAAAATGGTTGAGGAAGAAACCAATTTGGAAACCACTAGACAGACTTCCACTGCTGCTGTGATTATGGCCTAAGGTGGCAAAATTGCAAAGTGGTAGGAAATTCAGAATCATTGAAATTAAGGAAGCAATATAGTTCAATTTGCCCAGTCAAGCAATAATGAAGCAAAGAGTACCATAAGACAGTCTGGCGAATCAAGAACTAGGAAGATCTAAGAGCACAGGTTTCTGAGTCACGATAAAGCAGGAGCTGGGCAATGGGGAGGTACATGCCGGTTATTTACAGTGTTGAAGAATTCAAAAATAAATAAATATTAATTTTTTAGACATATTGCCAGGCAGAAATAACCAGTTGTAATTATTAAGACTGCAGAAAAAACTCTAGTTCTTCAGAATCTCTGTTGAAGCGGCAATATGCAGAGCTGGCACGTCTAAATTTTATTTATCTATTAAATTTATATGCAGCCTGATTTAGGTACCAAACTTAATTAAATAAATTAAAACATAAATATCTTTCAACTTTTGCAATGCAAAAGTTTGTTATCAAGGCTCCAACAATCCAAGGGAACCATGTGTCATGCTGCTTACCTGCCTTATTGCCACTGCAACTGAAAAAAAGGAATTTTGATTATGATCGGAAGAAGAGTAGACAAAGCAATATTTTGATAGCCTGGAATTGCACTTGATATTATTGTGGCTATTAAAGGTTACAGTGGATATGTTATGGAATGAAGTGACCAAACAACATCCCTAGGTCAGCCAGAGAGAGAGTTTATTGCGCAAGACTCAAGCTAGATCCCATCTTAGCTTTGAGTGAAGAGTCCATGATTACATGACAATTTTTATACTCTTCTAAACAAAGGATTCTGCTAACACAGCAACTTTCCATATATGGTTAACATACATTTGTTATTTTTAATTGACATTTCCTTATTACTAAATTTTTACATTATCCTTGCCAAACAATTATTCTGTGATAAATGACTTCTGCCCAGGTGGTTATTTTGGCCTAATCACCTTTAACTATATTTCATTAGGATGCTCCTTTTCTTCTGACAAGTTAGGGGGTCTTTTAGAATATCAAAGGATTTTAAGCTGAGCTTGTACATTTTCTAATCGGATGTATATCCTGCTTTCAGAATATAGTTGCTTTTAGAATATAGTGAATAGAAAGTTATCCAGTGGTCGTCTAGCAGATCCTGCTTCAGCTACATTAGATAAGTTGGTGTCTGTAGCGGATGTGGCTATATTCTGGATCTAGTTGTGTTCCTTTCCTGAGCTTGATAGTGGATGGCTGTGCTTTGTTTTTAAAACCCGTGAAGTCTATTTTAGTTTTAGAATTTTGTGGTTGTCAGCCTCAAAATAGCAAGAAACACTGCCCGCTGGAATTTGTCAGCATTATCAGAGAGCTTCAGATGTTTTAGAATTAGGGACTGAGGTTGGAGCCGCTGGATAATTCTGCTGAAGAAAGAGATAGATCAACCTTCCCATGCTGTAAAGAAAAATGTTTCCGAGTCTTTAAGGTCGTGTTTTGAAGGCCTCTTAATGCCTCAAGTTTGAATAATAAAGTGGGGAGGGGAGAGAGTCACTAATATCGAAAGGAGAAAATGAAACAGGGAGAAAAAAAAATATGAAGTACCAATTGAAGAGGCAGAGGATTTATTTTCAGAAACCAAATTGATCAAGTCAATTTGGACTTGCGTCGCTCCCCCCACCCGCCCCCATGTTTTTTCTAATTTTTATTCCTAATAAGCAAAATCCTCGCCCTCTCCTCCCTTTAGTAGTAATGATCCTAGTGATTAGCTGTGAAGGTATCCCAGTTCAAACAGAGCTGCCTGAGATCAACCTTTTCACACCTTTTTTTCCTGCATCAACTGGCTCTACTGCAGGGATAGGTATCCTGCCTCCAGTGGATACCAGTATGCCCTAGTTGCCAATTAGGCTCCCTGCCTTACTGTTATTTAATGTTTGGATTCCTTCAATTTTGTAAAAACCAGATACACAGGAAGCTGGCAAGCTGCAAAGCAAAGCACCAGACTCTAGCATTATCTTTATTTCCCTGAATGCCTTTGGGTCTCATAGGCAGTTTTAGAAAATAAAAATAATTAGTGGCAAGAGACGAGGGCTTTCTTTGGAATTGTGCCTACTTGTGCATAAAAACAAAATCAAAAGTAAGCTGTGGCAGTTCTGTATGGAACTAGCTTTGGGGAATGTACAGAGGAAGAAGCCAGAGGACAGCAAGCTGACTTCTTTGCCTTCGGGCAAATAGGTCTTTTATGACACAATGGTTGCATTTCTGAATGCTTTTATTGCATGCTCTCCAACTTCCGGCTATGTCAGAGTCAAAAAGCTTGCATGTCTGTTCTGTAGGGCAAGCACACCATTTAAGGTTGCTGTGCTACAGGACTCAGCATGCGGAATTAACTTCTCTTAGTCTCCCCAGTTAACATCCACACTACTTCTTATATAGCCATGATGGTGAATCTATGGCACACATGTCAGAGGTGGCACGCAGAGTCCTCTTCTGGTTTCTGGTCTGGTCTTGGTGCGCATTGAAGTGCCGGAAACCCGAAGATCAGCTGGCCAGTGCGCATGCACATGCCGGAAACCCAAAGGTCTTTGGGTTTCTGGTGCTCCGGCACATGTGCATGCATGCAAGCACATGCATGCATTCCGGTTGGGCACTTGATGCTGAAAAGTTTCACCATCACTGTTATAAAGCATTTCCTAGTCTATATCAGTATATCTTCTGGCCTATTTCAGAATTAAAGCCTCAATAATGAGCAGTAAATAGCTTTACAGTGATAACTTCTACAGGTATGATTGATTATATGCAATCAGATCAGTGTTAACTCTTAGCAGCCAAATGGAAAGTTCTTCTCCAGGAGGATCTGTCCCCAGCTGGGTCCTTCAGGTCTTCTACTAGTACAGTCAATGGTGCAGTAAACATGTGAGAGCCAAAGAGGCAATTCCAGGAAGGAAACATCATGAAACACATGTGTCTATGAATGCATGTGAGAAGGCAACCAGTTACTTCTCCACATGATGGAGCTCGGACCTGGGGCATGAATGGAAAAGAGCACATTGATCCCTGTTGAAATCAGTAGTGCTGTTTAAAGTTACTCTTTTGTCTCTATGATATTGTTTAACCATAAATTACGTGTTTAATCACGTAATTACTGTGACAATGGGTGCACTGTTGGAAAACCTGAAGAACCATGTTGAGGACAATATCTTAAAAACAACTGTCCTCTGAACCACTCCATATTCTTTGCATCTCTCTGCACTCCATCCCAACACTGACCATGCTTAGAATAGTCATTTTCCTGACTCCCTCTCTCCAGCCCTAATGGACTTGGAGCTTTTTCTGTGCCAGCGGCTTACAATTTCTGTGTTGCCTGTGTTACCAAATCTTTTGCTTCTCTGCACATCGGCTTTCCTCTCCTTTCCTTTCACTCAGGGAGGGAAATCTTTGCTAAACTAGGGTTATCAGACAACTAGCAAACAGGACAACTCCTTTCTGTCCTCATTTAAAGCCCTAAACTCAAATATTGCCCAGGTTTGTTTGATTTTTTTGAGTATCTCTTCCTCAGCAGCTACTCTCCAAAGCACAAAGCTTCACTAATAAGTGCTAAAGCAAGTTAATAAGCTCCCTTTGTGGCCATAATTAGTTGATGGGTAGCCTCCAGCTGCTGCTGCCTGAAATTGACAAGACCTTAATCAGTTACCCACTGAAGGTTTTTAAATCCTAACTGGCTCTAGCACATTCCTGCAATTGAAAAACCAGTTTTTCTGATGCTGGAAAAAGTAATTTCATGTACATATTGGCCTAAGCACATTTTTTTGCTGCAATTTTTCTAGTGTAATTTTTGTTTGGGTGCCAAAAAAGTTAAACCATTAATGAGTTCTCATTTTTTCTCCATTTGTCTTCCTTTCCAACTGCCTATGTCCTCCTTTGCCTGTCCAGATATTTGATAACTCTATGCTAAACAGAATACTGCAGGCAATTTCCACTTCTCCCTCCCATCCCTTTACTTACTCTGAAGTAATCTTTTCTATCATCTTTTCCTTTTCTCTTTGGCCTCTTAACCTCCCTTTCTCCATTCCTATTATTATTCTTGCATAGAAGTTAGGATGATGAGACTCCTGCCCCACACTTCTCTTCACACCCCATGCATCCTTTTGTGCCCACACACAGCTCCTTCCTTTAGCATTTCCCTGGCTTCTGAATTTTGTTTCAACTTCTTGGCTCCTTGGAGTTTTTTGTGCACTGGTCTTCACTGACTCTAGTTTGCCTAAAATGGCAGCTTATCTCTTCCCTTAGCCTCCATAACAATAGCCAACTTCTTACACATGCAGACCCTTTGCAATCAGATTTTAACCTCATTAATTACTCTCCAACTCTATTTCAACCATCAGGTTATAATACAGAATTTATACCCTGGCAGTTTGCTGATAAGTAGGTCCAAGGTCTGATAAGTGGTGCCAAACAGCTAAGCATGGCTGGTAAAAAGCATCAGGAGCCAGCCTCCCAAGGACTTCCAGCAACCTGGCTGTATCATTAAGTACGGAGATTTTTATAATAGGCCCAAAGCGAACAAAGCATTCTTTACTGGGGCTCATTCCATTTGCAGAAGCACTTTGCATATTTGAAGGCCATTTACTGTAGCTCTCATCAGCTTCGCCTTTTTCTTCTTGACACAAATGGCTGCATACACTGGACTTCCACTGAGCTTATAATGCTATGCTTTGCAGCCCCCCAACCATTATTGTGGGCTATTAGAAGTTTGGGTACAAAAACTGCCTTTGCAAACCCCGCAGTCAGCTTCCAGATCTAGACACCAATTGAGTGTTCCTTTCAGTTGCTTTTCCTCTCAGTTTGTTTGCTCAAAATTTTGTATTAATGAGATGTCTCAAACAGTCTTTATCAACTCCAGTCTGCTGCCGCCACCATATGGCCCCTATTTACCTGCTGACAACATAATTAGCCATCTACCTCCTGTAACATTTTCAACACTGGCTTCTGAACCAAACAACAACTCCCACCATTACTCTCTTACTATTCAAGAGGTGACAGAATAAAGCTACGCTTTTATCCCATTTGTTCCAAGAAGCAAATTAATTGTGACAAATCTTTGGCAAAAATAAAGGTGACATCTACCGTACCTTATTTCGATATATTCATTCCATATTGGCTTACATCAGTGATGGTAATTTCAGTATAAATGTATCTCTAATTTATAACATCTTGCAGGAGGAGGATAACCAGATGGGTCAAGAAGGTGACTAATGTCTTGTCACCAGAAAATTGGTCCCTGCTATTTTGGAAGGAGAAAGCAAGGATAACATCTGAAAGAAGATCTCTTGATTCTTTGGAGACCTTTTTAATGTTACAGCATTTATTTATAAGGCAAATTTATAAGGATAACTGCAAATAATAGAGGGTTACCTTGCATCTTGAAACATCGGTGGCACCAATTATTGTTATTTTTATTGATGAGCATGGATCAAGTATGTAAAAGCAAGGACAGCAGCCTGGCAATTAAATGTAGTTTAGACTGCACTATGAGGTTTCCCATAGCTACTTGTGGCTGTGAAAGTTGGATCAGGTAAAAACTGGACAGGAGGAAAATCGACTCATTCAAACTGTGGTGTTGGAAAAGGTTCTTCCATGTTCCTTGGACAGCAAAGGTGACAAGAAAGTACTGGAGCATATAAAACCAGACATATCACTGAAAGGTAAAATCACAAAATTCCATCTTATTTATTTCAGCCATGTCATGTGCTCAACCTCACTGGAAAGGGCATTAATGCTTGGAATGGTCAATGGTAAAAGGAAGCAAAACTGCCAAAAATCTATGGTGGATAGACACCATCAAAGCCAATATCAGTTAGAGCATAAAACAACTGAAAGTTGTTGTACAAGATTGGAAACTGTAGAGAGAGCTGCTCCATAGGACATGATTGAATGGATATCATCATCACCATCACCATCATCCTTTTAAAAGTGAATTTTAGCTTTCATTTCATATAAAAGCAATCCTGACTATATTGCTGGATGATCTGGGCTGTGACAAGGATGGAAGTATTTATTTATTTAATGAATTTATATAGCCACCCATCTCAATCCATGATTCTGAGTGGCTCACAATATTAAAACAAAACAAAACAAAATACTCACATAATGATATAAAAATAAAAGAAGAAATAAAACACACAGCAGTCAGAGAATCATAAAGACCCTCAGCAAAGCCAGGAAACAGGCTCCATGATGCACCTGTGCCCCAGGTTTAGGCACAAAAACAGATCTTCAAGGCCACGCACAAGACCAGCAGGGTTGTGATTAACTTAATCTCTGGGAAGATGCTGTATAACAGTTGTCCCACATGTGCTGTATAACTGATACCTTTAAATGCCTGCACTATCACATTTTGTACCAGGTATGAATCTAAATTTCTTCAAGGGCAGTCCTACCATGTTTCCCCGAAAATAAGACTCGTCATATTAATCATATTAATTTTTGCTCCAAAAGTTGCATTAGGGCTTATTTTCTGGTTAGGTCTTATTTTGGGGGAAATACAGTACTAAATGCATCCATCTGGCTGACAAACTTAACTGGTGCTTATTTGGGGGGTAGGGCTTATATTACGAGCATCCTGAAAAATCATGCTAGGACTTATTTTCCTGTTGGGTCTTATTTTGGGGGAAAGAGGGTATATAGAATGTATTGCAGTAGTCAAACTGGGAGGCCACAAGGGCATGAATGATTGTGAGTAAGACCTCCTGGCTCAGGAATGGGCACAATTGACACACAGCATGAAGTTGTGCAAAAAATTATTCTAGTTGTGTCTGTAACCTGCTCCTCAGGCAGGAGCAGTTAATCCAGGAGGATCCCCAGATTCTCTAGCTATCTGAAGCAGTGCCATTTTACCCAGAACCAAAATTAGACTGTTCCTAGAGCCAGAAGGTACAAAAATTCAGAGACTTCAATCTTGTTCAGTTGAGCTGAAGCCTGTTTTGCCTTATCCAGGCCCCCATAAGCCTCCAAGCACTGAGACAGACCCCCAAGGGCATCACTCAGATGGCCGGTGATGGAGATATAAAGCTGACTATCATCAGTACTCAAACCTCTAGACCACGGGTGAAACCTAATTTTTTTCCCTACCAGTTCTGTGGGCGTGGCTTGGGGGGGTGTCCTGTGACTGAGTGGGCATGGCCAACTCGATGTCACTCACAGCCACGCCCTCTCAGTCACAAGACCCCTTCCACCAAGCCACACCCACAGAACCTGGCAGGAAAACTTTTTAAATTTCTTTCTCCCGCGGCTCAGCCCACCCGCCCCATTCCCAGGACTCCTCCTGCTCACCTTTCTCCTGCAGCTGCCTGTCAGGGAAGGCAAGCGCCTAAAGGTACTGAAGTCACTCACTCTCCTTGAATGAGCCACTCTGATCCATGTGCCAGCTGCGCAAGCGCACACCCAACCTGCCCCTGAATTAAATAAATGGTGTGCACTTGTGCAGCTGGCGCATGGACCAGAGCGGCTCATTCAAGAAGGAGAGTGAGTGATTCCGGTACCTTTTGCCTTCCCTGACAGCCAGCTGCGGGAGAAAGATGAGCAGTAGGAGTCTGGGGAATGGGGCAGGTGGGCAGGTGAGCGGAGCCTCCAGCTACCATTGCTACCGGTTCTCTGAACCACTGGCCATCATCGCTACCTACTCGGGCTGAGCCGGGAGCATTTCACCCCTGCTCTAGACCCAGCAACTTCATTTAGATGTTAAATCTTATTGTGCTAATTGTCTTGCATCATTCTGTAACTTTTCATATTCCATGATGTTCTGTGTGACTGTTAGCTAGAATGGAAACTGATGGTGTTGAGTGTTCAGGACAACTCATTTCCTTTTTTTATGAACATAATCTTTCTCCCAAAAGTGTTTTTTAATAGATGCATATTTGTTAAAGTACTTACAAATCCTGAAACCAGTGGTGGGTTCCTCTCGGTTCAGCCCGGTTCAGCCGAGCTGGTAGCTGTGACAATATGACATCACCAAACCGGTTCTGCCCCTCCCGCCCTCCTCCTGCCTGGTTATTCTTACCTTTTATTTGGCCCCACCCCCAATCTATTGCTGCCTCCTGAGTCTCAGCTGATGGCTAGAAGGAAAAAACTGTTTAAACTCTTGCAGCAGGGCTTCAAAGGGCTGCCCTACAGCTGATTAGTGTTAAAAGAAAACAAATGAGTAGACTGATACCTGCAAAAATACATGAGTAGACCCAGTGGTGGGATTCTACTTCAGTAGAACCAGTTGTTAAGGAGTTAAGTAGTTAAGCAGTTCGGAGAACCGGTTGTTAAAAGAAATCTCCTTTTGTTTTTTTCCACTTTACAAGGTTAATCCTGTAAGGATTAATTACAATATTTGGTGTTGTTTCCTAGCCTAATCTTTATTACAGAAACTGCCTCTCCGGCAGTATGCCTAGACTTACTGTCATTTCTGGTTCCGAAGTGACAGGTTTTTTTTTTGCTTGACTTTCTTAAAGGGGAAGGGTTGTTTTAAGCTTTTTACACCACTGTTGAGAGGAAATACTCCCCTGTTGGAGTTCTTCCAGCCAGAGTGCAGTCATCAGCACTTTGAAGAAATAATTGAATTCTTTTGTGCATATGGACTACTCGGAGGGCTGAAAAAGTTATTTTTGACTGGTCCTTGCACTTTTGACCAGTCCTCAAGCTTACAATTGTCCTCACATTTTACGTTTTTCGCCCTATCTTGTCACCATGGTGAAGAGAAGCAATTGTGAAATGAGTGACATGGTTGTTAAAAATGCTGCACGGGCATAAATGTGAGGATGGTCATAAATGTGAGGACCAGTCAAAAGTGCGAGGACCTGTCAGAAATGACTTTTTTCAGCCCCCTAAGTAGTCCCTATACACATAGTCATGGCCACCTGGTCACATGACCAGCTAGCCACGCCCACCCAGTCACACGATCTCCAAGTTATGCCCACAAAATAAGCCACACCCACAGAACCAATAGTAAAAATTTTTAGAACCCACCCATGCCTGAAGTGATATCTTTTCAAAACGATCCATCTGCAACATTCTTAAATCCTAGATTAAGTGCATTATTAGTAGAATTGGGCCAAATCATCCCTTTCCTATTCATCATCTTGTTCCAGAATCTTCTGAAATGGTCACCTGACATTATAAAAATGCAATATTCCATGGACAGGGATAGCTATTTGTTCAGAAGTACTTGCCCAATAACGTACATAGTGGCTATTATTGGACAGAATGTTTTGACATAGCTGAGAAATCTGATTCTTATTTTGAAAGATTTGAGAAAGAGCTTGCTGAAAAAGCCATACCTCTGGAAAAGAAGGGTGACATATTTGTGATGATTTTTACTTTTAGAGTCACTATAAACCCTAGCCTATCACTATTGTTAAATGCGTTAGATTTTGTGGAACAAATCACAAAGTGATAAAAGCTTGCAAATTCTTTTAGTGATTTTAAAAGATTATCTGTCTTTTGTGCATTTGTGCAATTCTCAGATCACATTTTGCAAAATAACTTTTGGCCTTAATAAGGAAGTATTATCTGCATAAATTAGTTTACTTGTTTTTTTTAAAAAAAACAAAAAACCAAATCTGACTTTTCAGCAAGCTTGTAGCATTGCTTTAACCATGAAGCTGACCAGACCAAATTCTCAGCAATTAAAAGAACATAAAAATAACACACAGGCAGAGATGTGCATAAAGTAACCGCGTCTTCCCAGAATAGCAACATTAGAGCCAGGTTATGCAGGATAAAAAGTCCATCCTTTTAAGAAGAAATTTGGATTCACTGGAGTAATTTAAAAAGGCCTGGGCCTTTTTAAATTTAGAGTCAAGCAAGATGAAATGGGTTTTTCTCTCTCTCTAACTTTGGAACAGATACTTAACAAACATTGAGTTCTTTTGAAACAATGATATGGCACTATAAAAGGACTCAAACCTTTTGTTAAAGGATATCTCGATGCTAGGGCCGTTCTTCACAAATCACATTCTTTGCCTTACTCCCTCAGGGAATCTATAGAAAAGGACCTGGAATCAGAAGGAATAGATCAGCACGGCACAATGTCATGTGACTAGCAGAGCCACTGGAAAGCTTTGATTGTAGTTGTTCTAAAAACCCATTACCAGAGACAGAGAATCTACAGTATTTGCTACACTGATTCAAGAAAACTGATTTATTGACTTATTGTGTACCTGTTTTAGATTCAGTCTGAAAGCAGCATCTAATCATCAAGCCTCAAAAAGATCTGTATCAATACTGAAGACTTCCTCTGAGTTCCTTGGGAAGGTTCAATGGGTTCTGCAACTTTTCAATATGCACGAGGTCAAATATTGCAAGGCTTAGATTGTGTGGTCTGCCTCCTGAAGGGTATTTTGATTTCTGCTTCCTTTATTGAAGAACATTTAGCACTACTAGACATTATTAGAGTGAAACTTATTGAACCGAACTATTATTAGACTGAAACCTATGAGATGGAAGCGAAATTATTTAAGGGACAATTTCTTCAAGAACCAATAAGGTATCATTGATTGGCGTAGGTGCTATCCCATAGAAAAGAAAGGTCTCTTCTATGAAATTGTGTCATCTGCAGGGATTAAAGAGGCATGCCTTTTCCATCACAGCATCTGCTCTGTGAAAGGCACTCCCTCCCAAGATTTGGAGGAAATTGTCCTTGCTGTTTCTAGAGACCATTGGTTATAAAAGAGCTTCTTATGAAACAGAACAGAATAAAAGAATTAAGAAGGACCTTGGAAGTCTTCTAGTCCAAGCCACCGCTCAAACAGGAGACCTTATACCAATGGCCAGCCATTGCAGACAAATGGCTGTCCAGTCTCTTCTTAAAAGCCTCCAGCGATGAAGGCAAGCTGTTCCCTTGGCTAATTGTTCTCATTATCAGGAAATTGCTCCTTTGTTCCAGGTTGCTTCTCTCCTTGATTAGTTACCATCCATTGCTTCTTGTCTTGCCTTCTGGTGCTTTGGAAAACAGATTGACCCCCGCCCCCGCCACTCTTCTTTGGAGCAGCCCCTCAAATATTGTAATGTAAACTTTCATGATAATCTCATTCACATTCAGGTAAAAAAGTAAATAAATGTTATTGCCTCACAAGTTCCAGGTAGATCTGTTACAGCATTTTCATCATAAAAACCTAATAAAGAACCACCTTTACATGCACTCTGTTGGAAGATGCTTCACTTGCTTTGGAGTAGAGTGTAGCTAACTGATGCATGTATGCAAGCCTCCAAAAGCATTGGACTTAGAGTTGTTGAAGGCTGTTGTTTTTTTAAAAAACAAACAGTTTTTTCTATTGTTTTTATCATAACAATTTGATAAAAAGAGGAGGAAACTAGTAAATTGTGGCTTGGATTATTGTTTTCCAAAGGGCACCACAAGATTCCCAGGTAAGGATCCCATGATATCCTAACAGCCATGTTATGTCCAGCAATGGGGTTAAATATGTTTACTAGCAGAGTTCCCTGTTAGGCTGTGTTACTATTTTAGAGGCACCACATAGTGTTTAAGGTGACATTCAACAGGATGCTAAAAAAGGAATGCACATAACTTGCAGCCTAACCTGCTTTTTCTTTTTATGTTCTAGTTTTTAATTCACATGGGGGGGGGAAGACACTTTGCAACTGCCCCTTGTTGCTAAAATCAATATTGGTCATTTTTCTTATTTCTTATTTCTTATGTCATATTTTTATTCATGCTATCAGATTGCCATGAATTTTTTTTTTATATTCCACTTCCATAACTGCAGTTCAGGGCAACATATCCAATCAAGAAGCAACCAGCTGATCAAAAGATACTTGAACACAGATTCTTGCCCAAGGCAATGATATATTCTCATGATGCTCTGCATTTAGAATTTCTGATGAATGTCTAGAATTTTGAATAGGTCTGGGTCCTATACCTTTGTACTTGAAAGTCTATTTTTTAATATAGTGATAACAAATGATTTCTTGAATGAACAATTTGTGTAGTCATTTCTTTTCCTTATCGGGTCAACATATGGTGGTTCTATTTTAAGAATAGCATTAGCTCGTCCCATGGAAAAATGAACAAAATTAGACTAGGCTGGGGGTTTGGTTGAAAAAGCATCTTACTAGGTTCTTTCATATTGCAATGCAGTTAACTACCAGAAGATTTTAAAAAGCTCATCCACAGTGCAACTGCGGCAACTGTGATTGGCTGTTATGAGAGCTGAAGTGAAAGCCTAGGAAAACAAAGATGGATGAGGAGAAAAGCAGTAATCCGATATGAAATGATGTATTTGGGGCACCTGTTTTCTTCTCATATAACCTGTCTCATACTGTCTCCTCCCTGTGGTGATTTTATCAATGTACCAACTCATATTTCTTTTACTATGACAATTTCAATGACATAAAATGTTTCTATGACAGCGGTGCATAGAAACTTACTTATTAAACAGTATAGCTAGAAATGGAGTACAGTTCAAACAAGTACAAGAATTCAAATACCTCAGTTCCAAAATATAGGAAAAGAAGGTTGTCTCAATTACTGAGGTTTTAAAAAAATGGCACTGCCACTATAGCTTTTAGTTCAATCATCTCATGCTTATGGTGAAAATTCATAATTAAGGAGAGGATGATTTACTCTCTTCTCAAAAAGCCAACACTGAACCAAATTATGGTGGACAATTTTTATCCTCTTTCTAATCTCCCCATTTTATGTTGCACTACATCAGTGTTTCTCAGCCTCAGAAGCTTTAAGATATGCAGACTTCAACTCCCAGTCTTAAAGATGCTGAAGTTGAGAGATTGATGCATCACAGCATGAGAAAATTCATGGATTATTTGGACCTCTTTCAGTCTGGGTTCAAGCCTGAGTATGGGTCTGAAACAGCATTAAACACACTTGTGCATGACTCTGGTGGAAGTATAAGGGGTGATGTATCATTGTAGCTCTCCTTCATCTCTCACTGGCTTTTGATACATCATATTATCTTTCTGGACTTAATTCAAGGGAATGAGAAATTCAATGTGACATTGGTTCTCTTCTCTTATGTCAATTCCAATTGGTTTTGATGGGAGGGAGAGATCCTGCCCATGGCCTCTGCTTTCTGGGATTTCTACTCTCAGTGCTTGATGTTCTCCCCACTTATATTTAAAATTGACTTTAAGCCAATGGCACTGGGTGAGATCATCTGATGGCATAGGATGAGGTATCATCAATAAGACTGTTTGTTCCTTGAGGAGGAGGAAGAAGAAGACATTTCACCCCTCATCCAAGAAGCCTTCTGTTCTGACTGAATGGTGGAGATTTTTTCCTTGAGGAGGAGGAAGAAGATGAGGAACATATTTCGCTTCTTCTTTTCACTTCAAAACTGAAAAAGTTTCTTGGATGAGAAATTGCCAAATGGATGAGAAGTTGCCAAAACATCTTCTTCCTCAAGGAAAAAAACAGTCCAGTTGCCTTTTGAAAAAGCACCTTTGAGATAACTAAGACCTGGATGACTGAGAATCTCTACAGATATCAGTATGTGGATGGCACCCAGCTTTTCATCTCTGCTGTGGCTGACCAAGTGATGTTGAGAAACTTTGTCTCAATGAGGAATAAAATTTAGTTCAACCCTAGGAAGATTGAACAGTTTGGGGTTTTAAAGCCTGCCAGTTCTGGTGATTTTCCATCTCTAGTTCTTGATGGGAATCCTTCTGAACTTGTGGTTCCTGTTCTAGGAGTAAGTAATAGCCATGTCCAGGAAAGCTTTTGCACATATGTGTTTTATACCAATTGCATCTGTTCTTAAAGTAGGATGCACAGTTCACATTGATCAATGCCTTGGTTGACTACTATAATGTGCTATACACAAGGCGCCCCTGAAGAAAATCCAGGAGCTGGTCCAGAATGTGCAGCCCAAGGCAATTAAGAAGGCCATATTGCATCTTCTTAGGCCTGTATTGCACTTTCGCATTGAGGTATATCTTGCACTGACAAGTTTTCCATGGAAAATCACATGGCTGGAATATGCAAGCAGCTGCTCAAATGATTTTAATGGATGATCAATTAAAAAACTCACCCTGCCATCATTAGTACAATCACTTGTATTGATTGGTCTTTCAAGCCTGTTCTTTACATTTTCATGAGACACAGTAAGATAAATTTGCCATGGAAAAGGATGAAAGCAGATTTAGAGTTTTTGTACCCAGTGGATTCACATGGGAGAAAATGAGTATCGGGGTGTCTGTTTATATAGCAATGTAAATGCAGTGATCCCTCCACAATCAATTGATTCCCCTTTTTTCTGCTTGTAGCATATGATTCAGGATGCTTGGTCAGTTGGCTGGCAGTCATATTTTAATTCTCCCATCTGCTACAAAGGAGGCTAGGTAGCTCCCCATAGGAAGGAAAGAAAACAAGTCCATGGAAGTACAACTATAATTGATGTCACAATAGATGGAAATGGGAGATGGCTTTAACATCCCTTAATGGCAGTAATAAGAGGGATTAGTTGAAAATTGAATAAATTGTTTCAACCAGATGGTGTGAGTTACTTGACCTGAAGGAGTTAAAGCAAATCCTCTGGGTTAATAGCTAGGATAACTAGCTTTTTCTTTTCCTTTCCTTTCCATTCCATTCCGTTCCATTTTTATTAAACAAATTTCTGTGCTGCCGTAATCAAAATGATTCTTGGCCCCTTACATAGGAACAATTATAATATGATATGAATCATATCATATCATATATCATATCATATCATATCATATCATATATCATATCATAATATTTACCAAGGAAAATAGGAAGCATAGAATGTTGAAAGTACATCAGATGGTTGAAGAAGAAAAAAGGGCATTCGATAAATATCTGAAGGATAGTGAAGGTTTACTGAATAGTGGAGAGACTAAGATGGCCTACAGGAAGACCAAATGAAGAACAGAAAAGAAGCATGAGAAGACATGGTACTACATAGCCAGTGCATTACAAAATAACAGGTAGGAAGATAATAACAAGATGTGGCAGGAAAGTTGGAAAAAAGAGACAGAGAGCTAATTCTGGCTGCACAAAACCAAGACTAAGAAAAATGCATATAAGGCAGAATTGAGAAGACAGTAACAGATAGCAAGTATTGCCTCTGCAAAGAAGCTGAAGAAACAGTGGACCACCAGAGTAGCTGCTGCAAGAAGATTACACAGACTGACTACAGACAACAGCATGACAAAGTAGCAACAATGATGCATTGGAAGATCAGGAAGAAATACCATTTGCCTGCAAGCAACAACGGGTGGGACCATAAAATAGAGAAAGTACTAGAAAATGAAGAAGCTAAAGTGTTCTGTGTCTTTAGAATTCAAGCAGACAGACATATGCTGCATTACATGCAAAGACTTCATAATTGTTGATAAGAAAAACAAAAAAAATCTAGTAGTGGACATGACAGTACCTGGAGACAGCAGAAAAAAGAGAAAGAACTGGAGAAGGTAACAAAATGCAAAGAACTGCAAATAGAAATAGGACTGTGGCAAAAGAAATTAAAGTAGTACCAATAGTAATAGGTGCCCTGGGTGCAATCCCAAAACAACTGCAGCACCAATTGAACACCATCAACATTGACAAAGTCATCATCAGTCAATTCCAAAAGGCAGCTTTACTCGGAACAGCTTACATCCTGTATTGATACCTCGAACACCATAAAACTTCAACATCTACCTATCCCAGGTCCTTAGGAAGGACTTGATAGGTGGATATAAATGCCATATCCAGTATCATATTATAATATCATAATACAATCCTGTAAAAAATTAAGAAAATTGTAAAACTACAAAGAAAAATTTAAAAACAACATCAAAGCACGTAAAATTAGAAGACCATCCAAAATAGCCCCGGTATGGTGAGTTTTTGACACATCAGCAAATTTACATAACACACTTAATAAACATGGCCACTTCATAGGTAGTGCAAATAAAACTGAGATATTGAGTTGTAGCACTAAAACTACATACTCTTGTACTTATTATGAATGGCAGAAATTATTGACACTGATAAAGATTTTACATTTCAATACAAGTCAATAAGAAATCTGATGTGATAAAAAAAAAACCAAATTGGAATAAGAGGCAGTATGGATTTCTATCTCTCTAATTTCTTTCTTCTTTTCCCTGATAGAACTGTCACTTTAGTTCTTATTTCAGGGTGTTCCAAGCCTCGTGTTGACTTTTGCTTTCCAGTTCAGTTTAACCTGCAGGCTTTATCTTGATAGAACATTACCTTATTACTCTCAGAGGAGAAAACCTAGGCTCAAAACATAAAAAAGAACATTTCCAAAAATGATGTCAGATTCCTTAAATTTATGAGCCACAAATAAAAATCAACCTACTCTAGATTTACCAGAAATGATAACTCCTAACAATGAACAAATGAGCCAGGTTAGTGTAGGGGGTCACAAACCAGGAGATCATGAATTCTAATCCAGTCTTAGGCAGCTGACTGGGCCACCTTAGGCCAGTCATTCTCGGCCAGTCATTCACAGAAGACAAGTCACTTCCAAAAATGTTGTCAAGAAAACTGCAGGGATTAGTCCAGGGAGTTATCACGAATTCAGACTGACTCAAAGGCATCAAAACAAAGAAATATACAAGAATTTATTTTTGAATTTAAAAAAAGGTATATTTCTCAGTGGCAATGATCACTTGAATTTATTTCTCTATTTAGTTCTTGTTTATCTAAATGTATATCCACCTTTTATTCAGGAGCTCAGTAGCAAGGCAGATAGATTCGGTTACAGAGGCAATAAATGATGAATTGGGAGACCTGAAAGAGCAGATTACGGAAGGATCATCTTGGAGAAAATCTATCTTTGTGGCTACTAGGAGTTGAAAATGATTTAATGGCACAGTGTCTATGGAGATTCTCAATCATTCAGGTCACGAGAAGTGAAACGTTTTCGGGGGGGGGGGGACCAAGAAAGTCCAGTTGCCTTTTGAAAAGCAGCTTTGGGACAATTTAATGGCACACAATCCATCAATCAATATATCACCTCAATCTAGTTTGATTCTAGGAAGTCAACCCATGAGCTATAAGAATCAGAAATTATTGAGCAATTTGTATAAAGGTAAATTTTAGAGATAATTTCGATGACCAAAAACTTTCAAAAAGAAAGAGTGTAGATAAGGACTGATTTAAATATTGGTTACCTATTTCAAATTCTTTGTTTCAAAGTTTCCATGATCCTTTCCTGGCATCTATATCTTCCCAGGATTCCCAAAACTGAAGGCTGAAAACCATCACTCAATCAAGCTTTGTTAATTCAAGTAAAGTCATCTTGTGAATGTAGAAATGAAAATAACCACTGATGAATTGATGTGTTAACACAGATATAGAAATATCCAAGGTCTATTGAACACTTTTCCTGGCTATATAGGGTATTCGGATGTTTGCATGGAAGTAATTTATGAAGTTGGCATTATATCTGGATCAACACACTTTCACCAAGCCTGGGCCAAAATTCTGTCATGTCAACATAATTTAATAACATCATTTGAGAAGACAGTCCAAGAAAGATAGAACACAGGTTCTGGTCACAGGAAACAAGAAGTAAAACAAGAGCTAACATTTAGCAAAATAAGTTGGCCCAATAAAGATTTACAATCTATATACACAAAACAGGACTAGGTAATTACTTACCAAAAGGAAGGAAAGAATTTTCAAGTTTTCAGGAAATTTAACAAACATATTACTACTGAAGTCTAAGGATTAATATTTCAAAAAAAAAAAAAAGCAATACTGAAAAAATGTGTATATTTCTAAATAAGAAAATATATTCTCATGCCTGATTTGCAATGTGCTTTTCTGGACATGTATGTGTTACCCAGATATGTGGGTTTCATTCAGGAAACCCATCTTGAAGTAGCTTGCTGGCATGAAATGAATATATATATAAACTAAACCAACTCTACATGAAAAGGTTACAGCTTCAAGCACACAGTTTACAGTTAAAAAGCAACTAATTAAATGTGGCAGATCATACCCTTCCTATGAGGCAGAGCTTTCCAAGCTGGCAGTATCATGTGAGAATAGAATGGGACACAGAGCTTCAAGCTGTGGTAGAAATAGAAATCAAAATTCAGAATTATGAACATAGCAGCTGCAGACCTTAATGCTAGTAGAAATGAGATTGGATCTGGTTTTCAGTCTTGAGCATGGACAGATTTAAGATATTATTGTCCTCAATCTTGCATTTAAAACATTTTTTCACTGAAGCAATAAAACCTTTCTTGTCCACTTTCTTGAAGGAAATGACCAGACTCTGTCCATACTCCACTTGGTGAATTGCCATTCTCAAGGCAAGAGATGAAGATGTCTCTTCTCATCTCCCTACTTCAGATTTCACTTTGATGACCTTGCCAATATTGTTCAACACATGGGCAAATAGTTCTTAGTCAGGCATAAATATGTGAGGAAGTATTTCAGAATCCAGATCTGTAGCTGGCCTGCACAAGGGTGGGTGGGAGGGAGATTGAAACATCTATTTATCTCTTACTGTGTTTTGAGGAAGGCTGAACAAGTAACCAACCAGAGCAGGAAAAAAAATAATGCATAGGATTAGTTAATGGATATGCCCTGAATGTTAGAAAAATGTTCAGACAATGGTGACTCACATTCCTAGATGTTCAATGCAAATCATAGTGACATTGGACATCAGCTATGTATCATTTGCACAGTGTTGTCACAATACTCATGCCCCTTTTGCACACATTTGGAAGGTTATACTCACACATGCTGTTGCAACCCTTCCTTTATAAGAAACTGCCAATCATACAAAAGTTCAATCTCTTTAATTCCTTTCTTTTTTCTCACCCTACCCTTTCATCTATCTTTCTGGAAAAGCTAAAAAAGAGAAGGAAGATGAATGCTTTGTAATTTACTCGTTTCTCCCTATCCTGTATTCTCATCTCTCTATCTATGTAGGAAAAGGAATGCTTCTCAGTGACACCTAATTCTATTGCTTTGCTTTGGACTCCTGGTACTCCTGGTGTATTTTACTTCCACTCATTTTTTCATTTATGTTATACTTGGAGGTAGGCATTCATGCATAATAATGATATGTGCTCCTGCTAGCAGAGCAAATGGAATTTTGGGAGTGGGGGGTACCTGTCAGCCTACAGCACTATAAAACGTATTCAGAATTCTATAACATTTGGTCTTGTTTTATAGAGGGATCTTGTCTTGCAATCCATAATAGAAAAACGGCAATGCCCAGGAGCCCTGACACTTGTCTAGGATGAATAAAGTACCCAACTTAAATTTACCCAAGATGTAACCTCCTTCAAATGAGAGTAGCAATGCCAAATGTTTTTCCTCCATTATGGAGCTGTGAGTCCAGTTCAGCAGAGGGAGAAATGCCATCTTAACATCATGGATCCCTAAATATTTTTCAGAACTGACCATGCTCTAGAAAAAAATTCCGTACATGTAATACACAAGGAAGAAAGCTAGTACTCCATCAGCCAGATACTCTTATCCATGATATATCTTAGTACAAGAGACCATCCATGATATTTCATAGATATTTGGGGAAGTCGTTGTTTGCTGAGGCTCCAAGATCCAATTAGAGGTTTATGCAAAATAAAATAATTTAATTAGACTTGGAATTTACAAGCATGCAAAAATGCAATACTCTTGACATTTTCTTCATTCATGCCTCAGATAGTAACTCAGGTGGCATGCCAAACCCCACTATGCTGAATAAAACTGTTTATGAGCCACATTTCACTACTGAGGACCCAGTTTGTGTGGGGCAATAAGCTGACTTTGTAAAATATACAAAAGTATGAAGGCTATTGCTTAACGCATTGTAAGCCGCCCTGAATCTCTGGAGAAGGGTGGCATATAAATCAAATTTTAAAAAAACCAAAACTGCAGGCAATTCACTTATCATTTCTCCTTAATAACAAATATGAGAATATATATATATATATATACATACATACATACATATATATATATATATATATATATATATATATATATATATATATATATATATATAATATGTAGGTCTTTGGTTATTCGGGTCTTCTCCCGCGTAGAATTGGAAGTATCTTGGCGACGTTTCGACGAAGTCTCATTCGTCATCTTCAGGCTGGTGTTCTTGGCTTCGTTCTTCCAGGAGCCGAGAACACCAGCCTGAAGATGACGAATGAGACTTCGTCGAAACGTCGCCAAGATACTTCCAATTCTACGCGGGAGAAGACCCGAATAACCAAAGACCTACAAACAAACACCCGCGAAAACCTCAGAAAACAAATATATATATATATATATATATATTGTGCAAAACCTATACACAGGACAGAAAGCAATAGTCCAGATGGTGCATAGTGAAATAGACCACCCCCAGATTGGCAAACTAGTCATTCATGGTTGCATACAATATCATTTCTTGTTTTTTTTAAATCTATGTGCTGAGTAGAATACATACTGAGGGAAACTGTGTTGAAAAAATGTGTGCTTATTTTAAAACCAAAGAAAGAAACTATGCTGTGCTGATCATACTACCATGATAGCTGAACATGTAAATGATCTGGAAGCTCTAATAATGAAACTCAAAGAGCACAGAGAAGATGGGACTAAATGACAATGGATTCCTGCAACCAATCTTAAAAAATGACAATGAATTCATGGAAATGGTGGCTAGTTTCTATGTTATAGGGTTGACTATCAAAAATGAAGAAACTAGCAGTCAAGAAATATGCCGAGCATTTTTAAAATTTTCATTTATTAGGGTAGCAATGAAAGCCTTGGAAAAGATGTTCAGATTTCAAATGTGCTTGTAGTTATAAATATCTCGATCGTGCAGGCAATGTTTTTCTCTGTGACAATCTATGGAAGCCAAAGTTTCCTAGAGAAGCAGGATAAAAGGAGTATTGGCATTTTGACCTTTAATCAGAGAAGATTAAAGAGAATTCTATGGATACCCAAGGAAACGAAGAAATTATTGAGCAAATTAATCTAGAGTTCTCACTTGAGGTCCAAACAATGAAGTTTAAATTATCATGTTTCTAATATATTATGCAAACACCCTACTCCTTTAAGAAGTCCATAAACCTGGAAGGAAAGAAGACAATAACCAATAACACAGGGACAAACTTAATTACAGCAGTGATAGATGCACCATTGGGAAACTTGAAAGGCCAAATTGGGGATAGATCATCCTAGAGAATATGTAGTGTATCTATATGGTTGCAAAGAATCAATACTGCTTGATAGCATATAATCTCTCTCCCTTGCTCTTTCCCCTTTTACTCGTGTGCCAAAAGCTGTACTTTGTGCAATAATTGTTCATTAGAACAATGTCCTATATTTCAAGGAGGAAACTACTGACATGTCAATACAGCATGCTAAAGCTCAAAGGTGAAAATGTGCTTGCTTGCCTCTTCATCCTTTCCCAGTGATTTCTTAACTATGTGTGGCAGCTCCTTTATGTTTGTGTAGCCTGTATGAATGATGGGCAGCCACCATTTCCAGTTTGTCATGTTGAATGAATTAGTACTACTGTCTACTCCATTTCATTTGGACTGCCATTTTGTAGAGCAATGGAACTTAGCTCTTCAAGAGACCATTTGGAAATGAAAGACAACACTTGGGACTGATTTTAACCCTTATTTTAATTCTATAAGTTTTTGCCTTCTTATTATTAGAATTTCACGATGTGATTGTTGTTACATTTTAAATATCTGAATGTTAATTAAATACAATTTCTGAAGCAGGGTGGAACACAAATGACGGAGAAGATAGAGAAAAAGAAAAGAAAGATTCAAATATTCATATGATCCTCCGGGATTAGTTGAGCAGTCAGACTGGAGATAATTTATAAGAAAACCATATAAATAGGTCTGTTCAAAATAAGGGTTGGGCTGTGGGGTTTTTGGTATTCTCTGAACTTGGTTGTTTATTTGCTGATGTTTTATTACCCAACTGGGTAAGTGCACTGGTGATATTACCTAGTTGGGTCATGAAATGTTACTTTCTTTGATTAAGCGTCATAAAGTCAGGGCTGACTCCTAGCAACCACATAGATTTTCTCCAGGTATAATGACATACAGCCTGAAAATAACACTAAAGAAAACAAGCTCTGAAAAATAGGAGCCCTCTAAAAGCAAAGTGAAATTACCCATGAAAATATGTGGGTGTGTATATACATCGGTATCACCTGTGTAAAAATCAATCAAAAAAGTGCCAGCTTTCATAAGAGAAACAAACAGTTTCCCTTCGCGAAATCCACCATGTCTGTTGTGGTAATCCACATAGTTATGAGAATTCACTATGATCTAGGAAAAACATCAGAAAGTTATGAAAAAAATGTGGGTTTTTTTCTTTCACACTTCTTGTTTTGTTTTGTTATGGTGCATGAGGAATCCTGTCCTCTAGGAAAAAAGCAGGAGATTAAAGAAAGACAATGCAGTGGCCTTGCACTTGTGATAAACGTTTTTAATTTCATGATAAATAGAGTTCCTGGACCTGCCAGCATAAAAGGAATTGTTGTACAAGCTCAAGGTGAACAGAACTACACGCTGCAGCCCATCATTGTGTGACAAATTGGGACATGACAGAAAAGTAAATTGGTGTGTTATAGGGAATGAAGATTTCTCCTCAAACACTGATGAAAGTTAGCTGTAAATAGGAATATTTCACTTGTAACAAGAGCTCTGAGGGGCTGGGAAGATTTCAGCTGGGGATGGGAGCCCAAAGGTTTGCTTTTTGGAGTATAGTCAAAATCCATAAGAGCAGAAAATAAAACAAGTTATTTAATGTATATGTTTTTAAACTTAACTGGTGCCCAAGGCTTCCCTAATCTTTATTTCCAATATGCTCTCTGAGGTCCTAGAAGGATCCTTGAAATGATACCAATGATTGTGTACTTACTGAAGTAACTATTCCAAAGGGGCTGATTTTTATTAGGAATTCAGAATGGGAGAAAGGTGTGTGTGTATGTATTTATGTGTGCATCGGTAAAATTATAATGAGATGAGATACAATTCCAACCTTAATCTGGCCTCATAATGATTACTATTTAAATTTTAAACTATAAAATACATAAAATTTAAAATGTTACGTTTGGAAGGAGTTTAGATATCAACCAACAAGATCTGCATTGCAAAATTTCAAAGCAACGAAACATTTCTGAGAGCGACTTATCAAACCTTTGGCTAAATAAATTTTGCAAAAGAGAATCCCAAATTATTCACAACTGTTTCATTACCATTAAAAAAGTGTTCACTGTTAACATGTTATCACAAATTACTTCTCTGCAGTTTTGCCCATTGATTTTTCATCCAGGAAATGCCTTTTAAAGAATAATGTTTTTAATGCCATGCAGTAATCAGACTCTGTCTATTAAAATATCTTTTTTCTGATAAGATTTTTACTTTAATTCATTATTTGGGGTATCCTTGGATAAATATAGGCAGTTTTACTTTCCATTCATGGTTTATTAAGATATAGAATTTTTTGGCCTTGACAACAAGCAAAATAATAGAAAGGTTTATTTCTTATCAAAAGCCACACTGAACAGTGTAGTTTGATGACTCATCAGACATTAAATTTCAAGCACCAGATAATGTTTAACTGCCATCTCTGTCTCCCGGTATATGCATTTTAAACTTTCAGGATAAAAGACAAGATTTACATGCAATAAAAAAAATAAATTAACAAATAGAGAAATGAGAGCAAAATGGTGGGGAAGATGATAAGAATTTCGGTTTTATAATAGAAGGAAACTGTCCCTTGAAACCAGCATTTTTGTGTTGGCTTGAACATTGAACTAAATTGGGCATAGAACTGAGCAAATCAAATCAACATCATACCTGATTAAATTTTCAAAATAAAAAAAAATGATGAATAGAGATAGAAATAAGATTGGATGAGAAAGAGGTAATCTGGGCATCACTAAAAAAACTTACTGGACTTTAGGAAAAGAAATTACTATACACCATTGTAGCCTCCAAGCTAATACCAGCTATGATAATTTATCTGGATTCATGTGCCCTCCAGATATGCTGTATTATGTTTCATAATGAAAGAGATTGTAGTCCAACATATCTGGAGACTTTGACAATGGAGAAGCTGGTCTATTTATTGTGAGGAAAGGGTGATATAATGCCATATTAACTTTCAGTTCTCCATACATCATGTGTGTGGTTGTGCAGTTTTGTGTCATACCATTCAAGCAATGCTTGGAGCATTTCAGATTGCAGCCTTATGCTTCACTCCATTCGCTAAAAAATCTCCAGCTCCACAACAGCATCTGCAACTGTCTCAGGGATAAACAGAATAAATTGAAGCAAAAATGAAACAAAACCAATCAGAGAGTTTATACTGAGATTTTCCTTTAATTGACTCATTTTTCCTAAAGCTATTCTAATTGAAACAAAAGTGTATGCATGATGCTTAATTTTGAAAACTTTAAGGCTGAGCAGTATATTAAAGAGTTGATTACTCATTGCTGTCAACTGAATTTCCAGTACGGATATGTTCTGCATAGTTTGTTGGCAAAGGTACATGGGTTTGCATGCCAAACTTTGCCCAGAGTCATCTAGCAACTGTTTAGCTATAATTTATAAGGCATGTGAAGGCTTCACCTAATCATTCAGGTCCTGGAAGTCTTTGCTTGCAAAGGAACTGATCAGCATTCTTGCAAAGTGTTTAGCTTTGATCTAGCTAAGGGCCTGAGTGCCAACAAGGTTGCTAAGGAAATGTCAAAAGAAACAAAACAGGTAAGAACAAAAGTGGAAGACCTTATTTCAAAATGGTAGGCTGCATAGAATCAGCTTTGAATGCTTCTGCGCATTAGTTTCCATGAAATTTGTTTTCCAGACTTATTCTTAATAGGGTTTTTTTCCCCAAATGTTGGGAGATTCTCAAGTATTCTCTTGGTGTTTAAAATATTCACTGAGTTTTCAACAGTCTGTGATTTTGGATTTCAGTGTTTGGTTTATTATTTATAAAGAAAATTTGTAACAACATCCAACTCACCCTTGAGAACTTCAGGTGGCTTTCAAGGATAAAACACCAACACAAAAAACAATTCAGGCATAGTAATTGATATCTAACAGATTTTACATGCAATGGCATTTAGTCTTTGGCAAACCTGGTGGTTAATATGCAATGGAATATTTTCAGTAAGGTTTCTTGCATCAGAAAGCTATTAACATGTTTGTCCGTTGCAACACTTTTTCTCATTGCCTAGGATTATGGAGCTTATTTGTTTGTTTGTTTGTTTATGTAATTTATGTATCTACCCATCTTCCAAGCAAGAGATTCTGCACAGTGTAAAACAATGAACTAAAATTATGAGTAATCATTCTATTAACAGCAATGTGCTCCTGTTGCTGCATTTGGCAGAGAAACATCAGCAGTTAAACCAAATTGGCTTTTATGGAGACTTGTCTCCTGTTTCTGACCTCCTCATATGTGACTCTTAAGTAGTCAGCATTTTCCAGAATTAGATTTAAAACCACTGATATATTGTATTTAATAATATTGTTATAATTGCATTAAAAATTGACAAGGTCTGTTAATTGATATGCAGCAATTTTATCCCACAGTCATTCAGAAATAATGTGCAATGAAAATTAGTGGGTTTTTTTATTACGAGCAGTACTTGAGATTTAATATTATCAACCTTTTTCACCCTGGATGGCCATTTAGGTAGGTCCTTAATTGCACCCCTATGCTTGCCATTGTCATTTCTCTCAACATTGTCACTAGGCCAAGCAAGATAAGAGGATCATAGGGCTATGTAAGCCCTTCAGTGTAAATCAGGTTAGTAATCCAATGCCATGTAGGTCAGTACTACTTTATTATAAAACTCTAGTTACAGGATTTTGAAAATCTGAATGTGCTTCTCTCTTCCTTCTTTTTATTTTTTGTGACAACAAAGAGGGCTTATGTGAAATGTTGGTTCATATTACATTCCTGCCCTGAACTCAAAGTCTCTTTTATCTGACTATTGTCTTGGTAGCAAGTCTTTCTTTTGTCTCTCAAGGCCATTCATTGCACCCTTTACAGGCTGCCCTTAAATATGGAAAGCTGAAGGAGATTTTGTAGGAATCTTTTCCCCATTGCATATTTAATGATGATATCATAAAGCAAAATAATTTAATTAAACTAGTAATTGAACTTGCTCTGTTGAAAGGAAACTGATTACTGTACTATACTAAACTGGGATTAGATAAATATATGTGGATCACGGTTCCATCACTTGAAAAATGAATAGTTCATTTCATAGTTCGTGTGTCTGGTGTGTGTGTGTGTGTCTGTGTTTATTTGGGCATATGTAGGCAGTTTTACTTTTTTGCTATGCTTTGGAAAGGTATGGATTTTTTTGGGCTTGAACATGTGCATAATTGTAGAAAAGTATATTTCAGTATATTCAGTATATTTCAGTACATAAAAGTATATTTCAGGCCAGATCCTGAAGATGAAACTCATTTGGCCACCTAATGAGAAGGAAGGACTCACTGGAGAAGAACCTAATGCTGGGAAAGATTGAGGGCAAAAGAAAAAGGGGATGACAGAGAACGAGGTGGCTGGATGGAGTTACTGAAGCAGTCGGCATGAGCTTAAATGGACTCCAGAGGATGGTAGAGGACAGGAAGGCCTGGAGGAACATTGTCCATGGGGTCAAGATGGGTTGGACATGGCTTCACAACTAACAACATTTCTCATGAAAAGCTTATCAGAAAATGCTTCAACACAGTATATAGATCATGTTTAATTGCCATTTCTTCTGAAGCAGGAACCATGGGAATTGAAACCTAGACAGCTCCAAGGTATTGCAGGTTTTTTTTAAATTTTCTTTGGATTTCCATCTTATTTTGTCTGATATCATTTTAACTGATGAATTTGCGGAAAGGAAATTCCTAATTTTAGAGTTATACTGATCCAACTGTTTTAAATGGTGAATAATGACAGCATTAATAGTTTCAATAGAAGAGACTTCATCTGAGCTTTTCTAGTCAATTACCATTTTTATTTGCTTGAATTCCTTTGTGGTTTTTTTCTGAACACTTCATATAGAAGAGCCCAAAATCACTGAAGGCATGATCTGTAGTCATGAAGAAGGAGAGAATTTACAAACATCTGCAGAGTCTTTTCCCATTTCCACTTAGCTGAAACCTCATTTTGACCTTCAAGAACCAATTAAAAGGGAGAGTCACTTAAGAAAATGTCCAGCAAATCACATATTCATAATATCTGAGTCATGCTGATGATTAACAATACCTCATTTTCTCTTTTCCCTGCTTCCAGCGTTAGGGGCATTATTTTAATGCACATTCAGATACAAGCACTCACAGCACACAAAGAAACAATTCAAGGGAGAAGATTGCAATGCATATTTCAATTTTGCAGGAATAAAAATGGATGTTGAGATTCCTTAATCTATATGCACCAATGACCTTTCAGTCTTTCATAAGAATTAAAACACCTGAGACTGTGCTGTACAAGAAGCTATTGAGTATGTAAAAGAATATTTTTCCTTCCAAGTCTGTTTCTAAAAGGATGAGTCCCCAGTGGGTTATGTTAAATATTGCTTTCCAATATAAAAATAGTTCACTTTTGCATTTGTTTTCTAAACCTGACATCTTTTACAGTGTGTTAATGTTGTGCCCCATGACCTTCATGCCAGCAATGTTGCCATGATCATTCATGTTCCATTCATTATTTATCTTGGGTTTTCCTGACAGGCTAACACTATACCTAATAAGAACATTTTCATGTTACAGATACTGACACTTCTTCCAGTTTCACTAGTTACATTTTGTATAGAACATTCCACGTTCACAGTTGATTTGAATTGTTATTTAAAAGCACCTCTATAATTCAACTATTTTAGACTTGTTGGCTTCTTTGCAAAATCCCCCAATATTACAGGGGAACAGATTTGAACTAAACTTCAGGGGGGGGGAAAGTAGGTGGAGGAGATCTCTCCTTCACTGCACAAACGTTAAGCAAAAGCTAACATATAGTTTGCACTGGTGATTCTATAATGAGCAGACATTAACACTCTTTTTTACAACCCTGTATTCCTGTGGTGGGTTGCTCCTGGTTTGCAAGAACCGGTAGTAAAAACTTGTAATAGTTCGGAGAACCGGTAATATTGGCTGGCCACGCCCCCAAACTGGTCCCCGGCCCAGTCGCCGCTTGCTTACCCCCATCAGAGGCATTTTTTCTACAACCTCTTCAGCTGAAGAGGTTGTAGAAAAAAAGTTCCTTTAAAAGTCTCTGATGATCCCAGCTGCATTGCCTGATCGTCAGAGGCTTTTAAAAGAATTTTTTTTCTGCAACTTCTTAAGGTTGTAGAAAAAATGCTTTTAAAAGTTAAAAAAAAAAGTTGGCCATGCCTACCCAGTTACATTACCCCTCACCAAGCCATGCCCACAGAACTGGTAGTAAAAAATTTTAGAATCCACCCTTGCTGTATTTCCTTAATTCAGGATAGAGTCAAGATGACTGGATGGAGCTGAGCATTTACTGACTGGATGCCTTTCCTGATGCCGCTCAGAGTTCACAGCAGATATTTTTTCTTTGTCCCCTAGGAGAGAAACAAATAAACAAAAAGGCATTAAACTATATTATTTTTCAACTTTTTAATTCTAAAATCGAACAAATAGGCAGTGGAGGAGATATTTTGAAAGTCCATGTTTTTCAGACAGGAATGCTGGTGTTGACAACAGCCAGCTGACACACCTAGCAACGAGCCTGAGCAAGCCACCCAAGGGAAGACATCTGTTAAGCCATGGGAGGAGGGGGAGAAATGCCAGATCTGTACTGCTGAAGGTGAAAAAAACGTCCTTCATGTTGACAGAGGACAATCAAGAGCTTTAAGAGACTTCAATCTGCTGTCAAATAAAGTTCCTTATCTAACTGCAATGCTGAGTGCTTGAATGACTTCTCTTGATTTCAAGCCAGGGAGACTGATGAACAATTACTAAGGACAACATATAAAGGAAACAACAAGCAAGTAATTTCTTATGATTAATCAAATATATGGAAGGAGTCAGTAAATACATTTGGAGGTTATAAGCTTGTTTTCTAATTGACTTGTGTTAGAATAGTGTTCTCTAACATAAGTGAAATATCAAATTCCTACTGTGTTTCCCCGAAAATAAGACCCTGACTTATATTTTTTTGAACCCTGAAATAAGCACTTGGCCTTATTGCCATGTGCTCAAAAGCCCAAACGGGGTTATTATCAGGGGATGTCTTATTTTGGGGGGAACAGGGTAGTGACTGTGTGGGTGTGCCCATGATTTTTTTTTCTTCACATTAGTATCAAAAGATGATTAGCATAGTCATCTTTTGGAATTTTTTTTCAACTTCCAACTCCCATCTACTGTCAGCCTTGCAAGATAGACCAGACAGAAAACACAGCCAGAAGAGCTAATTCTATTTTATTGTAAGGTTACATTAACAGAATTATGCATGTCTGGAAGTTTTTCTCTCCCTTCCATCTCCTTTACAGCCAGGAAAGTAGGGAGAATCTCTTCTGAGCTTCTTGCCCAGTCCACATTCTGCTGCAGGCTTTTATCTGACCATTCCCTTGGTTATATCTCTTTGCCCTGTCTCCCAAGGTCTTTTCCATACAACATGATTTCCCACTTTGAAGGAGATGGGCAGTTTTAAAATTTTGATAAATAAATAACATCTACAATCCTTGTCTCATCCAAGAGCTAATCAGGTCTAATCCTGCTTCAATCTGCTATTTGATATCAGCTAAGTGACATTTATTGCTTAGTGGATTCCAGATGTGATGTCAAGGAATGAAAAATTCCTGTCATTCTTTGAAATTAAATAACTAAATATGTATCACTGATTATTGGGACAGGTTTGATTTATTTAATAAAACATTTAATTGAAGGGGAATAACATTTAGTATAAGTGAAGCTTGTAAAAAAATGTTACAGTGTGTGGAATTGATATTTTAGGAAGTTATGCCCTTCTTCACCTATTCCAATTCCTTTCTTCCCATTATTTTTTTTAAAAAATTTGATTTATATGCCACCCTTCTCCGGAGACTCAGGGCGGCTTACAATGCGTTAAGCAATAGCCTTCATACTTTTGTATATTTATATTTATACAAAGTCAGCTTATTGCCCCCAACAAACTGGGTCCTCAATTTACCCATCTTATAAAGGATGGAAGGCTGAGTCGACCTTGAGCCTGGCTGGGATTGAACTTGCAAGTAATTGCAGGCAGCTGGATCTTAAATGCTGCCTTTGTAGGAGGCATTACTCCTCTACGCTACTCAGGCTCCATGCAGATAGACATTTTAAAGTGATAGGCATTGAACTATTTGAGAGAAATATATTTTTAGCTGTTTCCTGCTTATTCAAATCTTGGGATTTCCCTGAGCATATAGATGTCCTTATATTTCTCAGTTATCTTCTTTTGGCTGTACATAGTTGTATAAATCATAGTTAGAATTTTGGGAAGCATTCTCTGAATCCTAGCTTGTGCAAACCAATCCAGTTTTGAACTGTGGGATTTTGACAAGGATGGAGTACCATATGTATGGAGACGGTTGAGGAAGCATGCAGGGAGTGCTTTTTAATTTGAATTTGGCATACAGATAATAAATGCATATTATCTAATAAAACTATTGAAAAGAGATGGACAGACTCTTTTGCTAGAAACCCTGGCTGGCAGCAGATAATAAGAATGAGTTCGTTAATTTATAACATCCCCTCCCTCACCCCCTAATGTACTATAAATTCCCTTCAGTTTAGACC
This sequence comes from Masticophis lateralis, assembly GCA_030761175.1. Classification (NCBI taxonomy): domain Eukaryota; kingdom Metazoa; phylum Chordata; class Lepidosauria; order Squamata; family Colubridae; genus Masticophis; species Masticophis lateralis. Next base: position 40,897,496 of record JAUDYJ010000001.1, read on the forward strand.
GATACCTTATTCATCAAGTGCTATATCTGAATAATTCGAGCTTGCATGTGACTATATGCTCCAATACATTTTTGCATTTTGAAATATTTCTGGCCTAGCAAAGCAAAACAAATGCTGCAAGTAAATAAACACTTTAGGATGGACATTTTTCAAGACTTAACATTTGAAATGCAGAGAGTAATGTATAATATTCTAATGAGAAGCTACTGTGCTTTGTAATAGAATGCAAACAAGTTGCAAATGCAAATTAATGGGTTGCTATCTAAAGGCCAAAGGATTATAATTAACTGCTCCCAAACTTTTGGGGCTCCATTTGTAAACTGCAAAAGTTGGGAAGTTCCTTCCAAGTGGATAAATTCTTTGAAATGTCTGGCAACTGGAAGCTCACTTGGAGAACAAGTGCAAATGATTTCTAAAGAGAGTCCATCTGGGATACCATGTTCTCCCATAATGCACAAATATATTTGAATAATGATGTGATGTCATACTATTCAAAGAGAAGGGGAAGGGGCAGAGAGGGCACAGGTAGAAGATTAGCTTTTCTTGAAGTGGTAAACCAATAAGGGGTAGAAATGCCAAACAAAATAAATAAAAAGAGCTATCTATGTTCCAATAAACAATTCCCTGAGAATTACAGTATAAGCTTATTTTTCCTACTTGTCATTTGGCTTCATTGTCTCTATTTTCCAGGAGAAAACTAAGAAGAGTGAAGGTATTGATAGATCTCAGTACATCTGGTTCCAAGAGTTCCTCACCATAATTTAATCTGATTTTTACAGACTCCCTGACTTGGATTGCCTGACATGTGCAATCTGTACATGTGCAAAACAATGGCCACCATACTTGTGCCCCTTTCCATTGCTGTTGTTGTTAGTTGCAAAGTCATGTCTGACCCATCATGAACTCATGGACAAGGTTCCTCCAGGCTTTGTCCTCTACCATCCCCTGGAGACCATTTAAACTCATGCCGACTGCTTCAGTGACTCCATCCAACCACCTTGTTCTCTGTCGTCCCCTTCTTCTTTTGCCCTCAGTCTTTCCCAGCATTAGGCTCTTCTCCAGTAAGTCCTTCCTTCTCATTCGGTGGCCAAAGTATTTGAGTTTCATCTTCAGGACCTGGCCTTCTAACGAGCAGCCAGGGTTGATCTCCTCTAGGACTGACCAGTTTGATTGCCTTGCAGTCCAAGGGACTTGCAGGAGTCTTCTCCAGCACCATAGTTCAAAGGCCTCAATTGATCAAGGATGTACATAGAAGATGCTTGAGATATTTGGTTAAACATTCTAATGACACTTTTTTGGGGGGAGGGGAAGCTTGTCATTAATTTCCAAGATCATGGAGAAAATCCATACGGTCACTGAGAATTGACATTGACTTGATGTCTTATGGTACAACTTTCACAGCCATACATTGCAACTGGGAAATAGCCTTGACTATACACACTTTTGTTGGCAGGATGATGTCTCTGCTTTTTAGTGTGTTGTCTAGATTTGCCATAGCTTTCCTCCCCAGGAGCAAGCGTCTTTTTTAAAAAAATTAGATTTATATGCCACCCTTCTCTGAAGACTCAGGGCACTTACAATGCGTTAAGCAGTTTCCCCAGCACCTGGATGAAGCGACGTATCTAGATCCGTTCCAGTTGGGTTTCAGGCCCGGGTACAGCACGGAAACGGCATTGGTCGCGTTGGTTGATGATCTCTGGAGGGCTCGGGACAGGGGGTGCTCCTCTGTCCTGGTCCTGTTAGACCTCTCAGCGGCTTTTGATACCATCGACCATGGTATCATGCTGCACCGGTTGGTAGAGATGGGGGTGGGAGGCACTGTGTTGCGGTGGTTCTCCTCCTATCTCTCCGACCGGTCGCAGTCTGTGTTGGCAGGGGGACAGAGGTCGACCCCGAGGCCCCTTATATGTGGGGTGCCACAAGGATCGGTCCTCTCGCCCCTCCTGTTCAACATTTATGTGAAGCCGCTGGGTGAGATCATCCCTGGTTTTGGGGTGAAGTACCATCAGTACACTGATGACACTCAGCTGTACATCTCCACCCCAGACCACCCCAACAATGCCCTTGAAGTGATATCCCGGTGCCTGGAGGCTGTGCGGATCTGGATGGGGAAGAACAGGCTCAGGCTCAACCCATCCAAGACCGAGTGGCTGTGGTTTCCGACGTCCCGATATAGTCAGTTGGCGCCATCACTGACTATTGGGGGCGAATCACTGGCCCCCACGGAGAGGATTCGTAACTTGGGCGTCCTCCTGGATTCACGGCTGTCCTTGGAAGGGCATCTGACGGCCGTGGCCGGGAGGATTTTCTATCAGGTCTGCCTGATCCGCCAGTTGCGTCCCTTTCTGGATCGGGACTCCTTGCTCACGGTCACTCACGCCCTTGTCACTTCCCGTCTAGACTACTGTAATGCTCTCTACATGGGGTTCCCCTTGAGGAGCACCCGGAGGCTCCAACTGGCGCAGAGTGCGGCCACGCGGGTGGTGATAGGAGCGACATGGCGTTCCCATGTGACACCTCTCCTGCGCGAGCTGCACTGGCTCCCGGTGGTCTTCCGGGTGCGCTTCAAGGTCCTGGTTACTACCTTTAAAGCGCTCCATGGCTTAGGACCTGGGTACTTGCAGGACCGACTACTACCACCAATAGCCTCCCACCGGCCAGTACGCTCTCATAGAGAGGGTCTCCTCCGGGTGCCGTCAGCCAAACAATGTCGGCTGGCAGCCCCCAGGGGGAGAGCTTTCTCTGTGGGGGCACCTACTATCTGGAATGAGCTCCCCCCAGAGATACGGAGGATCCCGGATCTGCCCACCTTCCGCCGCGCTCTTAAGACTTTTCTATTTCGCCAGGCGGGCCTGGCCTAACCACTCCCCGTTTTTAGTGTTAAATTTAAAAAAAATTTAAATTATATTGGGGTGTTTTAATTCTGTCCGGGCCAAATTCATTTAATCTGTTTTTAGTTGGTTTTTAAATTTTGTACGTATGTATTTTTATTGTTGGCTGTACACCGCCCTGAGTCCTTCGGGAGTAGGGCGGTATATAAATCCAATAAATCCAAATCCAAATCCAATCCAATAGCCTTCATACTTTCATATATTTTATACAAAGTCATCTTATTGCCCCCACAAACTGGATCCTCAATTTACCTATCTTAGAAAGGATGGAAGGCTGAGTCAACCTTGAGCCTGGTTAGATTCGAACTTGCAATAATTGCAGACAGCTGAATGTTAATAACAGGCTTTTAGTCTATTGAGCTATCCAGGATCTTTTTGAATTTCTTGGCTGCAGTCCCCACCTGCAGTGATCTTGGAGCCCAGGAAAACAAAATCTGTCACTACCTCCATTTCTTCCCATCTATTTGCCAGGAATTGAGAGGACCGGATGCCATGATCTTAGTTTTCTCAATGTTGAGTTTCAAACCAACTTTTGCCAACCTTTTCACAACTTTTTGTACAAACCTAGAGTGCTTGTATAATAAAACAACCTCCCCCAGCTTAATGACAATCAAACATATTAGAAGTATAATTCACATGATTCCATGAGTCACATTGCCGAAAATTCTGCAGGTTGCAAAAGGGCATCAGGCTATGAAAACTGGGTTAGTGGTGATTAACAGCTCTGATATCCAACTCAAATTCAGTCAAGAATATTTCTCTTTAGGGCCTGAATCCAGGGTTGGCAGTGTTGTTGTTGATGTTCCAAAATCTAAAAAATCTCCACAGCAGAATCATTTTGATTTCCATTGTAGATTCAAGAAAACTCTTAATTTGCATGCCCTAATTCTTCCAAGTTAAAGAGAAATGTCAAAAGTACTTTGATCATCTGCTTGGCCTATTTTTTTCCCCAGATTAATTAGATTGTTGACCTGGTAAGAATTGCCCTTTCCCCACATTTCACTCAAGAGGCTTATCCTTCGTAGAAATTGATTTATTTGACATCAAATCAATGTCAATTCTCAGTGACCACATAGATTTTCTCCATGATCTTGGAAATTAATGACAACTCCCCCCTCCCGAAAACTGTTACTAGAATGTTTAACCAAATATCCCAAGTGTCTTCTATGGAATGTTTCTAAGATGTCCAAAGACAAGGACCAGACATGAGGACAAGAGCATATCAATTTGGGATACACAAAGGCTTTTATTCTGCCTTGGCTTCTCAGAAGCATCTGGTCCACCACTTTGGAAGCAGATAGGTCTCTAGTCTAGGAAACTAGCATGCTTTTGTGGTCCTGTTCATGAATGAGGGAAGGTATAAGTGCTTCACAGGATCTGCCATAATGTATTAGATTTGAAAGTAGGTCTATTTTTTAAAAAATAAATCCCTTATTTGTAAACTTCCAGGAGTTGTTTTTTTTTTTAAACTGGTGATCAATATACAACCAATCAACCATAAATATCAACTGTGTCCTGGGATACTGGTTGGATCCAATCTGCCTTTATAGAAAATTTAAGAGATGGAATCAGTCTATATCAAATAGTTGGATAATAATTTTTTTAAAAAATTTGATTTATATGCCACCCTTCTCCGAAGACTCAGGGCGGCTTACAATGCGTTAAGCAATAGCCTTCTTACTTTTGTATATTTATATAAAGTTAGCTTATTGCGCCCACAATCTGGGTCCTCATTTGACCTACCTTAGAAAGGATGGAAGGCTGAGTCAACCTTGAGCCTGGTGAGATTCGAACTTACAGTAATTGCAGGCAGCTGAATGTTAATAACAGGCTTTTAGTCTCCTGCGCCACCAGGCTCTTAATAATGTCTATCTCTCTATTTATTTGATATCATATTACTATGGACACCACATGTACCCTAGTCATTCAATGACACTCTGGGTTGTGGATGATTTATTGCAGTGATAACTTATTACTATAATAAAAGGGATCATTTAGAGAGAAAATCCATTAGGCAGGATATCCTTTCCTAGATTCTCCTCTCTGAGAAGCTGCACTCCTTACCGTTGTCCCTATTGCCATTTAGATTTTGACTTCATTTCTTTATCACATTGCAGCCTTTGGTGTACCATGAAAAGAATGGAGGCTCTCTGTCCCACCCCACCCACTTTCCTGTTGATGGAAAAAGCCAGTTTAGTTATTTCCCAATAAGGGAATAATTAAATTGAATCAAAACTTAGTTAAATCAAGTCCTTTTTGTCAAGATAAGAAGCAGAAGCTATTTATTCTCATCCCGGCCCATCACTCATCCTTTTTTCCTTATTTTTCATTGTAATATAGATATTAAAATCAAATTCTCAGCTTTACATTTAAAAAAAAAAGAAGCTTGACTTGCAGCTTCTGCTTTTTGTTGATTTTTTTTTCTCTGATACACAGCATGAGATTATTGCTTATCTTTAATTTGTCATTCCATGGGTAGGAACTATAAATAGCCCATGTAAGAATGCTCCTGTTGTCGTAAATATAATTAGTGAATATCATGTTAAATTAAGTACAATAGGCTTAACTGAATTGTAACCATCTAAATGTTCCGAAATTGAAGATAGAAATTTAATTTAAAGAAAACACACACCGCATTTATGTAGAATTTGAGCTGAGATGATGTTCCTGACGTCTGTATATTTTCAAAAAAAGTGAAAGAAAATGACAGAGCTCTGGTTCTGAAGTTTAGCCACGTCATTAATTACCAGCGTGAGGCAGCAAACAAAATGCAAACATGAGGCTAAAAATGTAATAATATACAACAACAACATTTTAAATAAAAAAAAATATCCAGCGTTTTATAATATAGTCAACATAAAAAGAAAATATTAGAATGAAACATTGATCAAAACAAAAGCAAAGAGACCAATAAAATCAAAAGATTTTTCTTGTAAAATTCTATTATAACGAATCCCAATAAAAACAGTTCTAGCTTTACTGTGATTTTGGGATCCAGTTTATTCAGTGGGACTAATATCAGTCTTGCAAGATTGATTGCGCTATATTTCCTCCCCTTCATATTTCTCTTGTAAATTTTGAAGGTGTTGGTTACTCTCAAATGCTATCTGACTGTGGTGAAGTTAAAACATGTATTTTCCCCTGTGTTGCTTTGGTAACAGAGCTCATGTATCTCTGTTAAGGTCACCTTCCTTACTCTCTACACTCTGCTCATGGCCAGTCATGCCTTAGTTACCTCCCAAATGGATTACAGCTGTGGGTCCTGTCAAGTCAAACAATGTAGGGCAAAGCAAGAAGCCTTTTCTGTTGCTGTGCTCATCTTTTGGGACACCATTTCCCATTTTCCTCTCCCCTCCCCTCAACCTTAGATTAGCCTTAACCTTCTAGCTTTTTGGAAGGGCTCTTAAGATGAATGTGTATTGTTATTTATTTATTTACAATCCAATTTATATAATTATCTCATTTATATGTCATATAATGACATATAAATGACATAATGACATATAGTGACTCTGGGTGAGATCCAATACAATGGTGGGATTCAAATTTTTTACTGCCAGTTCTGTGGGCGTGGCTTTGTGGGCGTGGTAGGGGAAGGGTACTGCAAAATCCCCATTCCCTCCCAATCAGCTGGGACTCGGGAGGCAGAGAATAGATGGGGGCGGGGCCAGTCAGAGGTGGTATTTACTGATTCTCCGAACTACTCAAAATTTCTGCTACCGGTTCTCCAGAACTGGTCAGAACCTGCTGAAACCCACCTCTGATCCAACAATCAATAAAGTAAAAAGTTAGACTTCTTGACATAAACAGCTTTTTGGAAGGGCTCTTAAAATGAATGTGTATTGCTATTTATTTATATACAATCAAATTTATATAGTTATCTCATTTATATCTCATGAGAAATGACTCTGGGTGGGGTCCAATAATTAATAAAGCAGGAAGTTAGACTTCTTGACCTAAACAGTTCCTTCAAACCTTATAAATCTACATGGGGAGCAGCAGCAGAACAAAATGGACTCTTTTCTTTGATGGCATTTTTGTTCCCCAAACTTGACCTGGGATGCTGAATACCCTTAGGCCAGCTGCTCTCTCTCTCCTATGGTTGTCAGAATAAAAGAAGAAGGAAAAAAGTGTTATACTCTTGGGTTAGTTCTTGGCGCTCTCTGAATTTTAATGTTTGTTTGCAGATGTTTCATTGCCCAATAAAGTAACATCAAAAGTGCATGGCAAGAATTCCCTCTGAAAAACAGATATTCTCTTCTATTGGGGATATATGCTTGTGCAAATAATAAAGACAATAATATATTCAAGGTAGGAAGATGCATTGTAAATAGCAGCCACCAAATATCAAAAGCTGTAAAGCAAGCAGGTTCTAACTATTTGTGCCCATAATTTAAAAATATTAGCAATATTAGTCAGTTTAGCTGTGTATGCATGACTGCAAAACAGCATTCTCATCTTAATTTCCTCCCCAATACAAATAGAATTCCCAAAGTTCTTCCCAAATGTAAATATTCTCATTATCTTAATTTCCTCCCAAATGTAAATAGCATTCTCATTAATTTATTCACAAATGCATACAGATTTTTCCACTGTTAGTCTAGCGAGAATATTCTGTCCACTGCCATAAAAATAACACCAGCTCATGGATTAATCTTGTGAAAAATACAGCTCTGTGTCACATAGCACTTTGATAACATGCTGGAAAGATGAAATGGTAGATTAAAGCTCAACCTTTAGTTTTCACTGCAACCTGATCCTATTTTTCAATAAATTTGTTGTTAATTTCATTTTCTATGTATTGTGGTCAAGATCGCCAGACCTGGGGAGAAACTGGCTTGAATATGATCTGTGAATTCCAAGAAGTAACGAGTCATCTGGAGGTTCATTTAACAAACGTTTCCAATGATGTTAAGCACTTGTTAAATAAATCTTTGTAATACTGCTCAAAGTGCTTATAGACCTGCAAAGAATCCCACTGCTTTTGGTGGAAACATCTGTTTAGAAGCTGCATTGACTTATGATGAGAATAAACTCATTTACACACATTGATTCAAAGTGCCTGGAGCTGCCCATGAACCATTAAAACAAAAGATTAGTTTCCAAGATCACATCCATGTGCAGAGAAAGATCTTTGGCCAATGCAATTCAAAGCAATTTAACTTAAAGATAACTCTATAGGCACAAGATATTATAGATTCAATCCATTGGCTTCACCATCCATAACAGCTCGAGGCAGCTTTTTCAGGTCTCAAGATCACATCTCATTAGATCTCTCAGGAAACTTTGGTATACATTTATCTTATGCAATATGAAAGCTCATGTGGAATTTTGGATTTTATTTAAAATTGCTTTACCTTTATTTTAATTTCAGGGCTGTAGGTTTCATACACCAAGACATGGTGTTGTAATGGGTTAGAATGCAGTACTGCAGGCTAACTTACTGCTCACTTCAGGAGTCTGATTCTGAACAGCTCAAAGTTGACTCACCTTCCATCCTTCTGAGGTTGGTAAAATGAAGACCCAGATTATTGGGGACAAAATGCTGACTCTGTAAACTGCTTAGAGAGGGCTGTAAAAGCACTGTGAAGCAGTTTATAAGTGGTATTGCTATTGCTATTTTAGTGTGGTCATAGATTTCCTGGTCTCCACACACACTTGACTATTTGTGACCTACGAAAATTTGTATCAGAAATAGGAAAGACCTTCTTGCCTGGAGAACTAATGTCAATAGAGTTGATGCTTTCAAATAGAATTGATGAGAGCCCCCCTCCCCCCAGAGAAGTAGATTATCTAGACCCATTGCAATCGGTTTTCAGGCTGGCATTCGGTATAGAGAGAGATTTAGTTGTTGAAATGTGTTCGAATATTAGTAGCTCAGGTTGGTAGTTAGGCAGTTAGTTTGAGCTCCAGTTGGCAATTTGGTTGCAAACATTTTATCACCATTCGAGGGGACATCATCAATGCATTTTGAATTGTGCTCATCTGTCAGAACACAGGTCTTTAAATACTTTTTTATGAGATGCAAATTAGTCTGAATGTTGTTTGTTCAGACATTTCTGAGTCATGGTCTGATTTCGGACTGTTTGATTGGCTGGCTGTTGTTGCTGGGCTGTGTGATGCACATTAGGATTAGAGTTGTTATCTAGGTGCTTCTGAGTCATGGTCTGGTTTCAGCTGTTTGATAGTTTGAGTGTCTGGCTGTTGTTACAGAGACGTGGTCTGATTTCTTATGAGCCAACAGGTTATAATTTTGTTACTGCATAGTGGGGTGCCTGTTGGTTTATTTTAAATGCTACCTTTGGGATAGTCGTTGATGCAGTTCTTTTGTTCTCAGTGATTGGTAGATGTCAATGTGTCTGTTTATTGACTTACTGGTGGAAAACCAGGCTTCAAGGAAATCTCTTTCTCTCCTTGATTTCATTTAGATTTAGTTGTACTTGGAGATGACTTGTGACAGAGCTGTGACGGATGTGGTGCATGCATCCTTGTGCTTCTTGTCAGATACACAGAATTTAAACCACACTATTAAGAATTTAAGTTCTTAAAATCTTCCTTCCTTGGTGCAAACATTTGTTGAGTTTATTTTTTCCAGTTTCTTAATATCTCAATTTTTCTATGTTTTTAATAAAGAATTGTATGAATTTTGATATTGCTGTTGTGTTCACTCTTTATCCAGGTAGCTAATTGTTGACAGAATGACACCCATAGCTATTCACTTTATTGCATTTCTGCTTTTCCTCTTTTGAATTTTTCTCAATCTTGCCAAGCATGATATCTTTCTCTAATGATCTTTCTCTTTGCATAATGTGTTTAGGTTTGATTTCTCCCAATATTGGTCGATTTATTTGTTAAATAGTCTTAAAGCAGGGGTGTCAAACTCAAGGCCCACACGCTGAATCTGGCCCATGGGGTCCTTAGATCTGTCCCGCAAAGTCACCTTGGAAACAGCAAAGGACCAGCTTGCGGTGCCTTTGCCAGCAAAAATGGGCCTCCATTTTTGCTGGCAGAGGGTTGCAGGAGCCAAAAATGGAGATTGGGAGCCCATTTTCTCTGGCAGAGAACTTAAGCCACCACAGACACCCCTGACACAAGTGACATCAAGCTGCCCCTGCCCACCTCAGGCACACCCACCCCAGCCATGCCTACCCTGCCCCCCTGAGGTCAAATTCAACCCTGATGCAGCCCTCAATGAAATTGAGTTTGATACCCTACAACCTTACCCAAGGAATCCTTTGCCAGCACTATAGTCCAAAAGAATCTTGTTTCCTCCTGTCTTGTTATTTCGCTATCCAGCTTTCAGATCCATGGGAGGTTGTCAAAAATATTCTAGTCTAAACAAATAATGTTTTCATAAAAAAAAAAAATCTCTCCACTTAAAGACCTTGTCTAAGTCCTCCAGAACCTTTTTTCAAAATGTGACGTATCATTTGGTTTCTTGGTTCTTTGTAGTGTCACTATTGATTATTAATCAAGAAAGAGTTCTGCTCCAGCTACGGACCCCAAAGAACACAGCACACACAAACTCTATACAAAGCTTATTTTACTCAAATAACTTAGTCTTTATCAACCAAAAGCTGTTAATAAACTGTCTTAACAGCCTACGAGAATTCTGAGATAAGGTAATCACAGTCTTACTAGAGTTGGCAGAAAGTCCAGAAGCAATTTTGCAGAGAATCAAGACGCGAAGGAACGTGAACTAAAGTTGTTCCCTACAGCTTGCTGCAAGTGCCGTTCCTCCTTAAATAGGCTAAGAGAGTGGCCAATTAGCCCCAAGCCTTACTCTCATGGAGACCTCCTCCTGAGGAGCCACTCCTGCCTTTTGGCAGCTCTGTGTGCCCGTGCATTGAGAAGAGGCTCCTCCTCTTCGTCCTCTTCACTTAAAGGAGCTTCTGGAGGTTCTGAAGGCCCTGTCCCCTGCCTCTGGCACCACATCTTTTCTAGCCTCCTCACTGTCTGACTCAAGCGCCAGCTGCCCAGGCTGCTGGCGCAGCACCACACCAGCCTCCTCGTTGTCGGAATCAGCTACAATCTGCACAGGCCGCTGATGGGCCACAACAGAAAGTTGAAGTTATCAACTATTTCTATTTTTTTTTCAGTCAAATATGAAATTATTACAGGTAGGCCTATTTGTAAGTCATGACAGTCAAACGTTGAGGCACCCATATTATTGGAATTTTCCAGGCTTTTTTGCAATGTTTGTTAAATGAATGCCATGGTTGTTAGGTGAACCCACTGATTTGAATGAGCATTCCAGCAACAACCAGTAAAACATTTTGTGAATTATAATCATGTGATCACACAACTCCCCACCCAGTTGCAAACCTGACCCACCTGACATGTGGTCAGATGACAACTTCTGCAGGTGCTTTATGGGCCTTGAAGTCTATTCTGTCATAACTTTGAACGGTCATAAAACAACCAATCCTAAATCAAGATTTAACAATAATGTTATCAGTTGTTAGAATCTTTGTTTTCCTCACATTAAGGCGAATGTCCATCTAGACACTGTGTTCCTTGATCTTGATAACGGAGACCATCTTCACTTTCAGTGAGTAACATGGTATCATAAACACAGTAAAGATGTTCATGCATTCCATCTGATTTTTACATCTCAATTTTCTTGATATTGTCCCCTCCGTTGATTATTTGTTCCATATATAGATTAAATAACTGTGGAGAAAATATGGAGCCTTATCCTATCAGATCTGCAGTGATGTCTCTTGGTCCTTGTCCTTTCCTGAACCCTGCTTGCACTTTGAGCAGTTCTTACTTCAGGCATGGCATTAGTGTCCACTGAATGATCTTTAGTAGAATTTGGAATCGTGTGGGATTAGAGCAATTATGCTCTCTGTGTGTGTGTGTGTGTGTGTATACAACTGGTACTGAAGAAAGTATTCAATAGTTATTAGGTATACATAATCCAGGAAGGAAGGAAGGAAAGAAGGGAGGGAGGGAGGGAGGGAGGGAAGGAAGGAAGGAAGGAAGGAAAGAAGGAAGGAAGGAAGGAAGGAAGGAGGGACAAAGAAAGAAATTCAAGATTCTCCTACCTTGATCCTCTTTGGTATTAGATGGGGGAGAATCTTTGCCACACTTTCAAGAGTCTGTTATTATATTCTGTAGTGATATAGGTAGTTCTTGACTTGCAATTTATGGCCACAATTGGGACCTGAATTTCTGTTGCTAAGCAAGGCAGTTGTTAAGTGAGTCATGATTAATTTTTCAATCTTTTTGCCATGGTGAGTTGTTAAGCAACTCACTCGTAGTTATTAAACATGAATCATACACTTGTTAAGTAAACCTGATTTCCCCCATTGACTTTGCTTGTTGGAAGCCAGCTGTGAAGGTCACAAATCAGGATCACTTGGTATCCTGCAACTGTCATAAATACAGGTCGATGCCAAGTGCCTGAATTTTTATCACATGAGTATAGGGATGCTGTTATGGCTGTAAGTGTGAGGATTGGTTCTGGATCATCGAACAGTTGCTACATGAGTGATTATAAGTCAAGGACTACCTGTAGTTCCAGTAGTTTTTATGAATTTTTTTTCCTGATTTGCCCTACCTGACAGATAGTTTCCCCACTCACTTTGATTACCAGTAATGGTATGAAGGCTAAAACTTTTCCATTAGGTAGGTATGATGCTATCTTCCAAATTTCCTGGAAAAGCTTTTTAAGAATTGTAACAACTGTATCTGATTGCTTTACTATTTCAAAGGGAATGCTATCAGCGCCAAGTGTTTTATTCTTTGATAAAGCTTTCTATGCTCTTTGTCCTCTTTTTTCATCAACAATGGTCCTTGATCATAAAGTATAGGCTGAAAAGGCTGTTGATCCATTTGATCTTTATGGTATAATGATCTGGTGTGTTCTTTCCATCTTTTCTTGATCTTCTCGGCATCATTCAGCATGAATTCTTGAGTGTGTGTTAGCATTTCAAGTTGAGTCTGGAATTTTATTTTTAACTCTCATATCTTTTCAAATACTTGTTTTGTTCTTTAACATTTTTTCATTTTACTTTTGGACATGCATTTTTGTGGTAGTGTGTCTTGTTGTGTTGTGTTGTCTTGGAAATTTTGGCACAGATCTCTTTTGCCCTCTAATTTTGGGTTTTGTATGTTTCCAAGCAATTTTTAGTTTTCTATTATTCATTTTGGCTGTTTTTACTTTTTCACGTTTGCAAGGGCTTTTAATACAATTTGATATCTTCTCATGCCTCTGATATCCTGTTGTACAGTGGACTGATTTTGCACCTGACCTTTAAATTCTGCTGGTATATTTAAGGTCATACTTCACTGCATTTATGACTGTCTTGCTCTTTTTTCAACTTTAGCACAGAATGCCATCCTTTTCCCTGTCATTTATTTTTTTTTCTTTTTTTTTGCCACTGCTTGATGCTGGGTAGCTGAAAGAGAGTCACTCAATGAAAACATATGATGTCTTTTAAAGTGGGCAGTTCCCTGTAGTTTTTGGATTATCAGCTATCTGGAATTCTGGCATTAGCATTAGGGATCAAGGCAGGAAGTTGGAGCTTAGTATCCAGCATTGTTGTATGTCCTGTTAATATTATTAATATTATCCTCTTAATCCTGGTATAATGACACTTTCTAAATACTGATATTTTGCTGGCTTGAGATCATCCCTGAACAGATGTGCTTCTCCTTAAAGTAATTTGCCCAGAACACCAGCTGCTGTTGGTGATGTCAAACAAACTGCAGCTGATGCTCGGCTCCTGGCACTGCTCTTGGCAGTGGCAGCAAAGGGAGTAGGGTCAGCTTAGTCATGAGCAAAGTGGCTGCCCTAAGTGACAGCTGCTGGAGGGATGGTGACAGCAGCAGCCCTTCCTGATGATTCTCAAGAACTCCACAGTTGTTCTTCTGTTGGAAAACAGAATTACAAGCAATGCCATGTAGACCTCAAGCTAATTTGTTTCCCTCAAGTATGATCAAAGATTTGGTGTTGATGAAAGATTCAACTGCCAGCCAGATCTTTGCCTCAAGAAGACACCTGTCTTAAGTCAGCTTTGAAAGGGAGTTTCTGGGAGAGGAAAAATGTTTTTTGAGCCCACTCCACCAACTTTTCAGAGTCACTCTGTGGTGGGATGGGCAGCAAACAAATTTAATAAATAATAATTTCTGTCATCATTCCTGCTTCCTCTGCTGCTTTGCTCAGATGGACTCAATCTCTCCACTGTAGTGAGAAATTGTGGCTGAAACTCATAAATTTTGATAAGCCACTCTGAATTTGTTTCTGTCAATTTCTGGGTTTTGCCATTTCAAGGATTTTTATTTGTTTATTTTCTGTTTGTAAGTTTAGTTTGTCCTATCTCCATACTCATGGACATTTTTTTATATATTCTATGCATATTTCTCCAACTATAGGCAGCCCAGCTTGCTGAAAAAAGAGAGTTTTAAGGGCATGGCGGAAGGTACCGAGGTCTTGGATTCTCCTTATCTCTGGCGGCAGTTGGTTCCGGAGGGTAGGTGCCCCCACAGAGAAGGCCTTCCCCCTGGGGGTCACCAGCCTACATTGTTTGGCTGATGGCACCCCGAGGAGACCCGCTCTGTGGGAGCACACGGGTCGGTGGGAGGTCATTGGTAGCAGCAGGCGGTCTCAAAGATAACTAGGTCCTATGCCATAGAGCGCTTTAAAGGTGATAACCAACACCTTTATTATTATTGTTTGGTTTTTTTTCAAATGAGTACTTCCACAATCATGGACTTGACCCAATCACAGTCCAGGAACAAATCTATTAACATCAAGAAGTAAGCTGTTCTTTTTCTTCTTTTTCTGAACCAAATCATCATGAAAATGGAAATGTGTCCATTTACAAAAAACAATGAGTGGACTTTTGGGGAATGAATGGCCTAGTTGAACCCTACTATTGTATCTACCATATTTTTCGGACTATAAAACACTTCGGACTACAAGACGCACCTAGCTTTTGGGGAGGAAAACAAGAAAAAAAATCTGCCTCCCAGCAATTTGCCTCCTTGCAGCAAACAACCTGTTCAGTTTCAGCACAGCCTGATTTAGCACGAGGAGCTGATTGGCGGTTGAAACAGCCACTCGGAATACCGCCTGTCAGCTTTTCCAGGCTGTGGGGATTGCTGCTGCCACCTATCTGCGCCATCTGGAGCGGGCTGAAAATGGAATGCGTGGAGGCCAAAAATGGTGTGCATGGAGGCCAAAAATGGAGCATGTAGAGGCAGCAATAGGTGGCAGAGGCGATGGGTGGTGACAGCGGCAATGGGCGGTGGTGATCCCCACAGCCTGGAACAGCTGATAGATGGTATTCTGGGAGGCAGATCCAACCACCAATCAGATGCTCGTGATAAATCAGGCTGTGCTGAAACTGAACAGGCTGTTTGCTGTTTGCTGCAAGGACGCAAATTGCTGGGAGGCAGAGGCCGAAAGGTGGGAGCTGGTGGGTGGGCAGGGCTTTGGCAACATTCGGTCTATAAGACACACAGACATTTCCACCCACTTTTTGGGAAGGGAAAGTGCATCTTATAAACCGAAAAATACGGTAATTTGAATGGATGCTTCTTACACAGAAAAAAAGGGGGAAATTAGAGAGAGAAACATCACAGCAGTAGCAAAAATTTCAGCCCCTCTTCCCCATTTCCCTAGGCTTCCTGATCCTGCTCTGCTCTTGTTGCTCCCTCCCCTACATTTCCTTGGACTACTACTATGGCCATTACTTTATACTCTAGTTACTAAGGTCTTGTAGGAATATAATTATCTTGCCCAATATGTATATAGCTTGCCTGCTGTCCTTTTCACTTACAAAATGAGTCAATCCTATTCACAGGAGAATTATATAGTTCTGAAAAATTTCTATGCACTAGTTCTTTAGAAATGTTTCGGCTTGTTTTTGAGGAAGGATTATTATGTATCTTTTCTTTTCTGCTGGGAATTGATTGATTTAAGAATAGTTAATACCCTTGAGGAGGTTTGAAAGCTTTCATTTGCAATGGCTAAAATGCTTTCAAAAGCTGAAGTCTAGAAAAAGGAAATCAATGGCATATCACAGACCTGTTTTCAGAATTAAAAAAATATAGATTTTATTTATTCTCTTAAAGCCTCAAGACAAACTTTTTGTTCATCTTAGGTATGGAAAATTCCAAAATAAATTTTTTCTCCCTCTGGGAAAAACATGTTCCAGATTTTTTTTCCTACTCAGTAAGAAGACCTGTTAATGTTTTAGGACAGATAGTGACATCCTGATGTTGCAAAGGAACCTTCAACCCCATCTGCGTAAATGAAGTTTTGTTAGTTTGAGGAAAACATTCACCGTATGTGCTGCACTAACTATTAGCGGCTTTTCATTATAGTTGTCGACTGAATATCCAAACAACCTTGACTGCAAACATGATTGATTAATTATTAATAAATCATGCTTTTAAAACAAAGCTCGCATGCTTAGTTCATCATTTGTCAATGTTCTTGAAAAAGAGTTCCTGGCTTATTTCTAGTTAGTTCCAGGATTAAATTGCTCATTGCTGAAACAAAAGAACCACAGAAAATGACTGCTGTTCTATTTTGGTATCTATCTCCTTAGGAAATTAGCAGTGGATCAGACAAGGAAGTAGAAAAAAAATATCCTGGAAGAAGACCATCATGACAATCGTTTGCTCAACATACAAATTATTATTTAATTTGTGGACGCCATCTCATTGCCTCTGTTTTTAGAGACCCTTTTAAACTAATTTTTTATCATATAATAACAAAATCTCTTAGCATAAATTTGCTAGTCACAAGTAATCCCTGTGTCATTAATCACAAATGAATGCACAGTCAGTAACTGCACTCAAATCTTATTTTCTATTATCAGTTTTCTAAAATTAAAGACTCATGCTACTACTACTTGCATTACTGCTTGTAAGGTTCGATTAATATCTTTTTAGCTACTGATTCCATCTGCGGCACTAACCAAAATATTCTTGGCTTTTATCTGTTCAGCTGACTGGCAGTGAATATGAGAAGTTGGGGAAGGCAGGAAGGACATAAAGGACTAAAGTGAACAGGTGAACAGATCATCAAAGGAGCTACAGAAAACTCCCCTAGGCGGACACTATTAAAGTACTAAGTTTAACAGGCAACAATATGGACATTTCTTTCTCCTTAACATGTAGAGAACATAGCTGGGTTAACCCTGCAGTCCTCAAAATCATATGACAATCCAAAGCAGTTGGGTCTTTCTCCAGAGTCCTTTGTCAGATTGCTATCAAATTGTTATAAATAATATAGCAAAAGAAGGCAATATTATGATCTGTAACTACAGTATATTAATTAACCATAGAATTAATCATATTAACTATATCAAATTAATTGATTCATAGGAGGGGTCAAAAAGTCAATGCTTGCAACCTTAAAAATGGGTTTGATTATGTGGTTCCTTTTTTAACCCTTCATGTGAGTGTATCTGATTTAACTTCATTTAAGGAGGTTAACTCAGATATAATTTCAATACACTGACAGAGAAATCTCATGGATTTGTAGTTACTGGAGAGACAGAGAATGTATGTGCTGGCACTGATAATTCATTCTGATGGTGAGAGAGAAATCCCCAAATTTCACAGGAAATCTTTCCTTCCTTCCTTCCTTCCTTCCTTCCTTCCTTCCTTCCTTCCTTCCTTCCTTCCTTCCTTCCTTCCTTCCTTCCTTCTTTCCTGTCATCCAAAGGTGATGAATTCAGTTCTGCTGCTGTGAATATAAGATGATATAGACTGTTATTTTTTTTCTGCAACTGACAAACATTTATCCTGGCAACAGATCAAACATGTTTTTTAAAAGATAGAGATTTGTGCTATTGGCATGCTGCTGTGAGCCCAAGTCATTGTTTATAGCAATGTGTAGAACTAGTGATTTGGCAAATATAACAAGTATATTGAAGAATAATTACATCCTGAATCCTGAGTATTGTCAGTGTGCCTCTTCCAGTAGAGAAATACGCCATAAAAAGACTGTAGGCATCTTATTAGATGCCCATATTTAGTCTAGCATATGAGCAACTTCTGCACCCACATTAAGAGACATGTTTCTCTTTATGGCAAGTATGAAAGAGAAAAGCCTATAGCGCTGATTGAAAGATAAAGGAAGAACAAAAGGCAAACAATAGAAAAATAGCCTTAAGTTACAGATGAACAAATCCTGGACGAATCTTAGGAAAACCTGCCTAACTGTAAGAGCGGTGTGATGGAGTGTGAAAGAAAGAGCAAGGCAGAGGACAGGCATGGAGCAAGGATAGGAAAGGCAAAATGCAAACAACAGAAGTGGTAGCATGGGCTTGCATGGCAGCTGAGGTGGTGGACTAAAGATTGCCTTTAGGGTAAAGGATAGATTTTGACTTTAGAGTTGAAGGATAAGAGTATAATGGCATCAAGGAATTTTACTGCACAATAAACACCGCTTCATGCAAAAAGCCAATTAGCTGTTCTTTCTCCTGGCTTATTATACAATAAGTCTGCATCTATAGATAACAAACTAAATGTGAAACATTTTAACGTAATTCATCCTTGTCCAGCGACCTCAGAGGTGGCATGCAAGCTGTCAAACAAGATTGGACAAGCTGATTTCTATTGTACTGAGAGGCAAGGGAGCCTTCTAAGGAAATGCTTTTTAAAAGAAAGGTTTGGGAAAGGGAGGAGGGAAGACACAGACTGCTTGCTGTTTGGTAGTGTGCTGCACAAGATGTTGGAGCTTTTTTAACGCATAATTTCTGAGCAAGTGTGGATGGCTGTTATTTTCAATCACGCACCTACCAACACTGTTATTAGAGAGATTTGAAAATATCTTCAGATTTCGCTACTAGTAATACCACCAAGTGAACCTTTGAAAATAAATCAATTGGCCTAAAAATTGCTAGCTTCAATTATATTAATACACATGGACCAGTGGTGAAATCTGAACCGGTTTACTACTGGTTCGCTGGCTGCCCATGCGCAATGTTCATCATGCACCAAATGTGAAGTGTGTGTATGCAGTGCACATCAAATGGAGGCATGGGGTAAGTAGAACAGTGAACGGGGGGTGGGGGCTGATCAGTTCTGGCGTGCTGTCTTTTTTTTATTTTTAAAAGCATTTTTTTTACAACCTATTCAGCCAAATAGGTTGTAAAAAATGCTTTTAAAAGTTAAAAAAAGGCTCTGATGATCAGGCAGCTCAGCTGGGATTGTCAGAGCCTTTTTTTTACTTTTTAAAAGCATTTTTAAAAAGAAGCGGCAAGCAGGCGACTGGGCGATTGGGTGGGCAGGGGCAGGGGGCAGGGATTTTTGCTACCAGTTTTCCGAACCACCCGCCACCATTGCTACCAGATCAGTTGATCCGGTCCAAACTGGGAGCATTTCACCCCTGACATGGACCTATTGTTGTGACCCCGACTCCTGAGCCTGTCCTAACAGAGGAAGAGGACTCAGAAGGTGATGGGGAGGAACTGATAAGGGCTCCCTCTCCAGGATCCTCCTCCCTGGCAATGCCTCAGGTTCCATCCGAAGGCCAAATGGAACAGCCTGGGATATGCCAGGAGGAAAGCATATCGGAACAACAACAGATCGGGAGCGAGGATGATGAATCCTGGCTTGATCCCAGGCAGCATGGGAGGGAGAAGCGTGCACAGCAACGAAAGAGGTGTGGGAGGGCCAGAGATTGAGCTGAGTCACTGAGCCACACCCCACAAGAAATAAAAGCGGGTATGGTTGCTCTTCACGCTTTGTGACGGGTCAAAGTTAAAAACCTGATAGTCACATCACATTACCTGAAATCTGGCTTGTGCGTATTTGGATTGGACCTTGGCTAACTCTTGCTTTGTGGATTACTTTTTGCTACTGAACCAGACTGAGGATAAACTCTCTCTTGCTAACTTTGAGTGAAAACTGACTTGGCAGGCATTTCACAGTTTACTGCCAAAACTTTTATCTACAAGGGTTTCTAGTCTGATTGCTTAATAAAATTTTGGCAGGCGTGCCTGGTTGTGTGTTTGCCTGTGTGGGGAAGGGGGACAGAACCTCTATATTTTTTTCTTTCCATTCCATTCATATCTACCGAGCAGTTCTCAATAAACTAATTTTCTTTCTCTTGTTAATTTTTTAAATATGTATGTCTCCATAGGTTTTATTCTGTTTTATTTTACTGCTTTTCTCTGCACTTTTTCTACAAATATTGAAAATTTTGTTTTGGAGTGGTCTGTTTTGTATAGAATCCTGTTTGCACATACAACCAGGTGTAACTTACATCTGCAAGGACAGTCCTACATAAAACAACGCATTCTCAATTTATAGTTGAGAATAGAGGCATGGTGGCTCAGTGACTTAATGACGTTCAGTGACTTAATGACGTTGGCAACGGTCTTTGCTCTAGCTATTCAAGTCCTAACACTGCATGATGGGATGAGCTTCCATCACTCACCTCAGCTTCTGCCCACCTCACAGTTCAAAAGCATGTTCTATATGTGTAGATAAATAGGTATCACTTCAGTGGGTAGATGAACTGGTGCTTAGCATGGATGGTCAGAATCCTGGTCAGCGCTGAACCTTCCCAGTTGCAACACCCATTTATGAGGCAGTTTTGGTGGAGGGAGAGGACCTCCAATAATGTTGGAGAAAAGGTACTCATCTTTCTTTCTGGGATGGAGATAGCTGCCTTGCTGTGGAGCACCTTGGAAAGCCTGTGAGAGTGAACCAAACAGAGCTAGCAAACAGGCAGCCAAACTACACTGCATTAGGAGTATAAGTCTCCTGGCTAATGTAACATTGCCATATGCTAAATAAATAAAGAACTGCGAATGACAAGACCATAAGTCACAGTGCACAGCAGCTCAGAGTCCAGGAAAAGTACAACTGGCAGACTTACTGAAGCTGACTGAAGAATCTTCTGATTTTATTGCTATCATAATGAATTTCACATAACTGTTATTTTGTATTAGGAAACATTAATCTATTTTTTTTTTAATATTTCATGGAAAAAGTTCACTTAGTTCCCATCTGCCTCTACTTCCTTTCTGTACTTCTTCCTTTTAAACCTAAATTTAAAATAACTATAAATCACAATGAAACATAAAAATGACAAGCCACTTTATGATCAAGATCGGTTGCAACATCTAAATAACAATGCATTATTAAAGTGCCAGAGTTACCGTATTTTTCAGAGTATAAGGTGCACCTTTCCCTCCCCATAAAAGGGGTTGAAAATTTAGGTGCGTTGTATACAACGAATGTAGCCCCACCCACCCACTGCCCCCCACCCTTTGGCCTCTGCCTTCCTTGCAAGCAAACAGCAAGAAAAACAGCTCCTTTCAGCTTCCGCACAGCCTAATTAGCATAAGTTGATTGGATCGGCCTCCGAACTCTCAGCTGATTTGCTCTCAGCCTGTTTTGTGGAGGGCTTTGCTGCTTGCTGCAAAGAGGTAAATTGCTGGTGCAGATTTTCTTTTCCTTGTGCTAATCAAGCTATCCTGAAAACGAAAATGAAAGTAAAACAGGCTGTTTGCTGTTTGCTGCAAATGAGGCAAAATTGCTCAGAGGCAGGGGCAGAGGGAGATTTCTTTTTCTTCTTTTCCTCACCAAAAAAGGTGTGTCTTATACTCCAAAAATATGGTAAATTAGTTCTTGCAGTGACTGTCTGAGCTTCTGTGTGTCCTACAAGGACACGACTTGCAGAAATGATATTTTGCTGCTTTTGGCTCTTCTGGCACTATGGAATTCTTTTCTTGCACAGTTTTTTCTGTGCAAGAATTTAAGCAAACAGAAAACCATCCTGTTAAAACTGCCTTCCAGTGAATTTGTAATTGGCTTTTATGCAATGAGAAGTAATCTGATTTTTTTCTGTATTGGGTGGCTGTTTATCTGATCATGCTTCTGTCTGTATTGAACAATATTGTGAGGACATAACCATAAAAAGCCACTTTAAAAATACTAATACAATTAGAAAAATAATGACTAAAAAACCCCAAACAAATAGAAAAGAGCTCATAAAAGTAGCAGGTGAAAAAGAATACAATTCTTAACCAAATGGCTTGTGCCAATCAAATTGGGTACTTGGCAAGTAATCACCAAAGATAAATCCAATCAACCATATAAAAAATTGTATTTTAATTCCTCCAAGCAACGAGCAGAAACCACTTTGTTTCTCCTTTTTCTTGAAATAAAGGAACAAATTTGCTTCTGTTCAATATGGCTGCCTAAGACATTGTGATGATGTTCAAAATATCATCTGTTCAGACAGCAGGTCCTGCATTGTTTTGTTTTCTTGTTTGTAAAATCTAGTAGTAAAAATGGTTTTGAAAACTGTTGCAGGAGAGCCTGCAAATTTTCTCTCTAAAGCTTATTTATAGGACCAGTATGTTCTGGTGCGAGCTGACAAAAGTTTTCCATCTGCCAGAAAAGTAAAATTCTCATTCAGCAGGTCTAACTCCTTTCTGTTCCCCCCCTACTTTTTTTTCCCAATGGGAGACTACCTGCTGCACAGCTGCTGAGGGCAACGTATCATTGCAAAAGTATAATGTGGCACACTTAAACCTGTGTTTCTCATTGTTCTGGAAAGCAGTTTCCTGCTAATAATGGAAAAGGTGACAATGTAATGCATTAAAGGCCACTTTCCCATTGTTTGGTAAAGTCCTTACGTCATTAAATTGTGGGGTTCGTATAAGGCCTAAACAATAAACTCTACTTGATTGCAATAGAAAAGGCTCTTTTGATATTTTATAGCAGCTCAGACTGCCTGCTATCTATAATTACAGTCAATATTTCGACTGGAGGAAAATGCCTTAATTTGCTTAATGTTTCATGCGTGGAAAAACAATCAAGCGTTTCCTTCATTTGTAATTATGTTACTGGCTCTAGGTGCACTTTTCCAAATTATAGCCAAGCCTGCCCAACTTAAGTACTCAGCTTCAAATCTTTTCACATTTAGCTGTCCTGCCACTGCCGAATTCCACCAAGATAAGCCTCTTTCCTTGGCCACAGACCTCTTCAAAATTCTAATTCTATATTCAGGAACCTAAATTCCTATTAATATGCTCCCTAATCTTGGTTGGGTTACCTGGAAAATGAACAGGTTTGGGCACAGATCCTTGTGTTAACATTGTGCCAATTTACCTGCTGTCATTATTTTACAGATGCTGGCCAGATCATGTTTATTGGCTCTTGCAGCCTGAGGCTGGCTTGTTCATTGTGCAGTAAGATTTTGCACAGAGAAGCACCATGTGTTTAACTACAAGTATGATGACATTGGCAGCTGTTCTACTGTTCTACTATTATCCATTTCTAAAGAGGCTTAGTGAGGAATCAGAACATGCATCATACCAGAGTTAGCCACCCCATCCACCACCCCCCACCCCGGAAGTAGTTGTGCTATCTAGTTGTTTTGAGGGAGAAAGTAAAAAACTGCTCATATACAGACTATTCAATTTCACATACTCTAAAATATGTAGCCAAGCTTTGTGCACACAGACAAAAATGTGTCCTCTCATGGCTGCCAGTATTGGCCCTAAACAGACAAGTTTCTTTCTACATAGTTGTAGCTTCTAGACCAGTGATGGCTAACCTTTTTGCCATTGTGCGCCAAAAGTAGGGGGAATGCGGGGAGAGGTTGTGCGCACGCATGCCCACGCCCATAATTCTTTGTGCCCTGCCCCCATGCATGTGTGCACGACCCCCCCCCCCCGTGTTCCCCCACCTTTGGCATGATGGCCAGTAGGCCCATTTTTCGCTCTCTCTGGGCCCCAGAGCTTTTCTAGGAGCCTGGGGAGGGCGAAAACGACCTTTCCCACCCCCTGGAGGCCCTCCGGGGGCTGGAAGCAGCCCGTTTGCTGGCTCCCGGTGGTCCCAGAGGGCCCGAAATCAGCTGGCGGAGCTGAACTCACAAGCCCACCAATATGGCTCTGTGTGCCACCTCTGGCATGCATGCCATAGGTTTGCCATAGGTTTGCCATCACAGTTCTAGACTAAGAAACCTCCTCCTTAGCTTGTAGTTCCTTGGAATTTGATAGATTCTTTTTTTCTCACATGGTCATTCCAGTTTATTCTGATTCCTAATTTGGCAACATTTCCATGAGACTAAGTGGCAATTTGCACAACTTCACTCCTTTTTTTTTTTTTTTTTTGTTGCAACAAAGGACATTAAGGAACTGCAATAAGGCAGCAGAATACTTGAAATACTGATAGATAGTTATATGGACCAAGTGCTGAGTTCTTACTGACATAGCTTAGTCTACCTAGCTCAGTTGATCTCACTGACCAAAAACAAAGAGGTATCATTTTTATAGCATTCACTCTTGGGGAAAAATGGAATAAAAAAGGTGGGAAATCAATATAGGGAGCTGTTTACATTAGGCCAGACTGTCAATTTATTTCAGTGCTACTGGTAGCTACAGTAAATTTCCTTTTTTGCATATAAGTTTTATTTTGATTAAAATGGTAAAAAAATAATACAAACTAAATTTAAAGGAAGAAAAAAGAGAAAGAATATGATAAAAATATATAAAGAAATGACTTTAAAGTTTCATTACATATGTAGACAAAATTAGTAATGCAACATCCCTTGTAAAGTTATTGACAGATATTTCTTCATCTCATATCTCATCCCTTATTTGTATGTAAATTCCTAAAACATCAACTTTAATTCTGATATCAGCAAAAAAGGGTTTCTTTGCAAAGACACATCTTACTTTTACTTTAATCAAATAAACCAACTTTACATTTCTTCCTTTTACTTATGATAGTTTTCATTTTTAATTCATTCAAATATTGTAGGATTTGATTCCTCTTCAATTCTTCTTTATCCCATTGTATAGACCTCTGGGTTTAACAAGCTTCTTTTATAGATTCAACCAGAAAACATTCTCTAGATCATTCTCTTGGTTTGTTATTTGTATTAATTTTTAAAACTTCAGCCAGTTTCTTTGGTATACCAATAAAGCATTCTTTTTCAAATAATTCTTTTGGCCTATCATTTGTAGTTCCATATTTGGTACTTCTCTATCTTGTCTTATAAACCAAGATATAAACCAAAATAACTCTGATTCTCACAAGAAACAATTTATTTTTTATAAGTTAATTCCAAAATTTTACAGTAAAATCAATTTTCAAAATTTAGTTGAACCCATAATCCATTTTAACTTTCTTAGATCATAGTCTTATTTAATTTTTTGCAGTTTATTTCAAATTCCTTAAATTCTTATGCTTGTAATTAATTTTTCATTTTTTTCAGCATTGAGTCAATCCTACCCAGTGACTTTTCAAACTTATTGTCCCAAAGGTTTCTAATAGCTTTAAGATGGTTAACAGGCAAATGCCAAAACTGATCGAGGTTGTGAACATAGTGTTCTTTAAAAGACTCCCCTGAGGTTATGACCAAAGTGACTAATTCATTCATCCCAGTACTCAAATCCATGGAAGACCACTTTTCTGCGGTTTCCTTGTGAACAGCAGCCAATCAGAACACATTTGGGCAATCTCCCATCCTTTCCTTATCCTGAGAGGTTCCAGAGAACTAGTCTGCTCACCAGTTTGAAAGACTGTTCAGTTTTTGATTTAAATATATTGAGCCATTAGCAGAGGAAGCACTTTAATAAGCACTCACTTTCTTATTCTAGTCAATGATTTCCAGATTTGCAGCTAGGGATATAAATTACCATATATAAATTATATAGAACTTGGAGAGGTGCATAATTAGTTACTTTATTACTTTTCCTATTCTTGCCTTTTGCTTTGTAAAAATGCAGATCGCAATCTCCTTCATTATAATGTTTGTCTTTTTGGCCAGCATATAAATTTGCGGTCTTGTTTAATTCAATTTATAATTGTAAAGAGCCTTCAATTCATTAATCAGTGCCTTTAAGTACATTCTTGGTCTAGTGAAGCCATCTGTGTAGTACACAAAAAGAAAAGTCTGAGATAATGCTGGGAACTTTTCAATTGACTTCTACATCACTGTGTGAAGATAAGGCTCTGCTAGGCAAAATATTAAAGAATCAGAGGGAAAAGATTGGCTTAGCCAAGTCAAGTGACATCACCAAGCTATCAGCCACACCATCTATGACCTTTCTTGAAAGTAGTATGGCTGCTTCCTAACTGTAAAAATTTCATTGCCCTGGCAGTTCTCAATAACTTGCAATTAAAAATATTTTTTGAAGGTTAGGGTATACATTTTAAAGAAATGGAATATATCTACTGCAAAACCATTGCTGCCCAGTTTCTTTTTAAATATTTTTGTAGTGGCACAAATTATTTATTTAACTACTGGTTTTCTGCTCAAACTGAACATCTTAGTCATGTTCAATTTGTCCTTTTAAAATCTATACAAAGAGATGGATATCTGCAGGAAGAGTTATAAAAGTCAATATGTATTTATTTTCTTATTTAGTACAAATAAATCATATTTATAAAGCTGAGAGCCAGCTAGGTCTAGTGGTTAGGGCACAAGGGTAGAAACAGGACTGTGAGTTCTAAGCCCACTTTAGGCATGAAAGCCAACTGGGTGACTTTGGGCCTGTCACGCTCTGTCAGGCAACAATGTCAGACTCAGGCGACAAGCTAGTCAGTTAATTCCTGTCCCCACCAATGAATCAACATTTGCAGGAAAACTCTAGGGGGAAAAAACTCATATTTATGAGGCTGCCCAATTCCAGGCAACTTTGGGTGTGGGGGTGGGGGGCTGCAAGAAACAATGAGTGCTTGCATGGAAGGCTCACAAGGAGTTCTTTGGAGTAGATTGGAAAATTTTAAACAAGCAGCAACTTGTAAGATAGCAATGGCAAACCACTCCTGCATTGCTGCTAGGAAAGCAACATGGATGTGACAGTGAAGTCACCAGGACTCAAAGTAGACTGAGGAAGACGTTCCCTTTACCTTTTAGTAGAGAGTTGCCTTGGTTACTGTTGCTATAGAATGGAGACTTCATGCCAACACTTTAAAAACTCTAAAGTTGAAATGCTGAGTAAAGCCCCAAATCTCCTCCCCACAATATATGTTTGTTTCTCCTTTAAACGCATATGCAAGTCAGTTTAAAAGTTAGGACATGACTATGAAAAAAAAAATAGACTGTTGCATAAATATCACACTTTTCATCTGCAAACATAAAACACTGATCCAGAAATATACCCTTAAACACTTTGCCAGGTAAGCTAGTCTGAAGGATAATGATTGATCCACAGATACCAGTAAACTTCCTGGTTAGGCAGATCTCCCTGCTTTTAATCCAATATTCTAATCAATATGCATTTGATGTTACAGATGAGGGGAGCAGAGTTGTAAAGGAAGCCAATCTTCTGGTGGAATCCTGCCAGAAAAGATCTAGAGGCCAGACGCTGAAGCTTCCGTGAGAGTCAGTGAAGCCTCCAGTAAGCAATTGACCCAGGACTAAGTTGTTTCAAGAAAGCTCCGGCCGGAGGGAGCTTCAGCAAGATTTGAAGAACAGATTTAATGTGAAGGTCATAGGAAACAGTAAGAGCCGAAAGCAGAGTACATCTGCTCTACTACATCTGCTCTGACTGTGTGGGATTTAGCTGGGATAGAGTTTAAGAAGAAGCTGGTTGGAAGGAAGAGCAATTGGAAGCTTTTTTGATAGGAAAGCTCCTAGAAACAAACCCTGTTATTTTGGCATATTAAGTGGAGTTCCCTTATTTCAACTGTTTGGAAAATAATGCTTTATTTCTTTTTGTAGTTCTCTTTTAATCAAGATCCTATTTCTGTTGATCTAGAAAAGTTGTTTCATATGTATTCCATTGAAGCAGGTTATTGGATTCATAATAACCTGCTAATAACATTCAATGATAAAAAGATTCATGCAGTCATATCTCCACATTTTGAAAATTTTATCAAAAGAAGTATTGCTGGTAGATTAACTAACATGAAAGGCTCTGAGGTTCTAGGCCAGCCCTGTCCCATCTGGGTTGAATATTCTTGGATAAGAAAGGATGCCTAAAGATTGGTTCTTTGACAGAGTACTAATGATTTCTTGATCTGATGTGCCTTTTGGCTTGTAGATCATTCTCATCTTCAGAGCAAGAGAGGAAGGGAGATAGATAATAAGATTGTTGCTGCCTTTGCTTTTTCTTGAAATGGTGTCCAAAGGCTTACTCAACTGCCCAACTGACCCATTGCTAGAATAGGCATGCAACTATTTATGGACGATAGAAACAGATGGCATTGTTCTCTATCAATAGCCAAGATGCATGCTTCCAATATACTGTGCTTCCAGTATACTTTTCCTGGTATGTCCCCTCAAATGATCTTGTTCATTTGGGATAGAGTACTTCAGTTTGTTGCAGAGCAGTTCATCCAGAGCAGTTCATTAGCTAATTTGCAGAGGAAGAACCACCCTTCAGTTAGTTAGTTAGTTAGTTAGTTAGTTAGTTAGTTAGTTTATTAAATTTATATACCGCCCTTCTCCTAGTGGACTCAGGGTGGTGCACAGCCAGGAATAAAAAACACTTCAATACAAAATTTAAAATTTGTAAAAGAATTAAACAAGTTTTGGCCCAGAAAATTTAAAAACCCATAGACAATGGGATAGTTAATCCAGTGTGTTCCAGAAAGCGGAGACCTAGACCTGCTGGAGTGCAAGGTAAGCACTGAAGGGATGATACTTCTACTGTTGAAACAATATTTCCTTAATTTATTCCTTTATCTAATTTCTACACCAACTATCTCAACTATATGACTCTTAGAACTTAGAATAACAAAGTTGGAAGGGACCTTGGAGGTCTTCTAGTCAGACAGGAAACCCTACAGCACTTCAGATAAATGGTTATCCAACATCTTAAAAATTTCCAGTATTGGGGCATTCCCAATCTCTGCAGGCAAGTTGTTCCACTTATTAATTGTTCTAACTGTCAGGAAATTTCTCCTTAGTTCTAAATTGCTTCTCTCCTTGATTAGTTTCCACCCATTGCTTCTTGTTCTACCCTCAGGTGCTTTGAAGAATTGTTTGACTCTCTCTTCTTTGTGGCAACCCCTGAGATATTGGAACACTGCTATCATGTCTCCCCTAGTCCTTCTCTTCATCAAACTAGGCATACCCAGTTCCTGCAACCGTTCTTCATATGTTTTAGCCTCCAGTCCCCTAATCATCTTTGTTGCTCTTCGCTGCACTCTTTCTAGAGTCTCAACATCTTTTTTACATCATGGTGACCAAAACTGAATGCAATATTCCAAGTGTGGCCTTATCAAGGCGTTATAAAGTGGTATTAACATTTCACGTGATCTTGATTCTATCCCTCTGTTTATGCAGCCCAGAACTGTGTTGGCTTTTTTGGCAGCTGCTGCACACTGCTGACTCATATCTAAATGGTTGTCCACTAGGACTCCCTCTCACAATTACTACTATTGAGCAAGGTACTACATATACGGTACTTGTGCATTTTGTTTTTCTTCCTTAAATGTAGAACCTTGCTATTTTCACTGTTGAATTTCATTTTGTTAGATAGCGCCCAATGTTCCAGTCTGTTAAGATCCTTCTGTATCTTGAGCCTGTCTTCTGGAGTGTTGGCTATTCCTGCCAGCTTGATGTCATCTGCAAATTTGATGAGTTCCCCATCTATCCCCTTGTCCAAGTCATTGATGATTATATTCCTCTTATATGGAACCAAGATTCCGCATAAAAGAAACAGCAATTAACATGCTGGTTCAAAAACAGGTGATAATAGAAGGGCAGAAATTAATAAAGCAATGAATTCTATTTCATTTTCTTAAAGCATAGTCCACCACTTTTCATGAAATGGTATCCAGTAGTTTCATCTATTGTGTTTCCCCAAAAATAAGACCAGGTTTTATATTAATTTTTTCTCCAAAAGACACATTAGGGCTTATTTTCCAGTTAGGTCTTATTTTCAGGGAAGTACAGTACTAAAATGCATCTGTTTGACTGACAAACTTAACTGGAACTTATTTTTGGAGGTAGGGCTTATATTACAAGCATCCTGAAAAATCATGCTAAGGCTTATTTTCCAATTGGGTCTTATTTTCAGGGAAACACAGTATTTTTCCTTGTACGGATTTCCTTGTAGATTTTTAAACTAGCAGTTAAGTTCTACAAAACCATTATTTTTAAAGAATAAGATTATATCTGTTCAACCAATTGTGCCATAATCTTCAGAATAAAACAATACTATTAAAATTAAGACACTGTAATTTTCAAGCGATCTAAATATAGAATGACAGAAATGCTGTTTCTATGTGGGAGTGTGAATATTGGGATCTGTATTTAATCAGCTGCTTCCATTGTTGTAGCCGATCATTCAGGTTTTATTAATTTTGAGACCACTGTGATTCCTGCAAACTAAGGAAACTGGATCCTACCAAATCTAATCTCAAACAAATACCATTCATAATATAATATTTCACTTTTTCTCCATTGCAATTGGAGACCCTTTTTCATTCTCTGACCGTTTTAATTCCAATTTATTACCAGTTTATATGCAGTATTTCCTAAGGCTACCAGGTCATGGCTACAAATATTTGGAAGACCACTAGATGGTATGAACAATTAGACTGACTTTATTTGCTGCTACTTAGTGGTCATCTTGATTTTAGCATTCCACATCTAATAATCTTAGTATATCCACATAGTATACTACTGTTTAGCATTGATTTCCTGCTTGTGATGATGCTGTGAATACATTTCTCTTACCTCTCTCTTGATTAAAGTGTTTTCCAACTTCTGTATTATCGGACTTTGTGGACAAAGGCTGATAATTGAGTAAATAAAAAGGTCATTGCATATTATTTTGTTTTTAATAAGCTATTGGAATGACAACTAGACCTGAACATTTAACAGCTGGCTTAATTTCATGCTGGCTTGCCTTTATTTTTCTTATGAAACAGTATTTTATTATAATGTATGAAATATCAGCAGTCATGAGAATTCACAGAAAAGAATAATGGATTTTAATGGTTAATATCATCACTTGAGATTATGCTCCCAAACAATTTGGCAGCCATAATAACTGAGGGGGAATAAATATGTGATCCAGATTCTTAGCTTCTGTAAGTCTTCTACCTGGCTCACCTGATTTTTGTAAGAAATCCATTCTGCGTATAGAATATATGAAAGTAATCTAGCCTGGAGACAATGACATAGGCACATTCAGACCAGAGGTGTGTTTCAGCAGGTTCTGACCAGTTCTGGAGAACCAGTAGTGGAAATTTTGAATAATTCGGAGAACTGGTAGTAACTAGCCCCATCTATTCTCTGCCTCCCAAATCCCAGCTGATCGGGAGGAAATGGGGATTTTGCAGTAATCTTCCCCTGGAGTGGGGTGGAAATGGAGATTTTACACTATCTTTCCCTCGCCACACCCATCAAGCCACACCCACAGAACTGGTAGTAAAAAAATTTGAAACCCACCACTGATTCAGATTTATGATTGAACGGAGAAGCATAGAATTGTTCTGCCTTTTTCCCAATTATTTTTTTCACTCAAAATTATCAAGCTACAAGAAAAGATGCTTTCTCTAAGAAGTTTTTTTCTTGAAAAAGCAGCATATAAATGTGCTGGCTTTTCAAAAGGCTTTGAAGACCTAGTTCTGTTCTCAGGTTTGGGGCCCCGTGTGTGGGAAGGACCCCATATCCTGGTGATGCTGACACAATGGATTACAATATATGTAGTTCCTATTTATATTTAATTTTTTTTCCTGTTGTTTTAATTGTTTAATGGTCTTTACGAATAATCGTATTACGATTATTCACCATCCAGAGTCCCTGCTTTGAAATTCGTGGCTAAACAAACTGAATAAATAAATACATGCAATAAATATAAATATTCCAAAGAAGAAACAAAAACAGACTCATTGTCATTATTTAACCTGACTCAGGGGAAAATCTATCCCATTTTTTTATAGAATTAGATCATTCTTAATACTTTTCACCCAGTACATTTAGGTGCAAATACATCATTTGTCTACTGCAGAAGACCAAAGGTCCTTTATGGAAAATATTTTGAGCTTAAAAAGTTCAAAAGTCCTGGAATATTCATAAGATTATAACTATATTGGGAGAATATATCCTCCCCTTGGTTATGGTTTTAAAATAAAATAGGGCTATTTTGAGTAGCTCTGTTTTAACTTTTCTAAGAGTCTCAAAGTCCTGTGGCTTAAAAAAAGAAAAGAAGAAAAATTCACCATATCTAGTAGTGCTGCTAAGGCTGGGACAGATGAGGGGGCGGGGGAAGGGACTGGGGACATCAGGAACAAATGGCAATATTTAAATAAATGTTGGCATTGCTGACCAATGATTCACAAAAACAGACCATTTCTCCCCTCATGATTTATAACTTCTTAAAGCATCATGCAACCATATAATAATAATAATAACAAAGACCAGCTGTATGTTTAGGGATGGCCTGGTGGTGCTGGAAAATATGATATACCACATGTGTGGAAACGATTTAAGAGAAAGTGTTGTATAAGGGTTTAAAATGGACAGGGGTATCCATGTGGTAGGGTCCAAATAGGAAAACTGCCACAATGATGTAAATGAAACTCTGTGTTTTATTTGCATAGCATGTGCGGCACATTAAAACATGGGCAATTTTTTGGACAACCCCTCCCACCCCACCCACTCCCCGAGAATGACTAAAAGGCTTATTGAGCTGTGTGCTGAACTATTGCAACATCCAGAATGATGTACTGTGCATAGAAAATAAGAGATTTGAACTAATAGCATTGGATACTGTTCGTGTTTGTCAGCTGGCTTGGTGAATACTGCCATGTACTGTATAAGTTTCTGCTGGGCTTCTGTGGCTGTAAGCAGGTTCTAAAACCAAGCATGCTGAGATTATTGCTTTTATTATGTGCTCAGCAAAGCTGAGGCAAATATAACTGGGAGGAACCAAAGCATCCTCCAAGGAAATCATGTGTGACCAGCAGATTGAGCAGAAAACATAGCCTAGGTAATCAGAATCTCAAAAATGTCAAGTCTTCAATCCAAGCATAATTTGCTGAGAAAGTAGGGTTACTGAGGAGCAAATTTGATTCTTAAATAGGTCACTAATCTAGGGAGTTTCAGCTTCTGTGCCTCTCAATCCTTTGTCTGCCTGCAAGGTAATCTTATTGTCCTCATGAACTTGAAATCTATTTCAAGGAATCGAAGATAAACTCTGGGACCATGACTTCCATATTCAAAGAGGCCAACATGATGTGATGCTTGCTGTGCTGAGGTCATCCAATAGTTTTCAAGGTTTTCTCCAGCTCCTGCTCCTTTTCTAAAGATGGATCATCCATGAAAGCTTTGGCACATGGGTGTTTTAGAAGATGTTTTCACATTTTCTGTAGGTGGGATGAAAGCTAGTATCCAATGTCATGACACTACTGATCTTTTGAAAGAGATGCTTCAAAGCATGTAGGAACACACATGAAGTGTATCTTTTCAAATACTTAAAGCAAATTTATGTGGCTGCTCCCAGTTGTCTTTGCAGACCTGCACATTAAGCAAAGTTGTTTAATGTGGTTTTCTAGCCAAGGAAGGCTAGAAAAAGATGCAGCTGCTTTAATAGTCTGAAAAGAAGCATACCGTATTTTCCGGCGTATAAGACGACTGGGCGTATAAGACGACCCCTGACTTTTCCTGTAAAAATATAGGGTTTGGGCTATACTTGCTGTATAAGACGACCTCTCTTCCAACGCACACCAAATAAAAATTAAAAAACATCAACTGGCTCACCCACAATGTAAAAGCAGCTGTGTTAGACCCAAAATGGGGAGTTGCATTTCAATATCAAATCATTTATCTTGACTGTTTGTGCCCCTGTGGACACCAGTGCAAGAGAGAACATAGTACCGTATTTTCTGGCATATAAGACGACTTTCTTATTAAGCTTTCTTTCTTAATTTAGCTTTCATATAAAAATAAATATAAAAATATAAAAATAAAAATAATAAAAATAAAAATAAAATAAAATAAAATTTGTGCAGCTTTCTGATATTTAGTGTGTTTCTGTAGTGTTTCACTCTAACTACACAAACGCACAAAATCTCACAAAGCTGTATGTGGAATTTTGTGTGTGTAAAGTGTGAAAGTTGTTTTTTTGGGCTTTTTGTGGCTGTGTGAGGTTCGTGCTTGTTGCAGGGGCCATTTTGGGTCTAGCACAGCTGCTTTTACATTATGGGTGAGCCAGTTGATGTTTTTTAATTTTTATTTGGTGTGCGTTGGAAGAGAGGTCGTCTTATACAGCAAGTATAGCCCAAACCCTATATTTTTACAGGAAAAGTCAGGGGTCGTCTTATACGCCCAGTCATCTTATACGCCAGAA
This sequence comes from Masticophis lateralis, assembly GCA_030761175.1. Lineage (NCBI taxonomy): Eukaryota > Metazoa > Chordata > Lepidosauria > Squamata > Colubridae > Masticophis > Masticophis lateralis. The sequence continues at coordinate 40,931,637 of JAUDYJ010000001.1, forward strand.
AATACGGTACATACACATTTCCAGAGACACTAATGTTATGGTGCATATTTCAGATCACTGCTTCAGAAAGATCAACATCATCCTAGTTACCACTGAGTATTCATTGCACTTACTTTTGTGATCATAGATAAAAAAAAATTGGGGTCATGGACTTAGTCTAAATTCCCATGGTTGCATACAGTGGAACACTCAAGGCTATTTTATTCTGTATAAATATAGAAGCTCAAGGCATCTTGAGTTTTGCTCCCTCAAATGCAGCCAAATCTGAATATTCCATTATACCGAGAGCAGTTTGTCCCAAATTCAAAATAAAACACACTTTCCATTTTCTGCATACTTCTACTCTCTGCCACTTCCCTAGTTTCCTATTTATTTTTTATAAGAAGTCATGTTCACATGTTTTGAATTAAATAAATAGCATGCAAATTGTTACACTCCTTTGGGCAGACAAGACAGAAAATCATATAAATATCATTTCTCTCTCCAGATAAAGCAACAGTGATGGCAAAGAATTTGCTACTTTCTTGATATCCCCAAGTCAGCTGCTCAGGGTAGCCACTTCATGATGTTGAACACCACAGCTGATCTTGCCATGATGTCTTTATATAACCCTTCTTGGGAACTTGAATACCAACAAGTATTCATATCCCTCTCATTGCCAAAAAAGTGATCAATTACTAGTCCAATCAAATCTTTTAGATTCTGCATTGAAAAATGATTTCACTGATTTAAAGGTTGATCCTTTTTATTGCATTGTTTGTATCTTTCTCAATTTTTTTAAACAGCTTCCCCTTTATTATACTTCAGTGTAGATGATAAGATGTATGTTTTATCAGCAGCTGTTAAACAGCAGGGTGCGTATATTAAAGGTAAAGGTTCCCCTCACACATATGTGCTAGTCATTCCCGACTCTAGGGGGCGGTGCTCGTCTCCGTATCAAAGCTGAAGAACCAACGCTGTCCGAAGACGTCATGTGGCTGGCATGACTAAACACCAAAGGCACACGGAACGCTGTTACCTTCCCACCAAAGATGGTCCCTATTTTTCTACTTGCATTTTTTATGTGTTTTTGAACTGCTAGGTTGGCAGAAGCTGGGACAAGTAATGAGAGCTCACCCTGTTACGTGGCATTAGGGATTCAAACCACTGAACTGCCGACCTTTCGATTGGCAAGCTCAGCATCTTAGCCACTGAGCCACCGTGTCCCTTGTGCGTATATTAAAATGTTCAAAATTAGGACTATTAGTGGCACTAATGGTAAAAGAGCAATAAGAAATTCATTTATTTATATATTTATTTTATTTGTTTGCTGCCTATTTTGCTGCAAGGCAACTCTGAGTGACTTACAACATTGAAACACAAGCCTAAATATAACTTATGTAAATAAATTCATGTTTAATACAAATACTATTTTACTCTATTGTATTACTTGGGGGTGGCTTCAAGAGCTCTTGGTTCATTAAACTTTTTATCTTAACTCCATTGCCCAATTTTTGACTTGCATGATTTGGTCTCTTTATTGTAATTCCCAACTGATTTATGGTACTTGTGCTGAACTCTGATGGACTTTGGCTTTCCCTACTATCTTTTGGGAACATTTTCTGACTTTCAGATATACCTCAATGCCATTGGAGGGTCTGTTGCTTTGCAGTTTGCACTCTTCGGAAATAATGAATTATATGCTGCTATCCTTTTGTTTTAAAAATCCAAGCTCTTGTCAATCATGCACATATGGTTTCTATCACTCCTTGATATAATGGAGGTACACAAAGTGCACTAGACTGACCTTGTAGGAGAAATGGGAAGCATAAAAATTTAATAAGCAAGTAAGTATATAAATAAATAAGTTCTCTACTTATATGGAGAGATACTCTACTTAATTTTGTGTAAAAGACTTGAAAATGTCTTGAGCCATTAAAGTGTGGCATTAGCAAATTACATTTACATAATTTGAAATGCCTTTCTCTAAATTTTAACAATTTCTGTATACTACGAGCAAAAACAGCTTTGGCAGGAAGCAAGAAATTAATGAGCAGGAAGATTCATGGCCTTTGGCTGTTACTCTACCATCAGTTCCTCAGCCACCCATTAAAATCTGGAAAATATCCTAATATTCATCAGGGCAAGGTGCTAGATTGGAAAAGACCTAAACTTAAATGTATGGCAGGTCCAAAAGGGCTATATCAGATTCAAAGGTATAGATAATTTTTGAAAATGTATCTGTGAAGGGAGAGGGGGAACTTCTGCTGCAATCAATCCACATTAGTACATTTCAATTTTATTCTTTGACCTGCTTTGCAACATCATTTGGAGCAGTTTATTGAAAATCTCTGGATATTCCCTCTCTCTGCCCTTTTGTGACTATTTCTAGACTATAAGTCTAATTTAGTTGTCATCTTGAATTAAACCTCATTTCAGGTTGTTGACACTAATCATTTTCTGGGTTCCAAATACAGGCTGCTCATGATCAATCACAGTGTAGGTGACAACTAGAAAATGTTTAGGAAGCATTTGAAAATTGCAAGCCATGTACTTTTTGCAAGAGCTGCTTAAACTAGCAAGCCCCTAGAAGAAGGGTTATCATCAAAGTTTTCTCTCCTATAGAGGTGAGTGCTTACGGTTGTGTATTTGATAAGTGCAGTAAGGGTTACAACATAGACATGATCCCCTTGATCAGTGGTGGGTTTCTACCAGTTCACATCAGTTTGGACGAACCAGTAATGGTAATTTGGCCTTGATCGCCAAAACGGTAGCGACTGCTGGCTGGCCACGCCCCTGAACTGGTTGCTCGGTCGCCGCTCGCTTGCCGATCTGATAGCAAAATAGTGAATATTTGGGTGGGGATGCTGAACAGGTAGCAACCGGTGACTGGTCCTGCCCCTGACTGGTCGCCACTCTGCCCACATGACACTCGTCTCACCTTCAACACGCACATCCACAGAATTGCTTCCTCCTGCCTACACACAAATAAGCATTTGCACTAGCCTACCCCCATCCCCACTGGGCTAGCGTGTCCCAAAGCCACTGGTGTTGCAGCTATAGCATGACAAGGGGGCGGCCGGGTTGCAACACCAGCAGCTTCAGGAGCAGGGGGGGGGGGACAGCAAACTTTGCAGCTGCATGTCTAAACCATAGTGTTCTTTGTTTAGTGTGTTGTGTAACCCAGGAACTGTACTTTGAAAACAAAAGTTTAGGTTTCCTGTTTTGAGTGAACCAATAAAACAGGATAATTAACTTATTCATATATAGACATCATCAGGAAACAAGCAACACGTTTTAAATGAATAATTAAATAACAGAATCTATTCTTTTATCCCCCAAACAAACGTTCTAAAAATTAATTTGCAATTAATAATTTCTCCTGGTATGGTTTGTATGGTCTTCAAAGTCTCCTATATGCATATTGTGCACGTTTAGAAAATTTCAGAACTATTGTAAGAACTACATCTATGCTGCTACAGTTTGCATTATCAGAAAGATTTTACTGTGATTTGAAAAAGATATTTTGTGTTCGCCAAGGCCAAAATATGTGACCAGATATCAGTCACTCAAGCACTCGTCACTTCTCGCCTGGACTATCGTAACGCTCTCTACATGGGGCTCCCCTTGGGGTGCACCCAGAGGCTCCAACTGGTGCAGAATGCAGCCGCGCGGGGGAAAATGGGAGCGACAGGGCGCTCCCATGTGACACCTCTCCTGCGTGAGCTGCATTGGCTGCCGGTGGACTTCCGGGTGTGCTTCAAGGTGTTGGTGATCACCTTTAAAGCACTCCATGGCTTAGGACCAGGGGACTTATGGGACCACCTTCTGTCCCCAATTGCCTCCCACTGGCTGGTTCGCTCCCACAGAGAGGGCCTCCTTAGGGTGCCGTCAGCCAGGCAATGCCAGCTGGCGACCCCCAGGGGGAGAGCCTTCTCTGTGGTAGCTCCCTCCCTCTGGAACGATCTTCCCCCAGAGTTGCGAACAATCTCAGATCTCCAGACTATTCGTAGGGCCTTAAAAACTTACTTTTTCCAGTTAGCCGGACTGGCCTGATCCCATGGTTAATTTTTAGAGTTTGATATTAAATATTAATTGAACTGTTTTAAATTTATGGGCCAAATTTTATATTAGTTGCTTTTAAAATTGTTTTAACTTTTGTAAAATTGTTTTTTACTTCTGGCTGTTCACCATCCTGAGTCCGCAAGGAGAAGGATGGTATATAACTCTAAAAAAAAATAAATAAATAAATAAATAAATAAATAAATAAATAAAAGATAAAAATTAGGAAGTTCCAAGTTTAAATCTTTGCTCTGTATTCAGATTCATAGATTTTGAATCTGAATTGCAAAAAAAAATATGAAATAATCATCTCAAATTTTAAAAATCACTTTGTTCATTAGAGTCACCATTGGCCACAGTTGTTTATTTATTTATTTATTTATTTATTAAATTTCTATACCGCCCTTCTCCTTCCGGACTCAGGGCGGTGAACAGCCAATTTAAAACCAATACAATACAATAAATTAAAACGTACTAAAATCAATATAAATTTAGGCTGAAAATACGACCGAATAAAACCGAATAAAACTCTAAAAATTTAAAAATAATTTAAAAGATTTAAAAATAGGAGGGATCAGGCAAGTCCGGCAAGTTGGAAGAAATAAGTCTTCAAAGCCCGACGAAAGGTCCGGAGGTCAGCGATAGTTCTCAGATCTGGAGGGAGATCGTTCCAGAGGGTGGGAGCTACCACAGAGAACGCTCTCCCCCTGGGGGTCGCCAGCCGGCACTGTCTGGCTGACGGCACCCTGAGGAGGCCCTCTCTGTGGGAGCGAACCGGCCGGTGGGAGGCAATAGGTGGCAGAAGGCGGTCCCGTAAGTACCCTGGTCCTAAGCCATGGAGCGCTTTAAAGGTGATTACCAACACCTTGAAACGCACCCGGAAATCAACCGGTAACCAATGCAGCTCACGCAGGAGAGGTGTCACATGGGAGCGCCCTGTCGCTCCCATAATCCCCCGCGCGGCCGCATTCTGTACCAGCTGAAGCCTCCGGATGCATCCCAAGGGGAGCCCCATGTAGAGAGCATTACAGTAGTCCAAGCGAGACGTGACGAGCGCCTGAGTGACTGTGCGTAGGGAGTCCCGATCTAGAAAGGGCCGCAACTGGCGTATCAGGCGGACCTGATAAAAAGCTCCCCTGGCCACAGCTGTCGTATGCTCCTCTAAAGACAGCCGTGGATCCAGGAGGACGCCCAAGTTGCGAACCCTTTCCGTGGGGGCCAATGATTCGCCCCCAATAACCAACGATGGAGTCAGTTGGCTATATCGGGACGCCGGCAGCCACAGCCACTCGGTCTTGGAGGGGTTGAGTCGAAGCCTGTTTCTCCCCATCCAGACCCGCACAGCTTCAAGGCACTGGGACATCACTTCCACGGCATCGTTGGGGTGGTCTGGGGTGGAAATGTACAGCTGAGTGTCATCAGCGTACTGATGGAATTCCACCCCAAAACCATGGATGATCTCACCCAGCGGCTTTACATAAATGTTGAACAGAAGGGGCGAGAGGACCGACCCTTGTGGCACCCCACACGCTAGGCGCCTCGGGGTCGACCGCTGCCCCCCTGTCAACACCGATTGCGACCGGTCGGAGAGGTAGGAGGAGAACCACCGCAGAACGGTGCCCCCCCACCCCCAATCCCTCCAACCGGCGCAACATGATACCATGGTCGATGGTATCAAAAGCCGCTGAGAGGTCTAACAGCACCAGGATAGAGGAGTACCCCCTACCCCGGGCCCTCCAGAGATCATCCACCAACGCGACCAATGCCGTTTCGGTGCTGTAACCAGACCTGAAGCCGGACTGGAGCGGGTCTAAATAGAAAATTAAAAACTGGTGACATAGTTTGCTATCATTTTTGAGATATTCAGAAACTGTAATGTAAGACCTAACAATGTTTTTTCTAAGAATACCTCCCATGTCCCCCTAAAACCAGAAAATCCTAATCTTATCCGCATTGCATCGCTACTCAGCTGACCTCACTCTGGCCATTGAAAGGTGTCCACTTCTGAATACTGTATGACACCAATCATCTAGTAAATGAATGAGTTTGATTCCATCATAATGCCTCAGTATAACATAGCACACAAGATAGTTGTGAGAAATCAGTTTGGAAGAAGAGATACCATCCATGGGAGGGTAGCCCCCACTTTTAAGGGTGTAGTGAAATTCTCCCTTATTTTTTGCACTCTGAATAATAATAATATATGCAGTGTTAGCTTCATTTAGATATCAAAAGGGTTTTTTGGCTCCTGGTATTTTCTTTTCTGTGGGAAATGGGTCCGAATGGCTCTTTGAGTATTTAAGGTTGCTGACCCCTGCATTAGGGCAAAGAAGTCAGTGATGTTGACTTGGCCCTGCCCACTCAGTCACATGACCATCACAACATGACCAAGCCCCGCCCACCCAGTCATATGACCATAGAACCAGTAGTAAAAAAATTAAAACCCACCACTGCACTTGATGGTAAATTTCATCCTGCTGATACCTAATGTTAACAGCAGTCTATAGAGATTTTGATTTTGTGATTACCAAATCATGTTTTTCCAAAAAAGACCTTCTCCCAACATAAACCTTGGGCCTTTAAACTAACTTTCCCTACACTGGTACTAACTTTTCCTAAATACATTGAAGTTCCCAGAATTTCCAGCTACTGTGGTCTTCTGGGAGTTGCAGTTCCAAAAATAGGGAAGATGCCATTTTGGGGAAGGATTTGCAAGATAAGTCAACTTCAAAATGTGGAGTACCAATTGAAAAAGTTCTTGGAGACTTTTTTATTAATATCTAGAGTGTTTACATTTAAAGAATAATGTTGATGCAAACTTCATCAAACAAGCAAATCAAAAAGGAAAGGAAACAGGTAATTGTTCATATTAGTTTTTCTATCTTAGCTCCATAATGAGTATTGTTCTATGATGGTCCCTATTATTTTTTATTATTATTATAAAATATTAAGGTGATTTAATTTCTTATTAGGCCATTATGGATTAAATGCCATGAAATAGTACTTCTCTGTTGATGATGTTTCTTCCCAGGGATCAACCTGAATGCATGAATATATTGCATAAACAAATCCAGAAATATAACCCAATACTGATTAAATTCTGGCAAGCACTTTTTCAGCTCCTGTTGTGTAAAGGAAATAATAATATTGATCTCCCAGATTTGTTGTGAGGATAAATTATATGGCTGTCAGTCACATTGCAGATTAAAAAGAATTATGTAAATAATCAAATAGTAAACATTGCCAACTGCTTCTTTCATTCCTCTTATTTTAGTGCTGGACATATCAAAATATTTAATATATTTAATTGCTCATTGTTTTTTTACCATTCTTTGTCTGTCAAGAACATTTATATCCAATACATTTTTAATGTTTAGAGTAAATGAAATTAAGATCTATCTTTGGTTAGCAGTTAGACCCTTTAAGTTCCACTGATTTCAGTGGCAGATTGTATGATAGCAGAGTCCTAAGGGAAGCCAGTTTGGTGTAGTGGTTAAGGCACCAGGCTATAAACCATGAGATCCTGAGTTCAAGTCCCACATTAGTCATGAACGTGGAATGAACCTAGATGACTATGGGCCAATCCCTCCATCTCAGTCCCAGGAAGCAGGCAATGGCAAGCCACTTCTGAAATGATGCCAAGGAATTGATTCAAAGACACACACACACACACACACACACACACACACACACACACACACACATGTATGGTCACCAAGGAAAAGGCCCCATTTTCTTTTAGAATTTTATAGAGACCAAATTCCATGAATCTATTGGAGGCAAACTTCTAAGTCATCAAGTCAACTATGTTTGCAGTTGATCTTCATCTCTTCTCTTCTTAAATTATGCTTACAGGGTAGTTAGAATTGCAAGAATAAAGTCTTCTATTCCACTATATTTGGAAAGGATCTCAACTGTTATCTCGTCTATTCTGTTGCCAATGGGGAAAATCTACTGCTGCAGCATCTCTAATAAATTCTAATCTAGTCTCTAGGGAGAGTTCAGCATCTAAAAACCAAGAATACCGGTAATTTAGTCTACCCCCATTTTAGATGTACAGTATGTCTTTATTGTGTTTATTTTTTCACATAAAGTCTAATCAATTTCCATTGCTCAGAAGTGCTAATATAAACCAATATTTCAGTATTGACAAGTTTGGTTTTGTGCTTAATTTTGAAATTCAGTTCATCATTAATCAATTGCAATTTATTTCATGTGGCTTTAGAGGTCAAGCTTCTGTCCTAAAGGAAATCAACCATGACTGTTCTTTGGAAAGACATACAGTGGCGCAAATGCTTTGGCCACCTAAGTATGCATTGGAAAAGACCCTGATGTTGGGAAAGATTGAAGGCAAAAGGAGATGAAGATGGCAGAGGATGCGATGGTTATATGGTGCAATATAACCATCAACAATATATGAATTTGGGCAAACTCTGGCAGATAGCGAAGGACAGGAGGCCTGACATGCTATGCTCTATGGAGTTGTGACGAGTCGGACACTACTTAATGACTGAACAACAACAAAGCCTCTATAAATGAATATGAGTATGAACTTGCACAATGGGCCATGAAAATGTCTGTGCCCTTCCTATATATATAGCTTCTTTGAAAGGCTGTGCATGAAAAAAATGATCAAAAAAGTGAAAGATATTAGTAATACTTGCTAGTATATAATGACACCTTGCAGGAATATAATGAACAATGTTCTGGTTTTAAAAAATACTCTACAGAACATTTCCATAGATTAGATTTAGATTAAATTGAACAGTTTCTTGGATGGCTTAATTTATAATCAGGATCAAAATTTTCCTACCCACTTAATTAATTAGTTTTGAATTGTAATTAATTAATTAATTAAATTTGAACTTTGATCAACATGTAGCATTTTATGATGGTTATGAAAAATAACCTTCGTTATGAAAATGAATAACTATAAGTTGCACAGAAGCAAATTTACTGCTAAAATCTATGAGAAACTAGTGTAAGTAGCTTTTACATCAGTCATTTCAAAGTTAAACAAAAATTGCATTATGATCTATCACTGAAGCTGTAATTTCAAACTGAACTATAAATGATATATTAGGAAGAAGTTAAACTCATTGTAATTTTAGTAAATGGATTGTTTCCCAGATTGACAACTTTCAATGTATAGATTTCAGATTCCAAAATTCTTCTGTCAGAATTGCCATTGAATTCCAGCATATTTCTGGGTGAGTTCTTTTTTTTTTTCTAAAAGACTCCTCAAAAACAGCTTATAAAATCATTCTGAATTTCTCCTTGAGAAATTCAAAACACTGAGAAAGGTAGAATGAAAGAAAAGAAGTAAACCAGCAGCAAACTAGATGGACTTTATTACAGTGATTATGGATGCATTATTATGAGACATAAAGGACCAGTTTTGAACAGAAACTCTAGGTATGTTCTATCTGTGTGGCCTCTAAGAGTCAACATCAACTTGATGACCCATAGTCAATCAATTTAATTAAAGAAGCTGTGACTGCTACATGAAAGATCAGCTCTCTCTGGTTTTTTGATACATAAAATTGCCAGCATTTATGATGAGTGGTAGAGGCTGTAGATTGCAAAAGTAGTTTTGGAAATTTCTACCATGGCTGATTGAATTCCTAAGGTCAGACTATAAGAGCATATGGCTCTCTTTATATATGTCTCCAGGGAGCACAGATTCATTATGTTAGTTCTATTCTTTTTAATACAATGCCTATTTTATGGTCTTTCAAATTAAAACTTCACTTGAAATAAATGGAGTTTATTTATCACTTGCATATAAACATGGGATAAATATGGCCTGACAATCCATGTTTTCTATCATGTTGCCATGATATTGCTTTTAACCTCTCCTCAGCACATGTGTGGATTAGTCTGACAATGCCTGTAGTTGATTTGGTGTTAAAGCAGTATTTTCTTCTTTAGCTGTCAGTATCCCATAGGACTTTCAAAATGGGTAAAAACTTTTGCATTTTCCTGATCATTCTGTCAATAATCCTTCCTCCATGTTCTACCTCAACAAGTAGTGGGGACAGAGAGGCCTGGATCTATAGGGTTGAGAACATCTATTGGTCATTTTAGATTGTTGCAGACACCCGTTCTCTCTAGATCTATGTATATTCTCTGCCACCACAATCCTTTTGCGGTTGTTATTCCTTCTTGGGCACAATGGCTATGATCAAAATCTGATCACAGCCCTAGAAGGAGGAGGTGTTTCCTAAATGGGAGGAGTGGGAGTCCAGCTTGATTAAATCTCAAGAACAGCAGCTCCTCCAGGCCATCAAATAATAATTTAGTAAGCCAGGTGAACTGCTGGGTAAAGTGAGAAAGTTGGAACATAAGTCATGATTTTCCATTTTACCCAGTAATCACTACATCCTCAAGCAGAAACAGGAACTATTGAGGATCTGGGCAATTTCTTTCTTTCTGGTGGCTCTGTATCTTTAAACCAGACTTGGACTGTGTCTTTCATAATAGAGAATGTTTTCTAACAAAGGATTGTCTTCTCATAAGTAGGGCATATGACCTCACTATAGCTGACTGAAGTTTTTCTTTCACAATTAGCCTCTGGAGACGAGCAAGTAGAATGAAGAAGCCAATGTATTTATAGACTCTGTAGCATATTGACAAAGCAACAATGAGTTAAGCTCATTTGAAAGGAGATTTTATTAACCTCTCTTTATAATGATTCTGTTTTTTGTTTTTTCCCATGTGTCTCACAATCCCTTCTTCCCTTTCTTTCAGCAATAAGTATAAGAAGCTGGGACCAAGAGGCATGTCTTTCCCCAGCATTCAACCTCAAATTTCTCTATCCCCACTTCTTATCAATATGTCACACAATACTTGGCATGACAAGGGAGTTTTTTTCCCCTCAATTTTCTACTGTTTCTCTTCTCTATTTTCCTCTGCCATCCTTGTTTTTTGTTATATATGTCTTCTTCTTGATTCCATCTTAAAACAAGTGATCCTTCCCAACAGACCCTTGGAAAAACTGAGCCACTCAGTATTTGAAGGGAACAAACATTGCCTCATCCAATTTGTCATCCAGAATGTATTTATTTCTCAGAGTAGCAGGTGGGTTTGGCTATCTTTAGGAATTTAGGAAAAAGTAGGAATTTGAACCCTCTAAATGCTAACCTGCTTTTATGGATTATGGAAGAGGGTTAGTCCTGGGGTTTTGTTGTTGTTGTGAACTGCCCAAAATGTTGTTTTAAAGATAGGTAGTTATAGAAAACTTTTAAACAAACAAACAAACAAACAGTACACAACTACCTAAAATGAAGATTATTTCTACATGTATATCTCTGATGCATAAGGACCATCCTACCCTAACTTTTAGTCTTTGTTAGCTGAGTACATGCCATGGGGTTAATATTAGCCAGTAGACATAATAAGAATATACTCTTGGGGCTTTGTTTTTAACAATACAACCATCCAAATCAAATTCTCATGTTCACTTTGGCAGCACATATACTAAAATTGAAACAATATACAGGGAAGGGATATACATTATACATTTTTCAGGAGTACCTGGAAATTAAAACTAAAACTTTATTTTTCACAATGATTTTTTCCCCTTTTTTTGAAGTACACAAGCTTAGCAAAACTTCAGAGTCACATGTTGCCTTTCCATTATTCTTGTTGCCATTAATTTTGAACAATTTAGTATCAACTTTCTCGCTACTAAAATGAATATATACGAGGAAAAAAGTATGTAGCTGGCAAAGCCCCAGAGCCTAATCAAGACTGTGGCTGGCTTTTTGGGGGGGAACTTGATTAACACCAGCAGATGCTTTGTGTCATAATTTATTATGAGTTGCTCAGTTGTCTTCCAGTGGGACAAGGCAAAGCCATAATGATTATGCCAGGATGATAGCATTAATGGACGTGTTTGTTGCTTAGAGTTTCTGCTAACACACTTAGCAAAACAAAGCAAATGGCATAGTTCACCTTCCAAAATCATCCGGGAAGTCTTTATTGGAGCATAGACAGCATCAGCATTTAAATGTGGGGAAAGTGGTTGGGAGCATACATGCTTTGTCTTATGGAAGCATTTGCTTTCAGGACAACATATACAGATTGCTACCCCTTCCATGATACTCTCTGTCAGGGTTCTAAGTAACACTCCCGAACAAAATCAAACTCTGAGGCTTGAAGTTCCTCAAAGCTAACTTTTATTAGAGATGTCATATTGGCACATCTAGGAAAACCCGAATCTGAAAACTTCTAGGTTTTCCTCACCCAAAAGAAAATTCAAGACTTTGCCCACATCTCCCACATGTCCACCACAGCTCCAATCAGTTCTTTCCTGAACAGAAGACATCCTCCAATTTATTTTTTGCACAGCTGCGGGATACCATGGCATTGAACTTCTCTTAGAGAAATTTGTTATGGCTATCTCTACTTCACTCATGCAATCCCCCCTCCCAACTTCCCACGGTATGATTGTGGTAGGCCTGGATCTTCAAGGCACACAGGTAATATGGCTTCCAGGCATGACACACTCCTTCATCCTTATTTTACTCTTTTGCATGAGTGTCTTCCTTTGCTGTTAAACTGTCTCCAGTGGAAGCCCTATCACAAAGCAGGGAGAAGCAGTCATCTCTGAGAGTGATTTCTGAGTATCATGAAATGATTAAATTGAAGATGTTTTTAAAAAAATATTTGTGTCCAGAAGGGGAAAAGCATCTGTTAGATTTTCTGCTTTGGATGCAAAATACATTGGTCTTCCACTTAATGCCTTCTTTTAATTTATATAGCATGAGTGTTAAGTCTGTTAGGAATTTCTGCTCATCCTTTTTGATCACGATATGAAAAAACATATATTTTCATGGTATGGAAATGAAAGAATCACATCAAAGGCATAGACTCTTGCTGTGTTTTAACCTCACTTTACTAAAAAAAAAAAAAAAGATGTATAGAACTTCCGATCACCTCTGATCTATGTATTTGTTCTCTGCCTCCAGTATTGTCTTTAAATTTAATACAAAAGCTGACTCCAGAGATTGAGTGGTTAGAAGAAGCAAGAAAAAAGGAAATCAGTACACATATGCTTGTGAAGTTGGGAGAGCTGAAAAGGAGGAAAAGTGAATATTTCATATTTAGAGAATTGTAGTGAAATATGGGGGAGGGAGCAGGGAAGAGATTATGGCATTACTTGCCATAAATACACTTCTTATGGTGTAGAGAGGCTCCATGTGACTGCTATTATTTAATAAGTCATCAGAGACCCCAATTCCATTTTCTTTCATTAAAACATGATTGGAAGTTTTGTGGGATTAAATAAGAATATAAATGAATTACATTTTTCTTGAATTGATTTCTAATCAGGGTTAATATTTTTTCTATGATATTTTTATAGGTTTGTTTGAGCCTTTCCTATTCAATAAGACCATTTCCATTCTCATGTTTCCTGTGCCATGCAGGCATTGCAGTGCTTGTTAATCAGAAGCAGGTTTAATACTTCCAAGCATTGACTAGGAGACTTTGTAAGATGCTGTACTGAAGCTGTTTAGTTGCAAAATAAGACTGAACATTCAAGGCATCGGTAGGGCTGATGTGTTGCATGCAGTGAGTTTACACCATAGTTTGTATGTACAAAACCAGACCCAGTGGCATCCATAGGGATAAGGGATAGCAGAATGGAAAAGTAGCATTGCAAGACAAGCCCTACCTATTTGTACATATGTTGTGGTGTTGCTTCCATGTACAAAAGAAGTGCACAATAGCACATCACTGTGTCTTTATTTTGACAAAAGTAGCAAAAGCTAGTAGAAAACATCTGGTTGTCAGGCTACATCTTTTAGCTGTCTTAAATTAAGGCTTCATTTAAAAAGAAAAAAGAAAAAATGCAGAACACAACAGAATAACAGAGTTGGAGGTTTTGTAGTCCAGTCCTCTGCTCAAGCAGGCAACCCAATACCTTTTCAGAAAAATGGTTGTCCAATCTCATCTTAAAAACATATACAACCTTTGGAGGCAAGCCATTCATAGATTAATTGTGCTAATTGTCAGAAAAGTTCTCCTTAGTTCTAGGATGGTTCTCTCCTGCATTGATTTCCATCCATTGCTTCTTTCCTGCCTTCAGGTGCTTTGGAGAATAAGTTGACCCTCTCTTCTTTAGGTAGCCCTGTAGATATTAGAACATTGCTATCATATCATCCCAGTCCTTATTTTCATTAAACTGAAGATATTCAGTTCTTATAATCCTTCTTCATATGTTTTAGCCTCCTGTCCCTTAAGTATCTTTGTTGCTCTTCTCTGTGTGATTTTGATAATCATTTATCAAATCATATTGGTACTGAGTATACTGAAACACCAGTAGAACAATCCACCTGCCTTAGAAATGGCATGCAAACATGTTATGAAGGAATTTCTTCATGCAGAGGGAATGTTTAACAACAATTTTTTTCTTCCTGGATGGAAAGTATTATGTTAGACATCCTAATTTTCATGGCATTATAATGATTTGAGAGAGGAGCTTTTAAAATGAAATTCTGTTCTCATGTTCCTTACAGATTCCTGTCTATGATGCCTCTGGGAAGTTCTAAGGCTAAAAACATTCAAGTGAATATGTGAATAATTTTAGTTTTGTTGGATTGACTCAGGAATGACATAGGAAAAAAAACCATGTCTTGAAATCCTGGAATTGTGGCATAAAATATGTTGTTGCATAAATGGGTTGCAGAGGCTTCAGAAAAATAATGTGTGGAAACCACATGAAGTGTGAGAGAGAAAGGGGGAGACAAAGTTAGTTGAAAGTCCATGGGAGGACATAGGGAAAAAACTATTCTTCACCCCCCCACACACACACACACACGTGTGTACGTGTCTCTCTCTCTCTGTGTAATACAATATTCAACGAATTGATTTTCATTTAATAATATAGTACCCATAGGCTTCCACATCATGGCTCAATTAAATTAAATTAAATCTTTTTCCTCCAAGAGATGTCATGATAATTGGAGCTGGAGCTATGTGGCTAATCATGAATTCCAGACTGCATCACCTCTGTCCTTAAAAAAAAACCTGAAGAAAACATTCATAACTTCTAGAGCAGTGCTTCTGCAGGTCCTTCTTTTAATGTTTCTTTCTTCCAGTTTCAGTAAAATAACCACAGGGCTTAATAAAAACTGTTCTGATCTTTGTACTAAAAAAAGACATGCCTGAAGAATGCAGGTGAAAAGATCATACTGTATTGAACAATGATTGAACAAAGGTTCAATATACTGTTTGAAATCTGCACTTTCTTGAGCAAAAAAAAGTTTTTTTAAGGAGTAAATATTATTTTTTAAATTCTTGGTTCAAGCTAATAAATTGGAATGAAATTTCAGTAGCATCTTCCTTCCTCCCCCCTCCCCATTTATTTATTTATAAAATGTATTGGACACCCATCTTACCACTCTGGGTGGCTTACAGTTTCTTTGGGTGTCTTACAGTCACATCTAATTTAAAATAGAAAAACTTAAAGTCAAACCTTTAAACCAAAGACACATGGGAAGGGTGGGGGAGTGGGGGGGAGGTGGGATCTGTTATTACTCAACCAACCACCTCCATTGTGCTGTTCCCCCACTGGGGCCCCAAGTAGCCACGTCTTTAAAAGGTAAAGGTTCCCCTCTCTTCTCACCAAAGGTGGTCCCTATTTTTCTACTTGCATTTTTTACGTGCTTTTGAACTGCTAAGTTGGCAGAAGCTGGGACAAGTAATGGGAGCTCACTCTGTTACACGGCACTCAGGATTTGAACTGCCGATCTTTCAATCAAAAAGATAGGAAGGTTGGGACCAACCTCACATTGGGGGGGGGGGGGGAGGCAAGATGTTCCAGGTTGTGGACGCAGCAGCAGAGAAGGCCCTCTTCCTGGATCCCGTCAGACAGAATAATTGAGCTGATGAGACTCCTAGCATGCCTGCTCTGCTGGCATGAGTGGTATGGGCCAATCCCAGTGGGGTGAGACAAATCTCATTCCTTTTTATATAAATACAACAGATTAGTCTGACAGATTAATTCAAAGATCTTTGTGAATATGTTTGTGCATTTGCCTGGGTTGATATATTTTTGATATGTGCATTGTATAAATATTGGGGAGAGGAAAACTTCTTAAAGTTTCTTCTTAAATTGGAGATGCATTATGTCAGTATCTGTGTGAACCTGTCCTAATACTTTGATCAATAAATCAGTAAGAGCAGGCAGAATTTTCTTAGTTCAAACTTTTGGTGGAACTTTGGGTCCCAGAGAAATTCACATATATTCCACCATTGGTTAAATTATGCACCAGATATAGAAAACAAAAATAGTAGCAAAGCTAAATACAATTTAAGGTGATGTACATGATTTTAAGTGTTAACTGACTTTTCAGATGTGGAAGAAATTACCTAAGGACATGATAAAGCCCCTTTGCGAGGAGAGAAACTAGATAGATACATCTTAAAAGACCAACTGATCAGGGATCTGGCTCAGTGTTCCAAAATGACCCATCCAATCTATGATTTTATGATTTATTAGCCTAATGCTTTCTGGGAAACTATTGATGTTGGGCAATCGAAGCCCTCTAATTTACAGTACAAGTAACGCGGTGGCTCAGTGGCTAAGACGCTGAGCTTGTCAAATCAGAAGGTTGGCAGTTCAGCGGTCCGAATCCTTAGCGCCACATAATGGAGTGAGCTCCCATTATTTGTCCAAGCTTCTGCAAACCTAGCAGTTCAGAAGCACATTTAAAAAAATGCAAGTAGAAAAATAGGGACCACTTTGATGGGAAGATAATAGCGCTCCGTGCACCTTCAGCATTTAGTCATGCCGGCCACATGACCACGGACCATGGAGATGTCTTCAGACAGTGCTGGCTCTTCATCTTAGAAATGGAGATGAGCACTGCCCCTAGAGCAAGAAACTATTAGCACACATGTGCGGGGGAACCTTTACCTTACCTTTACTTTATAGTACAGTTTCAAGAAACAAGATAGAGAAAGCAGGCAGGGCATGGCTTTGGGAATTCTTTCCAAACACTGTGGCTACAGTGTCCAAATAAATCTGTGTATCAAAGTAGTATGTAGCATCTGTTTATGTACTCTTAATCTGTAACCAGGTTACCGTATTTTTGGAGTATAAGACACACCGGAATATAAGATGTTTTTGGAGAGGAAAATAAGAAAAAGGCTGATTGGTGGGTGGATCGGCCTCCTGGAATACCCCCAATCAGCTGTTCTCAGAGGTGAATTTTAGCAACAGGTTCATTGGTTGTGAGCTCTGTGCCTTGCTTTTTTTTTTAGCCTCTGAAACTTCTGAAACTCCGTTTCAGAAAAAAACTTTTTTTTCTGCCTTTGAAAGCCTCCAAAACAGAGCTTTTTTCTGAAACTCTGTTTCAGAGGCTTCTTTTCTGAAGCTCTCTTTAGAGGCTTTTTTTTGTGAAGCTTAGTTTCTGAGGCTTTTTTTCTGAAGCTCTGTTTGGAGACTTTTTTTCTGAAGCTTCGTTTCTGAGGCTTTTTTTTCCTGAAGCTCCATTTTGGAGGCTTTTTTTCTGAAGCTTCATTTCTGAAGCTTTTTTCAGCCTCTGAAACCTCCATTTGAGAGACTGGGCGGGGCTACATTCAGAGCATAAGACGCACCAGATTTTCACCCTCTTTTTGGGGGGGGGCGAAAAGGTGCATTTTATAATCTGAAAAATACAGTATATGCATACCAGAGGTGGGTTTCAGCAGGTTCTGACCAGTTCTGGAGAACCGGTAGTGGAAATTTTGAGTAGTTTGGAGAACCGGTAGTAAAAATTCTGACTGGCCTCACTCCCATCTATTCTCTGCCTCCCAAGTCCCAGCTGATCAGGAGGAAATGGGGATTTTGCAGTAACTTTCCCCTGGAGTGGGATGGGAATGGAGATTTTACAGCATCCTTCCCCTGCTATGCCCACCAAACCATGCCTACCAAGCCATGCCATACCCACCAAGCCATACCCACAGAGCCAGTAGTAAAAAATTTTGAAACTCACAACTGATGCATACATATGTGTGTACATATAAGAATCTAATCAGGGTGAGTTGCCTCAGAATAACAGAAAATCAGTTAGAAGGACATTGGAGGTCTTCCAATCCAACCCCCTTTCTAGACAAGCAGGAAACCCTATACCATTTCAGACATATGGTTCTCTGATTTCTTTTTTAAAACCTTCAGTGTTGGAAAATCCACAACTTCTGCTGGCAAAATAATTCTGATTAATTGTTCTAATTGTCAGGAAATTTCTCCTTCATTCTAGGTCTCTTCTCTACTTGATTGGTTTTCATCCATTGCTTCTTTTCCTGCTTTGGAGAATAGTGTCAGGATCCCCCTACATGGCACCCCTAATCCTTCTTTTCATTAAACTAGACATACCCAATTCCTGCAGTCGTTCTTCATATGTTTTAACCTCCAGACCCCTAAATAGTGCATCTATTGGTATGTTCCTTCTTTCCCCACACTGCATCTGGTTTCCTGATGTGTTCTGCATTGGGAAACCCAGAGCAGCCTGTATTTGCTCATATCCTGTGATCAAGAGGAAGGATGGAAGGAACTTAGAATAGAATAGCCAATAAAATTCCAAGTCACTGCCCAAGTGCCTCTTCCCTTGAGAAAGCTTTTTTTGGGGAGGGGGAGGTCTTTTCACAATAACAATAGCACATAGCACATGTACAGTCAGGTATATAGACTTATATACCTGACTGTACATGGTGTTCCACAGTACTGGCTTACAAATATCATCATATTGCCCCCAAGAATCTGGGTCCTCATTTTATCAACTTCAGAAGGATGGAAGGCTGAGTCAACCTTGACCTGGTCAGGATTGAACTCCTGGCTGTGGGCAGAGTTAGCCTGTGATACTGCATTCTAACCATTGGGTCACCATGGCTCAATTCTGGGCTAGATACCCATCCACTTTCAAAGTCAGTATTTCCTTTGCTGGTTTCTTCTTTCATACCAGATAAGGTCCTTTTCTGTTCAGGTTTTAGAGAATTATGTTGCTGTTGGAGTGATAGACAAAGTCTAGAGTTCTTTGCAATGATTTAAAGCAGTATTTTTCAAACTTGGTGACTTTAAGATGTGTGGACTTTAGCTCCCCAGCCACCTTCTTAAAGCCACAAGTTTGAAAAATGCTGGTTTAAGCAGACAAAACAAGCTGAAAAACATTACAAGGAAGCAAAAAGAAGAGGGAAGTTTTTTTAAGCCTTTCTTCCAACCATAATAAATCTTTTAACACCTGGGCAGCACACTCAACTGATATATTGTCATGGGATATCTAATTGGACATTAAAATTCAACCTTTGCACTAGAACATAAAAAGATATATTTTTTTGGTTGAAGAACAACAACTGTGTCCATACTGGATGTATTTCATTATTCCACTTTAAACTTGAACTAACAGGTACTATTTTGGTGCTACCATGGACCTAGCAAAAAATTGCTTTTTACACCTTGTTAAATGAAGTTCTGAGAAGTGTCTAGGCTTTTTTTCTAGTTCCTAACCAGCTGGGTGCTTATTAAAGGTAGTAAAATAAGATTCAGCCTTATGATTTTGTGACAGGAGTCTGAATGTTTTCATTAAGAACAGGACTGAGAAAAATGGCGAATGGTTAAAGTAGCCCAGACTGTATTTTTACTGTTCTAATTACACCCTCTTTATTATACATTGCTTTCTGTTTTTCCTTTCCTTTTTTATTTAGTTAATTATACAATTTATCCATTCCTGCAGTCCTAAAGGAATTTTGGTACATACTTTCTGTGGCTGACATACTGGAAAGAACTGACTTTATGTCCCAAAGGGACCTATAATAAATCACTGACTGTGGTGTTTGTATTAAAAGTTATAATTTGTATGTTTTTTAAAAATGGGGGAGGGACCGTCTGTGTCCCAGAATTAGTCAGTCAATAGGAACCCAAGAAAACAAAGGAAGCTAGCCATCTTTTGTTAATAAACCCAGATGTTTTATACAATACATTAATGCAGTTTGGAGGTATTTTTGCTTTCAGATTTCATGAGCCAAATAATGTTCAGAACTATGTCAGTTCTCAACCTGCAGTTGCAGCACAGTATCAATTCCACAAGGCTTGCACTTCTCAAACGTTCTTTGTTTATGGCCAGTAAAAGGGTAGAAAGTGGGGATCATTCAGAACTAATCTGGAAGGAGTGGGGCAGGCCTCCTATCATCACAGAATCACCTGGCCCATTGGGGTCCCCCAAATTTCTTCCCGATATGCCTCTATACATATACCTGATGATTACATACAGTAACTCTGTGTTGCCTTGGGTTGTCTATTGTGTCTTTAGCACTTCTTAATGAATTATGATACTTCTTCATTGTAGAAGGTCACATGGGCCATGACCTGCTTTGAGATTAGACTGTTATAACCATTACTGTTGGCTGTCTCTGAGTGTGTTACACTGCAGCGAATAACACAAATAATTCAAAACAAAAGAAAGAAGGGAAATAATTACTTTGTAAGCAAAGGGATTAATTTCTTCATGACTTGAATAATAGTTTATGTTGCTGGCATGGCACAGACGTTAATAAATCACAGCAATTAGTGTCGCTTGGGAGGTTGGAATTTGTTTTGTCTTCCACAGACCTTATGATTATCTTATATTTCTTCACCATTTGACTCCAGAATATGAAACTGCAGTTTTCTTTTATTTTTATTTCTTTTCTACTGATTGATTGTATTAATTCTTAATGCCATATATATGAGAGAAAGAAAAAAGACAGACTGAAACTCATCTGGAAGTCTTATTTGCATTTCTGAGATGGTCCATTGCCGGAGCAAGATTTCTGCAGTTCTTGTACTTCTCATCTGACGCGAACCAGGAATTTGGAGAAGCCACCTGCAGTGGCCATGTTGGACTGGGTAGGTGGTGCTCTCTTTCTCTTAGCAGGGCTGTTACAGAAGCAGAGGGAGGGGTGGCTGATAGCAAGAATACAGAAATGGGAACACCAATAGGTGCTTTTAAAATTTTCAAGTAGTGGTGGTGAAGAAAAAAGACAAAAGGAATGCAGATTTCCATTTTCTTTATGTAAGAGAGACAGAGTATCTAGCTGATGTCAGATAAAATCTGAAGGCCTCATTTGAATGGATTGCTTTTTAGATAACCATATATTGTTGATTGTGTAAACCTATAGTTTTGTCCTGTGTATTGTCCAGTATCTTTGAGACATGACATTTTTAAGGTAAAGGGGACTGTGGAAGATACAGGTCTAATCAGTTCATGGCACTTACAATATTAGCAGTTTCAGCATGCCAAGCAAATAGTACAGGAAATGTCTCCAGCAGTTATCAAAACTTGCTCAGTCAACACTGTCTAACAATTCTTCTCGAGAAAGCTCCCCCTAATATTTCCCTGAAATCACCTTCCTTGTAATTTCCATCCATTTGTTTTGTTCTTGTGGATTGTCTGCCAGCACATCAAATACCCAGCCTGAAGAAGTTTTCTCTTCTTCAGAGCAACATATTTTATTTAGGAACAAGACAGTTCCCAAATCCTCCTGGATTTAGTCCCTCTTGAATTTGTTCAGTTTTCCAGCCAGAATATTTTTGTGTGTGTCTATTCCATCATAAATTTGTTAGTTTGGCAAAATAAATGTCAAAACAAACAAATACCCCTTAAGCAATCTGGTTTGTTATATATTATTGAAGCAGTTACATTACTTCTAATAATGCTGATGAAGTCCCTTAACTGTTTTGAGAACCAACAGATAATTTATGATACTAAATTTATTTATTTAGTTATTATGTTTAATAGTACCTAAGTCCAATGGACTAGGTGGCATACAAAACTAGAAAAACACGAAAGCAGCTAAAAACCCTGAATTTATACAGTCGGCCCAAGACAGCATAGATAAGGGTAAAGGTTTCCCCATCCATTTTTTTTCCTGGGGGGAGGCATGCTCATCTCTGTTTCTTAGGCAAAGGAACCAGCATTGTCCAAAAACATTTCCATAGTCATGTGGCCAGCATGACTATAGACCGAAGTGCATAGAACTCTGTTACTTTGAAACTGCTAAGTGGGCAGAAGCTAGGGCAAGGAATGGAAAGCTCACCTGTCATGTGGCACGCAGGTCTCGAACCCAGGTTGTCAGATTTCCAGCTGACAAGCCCAGCATCTTTAACCACTGAGCCACCATGCCCCCAGTAAATAGCATAAACAAAACAAAACAGAGGCCATCAAATAAACTCCAAACCTGTGACCTAAATCAGGTTATCAAAGCTTTCCAGAACCCCAGGAAAGAAGGCAATTCCTTATCACTTGGGAGAGGAGAAGTTACTCCAGAGAGTGAGAGATGCAACCGAGAAGGCACGCTTCCAAGGTCCCAGAAGATGACAATGTTTAAAGGAGGTGACTTGGAGTGCACCCATTCTGCTGGATCATACTAGATGGGCAAAAACAGTTGAATATATGTGTTTCTCCATGCCCAATGCTGTTGGCTATCAAGGACCCTAAGGAACAACATATGCACATACAGGACAACATTGCTTTAGGCTACATGCCCCATTGGGAAGAAAAGCCAATCTTTCAAATTTTGCATCACCGATGTTGGAAAAATAGACAGCCTCATAATAGACCTGGCTCTTTCTTCAAATAACCCTGCTTGTTAGCTTGTTTCTAATCTCTTTCTGTTTCCATAATAAAAGATCACAGACTGTACAAATATATATATACATACATACATACATACATACATACATACATACATACATACATACATACACATCCATGCTATGTTGCACTGTAGTGAAAATTGGCCTCCAGGGTTAATAGGATCTAGAAGACTCAGAGAGTTGTTATTTATTTATACAATTGCTTACCTGTATATTTGTTAAAAACATCCTCGGTCTTCTAATTTTCAATTTAGTGCCTTCCAAATGAGTTGGGACAACCCCAGGTTCCTAGGTGGTGGGATTTTAGAAGTTTTATTCATAAAATGTCTTCAAAATAAAGCTAAAGCAAGCACTATAAGGTGGATCAATGGTCCAATCTGGCCTATCTTCCTATAATATTAGAACAAAAGATTGAAAAAAAAAAACCTCAATGGGCCTCTGTCAGCCTGCTTAATTCTTTTAAAACATCTATCTGCTTCAGCCTATGTTTCTAAATCTAAGGTAGTGATTCTCAGCTTTAGCAACTTTAGAATATGTAGACTTCAATTCCCAGATGGTTGGGGAATTGTGAAAATTGAAATCCACATCTCTTAAAGTTGCCAAGGTTGAGAAACGCTGGTCCAGGCCTTCAAAATGCTCAAGGTTTTATTTTGCATTTTAATGAGAAGGAAACATAAGTTTCTGAAAGGTGCCAAGAGATAAAAATGAAAACCATGGTGACTTTTCATAATTGATTTGTTTTTTAAAAATCAATGTCATACAGGGAAACATATAATCCCTCTCTTTTACTCTCTTGCCAAAACCAATAAGGCTCTGGAAATGACATTATCATAGGCTGTTCCTCCTGATTTCTATTAAGGGTCCTTGAAGCAAACTTGAAGGGTCCTTTTGTGCAAACAGCTCAGCTAATTAATCAGCACGATCCAAAACAACATTGGACAGACAACCCCCCCCCCAGGTATGATTTGGCAAGCCTGTAAGCCTGACATGTCCATTTACAAACAAAATCTTCAACCCTTCCTTTAAACATGCTTCTTTTTTTCATTTCTGAAAGTCACAAAGATTGACAGAATGTGTAAAGGTGGAAAGCACATCCATCATCCAACTCTTCTGCAGCTGGTGAGGCTGAAGGTACAGCTTTCAAGCAGCATGAAGAGAAGTTTAAATTTGATGGTATGGGAAGCCATCCAGAACCACAGTGGATGCCCACTGTGTTCTAGCAGGTGGGGTGGGCTTTTGCAATATTGAATGCTCACTTTTCATTTTAACTCCAGGCACTGAAAACCACTTCAATATTGTCACCAAGAAAACTTAATAGACATGTTTGAGAAATTATCACAAGATGAGGTTGACTTTAATTATACCTTACCTTTTTATACAGAAAACTATGGTTGCCTATAGGGAAGGCCAATAAAATCAAGATGTGGGCACGACTACAAATTAAAACTCCACCCTGTTTTTTATCTGTGTGATAATCTTAAAAGGGGCAGGGATTCAGCTGTATGGTTGTGTCCAACAATTTGACTTTTTTCAACCAAATCTGCTCCACTGCTCCTTATGACGAGTGAGGGAAGTACCTTTTTTCATTATGAGCCCTGGTGGCACAGTGGTTAGAAAGCAGTATAGCAAGCTAACTCTGCTCACTGCCAGGAGTTCGATCCTGACAAGATTGGCTCAGCTTTCCACCCTTCCAAGGCTGATAAAATGAGGACCCAAATTGTTGGGGCCAATATGCTGACTCTGTAAACTGCTTAGAGAGCGCTGTGAAGCACTGTGAAGAGGTATATAAATCTAAGTGCTATTGTTACTGCTATTATGACATTTATGCATTGCTTCAGTGCAATTGACTCTGAACAGTTTTCAAATATCTAAAGAGTTATCACATAGAAGAAAGAGTGGATTTCTTTGCTATTGCTCAGAGGATGGGGCCAGAACCAGTAGATTAAAACTGAAAGTGGGGAATAGCCTCTAAGATTCCTTCTAGCTCTATGATTCTAGGGTTGTTGTTTTTCTGCTCACAGTGATGCTCAGTAAGAGATGAAACAGTATTGAAAACTCCACCAATCATGTTCCTTTAACTTCTCTTGCAACAAGACCAGTGGTGAGATTCAGCCAGTTTGCACCACTTGGGAGAACTAGTTGTTAACTTTCTGAGCAGTTTGGTGAACTGGTTGTTGGAAGAAATCATTAAGGCAGAGAACCGGTTGTTAAATTATTTGAATCCCACCACTGATCAAAACTGTTAGGAAATGGTCACTTGCAGATCTCATTACTGAGGCAGATTAAGCACAATTTATGATGGCCTATTTTTATGGTGGAATAATGCATTTCTACTGTAACCTCATGGTTAAACAGGATGAATTACTGGTTTTGTCTTTTGAGATCTTTCTGAGGAAAAAAAAGACAAGTCTTTAAGAAAGAAGCCAGCAACAGCTGCAAGAGGCATTTTTCTATTCCCACTGCTGAGCAGAGTTTAGCTGGATGATTGTTTCACAGCATAGACTTGATTTATTTATTTATATGTTAAATGTGTATGTTGCCCATCTTGCCAAAGGCGACTCAACTGCTCTTGAGGTCTTCCAGGATTCCAATTCTGCCCTTAGGGCCCCATCTGTGTCCTGATTCTGCTCATCCTATACTTTTCCCAGTGCTTTTCCCATTAATTCAGTGACTTAGTCAGTCTGTTGCAACCTTCATGAGCATTTGTTCTATTGTGAGTTATAAAAAGGAAATCTTTGCATTTTCCATGCCAGCATGTTGATCAAATATTTAAAAATGCCTGTAAGGCATATTCAGAACAAGTTCTCCCCTCCTTCCAAACTGCCCACCATAGTTTGGCTACAAAAAGTTGAGCATCAGGAACATGGCCTTGAGCAGGTACTGTAGCAACAAGAGACTGACTATTCAAGTGCTGTAAGGATGACAAGGAAATTAATCTGATGGAGGGCTCAGCTGGTGCTTAATTGGCATAATGATGCAGTCCTACTTTGGAGTCTTAAAAAAAAAAACTATGCTGCCATTCTGATTTGGGGAGAAATATGATGGAACACTCCTGAAGAAATTATGAAACCTCTGAGAGAAACAAACCAGAAAAAATGATAAGGGATTAATTATTTGCAGGGTAGCAAATTTACTTAGTTGCAGAGGGGATATCAGATGCACTGTTTATTCTTGCTACTTTACACAGACAAATATGGAATATTTTTGCCATGTCTTAGGCATAATTAAAGACTATGAGATACCCAGGAAAAGATGTTGAAAGAGGTGAAGGACGTTTTGTTTTAATAATGAAACCTTTTAAGGTTCTAGACCAGAAGGCTCAAGTGTAGTTCCACAGAAATGTCAAGAGTGCCTAAACTTCATTTGAAAGCTTAAGTTTAATGTGTGTGCAGACCTTTCTGAAGCTATTATATTAGAAAAAGAGTGTCCACAGCAGGAATCCAAGACGTCAAAAGGAGTAACTGCAACCTCACAATTAAAGAGAACATAAAAAGGGGCTGGTCTTTGATCATGCTGTTTTTACATTTTTGACACCCATGGATACCCCTGAACTCCAGTTTGCCTAGCAATTCTCTTTAGAGTAGCCTTTCAAAAGTTTCTGTCAGTTTCATGGTCAGAGCAACTAGGAAAATTGTTTCTCAGAATGTCTCAGGGGAAAGGAGAAATTCTCCAATTAGAAGTTAACCCCTAAGTGATTGCAGTCAAAAAGCTCGTTGGGGTAACTTTCTCCGTAATTTTTCCCTTTGGGTTTAATTAAAGTAGGGAAAACCCAGGAACCCTGTATGATGCTCAAGACATATTTTTACAATGCAAAAACATATTTTGTCACTGAATAGCCAAGGACAAAACCATTACATTTTACAATGAAAATGTCCTTAGAACTCTTCTCCCTTATAAGAATTTCTAAAACAAATTCTCATTAATCCAACTGTGTAACATTTGCAGGAAAAGAGCAGGAAAATTATCTCCATGTCATTTATTAAGTTTCCCCCAGCTACTGTATAAACCAGTCCTTTTTATCACACTGACCATTGGGTCCTTTTAAGCCAGAAGGACAATAAGGTGAATAGCATTTCATGACACTGCATATTTTTTTCATTACAGTTTAGTGAATGTTTAACAAACACATATTAGCATGTTTTAAACAGTTGCAGTTCCTCACATTTGCAACAAATGCTTTATAACCGTTCAAGCAATCTGTCTTCAGTTTTGCAGACCTCTTAGTCCACCTTATGTTGAGCAGTCAATCAATGCAGCAGCAACATTTCAAGGCGCTAGAGATGTATTCAGTCTAAAGGGATGGAAAAGAGAAATAGGATGGGCTCATATCACAGTGTAGGCTAAATGGATTTCTCCCATACATCCATTGATATTAGGTTAAACAGAAGTAAAAAAGCAATTGAACACTGGAGAGGGACGATTGGCAGTATAATGTGGCAAGCAAGTCATTTAATTTCTTTTTTATTAGAGCCTTCAGCAGACATTCGGCCTATAGGAAATGGATACCCACACAAGTCTTATCCAGACTTTTTTTAATTTGGACATTTTATTCGTGTTTAAAAAATAAAATACCAAAAAAGAAAAACCCACACACCACTATCCCAACTACATTATGCAATGTAGAGAGAAAGCTAAAGGTGTTATAGAGATTGAAATAAACTAAATATGACCAAAATAAAAAAAAAACTTGGTAGAAAAAATATCCATAAACTATGGATAATATAAAATTAATTAAATCCTTAACTTATTAAATCTGCAGCATACAGACACATTTTAGAATATGTAGTACTTTTAGAACAGAGAGATTTGAAAAGTAGTTACCTACTTTTGAAAATAGATAACTGAATCATATCCTGGATCCATTACTTAAGATCAAGAGAGTAAATGTTTTCCTTTGTCATGCCCCATACTTGATACACTCATAAAATGGGGAAATCTATATTTTATGAATAAAGTTCAATATCCTACTTAGATTCTTAACTAAAATATTTTCCCAAAATTTATGGAGATGATAGATGATAGATAGATAGATGATAGATAGATAGATAGATAGATAGATAGATAGATAGATAGATAGATGATAGATCAGTTGAAGATAGGTAAAACTGTCTTCTGTGTTTAAAATCACTGGTTTCTCAGCTACAGTAATAATCTTCCTTAAGAGTGAGTGTCAGTAGAAACTTATTTATTTATTATTTGATTGATTTATATTCCACTATTCAATATTCATCCAAAAGGGATGTGGTGGCTCAGTGGCTAAGCTGCTGAGCTTGTTGATTAGAAGGTCGGCAGTTCAACGGTTCTAATCCCGAGTGCCACATAACAGAGTGAGCTCCCATTACTTGTCCCAGCTTCTGCCAACCTAGCAGTTCAAAAACACATTAAAAATGCAAGTAGAAAAATAGGGGCCACCTTTGGTGGGAAGGTAACAGTGCTGTAAATGCCTTCGGTGTTTAGTCATGCTGGCCACAGGACCACGGAGATGTCTTCGGACAGCGCTGGCTCTTCGGCTTTGAAGCAGAGATGAGCACCGCCCCCTAGAGCTGGAAACGACTAGCGTGCAGGGAACCTTTATCTTTAACTTATTCATCCAGTGGTTCAATGCAGCCTGCAACAGGATTGCCTTCTTTTTTAGTGTCCCTTAATAGTAACTCGGTGAGTTTAATTAAGCTAAAAGAGAATGTTTAGCTACCCAATAAATTTTCAGGACTGCAGTTGGACTTGAAACTGGGTCTCCCAAATCCTAGATGATTTCCTTAACTAATGTGCCACATTGACTTCACTTAGCAATAGAAGGTGGAGAACTGATACCAGGCTGGGGATTTTCTTTGCAACTGTATCTCTTCCCTGTTGATTGCTTCATGGAAGCAGATTGAAATCCTGCTTAGAGTTTCCCTCTCTCCATTCCACTCCACTGGCTGCTTTCCTTAAGATGGAATAGAATTTTTATATGGAAATGATTGACAGTTTGCATACTGTATCTATGCAGAATGTTTCATTAGCGTTCTTCAACTATATCCCTCTTAAAATCTCACAATATTTTAGACTGCAGTTCCAGTGAGAGTTGCCCAATGGGCTAAACAGCAAAGAATAAGATTTACTTGAATCCAAGGAGAAACTCTGCTTTAAAAAAGTATTCCAATGGAGCCCTATTTTCTAACAAGGCTTCTTGTTGGAACCCTTTAAAAGAAATTTAACAGCTCTTATCTGTCAGGTTTGCAGGAAGGATGTCACTTTTGTCGCCCCCACCCCCATTTGAATGTTTGTCACCTCAAATACCGGTATGTTGAGTGTAAGAAGAAATATAAATTTCTTCTTACACTCCTATCTGGATGTCTACTGTATATGTTGTCTCTCCCACCCTCTGTTGTGGCCCGCCAGCGGACTGCACTGATCGTGGCTGATCCTGACGACGAGGAGGCTGGTGTGGTGTCGCACCAGTAGCCTGCGCAGCCGGCACTCGCGTCGGACAGCGAGGAGGCTGAAGAGAATGTGGTGCCAGAGGCAGAGACTCAGCCAGGGCCTTCAGAACCTCCAGAGGCTCCTTCAAGTGGAGAGAGTGAAGTGGAGGAGCCTCTTCTCAATGCTCAAGCACGCAGAGCTGCCAAAAGGCAGGAGTGGCTACTCAGGAGGTCTCCTCGGGAGTAAGGCTTGAGGATAATTGGCCACTCCCTTAGCCTATTTAAGTCACAAAAACTTAGTAAGTTTCTTGCTAGAAACAACTTGTAATTATCATCAGAGGATTTTTGGAAAAGTCTTATCGTATCTTGCTTTCTGGGCTGGTTGCCAACTTTTGCTGGACTTTGGTTTATTCTTGCTACTTAATAAATTTGATAAGGACCGTTGGTGTGTGTCTATATCCTTGGGAATCCGGAGCTGGGGCAGAACACCCTCTTCTTCCCTGTATCTAAATTGTCCCTTCTCTGTATTAGTCAAATTTTGTAATTGCTGCACTGAGTACTGAGTACTCAGTAATTGCTGAGTATTTGTAATTGCTGCACTGAGTACTCAGTACTCAGTATTTGTACTCAGTAATTGCTGAGTATTTGTAATTGCTGCACTGAGTACTCAGTACTGAGTACTGAGAACCCTGTGTTGCTTGTGCCTATCACGTCATTCTGACTGCTGATGTATTTGTCAAAAGAAAAGGATGTCAGCCCTGTTCCAGTAGTCACACTGATTCACACACAAAGCTTTTTAAGTGTCTTGCTTGGATGAACCTCTCTGTTTTATTCGTTAAAAAAGCTCAAGTTCTTACCAAAACATAAACAAAACAGAATTCTTATTCTATTTCCAGTTACCAAAGGTATAGTCTGGCGAAAGGCATAATTTTTGCAGGTGCAAAGTTCTACACACACACACACACACACATACACACACACCATCCCCTGAAGCTGTATATTGACATATCGGCTTAAGAAAGAGCCAGAGTTCCCCAGTGTGCTGTGACATACACACACCAGTGTGCAGAGATAATTGAATCACACATACTATAAATGATTGCTCTTTTAAAGCTCTTTGATGCTAAAGTGGCGATGCTTCATAATTGAGCACAAATTAGGAATCTGGTCTTCTGGATGTGTTATTTGGGGGATAATTTTACAGCTACAAGATAGCAGCTAACAAGAAGGCAATGTGCTAAACTCATTGCTCCTTTAGATGGCAAGTTAATACCTCTGACTGCCAAATGATCAGAAGTCTCCTAGGTTAATGGAAATCTTCACTTATTAATGATCTTCAGGTCCTGTGAGGAACAGTAGCAATTTAATGAGGAAACTCATTCTTTTGAATAGAGTTGTAACAATAGTGATGATAGCAATAGGAATAGCACTTAGACTTATATACCGCTTCACAGTGCTTTACAGCCCTCTCTAAGCAGTTTACAGAGTCAGCATATTGCCCCCAACAATGCTGAGGCTACAGTATTATTGCTCACAGTGCAGCATCAGCATCAACTGATATTTTTCAGCATATATGTCACTCTTGAGTCTGTAGTCCCAAAGGTGCTTTTTCAAGAGGCAACTGGACCTTTTGGATTTTTCTTTGAAGACATTTCACTTCTTATCCAAGAAGCTGAAGAAAAATAAGAAAATCCAGTTGTCTCTTGAAAAAGCACCTTTGGGACAACCATGACCTGGATGTCTGAGAATCTCCACAGACATCTTGAGTCTGTACATTCCAAACCCTCTTTAACGATACTGAGCTTCAATAGAATTAGGGAGAGAAGAGTATCTTGCTACAACAGGGTGAAAGTAGCACTCCTCCTCTCTCTAGAAATACATTCATTCCACTGCTATTCAAGATCAACCTCCAAATATGTGGCTTTGTCACCCGTTACTTGAAGAAAAGCCAGGTGAATTTTGCAAGGTTCAACAGAAATGTTTTTAAAGACTAAATAGTTTGGGGCGTGATTCAAGGAGGGGAATGTGTGCATCCCCACTTTTTTAGATGATTATTTCATTGCAGGACAATGGGAACAATTTTCTTCTTCTTTTTAATTGTAAGCTATATTTTTTTACTTGTGGCTGAAAAATTACATTAAAATGTTTCAAACAAATCCACTTTCAAATATATGCATAGATTTTTTTGTATTTTGATTATGTGCCATCAAGTTAGTATTGATCTGATCATTTAGATCTCCCGATGGTACATCCATTACCTGTATAACTGAGTCCACCCACCTTGCTGCTGGTTGACATCTTGCTGTTAATGGTATAATGAAGTAACTCTAACCTAAGCCCAAATATAAACCAGCGAATTTGAGGATGATGTGAACTGGCTGAAAACTTCAATACTGTGTGAAAGCAGATGAAAGGTAGTATCAAAGGTGGCAAATAGTTCTTAATAGCTATTTTGGGAACATAGTCCAATAAAAGAGAACAGCAGGGTTATCCTCATATCCTGCTTACTGAGACATGAAGATGCTTTATCAACTGTTTCAACTGTTTTTGAGGGATGTGTCCTCAAGACATCACCTCTGTCTAATCCACAGTCAGCTGTTAAGGCAGCCTAGAGTTATTCTTAGTTGGTCGAGTTTGAAACTTGTGCTTTCCTTCTTCTCTCCCCAAATAACTTGCCATCCGGACAATTCAGGGTGCTTGTCAGATTTGATGGGATGGACAGAAACCCTTGGAGACAGTCAGTCTCTCAAGTAAGTTGGCTCTATGCCATGCTTTAAAGATAACAATCAACACCTTTGATTGTTACCTTTACCTCTGCTGAGCCTTGGTGGTGCAGCAAACTAAAGTGTTAAATAGCACCAGCTGCCTGCAATTACTGCAAGTTCAAATCTCACCAGGCTCAAGGTTGACTCAGCCTTCCATCCTTTCGAGGTAGGTAAAATGAGGACCTGGATTGTGGGGGCAATAAGCTGACTTTGTATAAAAAAGAACACCGCTTGGGAGGGGGGCAAAAGCCCTACTAAGCAGGTATATACAAAAAGTATGAAGGCTATTGCTTAACGCATTGTAAGCTGTCCTGAGTCTCTGGAGAAGGGCAGCATATAAATCGAACCAATAAATAAAAAAACAAACACCTTGAATTGTGCCTGGTTTGAATTTATCTAGGATTTTCCAATATTTTCTTTAAAGTATGGAGCATGAAGGAAGATGGCAATTTCTGCATTATTTTCTCCCTTCTCAAAATTAGCATCTAAACTGTAAACATTTTGGCTCATTAAGTGTGCATGACATTATAATGAACTAGACCATTTTAACTGATGCTCACTATGCTGTATTAATTACCTGCAGATATACCAGTTCTACTTCAATTTCACAGCCCCGGTTTGTGTCATGTTTATTTAAATGCTGCATTTTAGGCTTATTACTGATAATCATTTATTTATCGCAACTCTGTACTTTCGAATTAGAACCATGGGCCAGTTTTAGTTTTGTAACATACTGTCACAATTGCTGTCTCACTTCTTCTAATTTATAGAAGCTAGTTACATTTATAAATAAGGTAATTACTTTGAAGGTAATTATTTGTAGGAAATATTTAAAAGACCTTAAAATTAATTGCTTGCATGCATTCCTTATATATTACTCACATGGTATGAATTCTGAGCCAAATAATATCACTTGGGAGAGATTCTAGGCTATTCCAAGGAGAAATGGACTATCAAGACATCCCAAGGAAGGTGTCCCATAGGTCTCATTGGGATGCTTTCTTTAAAATAATTTCTTTTCCCCCAAATCACCACATAACAGGTGCCTACGACGTTCATTGGCCTAAAGAAATGTTCACCTTTTAGTGGAATATCGAAAGCCATGGAAATGAGAAAGCTGCTGGAGTGACCAGAAGAAATAAAATGATAAAAGAGACCATAGCAATAGCACTTATACTGCTCCATAGTGCTTTACAGCACTCTTTTTTTATCAAGTTTTTTTTTATTTTTTAGACAAACACACATACAAACATACAATGTATTTTCTTTGAACAGAGTATTTTGCCCAGTTCACAAATTTAGACAGCATTTAGTCGTTTCAATTAAATTTACAATTTCTGTATTTCCTTTTTGCATTTCTCATCTATTTTTTTTTTAATTTGATTTATATGCCACCCTTCTCCGGAGACTCAGGGTGGCTTACAATGCATTAAGCAATAGCCTTCATACTTTTGTATATATTTATACAAAGTCAGCTTATTGCCCCCACAAACTGAGTCCTCAATTTACCCACCTTAGAAAGGATGGAAGGCTCAGTCGACCTTGAGCCTGGCTAGGACTGAACTCACAGAATTACAGGCAGCTGGATGTTAATTGCTGCCTTTTGTAGGAGGCATTAGCCCCCTATGCTACTCAGGCTCCTTTTTAAGAATCAATATTACCCTTCATTCTCATCTCTAATCTTAATTAAATTCAGTTTTTCCCTTCTATTCTATATTATATCCCTTCCCATTGTCATCTATTTGTATATCTTTCCTCACCTTGGTTAGTTATGTAATGTTACAGTAGTTTAATTCTTATAATAATAATAAATCCGCTTATTTTATAACATACATTTCCTTTGATAATACAAATCCAACGTTTTAGTATAGATCAGTTAGTTATATAACTATCTTTATATATATATATATTAATCAATATAAACATGAATATTCCAGTTATTTCCATGCAATCCAATTCCTTACAAGTCAATTAATTATAGCCAATTCTGCTTTCAACATGATATATAATTGGAAGTATTTCAGTTATTACAATTAATCATTTCTAGTTTCTTCACATTATAGAATTAAAGAATTAAAAATATTTCCCTAGTTAACTTTAAAAATATTCTAGCTGTTATCCAAGCCACAACCTAATCCTTTCCACTTTCACCACCATATACCATTAAAGGTATTTCAATTGTTACAATTTAAGCTTATTCATATTTCTTTAAAAAAAATAAAATAAAAAAACCAAAGTTTATCATTATCTAAGTTTCAAAGATACAAATATTCCAATTATTATTCATTTCATTTTTGCAATCA
Organism: Masticophis lateralis; assembly: GCA_030761175.1. Classification (NCBI taxonomy): domain Eukaryota; kingdom Metazoa; phylum Chordata; class Lepidosauria; order Squamata; family Colubridae; genus Masticophis; species Masticophis lateralis. The sequence continues at coordinate 40,965,766 of JAUDYJ010000001.1, forward strand.
TATGGTTTCCCTTTTTTTTACTACAATTCATATTTCAATTCTAAATACATATAGCATATTTCTCTTTCATTTCTTTTTCTCCCTTCCCATATTTATTTTTACCTTTTTCTTTCCCTTTTTTCTTTTGTACTTTGAAATCTTGAGCTCTCCTCTTTTGCCCTAAATTTCCCATTGTTTCCCATCTCTTTTCTCCTTTTCTTACTTCCCCATTATTTATCCCACTGTTTATCCCAGTGTAATCATTCTGTGTTTCACAAATCTGGACTCTTCTATTTTGCCCTGCATTTTCTGTTGCTTCCCATCATTTCCCTCTCTTTTTTTTCCTTTTCACTGTTAATCTCAGTGTAATCATTTAATTTTTGGGGGGTTCTTTCTATTCCTCCCTTCTCTCCTTCTTTGTCACTTTCTGCCTTTTCTGTTTTTTCCATTGTTAATCCCAATGTAATCTCTAAAAACCTCCTTTTTATTATTACTATCCATATATTCAATTAGTTTTCAAAAATTAATCTCACTGTCTTTATCTTCTTTGTTTTCAGTCTCTGTGTCTTGCTTCTCCATCTTTGTTTCCTTGTCAGCTTGAACATGATCTCTCTCAGTTTTTGGATCCTGAAGTTTCAATTCTTCATGTAGCATCGTAATTATTCTTTTTATTTCCGCTTTCCACGATGAATACATCATTTCCATAATTTCTCTAATTTCCTGTGCCATTTTATTCTTTCAGTATTAGTATTGTTCCAGATTTAAAAGTTCCGTTGTTTTCCTTTTTTTCCCCCAAAGTCAAGCCGCTTGCAGACAAAGCAATCCTCCCCGAAAGTTCTCATGGCTATTATCACTGATATAGTTCAAAGTTTTCCAAAACAAAGATTCCAAATTGCAATGCTCTTTTTTCTCCTGAAGATGTCTCTCTAGAATCCACAATTCTCTTAATAGACACTTGTTTAACAGTGTCCATTTTGTATCAATCTTGGTTAACAATCTAGCTCAAGTATTAAACAATACTTTTCCCCTCTTTCCTTTCTTTTCTTTTCTTTTTTTTTTTAGGTATAAAGAACTTCTGTTGCAGGGCTTAATATCCAATTGTCTTTTATTTTTCTTAGTCTTTAACAAGAAAGGATCTATTTATTTTCTTTCCAATCCTTTAGCCAATTTTGGGGTTGTTTCTTCTAATTCTTAAACTTTTCCAGTTAATTTTATTCAAAGATCAATTTTCTTTTCAAGTTTTTGCCCCTTTAAATTCCACTTGCATCCTCTTTTCTTCCCCCATGCCCATTAGCCGCTAGTTTTATGCTGGGAGCTTCAGGTTTTAAAATAATTTTTGTTGTTGTTGTTGTTATTTTACCTGTGGGTTGGCTGTCAATCACCCGGCTTCGAAAACTACATTACATTCACCGCTTCTGCTCAATACTTAGTCCAATTGCCCCAGCTTCTTGACGGCCGCAATGGCTGCTGCCTCCACCGCCGAATCGGAGAGAGATTCCTCTGACCGTTGAGGAACTTGCCTGTTCCTCTTGGTCTTCTGAGGTGTCTCTCCTTCTTCCCCATCCCTACAGGATGGTTCTGGTCCAAAGACCCCTTGGCAGCGGTTCATCAGTCCGGGTTTTCGCGGAACTCATCAGAGCCCGCTAATTCGCCCACTGTCTTGCTGCGATGTTCTGGTCAAATCCCTTTACAGCACTCTTTGAGAGGTTTACAAATGTCAGCATATTGCCCACCCCCCAACAATCTGGGTCCTCATTTTACTAACCTCAGAAGGATGAAAGGCTGAGTTAACCTTGAGCCGATCAGGATCAAACTCCAGGCTATGGAGAGTGTTTGCCTGCAATACTGCATCCTAACCACTACACCACCCTGGGTCATAGATAGAAGTAAAACATTCATTCAGCCATTATTTATCTGAGTAATAAATATATGATCAAACTGAGCAGTTTCAAGAGTTGTTCAATAATTTATATTTTTAAAGCCTGCCTCTGAAATAATCTTTAAAAATAAATGTAATTGCAAATCTTGTTTCACTGAAGTTGTGGTAAACAGGGATATAGAGGTATTGAGACAGGAAATAAACAAAATTTATTTCGTTTGGCATGATCTGTTTTTGACAAACCCCTGTTGGCTTCTGGTTATAACTTTGCTTGCTTCTAGGTGTTCACAGATCTATTATCTGACTATCTTTTCCAGGATCTTCCCAGGTATTGATATCTGTATTAGGGTGCTTCTATGTCATACTTTACAGAGGTCTGCCCCCTATTTTAAATCATGCTCAGTTTGAAGAACTGTTCAGTCCAGATGTGATTGAACAATAAAGAAGTCAGAGAAGGAACAGCAAGTACCCTGAAGATGCTCACCACAGAAGAATGAACAAGTTAAGTAGCCACAGTCCCCCTACTGTGCTGAATACCTTTATTTTAAAGACTTTTCTAAACTTCTACCACTATTGAAAAATGAAAATATGATCTGTCTTCCTATCAGTTTAATTTGGATGCCTCAATTTCATTCTGGTCATGGTGGCTTACACAATTAAAATATCCAGAATATATGTGACTTCATAAACAAAAATTACCCATACTAAATATAAAATATAAAAATGTCCACACCAAACAGTAAAATGCTAAAACAGCAACTAAAAATAATAAATACAAAAATGTCAAAAGTAGAGCATAATAAATGCAAATAAATCTAAGCCTCATAGTGAGCTGGAGTAAAAACTTGGTTTGAATCCATTTTATAACCTCATTTATGTTTGCTTTCCAAGTATAATACTACGTATAAGTTTCTTTAAAATCCTTGATGTCCTTCTCTGTACTTCCTAACATCTCTATGTCTAAAATCATTATGCCAATCTGAATCTACTCAGTTGGTTAGAATAGTAATTGAGACTTTGGCTCACCTTGCAAATCAATACTACTATATTTCTTCCTAAGAAGATCTATAGGGATTTCACTGCTTGAAGGATATCTTGTGTCTCCTTTGTAGTCATTTTCCTTGGCAGTTCTTACTAATATCCCTTGTAGTTAGGGTCCTCAATTGTGCCCTTATTGTCATTAATGAACATTTGGTATAAGATCTATGTAACTTTGGATTCATAAAACCATTCACTCAGCATAATCTGCTATTTTTGGATTAATAAAACAATCATTTGAACTTCTCCAATTTTTTGGCTTACTTGGGGATTAATTTTTGTCAAAATATATTTGTAAGTGTATCCATAGCAGGAAGTTTTGATATCAGGGGAATTCTCCAGAGGAGGGTCACTTCTCTTGGGATGAGTCATACTACCTTATCCAAATCTCCTGATTGGAGAAATTTCCTTTTCTCTTTCCCTTGTTTCTTTGTTTTGGAGGAAAACCTTTTTTGAGTCTGAAGGCACCAGCTGCTATGTATGAACATAGTTTTTCTATTGTTTTTGGGAACATTACATGATTCCAAGGAAAAGAAAGTAAGAGAAATAGCCCAGGTAGGACGTCTGGGAGAGATCAATATCAGCATTAGCCTTGATGATTGCAATTGAGACTTGCATGACTTCCCCATTGACCAATATTTGTAAATTCACTGGGCTGAAGGGAGGAGAGGTATGTTAATATTTTTTCTTATGTCTCCTGTGCACTGTGTATTTGAATGCATGAATGCACATGTGCACACACACACACACACACACACACACACACACACACACACTCTTATCTGATACATGTTTCCACTACTGCCAAAGGCAGATGCCACAGCTACAAGGTTGTGGCTCCAACAGTCCCATCCAGCAAGACCCTCTGTGGCCACCAACCCACTTCTTCTGCTTGCTCATGGCTGCAACAGAGCAGGAGGCTTAGCAACCTGCTGGTGCTGCAGCCACGAGGTGAGGCAAGTATTGGAGCATGGATGGCCTGGCTGCAGGGGCCCTGAGATAAGCCGGTGCAGGGCACGTGGGGCAGCTTTGCCACCACCCCGCCTCATGGTGGCGGCACTCAAAAGAAATAAGATATCCACAAAAATAAGCCCTAGTGCTTATTTCTATAAGGCTGTCTTATTTTTGGAGAAACATGATACCAAAAAATTGCAGAGCACCTAGGACTGCTGTTGGGCAGAAAATAGAAGGCAAAGGAGATGGAAATGACAGGGTATGTCCCAATGGGCTGTGAATGTCAGATAAGTGTAAAATTAATTGTTGACAAAGGCTGCCCATGGAAGTTCCAACCACAGCTGACTTCTCACTCAGCATGAATTAGATAATAAGAGGATGCTAAATATGCCTCAAGAGGATGGGAAAGGTGAGGCTGTTCATAAACAGGCCATAATATATTAGTTTTGTCCAGGGGTGAAATTCAGCCACTTTTATCCAGCTCAGACGAACCAGTAGCGGTGGCTAAGGGAGGCTCCGCCCACCCAGGCGGACATCACGACATCACTTTTTTGTGATGATTTTAAGCCTCTGAACATGCACAGAAGTCTTTGCTCATGTGCGGACAATGGCATGTGCATGCGGAGCAAAGCACACACATTTGCGAACAGGTAGGGAAGGTAAGTGAATTCCACCCCTGGCTTTGTCTCACAATGGGATAGGGCAGTCCAGAATCATCCCTTTTCTTAAAAGGGTCTCCCCCACTCAAAGATGCTTTAAAATGATTGCCTACATTGGTGTGAATGGACAGAGAGGAATAGTAGACTGCAATTTCCTGCATTAGGGACTTTTGAGGAAGTCCTCAAAAACAGGAATATTAACATAATTCAGGAAGAAACTGGTTGCTAGAAAAGCAAAGCACAGCATGTTTGATACCTTGAGAAATAGGAGGCCATGGTCATTATTAAAAAGCAGGAACCACAAATCTGCAGTCTGAGAATCAGCACAGAAGATCACGAAAAGCCGAAAAATTATGAGCAGATGAAGTGCATCACTCCAGCTGGGAAGCTGTTAAGTCAATATAAGGAGTCTTATGTTCAGATAAAAGAGTCACTGAGTATAGCAAAGGGAGCAAGTCTATCGATTATCTTTTCAGTGAAAGATTTAAGCATGTGCTTCAGTCATTCTGTGAGGTTTAATTCAGGTTGGACCTTGTCTCCATTTAGCCATGAAAATCATGCCATGGATTAATATATTCCTGCTGTGATAAACTGGTTAACCAGCAGCAAAGGTGATCCAAGACTCACTTCTTTCTGGAATAGTTTTAATGAACTGTACAAAACAGATGGAGTGTATTAAACAACATAAACCTTTACCCTAGAACCAATTAAAGTTGCTAAATGACTCTGGTGTATTTACTCATCACAGTATGCACGACCACCAGCATTTGGAATGAAAGCAAAGTAATTAATAGCCAAAGGCATCTTTTTTACCATCTAGAGAATGAGTGCTAAAACACAAAGGCTTTGAGAAAGAAATCACATAAATGAATCCAACCCTCAATGCATTTAAGTGCTAAGTCTGCAGTCTTATGCTCACATAGCTAAACTCATAGCACAGCCAGGCGGCTGCATTAACATGAGTCTCTCAAGTCCTTGACTCCACAGAAAAATATTTCAACCAAAATGGTTGGGCCTGTTTCTTAGTTCTAGTAGTCTGCCTCAGTTTTAAAACTAATGAGGGTTGTGAGTTCAGATGTTTCATCTTTCTATAGACCTGAAAAATAAAGGTAGTATTATTGGAAGAATACAATGTAGACTGATGGTCTTACATGTTGCACTTAGACAGAATAAGGGTTATATATAGTTTACCTCCAAACTTTTTGTCCTTAAAATATCTCAAGAAGGGACCTCGCGTCAGTTCTTGTGGTTTGCCAGCAACCTGCGTAGCTGGCAGTAGAGTCGGACAGTGATGAGGATGAGGAAGAACATGGGCCAGTCCTGAAGGCTGGGGAAGGCCCGGATGAGGGCTCTGCATCAGAGGCAGAGATGGGACTAGGGCCATTGAGGAGTGACATGCGGAGCCTCCAGAGGCTGACAGTAGAGAGGCAGAGGAACAGGAGGAACCTGTTCCTACTGCACATATGAGAAGAGCTGCCAGAAGACAAGAGCAGCTAAAGCAAAGAGGATGACTCAGGAGCAGGGCCAAGGGATGATTGGCCCCTCCCATAAAACTTAAAAGACCAGCAATGGCTCTTGAGCTCTTTGTCAGAAAACAATGTTGATAGTCTTGCTGCACTCTCGTCGGCGTCTTCTGCTTTTGAACTTTTGCCAAGCGAAGCCTTTGTCAGTTTGCCTAATTATACCAAGGTTGGTGATTAGACTGAAGAATTTGTGTTATGAAGAGTTTGTTTTAATTTAGTTTGGACTACGCTGAGAATGAGTTAATTCTCAGTTGTTCTAATAAAATCTGTTTATTTTGGAACTGTTTGCGTCGATTACTACCTATATGGGCCTGGGTCACAACAGTTCTATCTATGTTAGGGAGTCACTACATGGAATTATTTAGGTGCCTTTCTCACAAGAATATCAACCCCTTCCTGAGTTATAATTTGTGTGATATTTGTAGACTACAGCAAACCCCATAGAAATTACTTCATTTCATGGACTAGAATTCGTTTTAATTTAGTAGAAATTTTGGAACATTTGGGAGCATATTATGGGCATTCACACCACATGGCTTTCAGGGAGAACTCCAGGCTAGTCAATTCATAAAATGCTTAGTGGCAGGCCAGTCACAAAACTTCCATTTACCAGAAGACACACTGAGGAAACAGTTCTCTGTCACCTTCTAGGTCCCAAGTAACTGTATAATATTCCCAAACTCACCTTTCCTCCAGTGATGGGTTTCAAAAATTTTTACTACCGGTTCTGTAGGTGTGGCTTGGTGGGAGTGGCATGGCTTGGTGGCCATGGCTTGGTAGGCATAGCAGAGGAAGGATACTGTAAAATCTCCATTCCCTCCCCACTCCAGGGGAAGGATACTGTAAAATCTCCATTCCCTCCCCAATCCAGGGGAAGGTTACTGTAAAATTCCCATTTCCTCCCAATCAGCTGGGACTTGGGAGGCAGAGAATAGATGGGGGCAGGGCCAGTCAGAATTTTTACTACCGGTTCTCCAAACTACTCAAAATTTCCACTACCAGTTCTTCAGAACTGATCAGAACCTGCTGAAACCCACCTCTGCTTTCCTCCCTCCATTCATGGATGAAGGAGAGAATTAATGTGGAATCTGTTTTTTTTAAATAAAACAATTCTGTAAAACACAAAGCAGAGGTTATTTTGTCAATGCCACAAAGGTGGTATAGGCAATCGAGCTGACAACCAAAGCTAAATCCCTTGAATTAAAATAATCACATATAATTTATTCCTCCTTCGTTTTGATGCTCTTCTATAGGTTTTTCAGGACATAAACCTATCCATTTGCACTTCATAAAATGCCACTCAATGATGTGCTTTATTCAAAGTTCTGGTATTCATTGGAAGATGCCAGTCCTCTGCACGCAAGGTTATAATCTGATGATTATTTTTCTTGGAAGTAAGCCCCTTTGAGTTCATGAGTTGAATCTATCCATCTCCAAAATTGAATTTGCTTAATCCTGATTTAGTTAGGGAAGGTATTTAAATCATAGAAGCTTCAGATATTTAAAATCTAAAATGTGCAACAGAAACATCCTCTAGCAAGCCCTGCTTCAGCTCCAGGGATGTCTGCAGGGTGAGTGAAAAAGATTTACCTTGCCAGGGATGTCTACAGGGAGAAGGATCAAAGAAATCAAGATGATACAACTATGGAATTGGAGCCCTGCTTCTTTTTTATATTGTAATGCGTGTAGAAAGGAGCATGATTAGGTATGCCATCTTGATTTTTTTTTGCCTGATTTCTATTTTATTCAGAATCCCCCTGCCCCCCACCATTTGATTGATGGAGGTAAGCAAAGGTCTGTGCACTTGTATGAGTACCATGAACAACTCTGCACTGTGAAGAATGCAGTTTGCTTTTTCATTTACTGAGCTGCTTCAAAGATTGATGAGTTCAGTTACCTCCAATCCAGACAATCCATCAAATCTGTATAAAGGGCATGAGATGAAAGAGACTATTCCATCTCAGAACTTTGAGAAGCATGTATCTGAAGGAGCCTTCCCAGATTGGAAACCTCCCCAGGTGCTTTTGGCTTCAACTCTCATAATTCCAAACCTTGACGCTGCTTGACTGGGATTAGTGGATGTTGAAGTCCAAGATATCTGGAGAATATCAGACTGGGAGAAAGCCACTTTGAAGTTGTGCAGGATTATGACATAGGTTCTTTTTTCGTATTTCCTCTATTGTGATGCTACTGCTTCATATTTTAAAATTATATTGTATTATCCTTATTTACACCTTTGTAGAGAGTAATTGAAATGTAATCCATCCTGGTTGCATTTACATGCAATAGTATGATTATTGAACAAGTCATAAATGATTTGTTTGTTTGCTTGTTTGTTTGTTTGATTTATATTGCCACCTATTCACCCATCGCGACTCAAGGCGGTTTACAGAATATAAAAAAAACACATTTAAAAACAGTAAAACTCATAAAAAATCAAATAAATTAATATAATAAAATCACCCTTGACCCCCACCTCCCACCCCAGTGACAGCCAATCACACGAGCCATTTAATGGGCTCCATCCTGTTCTGGCTTCCCCAGGTCTTCAGCGCCTTCCAGAAGAGAATTAGGGTGGGGGCCATTCCATGGAGAAGGCCCTTCTTCTGGGTCCCACCAGGTGTATCTCCCTTGGGGATGGGACCTGGAGCATTTCCTGCCTCTCTGCTCTAATGGGTCAGGTAGATGTAACTGGCAAGAGACAGTCCCTCAGATAACCTGGTCCCAAGCCATGAAGGGCTTTAAAGATGACAACCAGTATCTTGAATTGCACCTGGAAGCAAATTGCAGCAAATGCAGCTCGTGCAGGAGAGGTGATATATGTGCACACCAGAGTCTGCACAAAACCATGCAGGCCGCTGCATTTTGCACCAACTGGAGCTTCCAGATGCTCTTAAAGGGCAGCTGCATGTAGAGCGCATTTTAGTAGTCAAGACAGAAGTGACTAAGGCATGAGTGACTGTGATTAGGAATTGCAGGTACAGGAAAGGGCGTAACTGGCGCACAACTCGCAGTTGCGTGAATGCCTTTCTGGCCACAACCGTCACCTGCTCTTCGAGCAGGAGTTGTGAGTCCAGGAGAACCCTCAGATTATGCACAGGGTCTGTTTGGGGTAGTGCCACCCCATCCAAGACCAAAGGTGGCAATTCTCCCTGAGCCAATGAACCCCAAACCCAGAGCCACTCGGTCTTGCCAGGGTTTAGTTTAAACCCATTGCTCCTGCTAAAGTGTGTTTCTATAACACGCGAAGCCCCAAACCGCATGTTAATGCAGTGTTTGAATCTACCCTCTTAATGTTTCAAAGTTAGAGCTTTTTACAAGTGTCACAACCCTCCACCCCACATACACTCTTCCTCTTCTGGCCTCCTTGGTCCTAGGTGGAATGCTAATAGGGCTTCCTTCACAATATTGATCCTAGCAAGATGGTAGATAGCTTGGCATGAAGGTGTCACTACAGGGAACAACAGGGACTCCTTTTTTTAAGCAAAGCAAAAATTACATTGACTTTCTCTGTTCTACTATATTAAAGCTGGACTCCAGTCTTTCCTACCAGCTTTATTTCTTTATGGTTTCTGTTGCACTATGGAGAGAGAGAGAAATTATCCTGCATTCATAATCATCCTGAAAATAAATAGTTCATATGCTATAGTAACAAACTACAACTTGAGGAACTCATCAGGATCATCTATTCCTATCCTCAGATACCAAGATGAAAAAGTGGGATACTGACACTTAAAAAAAATTAGATGACAAAATGTAGATTTTAGCATTAGTTTCACTTGCTGGAGCCTTTCCTCCCACATAGCTACACAAAGATGCCAGATCCCTAACCAAGTTTTTGCTGACCACTCTTGCAAGCTGTGACTACAGTCCAGTAGTGGGATTCAGCCAGTTCGCACCACTTTCTGAGCAGTTCGGCAAACTGGTTATTTGGAAGAAATCATTAGGGCAGAGAACCGGTTGTTAAATTACTTGAATCCCACCACTGCTACAGTCCGTCCCCAGCTTCTGGTTCAATTTCTCAAGAGATCACAAATCTTTCTATTTCAATCTCTGTCATCTGTTCGACTCTGAAACTCTTTTCACCTCTGAGACATTTTTCTTCTGCGTAGATACGATTTCTGCTCATGAGTTGCAGCCCTGCTTTCCAAGGTAATCAAGTGGCTAAATGAGACTCTTCAAGCAGGCACAGAATCCATATCTAAATTTCCACGCGGTCCTGAAATTCTACAGCTGTGTTTGCACAACACAGAAAACCATAAATGAGCCAATCACAGTTTAGCCTAAATTGCGCAAATCCTCTCTTGTTAAATAGTGCCCGTGTGGATTTTTTTTGTTGCTTTTGCAACAGCTTCCTTTTTTCCCCCCAACAAATAGCCATAGTTTTACTTAGTAAAAAGACCACTATATCAGTGGCCAGTTTCTTTTTCTGATGCCAAGATAAAAAGGATTTATTATCAACCAGGCAGATCCATCCTCATCAGAGGTGGATTTCAGCAGGTTCTGACCAGTTCTGGAGAACCGGTAGCGGAAATTTTGAGTAGTTTGGAGAACCGGTAGTAAAAATTCCCAACTGGCCCTATCCCCATCTATTCTCTGCCTCCCAAGTCCCAGCTGATCGGGAGGAAATGGAGATTTTGCAGTAATCTTCCTCTGGAATGGTGTGGGAATGGAGATTTTAGAGTATCCTTCCCCTGCCAAACCCACCAAGCCACACCCATAGAACGGGTAGTAAAACATTTTGAAACCCGCCACTGATCCTCACCCATCTAAAAATACAACATCCTTCATTTCTAAATAGCAAAATTTCTTCTATTTTCTGCTTGAAAATTATTTTCTCTCCTTTGCTGCATTCCTTCCAAAATATAGACCCTGCAGAAAGAAATCTGTTCTGCAAATCTGCTTGTTTATTTCTCTAATTCTTTAAACATAGGCACCAGCAATTCAATCTCAGAGCAAAGTTCAAACAAACTTTATTCTTCTTCTTCTTCTTCAAGCATTTGTCTCTCTCCATAATAATAATAAAAAAACCCCTCTAAGATCTGCTAAGTATGGGATTCAGCATTTCAGGCATTCTGGCACCCACTCACTCACAGCCACACATCATAAATGGGTGACAGATTTCCCAATTGCTTGGGATGCATTGAAAGAGAAGCTCTCCCTTTATCTTTCAATGCTTTGCCAGGATGTGGGTTAGGTTCCAGTTATAGCTAAACTCTGGATCCTATTTAAGGGATCCACACTAAGATAATTTCAGATTATCAGACAGAGAGCAGTAGGTTTCACAGGTATAGGTACCTGAGACAGTATTGGTATGAACCAGCAAGACTGAAGCACTTTATGCAGTTCCTCTATGGTGGTATTACTACTACTACTACTACTACTACTACTATTATTATTATTATTATTATTATTATTATTATTATTATTATTGCACATTACTGAGCACATTATTACATAAACATGGAAATGATCTGGTCTCTAGAACAACAATAAAATAAAATAAAAAAACTGGATCAGTTCTAGAGATATAATGGAAAACAATCAAATAAAGGAAGAACGTTATTTTACACAAAGGGCCAAAATGTCTAATAGACTGCAAGTGAATGTTTTGCTCAACAAACTGATGGAAGGATAGCTCTAGTTTATCTGTTTTCCAGGAATATTGGTGAAATATTTTGGTATCTTTCATTTTTACATTATTCAGTATACTTTAGAGTTAATTCTGTACATGGATTGATGGCTATCTTGAAATGTTTTGTTTCTGGTTTTGGTAATTCAGCTATTAAAACACCAATACCATACCAATAATATCAATACCACAGCACTGGATGTTTCAATTTATTCCTGTAACTCTTCTATATTCCAACAACCTATGTACCATTGGCATGCAACAGAGCCAGTGGTGGGTTTCTACCGGTTCGCCCCAGTTTGGTGGTAGTGGTGGCGGCGGGATGCTCCGCCCACTTGCCCAGATGTCATCATGGATGCTCTGCACATGCGCAGAAGCGCCACACGTAGTGTACATGCATACACACTCACAATTCCAAACTGGTAGCGAAGGTCAGTGGAACTCGCTACTGAACAGAGCTATGTTGGCCATGAGAAAAAAATTCAAATTCATACATTTGTATGAATGTGCCTTGCATGTCCTTTATTTTACCAAGCGATTGGTTTCATCCTTTGAAGATCTGTGTATGCAGTGAAATCACTATATACAAGAACTGGCAGCATCATACTGTAGGCTGCCAAAAACAATTCCAGAGCATGGAAAGAAATGTGTAAAACATTCCTTATCAGCTGGCTTCTCTAAAAAAAAGACCATGCCATCAGTTCATGAACTCTATAGAGACATGAGAAGGCAAATTAATTGAACAAATGATCTCTAACAGATTATTTGCAGGACTCTGATCAACAGTTCTACGGCAGGGGAAAAAAAGGCAAGATGTAACATGCAATTAACTTTAACAAATTTAATTAAGGTAGCTTTCTCTATAGCTCAGTGCTCTTTTCAGCCCACTGGAATCAGGCATTCATTTCAGCAGGCATTTCACGTAAAACTTAAGATGTTCCGTGGAATTAAACTGAATTCTGCTTTGTGCTATGTGATAAGTTCTGAAAAAAGCCCTTTAATCTTTTATGCCTTCACATCCCAGCAAAGTAAGATAAAGCAAAAGGGTATTATTACATTTTAGGATTTGTAAATAGGTAATCCATATACCTACTTATCTCATTTCCTAGAAATTTGCAACCTGTATTTTATTGCCCCAGTAAATTCACACCTCATGCTAGGCCACAACACTTTAAAGATAGTTTATTAAAATAATCATAGTTAATTCAGGTAACCCAGAACATTGAACTCTAAATCACTTTAAAAATAATAGCTGGCTTTGCGTGATATTTTATACTAAACAAACCATTATAGCTTAGCACAATGTAAATTAAACCTCATTCTGTCAGTCAGCTACCACTTCAGTCTGAAATCCCAGGAAATACTGGTCTTCAATCTTAATCCAGCTGCTTTTTAGGCTATAGTTTTTCCCAGCCTTGCTTTGCTGTAATACCTCCAGATTGTATCCAAATTCCCACACCAGGCCTGATATAATAAGAGTGCTGATAGTGTGGAGACAATCTTTAGCACAGCTCTATGATGCTAAGTGCTATCCTGGTGCATGTTTGAGTTGCCACTGATTGTGTTAGATCAGTCTAGTTAGAATTAACAGAGAAAGGAGTGGTGACTGAAAGACTTCCTTAGTACTAGGTTTGTACTATATATATGCCAGGGTGTCTCACTAATCATCTTTTATCTTCAAAGGCAGTCACAACATTAATACAAGACATTTCTTTCATGTCTTCCCAATAGCTTATTGATTTTTCCCCTTTATTTATTTTATTTATTCATTTATTTTGTTGCATTTCTATGCCGCCCAACTTCCAAGGGACTCTTTAAGAATTCAAATAAAATGAATAGAAACTATAGAGATGAGGCTTGCTTGTTATTATAGCAATGAGTTAATGGTTGAAATTGGTGATTGTGAGCAAATGGCTCACAGTTAAAATAGAATCCAACACGTTACATTCTTAAGATTAAAAAAGAAACTTGGATCATTCTTCAAAGAAAATTTCTGTCTCACTATCTCTATGAATTCTTTGATCAGGTGCTAAAAGAATAAAGACAAGTAACAGTCACAAGGATCCAAATGACTTTGATAAATACATTTGAAACAGATCCCTAACTCTGGCAGGTGATTCAGCCTCATTTAATCGAAGACTTCTCTTCTGAATGTCACTGTTTTCCCAACTGGGACAACCAAAACAAGAGAACAAGCTGCTCGCTTTCAATATGAAAGAAAAAAATCACACTAATATGATCCTAGCATTCTTTTCCTTTGTGGAGGCTGACTTTGCTCATTCTGCTAAATTATGGTGTGGTCCAGTGGTGAAATCCAATTTTTTTTTTACTGTGGGCGTGGCTTGATGGGTGTGATGTGGCTTGGTGGGCATAGCAGGGCAAGGATACTGCAAAATCTCCATTCCCACCTCACTTCAAGGGAAGGATACTGCAAAATCCCCATTCCCACCCCACTCTAGGGCCAGCCAGAGCTGGTATTTTCCGGTTCTCCAAACTACTCAAAATTTCTACTACCGGTTCTCCAGAACCTGTCAGAACCTGCTGGATTTCACCCCTGGTGTGGTCAGTTTGTGGCTCAATGTGTAATGGGAAGCCAACCATTCTGGTCTATTAATCAGAGTTGCCCAATCTATAGTGGGTAGGATTTATACATAATTTTTAAGGACACTTTGTATAGACTGATGATGCAAAGTAAGAAATGTGGCGGATTCCATTTATTTAAGAATAAACTCAATCGAACTCAATGGATCCAGTTTGTAATTCCTAAGACATCGTAATGGTAATAGATTCACCAACATTCAGGGTGCAAGAGCTTTTTCCTAAAAGCAACTTATCTTTGCTGAATTATTTGATGACATACAGACGAAGCTTTTTCTGATACCCTTAACTTAGTTCAACTCAGTCTCAGAGGTTAGGCAGGCAGATGGAAGGAAGTTACAGATAAAGGACCTAGCCTGACTAGGTGATTCAGTGGCTAAGATACTGAGCTTATCAATCAGAAAGGGCGGCGGTTTGAATCCCTAGTACAGAGATCCCTCCAACTCTGTTACTGTTAAAGGCTCTTGTGGCTTTCTCTCATAGCTAGAAGCAACACACAAGAAAAGGTTGCTATTTTTTCCCCATGTACAGCAACACCAATCCAAAGTGGGAGACTTGGAGCACAAAACATTGAGTCTTTTAAGGCTTGGGAAATTTAATCCTATCCTAGGAATGCCATGTGATACAGAAAACAGGAATGTATGAGAGTGCAGCTCCAGGAATGAATACAACTGTGGAATGAAAACAATACTGAACTAAAAAATCATAGAAAGACCGCTTATGTTTAAGCTTTCCTTGCCTGTGGTCACATCATTTTAGGCTTAAAACCTTTTAAGGAAAACAGATACTTTCACAACAGCTGACAAGGATTTCAGTCCCAATTTTTAATTCTAGGAAAGTGTCAGTCCCACTAGGTAGACCAGACCAAGAAATCAAATCCACCGGTAGACAAAATACCATCTTTATTTAGATTGGTTGTAAACTGAACAATGCAAGTCTGATTGTGCTCTTCCTTCTTGTTCTTATGCTCCAATAAGTTGGAAAGATATTTGCCTGAACTGCTTCCAAAGGAATGAAAACCCCTAAGGTTTCTTCTAGCCCTATATGTTATGTTCTAAACTTTAAAAAAAATGTTTCAGCCTATTTTGCTTAGGTAATGGCTCCTGTATATTTCTACCATTTTCCTTACTTTTTACAGAGAGGCATTACCAATCACTTTACTTTGGAGAGGGGTCTTTCAAAAGAAGTGCAGAATAGAGAAAATATTTATACAATGTTGAAGCATTAAAATTCACATATATGCAAACACATACAACCACACTAATTTTGTCTTCTTGCTAGCCATTTTGCACCCCAAAAAGTCCTAGATCTCACTTTTCCTTTTCCTCCCGAGTGCTAAATAGCATATTAGATCAGAGTTTTGCCTAGATTAAGGATTGTTAGTTCAAAGTGAAAAAGCAAGACAAGTTTTGAATTACTATTACTTTTTCTTCATTAACCCTCATCTAGTTAGTTTTCCTTAACTAGATGAGGGTTTTCATCATTTCTTCAGTCACTTGGAGTAAGAGCCTTGGTGGCGCAGTAGCTTAAGTGGTGCTAAAGTGACACCAGCTGCCTGCAGTTACTGCAAGTTCGAATCTCGCCAGGCTCAAGGTTGACTCAGCCTTCCATCCTTTCAAGGTAGGTAAAATGAGGACCCAGATTGTGAGGGCAATAAGCTAATTTTGTATAAAAAAGAACATCGCTTGGGGTGAGGGGGCGAAAGCCCTACTAAGCCCTACTTTTGCATGTAGGGCGAAAGCCCTACATGCAAAAGTATGAAAGCTATTGCTTAACACATTGTAAGCTGCCCTGAGAGAAGGGCGGCATATAAATTAATTTTTTTTAAAAAAGTTTCCCACAGTGTTGAAAACAAAATGACGGAACTCTGATTTCCCCCTTCCCCCTTCCAAAAAAAATATCCAACAAGCCAGGGAAAGGTAGTTAGATTAAGCAAGCAGTATTTTTTTTTAAAAAAAATCTAGTTTTTAAACTAGCAACTTTTCATGTATAAAGACATAACTCTAAATCGCTGCACTATTTTAATACTTAGGACAGTGTTTCTCGACCTTGGCAACTTTAAGATATGTAAACTTTAACTTATAGAATTCCCCATGTTGCCTGGGGAATTCTGGGAGTTGAAGTCCATCTATCTTGAAGTTGTCAAGATTAAGAAACTTTGATTTAGGAGTAAAGGTGTAAGAAGATCTTATGCATATTTTAATTAAGGAAATGTTTTCTTCCTCTTTGAGGGAGCCAAAGAACTGCTAGAGCCTGTAAAACAGGGGTGGGTTCCTCCCAGTTCGGCCCGGTTCTCCTGAGCCAGTAGTGGTGATGATATGACGTCACTGAACCAGTTCTGCACCCCCTCATGGCCCCCCACCCCCCTGTGTAATTCTTACCATTTATTTGGCCCCACTCCCAATCTATTGCTGCACCCTGAGTCCCAGCTGATGGCTAGAGGGGAAAAAACTGTTTAAACTCTTGCCCCGGGGCTTCAAAGGGCCACCCTACAGCTGATTAGTGTTAAAAGAAAACAAATGAGTAGACCGGTGCCTGCAAAAATACATGAGTAGATCAGTGCCTGCAAAAATAAATGGGTAGACCAGTGCCTGCAAAAAATAAATGGGTAGATCGGTACAGCTCTGCAAGCAGTTAAAAGCCTGGTAGACCAGTTTCTCTGCTAAATCCTAGATAATTGTCACATGACCATCAAGCCACACCCACAAAATAAGCCACGCCCACAGAACCGGTAGTAAAAAAATTTAGAACCCACCCCTGCTGTAAAGACATATAGTACGCTAGTCAACATGGACAACTGCACTCAAAGGGATATAAGAGAAGCCACAATGGGAAAATTCAGCTAGTGATGGAATCCGCAATGGAAGGAAAATGAGTAAAGGCTGACATTATCTGTTTTTGCTCTCACAAAAGGGTTGCTATCTTGTTCTGGCAGATAAGCCCTACACTGAAGAACTCACAGCTGTCTTTTCTCTAGGACAGTCAAGTGTCCAGCTTAACAGAGGGAAATCTTATATCATTCTATTTAATACATTGATGAGTTCAAAGTTGTCCCTAAATATGAAGTTCCTTAAGAGCAGGCGCTTAAATGTGGTTTTTTCAGATAGCCTAGAGCTAGCCCTCACCCCCCATCCCCTATTGAAGCTTGCAGGCTGATTGTATTATATATACAGTGACATCCTCTCTCTCATAGTCTTGTTTCATTTATTTTCATTGTTTAATGAATTTGTAAAATATTTTAATTCCTGGTTTTATTTTACACTCTCCAGAATAACTTAGGGTGAGATGGGTAGCCATATAAATCTGGCAAAATAAATATTTTAAAATGTATATCACACCTAGCTCCAACTCTGGGCAATGTGCAACAGAACCCCAGAACAAAACAACTTCATATTTTCAATTAAAATACAACCACCAATCTGAAACTTACATTTATACCCCACTCCCATGAGAAATTCCAGGCATCCCAGCCCAAAGGCCCAAGGAAAAACCAAGTTTCTAATTCCTTCTGAAAGCCAGAAAGCAGGGCAAACTGCATCTTGGGAAGGGGAAATCATTCCAGAGAGCAAATGTTCAGAGGACATTCCAGAAGGAAAGTATGCAGCAGAAAATGTAAACCTCTTGGGTCCCATCAGATGGAATATTTCTGGAAAGGGAGACCATCCTATTGGAGTATGTGGCATTGACAGATATCACTGGGAGTCTCACAGATAACCTGGTTTTGTGGCTGAAGAGCTTTATAGATAATAACCAGGTTGAACTGCATCCATAAGGAAACTAACACAACTCATGGAGAAATGGGCAGCTTATACAAATATGATAAATACATGGTACACTGAGCTATGCCCGTAACTACCCATGCCACTGCATTCTGAAAAAATTGTTGCTTCCACATGGCTTTCAAAGGCAGCTCCATGTAGAGTACATTGTGTAGCCTATGTAGGAAGTGAAGCGAGCAGGGCTTCCTGATCCAAGGATGGATGCAACTCATACACAAGACAAAGCTGTACAAAGGCCCTCCTGGCCATAGTTGCCATCTGCTTTTCAAAAAACAAAACAAAACGTGGAGCACTCCCAGATTTCTAGGTCTGAGTCCGGGAGAGCAACCCTATATAGAACTAAAAAATCTCCAATTCCCAGATGAAGGAGACCCCAAAACTAAAGCCACTTAGTTTTGGCAGGGCTGAATTTTAATCTTCTTTCCAATCCAGCCTCCCGACACTGAGATACAATGAGAGGCAGAGATATACAGTTGAGTATTGCCAATATATAGATGATACTGCACCCCGTATTGACAGATTACCTTACCCCTTGGCTTCATATAGATGTTAGAAAGAAACAAGGAAAGTGTAGAAACATATTGCAAATCAAGAGCCTAGAGCTGAATTTCTCCTTTGCAATGCCAATTGCAACCAAGAAAAGAGAAAAGAGAAGAACCATTGAACACAGTATCTCCCATTCCCAGCTGTCTAAGGCTAAGCCAGTCCAGGTAGATACCAAGATAGATGGTATCAGATGCAACTAAGAGATTGAGGGGGGTCAGGGATGGGTGCACTTCTCTTATTCCTGACTTGCACAGGAATGTGCCAGCTGAACAGATGCACAAGTATATCAGCCCCCATTTTGGCAAGTTTCTTGGGCATTTCCCATTGGATTACTGCCATTACAGGTAGCCCTAGTTTAAAGACTGCCATGTTTAGTGAATGTTTAAAGTTAAAACAGTGCTGAACAAATAACTTTACAACTGGCCCTCATGCTTACAACTGTCATAGCCTTTTGCACACATTGTCATTTGCATGCTTCACAGCCCACTTCTGACAGAGTTAATAGAAAGCTAGCAGTAAAACTGCAAATCATACTCACATGATGTCTTGCTTGATGATGGTTCCAACTGTGGCCACTGAGCAAAGACTGCCTGTATTTTTAAATTTGTATTCATATGCATAAACAGGGTTGTCCACATTGTATGCAAATCTACCTCTGCGGGGTCCTTGGGTGCTTTCTGAGCTTGGTTGTTTTCTTGCTTTCTTTCAAGCTCAGAAAACACCAATGACATCCTCCCCCCCCCCAATTTCAATCCTGAAGTACAAATATTTTCCTTTATTGGAATTCTACTTCTTTTAGTGATAGGCAAGAGGCTACCCTACTTGCATCAAACCATTAAAAAAATACAGATCTCAGGTTCAAAACATTCAGTAGAATTCCAGTATTTCCCTACTCTCTCTCATCCTATACAAGCAATAAGTTAATAAACAGTTGCAATACTTACTCAAGGAGAAAAGATCATCTTTAATGAAAAGGTTGGCCAAGTAAATTTACAAGCTTTCCATTTGGATGAGAGAATAATAATAACAAGGTCAAATAAATAACTACAGCAACATCCTTGCTTTGATAGCTACAGAAATCTTGGCAGCGTTTATTGCTAATTGCCTTTGGGGAATTGATTAATGGAATGCATAGAAAACTCTGGCGCAGCTTTAATAACTATGGAAGCCCAACCCTATGCTACATTGTGGAAGGGAAGAAGAAAACTACCCGAAGTACATTGGCCAATTTTGTCTTTTGCAAGAATAACATTTTCATCGATGGGAACAGGGGCATCCTCATTCTGAGTAAGAACGAGTAGCATTCATCACTCACCTGTCTCTACAACACAGACAAAGGCAGTTAACAAAGCAATGCAATAACAAAATATAAATTATGGTATAATAAAAGAGGAAATAATTAAGAATGCAGACAATTAGAAGCAACAAAGGGAATGACTCCTTAAGGTCTTAACCGCTAAATAGCTGCTGATATATAATGATGGGAGACCGCAGTTCAAAAGGAAGAGAGAAAGCAAAGCCTTTAAGTCAAGCTCAATCAGAAGCACCCTGAGAGCAATTGCTGAACAGCAGGCAAAAGACATCTCCCCTATGAGCGATATGGCCTTAATTTTAGTTACAATACTGACAAAAAATAGGAAACAGGAGCCTTTCCTTTTACAAGCTGATGCTGCCCTGGGTGGTGAGTCATCAAAATGCAGCTTGGAAGATCTTCCTGAAAAGTGAAATATCCTCACAATCTGGGCTGTGTTGTCTACTCAAGTTGTCTACTAGATAAATTTAATAACGTTGGGAGTGGGGGGGGGAACCTTATGTAGTTAAGACTATGCCTGCCATAAAACTTTGTTGGATTTTTCTCTGCTTCCCACAGCTCTGACTTCTTTGCTTGTTTCTGATACCACTCTGCGAATCATTCCTATTGGTCCCTTAGGTTATGGTCAGTTTACTCCTTTGACAAATCTATTTGGCTCCTGCTTGAGACGCAGAAGATCCCAACTTTGATCTCCAGGATTCAAGTATGCTGGGATGGATCCTAACTAAAATCCTAAATAGCTGGTGCTAGTCAAGTGTGATAATACAGTGGTTTGGGATAATTGAGGTGGCCTTGACATCAGATCTACTTTTTATTGATTTGTTTATTTAATACTCATTTGCCACTCCATTTTGGGGGATTCTGAATGGTTTGCAATATTAATATAATGCGTTAAAAATACATTAAGACAATTATAATAAATCAATGTGATGCATCACTATTGGAAGGTTAGCATGATCATGCTCACAGCAGTATATAGGAAGTTATGGGAGCATCTTGTTATACCCAATTAACACTGCTATGCTGCAAGATAGATTGGGTTTCAGTAGACTTCCAGGTGTGGTTCTAAGTGCTGCTTTTCACTTTTAAAGCCTAACACGACATAGAACTGGGTTGCTTGATGGACCATCTTCTCCTAAGATATGCCAACCCTACACACTCCCACAGAAAGGCTGTTTCATTTAAAACTTACAATTAAATTTTATGAGACCTTGTCTCTGGCTGACCCTCATCTCTGGAATAATACCCCCCCCCCCCATATACAACAGCCCCAACTCTGCTCATCTTTAGGAAAACCATTAAGTCTTGGCTCTTAGGCACTGTGGGGGTGGTTGAGTGAGAGAACCCTTTTTTACTGTTCTGTTATATTACTTGGTTGCCCCTTTATATTTACATACTGCATATGTTTACCATTATAGGGTTGAAGTGTGGCTTTATTGTTTGTTTTATATGTTGTACATCATCACAGAGTTATGCTAATTGAGTTGGGCAGCCTTTTAAATCTTGTTAAATGAATAAAGGGCTTAAAGGTAACTACTATGAATGTGTGTGGTCGCCAAGGTGGAGGGTGTGGGGAGTTATTATTTTACTAATTTATTATTTTATTATTTTTCTTTTTATTATTTTTATTTCTTTTATATAGTTTTAAATCCATGTAAGCTGCCTTGAGTCGCCATGTGCGAGTAGGCGGCAATATACATTTTCTAAAATAAATACTAACGCCTTCAACTGCACGTAGAAGCTAATGCAGTTCCTATTGTAGCAGTATTGCATACTTGTGCCCATCACTCCCTGGATCTCTGTGTGCTGCAGCTTCTGAATGGTCCTCAAGGGTAGCCCCATGTTACGTACATTTAGGTTATAAACTTTCTGAACTAACTAAACTATACTTAACAGTATATATTTCAGGTCCAAAATATAATTTTGAGTTGATAACCTGAGATCATATGACTGCTGTCCCTGAAGTATTATATGGTTACCATCTTTATCCAAACATTTTTATCCATGTATGCAATGTTTAGTTTTACACAGATAAATTAATGCCAACAATATGAAATACGAATGCAGTAACTTCATTGTTCAACTCTTACACACTTTCCAAAAGCTTGCTTACTAAAGAAATACACAAGACATTTATGATCTTGACAATTCTCATTTTTTGGCCATTTTTAGTACTGATTTTTATAGATACTTTGCCAAAATAAAAGAATGTAGAAAGTCATTTATCAAATTTGCCTTTTTTTCATTAGGAACTTTTCATGCATTTCATTGTCCTATAAACTCAAACATTTTTAATCCAAATGTACTTCTCAGTTGGCATTGCCTTTGATACAACTTGTCACGGCATTTGCAGCTCCTGAACCTTTATTTCATGTTGAATGAGATTCATACTGGTGAGCTATTCTTCTAGCAATAGCTGAAGAATTACATTGTAAGCTGCCCTGAGTCTCTGGAGAAGGGCGGCATATAAATTGAACCCATAAATTGAACCAATAAATATTTCATCCATATACAATTATTCTTTTAAATATCCAATCCATAATTTCAAAAGAGATTGGGGGAGGAAATCTGTCTTATTTGAATGATATAATTTAACCAAGCCATTGTAATTTAGCAACATTTTTTTTCTACAATTGAGAACCACTGCTGTACCACCTACTGTATATCTGGATTTGGATACTCTGTCTGAGAATAATGATATTTCAGCAGAAGAAAGGATCTATAGCAGAGGTGAAATGCTCCTGGTTCGGACCGGCTCGGGCAAGTAGGTAGCGATGGCGGCAGGCAATTCAGAGATCTGGTAGCAAAAAATCCCCGCCCCCGCCCCCCCCCCCCATGACCAGCTGAGCCGCACGATCATCAGAGCCTTTTTTGTCTTTTAAATGGCTCTGACGAGCCAAGCTCTGATGATCCCAGCTGAGTTGCCTGAAGCTTGGATCGCCAGAGCCATTTAAAAGAAAAAAAGTTTTTTCTTTTAAATGGCTCTGGCGATCCAAGCTCTAACGATCCCAGCTGAGTTGCTTGCTCATCAGGCAACTCAGCTGGGATCGTCAGAGCCTTTTGAAAGCATTTTTTACATGGTTTTACATGTAAAAAATGGTTTCAAAAGTGAAAAAAAATGGCCACGCCCACCCAATCACATTACCCCCCACCACCAAGCCCACAAAACCGATGGTAACAAATTTTAGATTTCACCCCTGATCCATAGCAATATTTCTCAACCTTGGCAATTTCTAGGTAGGTGGACATCAAATCCCAGGATTCTATTGCCAGTATGGCCATTGATAAGAATTCTTGATGTTGACATTACCAAGGCCGGAAATTACCAAGGCTGGAAAACCTATAAAGCACTCTGATATTGAGAAAGTAGCAACAAAATGTTCTCAAAATGTGCCAATCAAAACTCTGAACTGCACAACATGATACCAGCCCTTCGAGCAATCCAAAAGTTTCAACTCTCCCCCCCCCCCCTACGATCAAAATGTGTACAGAAGTACAGATTTCTTTTAGAGAAAACAGATTCATATGAAATTGGGACAAAAATGAAATTTGAATAAGCACATGAGACAAACTCATGTGCCTGAGGTCCATTGTTACTTTAAAAATATGCAATTTGATGTGAGCAGGTGGAAGCATTAGCCTCTCACACTTGAAATAACATCATTTTTCCTAATGTTGAATGGGCGTTCGCAATGTCACTTTTAAATACTTGAATGTCAAGCTGATCTTTAAGACGCAGAAGAGGATTAAATGGCAACGCTATAGAAAAACATCTTATGTTTTAAATATGAATTAATTTTGTGTCACTATTCCCAGGGAAGAAAGAAATTTGGGTCATGAGTACTGAGCTCATAGTATGATATTTTACTGTTTACTGTTACAATGATATTTTACCTCCAGGGAGAACTTTATTTAATTAAAAACAGAGTTTAAAAGAAATAGCTATAGATCTAAGAATATAGAAAATAGTACAGATCAAAATGAAATTGGCCAGAATGGCAATTTTATAAATAATGTTGTAAGGAGAAAAGTATTGTAGTGGGAGGTGTGAAAAATAAAAAAGAACTAGATTTTAGAAAAGCAGCTTTTGCAATAATATGTTTATGTTAGTTCTTCTCACCAATATCAATTTCACACAAAAATGCAAGACAATAGCAACAAAATTAATATTCCACTTAGGGCAAGGCAGAATAATGCAAAACGCAACTATCTTTTGATATTCCCAAGACAGGTCATTCCAGGCAGTACATTTTTTACTGAAAGTACAACATGGAATACCTGATTCTAAATTCAACCAATCAACAAAATCATATGTTAGACGGAACAAGACTCAATAATAGAATACAATTTCCTAACTGGTGGTGCTGACTTGATGGATAAGAGGGTCTACTTTAGTGTTTCTCAAATTTGACAACTTTAAGATGTGTGTCCCAGAATTCCCCAGTCACTGTGGAAGGCTAGGGAATTCTGGGAGTGGAAATCCACACATCTTAAAGTTGCCAAGTTTGAGGCATCCCATTTCCTGTCCTTCCTTGATCACATTTTCTTTTTAACACCATTGTTCTTTTTCAAAAGGTTTGATGCTTCTGCTTTGATGTCTTTGGAGGGATGTGTGTGCATGTGGCTCTGGATTTACACATGCATGTGGGGATGCATATGGTAAAATTACTCAGTTAAATAATTTTGCAGATATATTTGCTTTTTTTTTAAAGGAGATCTTCGGGGAAGGTGAAAACACCTACCTCGCCTTCCTTAAGCACCAGTTATTTTTGGTGCTACAACACTAGCCCTTATGATGGCCTCACTGGGCATTACAGCCACAGCATAGGCTCATGTCCTCTATGGGACTTCATTCAGTTTTTAAATCAGAGACGCTTTGTGAGATGCACCTTGATGAAAGTGGTGAAAAAGACTTGGCTGTTTTCAAAGCAATTATTTGGCATGTAAAACTATTCCACTGCCATATTTAATTATTTGTTTGTTTATATCCCATTTATTTTTACAAATAACTCAAACATGTCCGACATACCTCCCTCCTCCTAAATATCAATGGAGATTCTGAGTCATCCAGGTCATGGTTATCCCCAAAGGTGCTTTTTCAAAGGCAGCTGGCCCCTTTTGTTTTTTTCTTGAAGGTTTTGCTTCTCATCCAAGAAGCTTCTTCAGTTCCATGGATCAGCTTTCAGCTCTCTCCACATTTTCCAACTTTTCAGTTTATGCTCTAGCTCAGGGATATCAAACTGGTGGCCCGTGGGTCAGATGCGTCATGCGTAGACCAGTCCCACCCCAGCTCCACGAATGGGGAAAATGTCATGAAATATCACGTCACGGCAATGTGACGTGGCAAGTTTGACACCCGTGCTCTAGATGATGTCTAGCCGCCATTTTTTTGATGGTCTTATAAACTACCTGTCCATACATAATAAAAATAATTTTCAAATGTTTGCAATGATTTTTAAGTATAATTGGATAATCCCACTCACCTATTTCAATAGGTGATATCCCTCCATACTTAGTGACATCCTTGCACATAAAACAGCTTTTGTGTCCCCCCCCTTTTTTCCCCCTCTTAGGCAGGTGTTAAAAAGGTTGAAAGAAACTGTCAACAACTTTTTTAAAAATTCAATACATGAAAGCCATTCCCTTCCCACTGTGAGCTGCATTGCAGGTTACAAAGAGATTTACTCTTAATATGATCTCTAACTTTTTCCCATAATGAGTCAATAAATAATCATGGTAATGAGTGGTTTAATTGAAAAAGCTATCTCAATCGATTCTAATTCTGCAAGCAGTATCTAGTTTAGAGTGAGAGCAGAAATGAACTGCCAGTATTTCCTGTGGGTATTTTATAGTTCTCTGGTTTTGCTTTTCATTTAATTTCATTATTTGTTTTATTTTAGGAGCTCAATTTTACCAAAGCAAACTGTGATCAGCTAAACAAAACTATGGGACCATCTAGGACAAAATATCCTCGATAACTTCAGAGTTTTTGGGTACAAAGAAAAGCCCTAATAGCCTTTAAAAATAAAGATTCCTATGAGTTAAGTTCCCACTATCCTAAGGTAGACAGGGTAGTTGAAATATTTTTTTCTGCATTTACTGATGCTGGCAGGTAAACCGTAATGAATTTACGGTTTCATTACAGTTACGTAATGAATTAATTGAGGCCTACCAAACCCAAAGCTAGTCCAATTTTGCAAAATGAGGGAGTGAGTTACATTCATGTGTTTGAGATATAATTTTTTCTGTACAAATCCAGTTACAAGGTACATTAAGACTCTTTAGGAGTTCAGAAATACATTCAGAAAAATAGGTTCAGAGGTTGCAGGGATACAAATATATCATCTCTCTGCAATACTTTAAAGCAGCTGTTATCTGTCCCCAAGATTGCTCAACTGCCCTCTGTCTTTCTCATCTAGATATTTTCTCCCACTCTGGCTAGCCAGATATCCTTAAGTGGACAATATGACAAGATCTCCCTTCTGGTTTCCAGCAAATGGTACTAAGAGATGTTTTATCTCCAATGCTGGAGATACCAGGTAGCTTTAATGTTTGACTAACTTTCCTGGATTGTGTAATCCCCATTCCGGGATTCCCAAATTGGTTTGGTGCCATTGTTGTTGTTTTTTTATTTGACCCTGGTGTCTTCCTAAACTCGTCTTTGCAGTTTTCTTGGCAAGATTTTCAGAAGTGGCTTGCCACTGCCTTCTTCCTAAACCTGACTTGCCCAAAGTCACTCTCAGATGTTACTTAGGACTAGAATTCAGAAATCCCACTCTGTACCCATGCTGTAAAGCAGGCTGGCCTTCATCATTACATTACTGGTGGTGAAATCCATATTTCAGCTTTTTGTTGTGTAAAGAAATCTTCCTTTAAGTCTGTCCTGAATTTCCCCTGACACAGCTCCACAAATGGTCCTGAAACAATTTTTTCTTAACTAAAATGCTCCAAATATTAGTTTTCTTCAAAGGAAAATTATTCTGACTTCTTTATCATTTGGTTTGTCACTTTTCTTCCCTTCTCTAGATCAATAAAATCTTGAGAATGGTTTTTTGAAAATGGTTTTTAAGTTACTGGAAGTGTTCAAAACATTGCAACTTTAGTTGCATTGTGCATTTATCATTTTCCTAACTACATGATTATGGCTGCCTGCCACATACCAATTCAGGCCATTTATCTTCCTATCTCAGAACTGTCTAGAAACAGTCCTCACCAACTGTCTGTTTAGCAATGCTTCAAAGTTACAACAGTTGAAAAAAATCAGTTTGAGGATCAATCTTCACATTTACAACCATTACACTGTCCTACAGTCATGGGATTGCCATTCACAAACTTCATAACCAGTTTACAACAGGTAGAATTACTAGAGAATGCAGAAGTGAAATTGCAGTTGGTGCTCACATAATGTCTCGCTCAACCACCAGGGTGATTCCCTTAATGAATCCCATCTCATTCAGCATTGCTTTAGTTTCATAGATGTTTAAAAGAAACTTGGAACTGTGCAAGGGTGCAGGGATTATCAAAAAAAGTTTATTGTCTTTCTTTGTTTTTTCTCTAATATCGGGGAGCTGTGTCAGGTTAACATCAGAATGACAAGTGTTGTGGAGACAGCAGAAATGAAGGGAGTGAATTCATCTGCTTAAGAAGCAAGACAAGTTCAGGTTAAGCCAAGGATCGGCAACCTTAAACACTCAAAGAACCATTTGGACCCATTTCCCACAGAAAAGAAAACACCAGGAGCCCCAAAACTCTTTTGACATCTAAAATGAAGATAACACTGCTTTTTATCATCTTTTACCTTTATGCTATGTATAAAAAAACTATCATGTGCTGCATTTATGAAATCAATGAACTGCTACAGAGAAAACAAATGTTTATTTCTGCATGCAACAAAAACATTTTGAACGCCTGAAAAAAAAAAGATGGGTCAAAAAGCTCAATAAATCACCTGCTGGTGGGTGTCACACATTGGCGGTTGTGATGCATATTTTGAGTAACAGGGAGCCACAACAGAGGGATGAAAGAGCCACATGTGGCTCCAGAGCCGCAGGTTGCAGACTCCTGGATTAAGCCAACTGTTCTACCATAGTTGTAGTACACAGGTGTCAAACTCGATCACATCACATGATGTATTATTATGTATCATGTTGTTTCTTTGCCTTTACGGAGCTGGGTTGGGCATGGCCTGTGTGTGACGCATTCGGTCCGTGGGCCACCAGTCTGACACCCCTGTTGTAGTAGAACTATTATTCAAATGTTCCCATCGGAAGGGCTTGCTTCACACACATCCTCATGGTTCTTCAACACCAAGGAAATATTTATTTCTCTTATTCATCTTGGCAATTGGTACTTCATAATCATATATCTCCATTGTTCACAGCCATTGTTTGGTATGCTTTATGCATCTTGATTTCAATAATGTAAAAGTAGTTTAATTTCATAGTGAGAGAAAAATGGCATTAAATAAAGTTATTTAAAAACAGAATACAAACTCAGTTACACAGAAGCCAGAGAGCTTAGTTGAATCCTTTTTTGGTTTTGCTGGAGCATCCTGATGCTTCCTGTCAGTTTATCTTTATGTTAATTAGTAGAGAAGAACTAGGATCCTTTGATGTTCTCCCTGAGGCACCACAATGTCTTCAACCAGCCCTGCCAAACCACATAAACATCTCACTTAAAATAGTTGAACAATCATGTTTTCAGCTTTCTTTGACATTTGGCTTCATGATGTGCTACATAAATCTTTAGGGCAAATAGTGGTAAGAAGTAATGAAACAAAATCTTCCATGGAGTGAATAGCTTCCGGTTGAAGGCCTTTTAGCTGTTATCTAAGGTTGTGATCTTCATCCAATTAATCATGTTCCAATTTAGGTTCTAGACTGCCAATCTCCTCATCATGAACTTTTTCCATGATTTTTCAAGGAGTTGATAGATAAGTACAGAATTTTACATATGTTATATGAATCAGTGTGGAACAGTGTTTTGTGATTCACAATGGCATCTGTTCAAATAAGTGCAAATTAAGACTAGCCTGAAAATGCTCTTATCCCACTATCCACTACCTCTGAGATGTATACATGTATGCAATCAAATACAAATTTATGACGAAGGGCTATTTGTCTGTTATGCACTTTGTTTATGGGAAGATAACCAATCCAGGAGTTGCTAACTTCATTTATTGGCTAAGGCTGGTGCTTTGTAATTTTTTAATCTATAAAGCAGTCAATAGATAAAGTGATAGAAAAGGAACCAATAAGAGGCAAAATTTAATTTGTGAGATGAACAAAAAGCACTCACAAACGTGAGGAAAGACAATAACATAATCATTCTCCCAGAAGACAAAGGTAATGCCACAGTGGTGATGAACACATCTGACTACCAAGCTAAACTATCCAACCTACTCCAAGACCCCGCTTACAAATCTCTAATCATAGACCCAACCACCTACCCGGAAAAAACCACCAAATCCCAAATAAAAGCCTCTCCCATCAGTGAAGAGATCCAGCAAAGAATCATCCCCAGAGAGAAATCATCCAGATGCCCCAAGCTTTAGGGCCTGCCCAAGATACACAAAGAAGGAACACCACTCAGACCCATAGTCAGCTCCATAGGCTAACCTCTACAGAATCTTGCCAATTTTCTTGCCAAACAACTTCAGCCCTACGCAGAATCCATCACCTCACACGTACAAAATTCATTCCACTTCATAGAAACAATAAAGAAACAAAACCAACAACCCAGCAACCTACTCGTGAGCTTCGATGTCATATCCCTCTTCACCCAAATACCTATTAAAGAAGCCTTGACAGCTATCCAAAACAAATACAACACCCCCAAGCACATCCTAGATCTGACCAACCACTGCCTAACCAACACATACTTCATCCACAAAGGACAAAGATACAAACAGATAGAAGGAGCACCTAAGGGATCACCACTCTCACCCATCATTGCAAACCTATACATGGAACACTTTGAAACGAACGCTTTAGATAAATCTGAACACAAACCCAAACTCTGTCTTAGATATGTAGATGACACTTTCGTAATTTGGCCACATGGAAAAGAAAAACTGGACAACTTCCTCACACATCTCAACAGCCTACACCCCAAAATACAAGTTACTATGGAAATAGAAGCTAACAACCAACTTCCCTTTCTGGATGTTCTAATCTACAAAAAAACCAACGGCTCCCTAGGACACACCATCTACTGGAGAAAAACACACACCAATCACTATTTAAACGCACAATCACATCACCACCCTGCACAGATCAACTCCATAGCCAAGACTCGCATCTCCAGAATTAAATGCCCAACCGACAAAGATCACCTGAAAACTGAATTACACACTCTCACAAACGTATTAATCTCTAACAGATTCCAAAGAAACACAATTACCAACCTAATCCAAAGGGAGACACCCCCCAAGAACCGAGA
This sequence comes from Masticophis lateralis, assembly GCA_030761175.1. NCBI lineage: Eukaryota > Metazoa > Chordata > Lepidosauria > Squamata > Colubridae > Masticophis > Masticophis lateralis. The sequence goes on from JAUDYJ010000001.1 coordinate 40,996,105, forward strand.
CACAGAATGGGACAACGGCATTGCCCTCCTCCCTTACATCAAAGGCACCACAGATAAAATCAGCTAAATTCTCCACAAATGCAATATCAAGACAGCTTTCTGCACTGACCAAAAAATAGGCAACATTTTAAGAAACCCCAAAGACAAGATCCAGCTAGAAAACCAATGAGTCTATGAAATACCATGCAAAATCTGCCCAGCCACATACGTTGGACAAACTAATAGGAGAATAAATGTACGCACTGCAGAACACAAGAATGCAATCAGAAAAGAAGAAAAAATTTCCTCCCTTTTCCAGTACGTTAAAACAACAGGCCCCAAATTGACTTTGAAGGACCCAAATTAATCTCCAAAACTGAACACTTCAACAAGAGAATAATCATGGAAGCCATTGAAATAGAGAAACACCCCCATAACATGAACAAACACGATGATACCTTCCACCTACCGGACATCTGGAAACTAGCCCTAGTCAACAGAAGAGTTCCAGCCACGAAGATTTCAACTGGACCCAAGATAACACATGACACCACCACCAATCATCATCACCAGATTCAAACCCAAACCCATCTCATAGATGAAATACAACCACCATCCAGAAGCCAGACCATGGTGGCATCACCAGCTGCTGCACCCCCCTCCGATCTCCACACAAAGCAAATTGACACATGCCATGAACATATGGCAAGACCTCAAACCCGGAGCCAAACCAAAGCCCGGGATGTGGCATCACAGCCATCTGCTCAGGAGATTGCATCAAAAAACTCAGGATATCACAACACTAGAACTCAGGATGTTAACACACAGCCCATTACCCAGGTCGTTAAAACACAAAAGACTAATGGGCACACATCAAGAATCTCACCCACACAGGATATTACGAAACAGCTGACTAATCCGCAAACATTAACTTCATCAACCAATCAAGATGTAACAACACAGGCAACCAACCCACTCACAGCAACAAAGCCAGCACTCCACATCTCCCCACCAGTATTTAGAGAGAAGAAAACAAAGCCCAGAAAGTAGTGAATGTGATTTCACCCAACTAGGGTAGCAGAAAAATCTTGGTTACATAGGAAAAACCTGGCTAAAAGAAAATCATACATAAAACCTACGAAAAGTAAGAAAATAGATATTGTACTGATGATGGCTAACGAGCCAGAAATAGATCTATATAAGTCTCCCAATGGGCAGCATAAGGCTTGCTGGCTGTCAGAAGAAAAAAAGCCCAGAAAGTAGTGAATGTGATTTCACTCAACTAGGGTAGAAGAAAAATCTTGGTTACGTAGGAAAAACCTGGCTAAAAGAAAAACATGTATGTATGTATGTATGTATGTATGTATGTATGTATGTATGTATATGTAAAAAGTTAAAATATTGGGTGTTTTCCTGCATCATTAAAAGTCTGTTAGTTAAAATATTTAAAATCCTGGCTAAGATCTCAGCTCAAAATCCTCCAAAATCCCAACAAAACACTTTGTAAGGTTTTTTAAAACCCTGGCTAAAATCTTAATCAACACTTTAAAGGCTTGGCAACATTTCGACAAGCTCTCTACCTTGTCATCTTCCGGCCTTTACTATCAGTTTAGAAGCTGTGGGTCCTGCTTCATTATCCTAGCTGCAGCCTGACTGTGTGTTAATGGCCCAGCTTTCTCTGGTTCCCTATTAATATATATATATGTGTGTGTGTGTGTGTGTGTGTGTGTGTGTGTGATACATAGAATGTATTCACTGATGCATTTTACCAGTCTGCTAAGAGTGATAGGCACTGAGTTTTCTATTGTTTTCCTGGTAGAAATGACTATAGTCAACTGGCCAATGTGCACAAGCTTTCACTTTTCTGTGAACTGTCCAGAGTGCTGAATATTTCTAATATCTGAATATCTCTAATCATTCTTGAGCTTCTTTATTGAGTCTTAACTTAACACAGTAAAGTTCCTACTTCATTCTTATTTTGTGTAATTACGTTTTGCAATCTTTTGATAAGCAAAGTCAATGAGGAAGCCAGATTCACTTAACAACTGTGGCAAGAAATGTCATAAAATGGGATGAAACTCACTTAACACATGTCTCACTTAGCAACAGGAATTTTGGACTCAATTGTAGTCATAAGTCAAGGGCCAGGCATATCCAACCACTGATGCAGGATTACTGAATAAAAAAAGGTCAACATGATTTTAGGAGATACCAATGGAGGGAAGACCTTCCTCTTGGTTGTTGCCAATATGAAGAGGCCCAATCACTCTTGGGAGAAAAATCAGACTACAGCACGTGTTAATTTATTAGCTTTTTAAAATGAAGTTTCTGTGTAGGATTTACTGCAGACTCTTATTTTAATAGATAAATTAATGTAATATGGGAACTATCTTAAGCATTCTCAAAGATCTTAGGACAACATTATAGGAACATCCTTTCTGTAAGCCTGACTTTGAGTACCTAAATGCCTTATGCACTTCAAAACTGCTTGCGTTTTTTCCTCCATAAATAATCTTCAGAGAAGTTGGCTTTCCATGTTAATAAATATATCTCCCTGTAGCAAATGGATAAATATATCTCCCTGTAAGAAATACTTTGCTATCAAAGATCACATCTGAACTTTGGATAGTATGTTGATGTTTTGCCAAGGATCAGGGCAGTGATCACGTTCCCAGGCAATTGATTGTTTTGAATCATGTGCCCAGGCAGTTGATTGTTTTGGAACAGAGACAATAAGCACACCAGTGTATAAAGGGAACGTTAAACTTTATTATTAACTCAAGGAATATAAAAACATAACATAAGCATGCAAACTAAGCAAGACGATACCCAGATCTCTTACAAGCTGCCAAGAGATCCTTAATAACAGCAGAGATATTCCAAGGCGGCCAATTTCCACAGTACCCAGCACTAGGTACTGTGCACTGTGCACAAACTTCCAGCAAATAGCAATCACCCTAAGGTTTTTATCAAAACTTGGCACCATGATTTCATGGTCCTGCTATGATCAGGAAACTGCAAAACTTGACCTTGACTGGTTGGCACATCACTCTATCTCACTCTGAGGTGAAAATTGAAAGTCTAAGAATGTCACAGTGAGAAAAGCTTTGAAGCTATGTGAAAACACACACACAGCTTCTTTATTCAGTAAGCAAGAATTTTAAAAAGTAAGCAGACTAGGTCAGAATAAGCTCTAAACTCCTAGATTTTCCTCAATATGAAGGAGAAATCGAAATATGTCACTAAATTCCCTGAAATAACAATGGTCTTCTGTATTGCCACTACAAACTTATTTTCAGGTTCACGTAGAAACCTGAAAAAAAGTCAGGCTGAAATACAAGGAGTTGTGCTCATTTAAGATTTAAAGCACATCTGTGATACTCAGCAATTTTGGATAGAGCAGTGTAGAAATAGTAGTAAGTAAATAAATAGACATCACAGTGTTCTGTCTATATCTGTATAGCTATCTTGGCAACAATATGGGGGCAGCTTGCCAATGCTTTCTTCCAGAATAGAAGAGAGAGGAGAAAGGAGAGAGGAGAGAGGGAAGGGGAGAGAGGGAGAGGGAGGGAGGGAAGGAGAGCGCTCTCATATTCTGCTTCCAAGAAACATCTTGGTTCCCAAAAGATGGCCTTTGGACCAAAGCAATGTAGTGGCAATTAATGTTTGCTTTAGGCCGCATCAGTGCATGTCCACAAACATGTCAGTAAACAATCTGACTGAGTCCAAATAGAAAGCTGACTCTAGCAGGCAGAAGAAAGAAACAGGAATCAAAAATGACAAGTATAACCTTTCCAAAATGATTAGCCTGACCTGCCATCACAGAAGGAGAGAAATGCAGGGCATCTGAATCAGTGGATGCCTTGCAAGGAGAAAAAGGAAATGAGAAATCTCATCTTTTCTTCCAGTTCTTTCCATCCTGCTGGCTGCTGACATAGAATTAGAAGTTGTAATATTAGGGTCATTGCTATTTTATTCATAAAAGCCTGATTTTATATACAAAACCAGTATATTTGAAATCTATGGATAGCATCACTGTGGTGTGAAAGAAAAGACTGGACAATGTAACAACAATATTTGAAACTAAAAGATATAAACCATGCTTTTACTTAATTATGATTGCCTAACCATGATTTAGCCATAGTTAAATAGTTTAGCCATAGTTTAAATAAGCCATAGTTTGATGGGTTTGCATAGCCACCAAACCATGAGATTATTTAGCTTGCCAAATCACAGTTTAAAAGTAATCTGAAATAATGGTGTCTCTCATTTCCCCAAAACCACAAAACACAATCTTGAACTGTCCACTGTGATAGATGGCACGACTCCTGATTTTGACAGGTAGTTTTACAATAATATTTTAACATTCCAGCATAAAGAGAAAAATAATTTTAAACAGTGAGAAAGCATAAGGCAAATGGGAGCCTGCCACTATCTTATACACAAATGTGCATTCATTTATCCACATTTACGTCCTTCTTTGATTTCAGCCTGAAAGGTAAGATTTATTTAACAGCAGGTGCAGCAAAAAAAAAAGGTATATTCCACAGAACAATGAAGGGTTGATTTAAAGATCTTCTTTTACAAGCAATCCATCCTGCTGCAAATCACATGGTACACTAGAGGTATTAGATTGTGAAAACACTCTCACAAAGACAAGCCATTTAGATGAGCTATTTAGCAGAAGGAGGGCTGGAAGGAACAGATTGTTATTGGTAAATGTCAGTTCAGTACAGACACATCCTCTGATTATTATTTCTTTAATAAATTCAAGGAACAGTTAAGCTGACAAAGATCACAAAGAAAAAAAATAAGATACACTGTGTCGTAGATTCAAATAAATATGATTCAAACATATTAACCTAACACATTAGGTTTATCATAATGATAAATAACAAGGTAGGAAAGAGGAAACCTCTTCAACAGCTATGGTCCATTGAGAAGAGCAGCTGTTGGGAAAGGTCAGCCAATTAACATAGCTCCCTGGGCAAGGCATCCCTTCTATTTAAATGGTGGGGAGAGACACTATCTTAGAATGAGAAGCAAATGCAGGAAAGCCTATAAAATAAAATAAAAAATCTGCAGTGTTTGCAATCTATAATACAAATGGAGGATGTACAGCCCAGGCCCATATGCAGGGGTGAAATTCAGCAGGTTCTGACAGGTTCTGGAGAACCGGTAGCGGAAATTTTGAGCAGTTCAGAGAATCGGCAAATAGCACTTCTGGCTGGCCCCAGAGTGGGGTGGGAATGGAGATTTTGTAATATCCTTCCCCCAGGAGTGGGGATGGAATGGGGATTTTGCAGTATCCTTCTTCTGCCACACCCACCAAGCCACACCACGCCCACCAAGCCACACCATGCCCACCAAGCCACACCCACAGAACTGGTAGTAAAAAAATGTGGATTTCACCACTGCCCGTATGATCTACCAAATCCTCTTGCAGCCTTCCTTTGGCCATGATTTATAAAAAGCTGACAGCATGGGGTCCTGCCATTTTAAAATTTAAAACAGATGGCTACATGCCAACAGTAATATAGGCTCTACAATAGGTACAATATGTCAAACTCACAAAACTCTCCTGCAAACAAGGTGCCATTGTATATAACGTGGTGTTATCCATTCCCAAAACATTAAATGCAAACCTTGGTTCCAAAAGCTTGTCCCCTTTCATCTTTGCAAATAGAGGAGAGGAAAAGGAAAGATGAGAAATTAGATAAAGGAGTGGATAATAAAAACTATGCACTGCAGCCATCTAAGATAGGTTTTAAGCAAAGCTTCATCAGCTTTCTTGCTAGATTTCTGAAACTTTGAATAGACCCTGTGTAATTCTATATAGCTCAATCTCATAAAAGAGATGACGTAAAAATCTCCATCTAATTGCCATTTGAGTCACTTAGTAGTTTAAAAAGCAATTAGATGGCGGTGAACTTAGTAAATCCTATCAGATGCACCCTCTTGCATCAACCAATTGCCCGCTGCAGGCAACTTAATGTAGAAAGCAAGAAAAGAAAAATGGAATGTTCTCAGCTGTATGGAACTGTTTCTCATTAGAAATAATATAATTTTGAGATACTCAAATTATGTAAAGTAAATCTGTAGTAATTTCTTGTGGTAAGAGCCATATGAGAAATAAAAGTAAAATCTCCTTCAAGTCAGGAGTGTTTCTTAGTGATATCTAAGAAATAGCTATTTCCATGTAAGGAATTTATTTGACAGCGTAGAGGATTGTACAGCTCTCAAAGGTGGCCACGAATTGAACAGGAGAGACAATAATATTGATACAGAAATTTGTCTTTTATTAGTTTTGTGGACATGCTTGCAGATGTGTCACTTGCAGGTAGAAATGCAACTCTTTCACCTTGCAAGACTTGTGAATTCTTCATCCCTTCTGTGTTGAGGTGTTACAATTTTGGTTGACGGGTTCCGGCTCTGGGGTTTGTCTTTGTGTTGTTAAAGCATTTTCCTGTCTTGTGGGGATTCTTCAATTATGGTTGAGTTAAATTGGGGTTTACTGATTCCTTAATGGGAAATGCTTTGTAACGTTCAGCTCATGTTTTAATATAGCCACTAGGGCAGGGATGTCAAACTTCCAGCCCAAGGGATGGATGCGTTGCACGCTGGCCACACCCATGCCCAGTTTAGCGAAGGGGAAAAAAGTCCCAATACATCACATGATGCCGCCGTGACAACGTGAGTTTGACACCTCTGCACTAGGGCTTAAGTGGTTTTTGTTTGGTCATCTGGGGCTCTTTAATGGGTCAAGGGAAGCCTGATTTTGAAAGTGGAGTAGGCTGGCATGGAGTTTTAATGGGGTAAAAGATATGGGTGCGATTTTCATTCCACATTTGAAAACAGTATGGGATAGGTTTGTGATGGCCTTCTCCCTGTATTTTTTAAGCTTCCAAATCTAACCCTTACCATTGGTATTTTCTAAGGATCTCCCATCTAAATAAATATCAAGCCCAAACCTGCAAAAATCATTGATAATTGTCTACAACAGGCTGATCACAGCAATGTAGTAGTTAAGAGAAAAGGGGAAACTGTATGTTTGAGACCTATCTTACCCCAAAAGCCAGCTCCCGGTTACCTTAAGCCAGTCATTTTCTTTTTTAATGCATTTGTCCATTGTTTCATCTTCATTTGAGGTCATATTTGGAATTCTACTCCAAGTGACACCACCATCTGGATAAAAATGAAATAAAATCAATATCAACAAGAGAGAGAGAAAGCAAAAGAAAGAGAGGAGGAGAAAGTATTTGAAACACTGGTGCAAAAGTTAGAATTTCCTTCCCATAAAGACTTATGATTGGGCACTTCCTTTTCCATGAGTGCTCCAGCAAGACAAAAGTTTTTTGTGGTATGCTTTTGATTTCCAACTCCCAGTGGAGAAAAATAAATATGTTCAATCTGTAGAGCATATCAGGGAATACAGATGGGCTATGATCCCCCCCATTCTTCCCCCAATAGACTCCTGAAACATTTCCTTTTCAAAGTTACTACCATGACAGCATTTGCTGTGGAACAAGGACAGTAGAAGTTTCTGCATTTTTATAGTGAGGTTATATAATTTATTTAATATATCCTTTTTCAAATGAATGTATAAAAGGCTTGCTGAAATGTAGGACACTGTATATTAAAAAAAATAGCCTGTATATTTAGTTATGGGTTGGTGAGAAGGAATGGGGCCGAGCAGCAAGGAAATTCAAGAAATGCAGTTTTAGCAGTACATTTACTAAAGTGATATGGCTTGAGATACCTCTGGACAGAAAAGACATAGTAGTTAGAAAGTAGGACAAAACATAATCACGGACCTAATATTGCTAAATGAATTTTAATGAGTGGCTACAAAAAGGAGCTATAAAGTTAGTTTTAACTTTCCCTGTGCTACTGATTAATATATGTTGTAATTATTTTCCTAGTTGTAATGTTTCCCCTAATTTTGAATTCTACTGAACAAGCTTTAGTTATTGTATAGGTGTTTTGTACCTGCCAATAGAATAATACTATCCAGGATATGTGTAGATCTACCATTGCATAACTGTGTGATGATGTGTAATCTCTTTTCTCTCATGATCTCTGTTTCCTTCTACTTTTAATTTGGTAAATAATTATTGTTGTGAATGCAGCATTCTTGCATATGAGATGGCATTAATTTCTCAAAAAAGTATGCATTTTGAAGAAAAAAACCCTAAAATAACCTTTAGGTTTAAAATTTTATGTTTAAAACTTTCAGTTTATATAGTTTTTTCTTGTTTGATTTTTCTGTCTCCTGCAAGATTGATTACTCTCCCACTGTGAGGGAAGGAATCCTGTAGCCAAAGGTCTCTAAGATACAAGGCCAGGAAATTCCATTACAATATACCAAATGCTTCCTTTTAAAACTGTTTTAACCTTCCAGAAAATATCCTAGAGCACGAGAGCCCTATTTCTCTCACACACCATAGTTGGAGGAAGATGCCTGCTGTGGAATCCTCAGAAGACAAGTAGTGGTTTGCGGAGCCACTAAATTACTATCCTATAGCAGAACAAAGGTCAGGATGGGGTTATCCAAGGAGCCTTTGCTTTAATACATATAGCCTTCTACCCTATGGGCTCAGCAAAGTGGGGTTTGTTTGTTTTTGTTGCCTTTGAGTCAATCTTAACTCCCATTGATGGCCTAGTAAATATTCAGAGTTTTCTTGATAAGATTTCAGAAGTGCTTCACCATTGCCTGTAAACTAGGGCTGACAGAGAATCACAGTTCACACAGCAAATTTCCCAGAACATTGGAGCCAAATTCAAGAGGGTAATATTCAACTGTGACAAATGTCAGTCTCTGCATCTGGATAGAAAAAGTCAGTTTTGCAGACACAGAACTGAGGACATTGCCTGGATTTGGAAACCGTGCGTTTGAGAAGGATTTAGGAGTATTAGTCAATATAGGTGGTGGGTACAGCACTGCAATAGCTAAGAAGCTATATCTAATGATCATAGGAGAAAAGAATTCTATTGTACTGTGCTTATTAGACAACACTGAAATATACTGCTCAATTGTGGGCACCCTTGAAGAGAGACATGGAAAAGTTTAAGTAAATTTAGAGAAAGCTCTGAAATGATAAGGACTCTAGAAGTCAAGCCTTATGAGGAGAACTGATAAGGAATAAGGTTTATTTTGCTAGTAAAAGGGAAGAATAACAAAAGTTATACTAGTAGTCCACATATCTACAAAGATGCCACATGTGAGCAAATCTGTCCTATGTTGAAACTGAGACCAGGACAAGGAACTGTGACTGATATTAAAAGAAAGGAGTTTCAAGCTAACTGTTAGGAGGAATCATCTGTAGAAATTCCTATCAATCAGTACAGCAATCTGCTTCAGTGAGCAGACACATATGCACACCCGAGAGGCGTTTTAGGTGGAAGCTAGATGGTTACCTGTATAGAGTGGTTTAGTGGGCTAATTCATTGAGCAGGACTTGAATTAGACATGCAATGCTCTTTTCTAACACATAAATTTTATGTTTTTATGATCTGGGCAGACTGGTATGGGGCATAGGTATTTCTTCAGATATCTGAAACTCCAGTTGCAAAGAACCAAAGGAGGACGTTCACAGGACTAAAAAGATAAGAATAAATAGACTGAATTTGTCTCTGAATTGAATCAAAATCCACTTAATTTATTTCTGTATTAGAAAACTTTGTCCCATCTAATGAAGGCTAGTTTCAGTAATAAATACTTCTGGCACCAGAACTGTCCTTAAAATACTCCCTTCTGCCCTCTTGTTTCAATAGATATTGGGCAAAATGAAAGGTGACAATAATGCACCTTGACATCATCTGCAAGTTTACTTTTACTGCAATCTTCGTCTGAGGAACGGCTGATAAATAACAGTGGAAGAAAAGGCTTAATTGCCTCCTCAGATCAGCTCTGATCCCATTAAGCAGATGTGTTCCTGCAGGTGATGCATTTTGCATTTAAAACAATCTGCATGCTTGAATGCCTGCTGAGTTCCACTCTTTTGGAATTTATCACGGTAGAAATAGAATAAGCAAGGGCACAGAACCTTAATAATCAGACATTTTGCATACCTCTGCTTGATTAATATTCAGGATTTTGTCAAAATAGCATGAAATATTTCAATACTCACAGTTCATATATGCAATATTTCTAATGAGTTTCCAACCATAAGAAAGTATCTTCTGAGAATGACATTCATTTGATCAAATATAAGTTGGTCCAATGTTTTATTCAAAACTAGATAATTGTCCCTGATAAAACCATTATGTATGATTTCTTCAACTTTAGGAACAAGGCGTATGCTAATCCTTGCTGTCTTGAGTGCTCTTTAGGAAGAAATGCAGAATATACATTGAAATAATAATATATAAAGATTAAGGGCAAATTGCTATTTAACTCTATTAATAACAAGAACCCCCAAAGTTAAGTTGATTTCAGCATTTAGTGGCTTGTTCTCTGACAATAATATGGAAGTAGATTGCCCTTGTCAACTTCAGAACTTTTCCCAGATTACTTTATAGCCAATATTTTTCTGAAATGGTATAGGGTTTCTTGCCTGAGTAGGGGGTTGGGCTAGAAGATCTCCAAGGTCCCTTCCAACTCTGTTATTCTATTCTATTTCTATATTTCTATTCCTATTCCTATCTCTTCTGACCATTTTCTATCCAAGTACCATTGAAGCCTGGCCATGTTTAGTTGTTTTCAAAAACAGTTAAGGCTGATTAGATGTTGCTTCCTGCTATGGATGAAATAATAATGAAAGCAATTGCAATTTGATGATTTAGTGTGTCTATCTGTCTGTCGGTCTGCTTCCCAATCCAGGTTAGAGCACAATTAGTACACTAAATGAATCTGTCTGAAGCCTTCCTGACTACAGCTGCCACTTGCGCTTGAGTAGAAGTTGTAAAAGAACATCAGTTTGCTCATGTGTCCCAAAAGTAGGAATGTAATACTAGCCAGGATTTAAATGGATCATCTCCAGAATTGAATGTCCAAATGTCCACAGCCATTTGGTCTTGTTAGAGCTGAGCTTGAACGTGTTCCTCCTCATCCAGACACTATATAGCCTCCAACACACATGAAAAAGATTTTGACAAAACCTGGTCAAGCCATGGTCAAAATGTAAATACTGATCTGAAACCAATAGATGACCTCATCCAGAAGACTCATGTGGATATTAAACAGGAGCAGCAAGACCATTAAGCTCTGTGGGACCTATAGAGCAGGGGTGTCAAACTCAGGGTCCACAGGCCAGATATGTCAAATGCTGGCTCTGTCCCCAGCTGGTTTAGTGAAGGGGGGGAAAGTCCCGATATGTCACGTGACAATTCCGTGATGATGCGAATTTGACCCCCCTGCTATAGAGGGATCACTGGCCATTTTCTTCTCACCCACCTAACAGACTGGATCTGACTACAGATATTGGAGGATAATCATTGCAACAGTCTGTCACCCTTTCCTAATTTCCATAGGCAATCCAGAAGGATACCATGATCAATAATGTAACAAGGCACTGAGAAATCAAAGAAAACCTGTATTCTTCAGATATGTTCAATATACAGCCATTGCTGCCTCAATATTATGCCCTGGCTGGTATGAGATCTGATTGGAAGAAGCCTACATAGTCCATTTCCTGCTGAGTCCTCAAAACCTTCACCACCACCACCTGACCCAAAGAAGAGAAGATGTAGACAAGACAAAAATTGTCCCAGAGCGATTGGATCCAGCCATGACAATGATCTATTTGTTTACTAACCATCCCAAACACACCTTACATCCAATGTAGGACTTCTCACCTTTCAACTGATTGTACTATGTACAGCTGCTCCCCATGTTACTCCATTCTGAAAACCCAAGATGAGGACGCAGATTGTTGGGGGCAATATGCTATTTAGTATACTGTCGATTGTTGTAAGACGCTCAGAGTCCTCGGAGAGTGGGTGGCATAGAAATATGATTAATAAAAATAATAAATAAATAAAACTGAAAGTATGGCAGAGATCTTCTCCAATATCAAAGTAAAATGTGCTTACAAAGACTTTCTTTTTCTTATCCAGATGTTACCAATATGTAAGACTTGGCTTCAGCAAGGCATTTGAATCCATCACCCACTATATAGGATCTCTCTGAGTGTCTGAGAACCACCAACCAGTATGTATTTATTGATTTGATTTGATTTCTATAGCTGCTCATCTCTGCAAACAACTGAGTGGCTTCGAATTCAAAACATGTATTACAATTAAGATATTAAAAACATTTTAAAACAATACCTTATGCTTTAAAAGCTCCTAAGTTTCTATTGATTTGAACCTGTCCAGGATTTCTGAGTCACATTTCTGGAGGTGGAGCAGATTTGGGAGGAAAGTTACAGAAACATAAAACTCATTTTGTTATGTTTACATTTACAGGTTTCATTTAAATAAGTGTCTAGTTACAAGTCTGAAAAATATTATTCCAATTATTTTACAGATTTAAAAACAAAACAGAATGATAAGCATCTCTGTACAAGTAAAATGAGGTGTTGACTAGTATGAGCTTTTGAGATATGCTGACATTAACTAGCCTTGCAACATATGAGAGAGAGCAAAAAGAAAGCAAAATAAAAATTCAGACAATTGCTTATTAGTTTTGAAGATAGATGCTAAAGGCATTTACTGTAACATTTCCAATTTAGTCTCAAGGTTTAAGAGCCAGCAGCCTAATAAGCTCTTGGGAGAAAAATGAATCATTTGACCCAATTTTATCAATTTCCAACAGGATCATCTGGGCAAGCCGATTAAATGAGTCCTATCAAAAAAATTAAGTGCTAAAACTGAAAACCTGCCATTTCATCATTGTCAATGAACACATTCTGGAAAGATCAGTGCAAACATGCTCAGAATGCATTTGATATCCTATTCTGTTAGAGCTGAGCAAATTGAATCCAATGAGAGTTTAAAAGAAAAAGAAACATTACTATTAATATAATCCTACATATGTTACTTGGAAATACATTATATGATGTTTAATAGAGCTTACTCTATTACAGGTAAGTGCGTGTAGAAAGGAGCTGGATCTGAGTGGGCCGTTCTGACTATTTAAGGTTACCAGGATGCCAAGAAATCTGTCATGTCTATTACTTTGCAAGTTGACAATGTATGAAGCAAATTCAGCCACTACACTAGTAAAACAAAGGTTGGAGTTGAAGTGCTGAATATTGGGAAAAGAAGCTCTGTGCAGATCTCACTAGTAATCCCTTCAAGAGTTTCACTCTAAGATAATTAGGATAGGTTGCCTCCAGTCAGGCAGGACTTCCTAATATACCTTAATTAGTCTAATGTGAATCCTTAGCCTTCTCTCTTCAGCCTAGCCCTAGAAAGAATACAAATTTTAATAAAACTGTGTGAACATCTAAAAAAGAGAGAGAGAGAAACTATGCAACCACATTGTCTTCTACATGCAGAAGGTTTTAATAAGAAATTTCCTTTTAAAACCAATAAAGCTAAATATTTAGGTGTAAAAAAGTAACTCACATGTAGTCCTGGGCCCACAAGTTGCTCACCTTTGCTTTCTGGTAATCATTTTAATTTTTTGTTGGGAGGAGATGTCATGGCATTCCACCTGCCTCCCTCATGAACTCCTAATCAGTACAACAAGGAAGCTGACAAAGAAGGAGTTGTTGGATGATATAGTAAGTGCTACCACAAGTTCCATTTCAGCAGGAAATGGGGGGTGGGGCATAAATCCAATGTCTAGTTGAGTAAAGCATAATTCTATTATTGTTACTAACTGGTAACCTAGAATCTTTAAAGTGGTTTTCTGTATTTTCTTAATTGAACTTTATAGAGGATAGGATAGGATAGGATAGGATAGGATAGGATAGGATAGGATAGGATAGGATAGGATAGGATAGGATAGGATAGGATAGGAGCTGGAAGGGACCTTGGAGGTCTTCTAGTTCAAACAGGAAAACCTATACAATTTCAGACAAGTGACTATCCAGTCTCTTCTTTAAAACCTCCAGTGATGATGCACCCACGATTTCTGAAGGCAAGCTGTTCCACTGGTTAATTGCCCTCACTGTTAGCAAGTTTCTGAGCCATGGTGGTACAGTGATTAAAGTACAGTACTACTTCCACTGACTGTCAATTGCCTGTGATTTGGCAGTTCAAATCTCACCAGGCTCAAGGTTGACTCAGCCTTCCATCCTTCTGAGGTGAGTAAAATGAGGACCCATATTGTTGGGGCCAGTATGCTGAATCTGTAAACGGTTTAGAGAGGGCTATAAAGCACTGTAAAGTGGTATATAAGTCTAAGTGCTACTGCTATTCTCCTTAATTCCAGGTTGCTTTTCTTTTTGATTAGTTTCCAACCATTGTTTCTTGTCCTGCTCTCTGGTGCTTTGGAGAATAATTTGAGCCCCTCTGGATAAAGTGTGGTAGAAAGCCATCAAAGGTCTTTTTTATTTAGGGAATAAAAATATGGTTTGGCTGTTTCTCTGTTTCCTTTTCATTCTAGCTCAAGGACATGGCAAGCTGTGCTGATGGCCTTACACCATCACAAGCATTAAGACGCCACTAACAATTCTCAGACCAGCTGTTGCTTTTTTTCCCTCCAGACCACCCACATCAGACACCAAACTGGTTCCAAAAGAGGATATTTTTTTCAGACTGTAATAATTCATTTGAATGGTAGGATTTGAGGAAGTATTCATGTCCCATTACAGGACAGCTGGTAGAAGTTTTACGTTCTTCTTGGATCCTTGCTATTAAGTGTTATGGGCAAGGAGTATTTCAATACTTATTAGTGTCAGCAGCAAACAAGCCAAAAAGTATTGCAAGGCATTGGAGGAATGTCAGTGTGTTGGCTGCAATCAATTGCAAGGTACTAAATATTAACTATTAAAGATGTGGGACACTGCAATAATGAAAAAGTATGAACTTCGTGAAGCTGAGATTTCCAGAATTAATGCAACATTTCTTCGGCAAAATATTCTTTTTTACTGTTTTGGAAGAGTCATGATCATGTATATATCCATAACTGCATATGGATCTCAAAACAAGAAGAAATTAATAAAAATGGCCACCATGTAATTAAAAGTGAAAAGAATGTGCAACCGGATAAGGAACTGATCTATTTAATCCCATCTATCCTCTAGTAAAGGCATGAGGTATGATATGTAGAGATAAAACGCTTCCTCTTCCTGTCTCAGCCTCAAGCCTTGAGACAACACAGTATATCACTATAGCCTCCTCACCCTGGGAGATTGAGAAAAAGTGTGTATTTTGTAATTGGAGAACAGCCTTGTCAAATATTGGTTTTGAAGTATAACTGGTTAAGACTTGTGTGAATTGGGCTGTCTAGAAAGCTAAATATGGTTTATTAATTTGCTTGGCTATATAACACAGGTAGTCTTTGATTTATTACTGTAAGTTGTTAAGCGAGACAGATGTTCCTAAGTGAGGCAGATGTTAAGTGAGTTTTGCTCCATTTTACTATTCTTTCTTGCCACAGTTGTTAAGTGAATCACTGTAGTTCTTAAGTTAGAAACACGGTTGTTAAGTGAGTCTGGCTTCCCCATTGACTTTGCTTGTCAGAAGGTCACAAAAGATGGTCACATAACTCTGGGACACTGCAACCATCGTATGAGTGAGTTGCTAAGCATCTGAATTTTAATCACATGACTATGGAGATGTTGCAATGGTCATAAGTGTGAAAATGGTCATAGGTCAGTTTTTTCAATGCCGTTGTAACTTTGATTGGTCACTAAAAGAACTTCTGTAGATCGAGGACTACCTGTATTATATGAAGGAATAAAATTATTCCTTTCATCAGTATTTAGGATTTAACAAGTCACCACACAGCTATGATTTCTTGATCTAATCTGCCTCACAAAGTTATTGGTAAAGATCAAATGGAATAACTGATGTCATTTGAATTCTGAGGGGAAAAAGAAGGATGTGTTAAATTAATCAGATGTGACAAATGAATTCTGGAACTTTAAGCATTATATGCCAGTGGGGTCATAATTACATATCTAATATACTGTATCTGTGTTTTCATTGGTTTAACCTGAGTCACATTTGCAACAACAACCTGATTGTTTTAACGACTATTTCAAATTGAGAGAAGATGCATGTTGATAGCAAGATCATTCATCAATAAGCATTCACTATACCTGGTTTTGATTGGTTCAACTTTGAACACATCTACCCACAGCCAGCTTTTTCAGAACACATCCTAAGGAGAAGGATGTATTTCGACAGCACTGGTGACATTATCAAATCATCTTTGCCCTCTGAAAGTTCTCTTAAGGTCTCTCAGACAGGCTGCAAGAAGGAGAAATGACATTCTATTGCCATCCTTTAGCCCAAAAGCAATTAGTGACAGGAACTCTATTTTGTTCATCTTTAGTGCTTCTGACATGAGAAAAGTCAGTTAAGGCCAAAACCAACCTCTGAGTAATTAGCTGTATCTTCAGGATGATTTTTTTATTGATTTCTGTGTATTCTGCTCTTCTTTCTCTGCTGCCCCAGAGGGATTCGTGATCAACCATCCCAAACAATAAAGGGGAAGATGATTCTTGGAAATAATGTTGTACCCCATAGGCAGATTTCATATCATTCTTCTGCCAAAACCACATTCTTACTGTATGCTATTTTATTTTCTCTTGTTTGCAATGATATTACTTGCAATATTTCAAGTTGCTGGAGCTGGGAAGGATCAACAGTGTGACATAGTCCATCAACTTGACCAAAAACACTGTAAAAATAAAATGCATTATCTGACCAAATATAACAACAATTCAGAGATTAAAGGCCTGGCAAGTCAATATTGTTCTCCTTGATTTTTTTTTTTTTTAAATGCTACAGGTAAGCAAAATGCAATTCAGAGATTTTTTTTTAAATAAAATATGCCCAACTTGAAACAAAATTTAAAGACACAGGGAGTATATTCTATGAAAGCTGCACCATAGTTCTTGCTGATGTAAGAAAAACAATTTAATCCTATGGACCTGTGGATAAAACACAGCTAATGAACTTCAGCTTCTTTCTTACTGTATATCAGAATATATCTTAAAATCTTAGCTCTTTTATTAGTTTTTTTAACTTAACCGTTATTTCACAGGTTCATATTTCAAATGTTTATTATCTATTTTATTGTTTTACTGATAAATTGGCCTGGAACTTTATGAGTACAAAGTCAAACATTTAAATAAATGAATGAATATTGCAATATTACTTTCCTTCGTCACCCGTTCTCCAGGCTATAGATATTTTTTAAAAATTCCTGCTCTCTCTGAGAAAGCTAAATTCATATGATTTAGCTTAGAATGAGCTACTCAAGATGTTAGAGGAAGCAACTTTAGAATTTAGGAGAAAGCCAGGTACTGATCAAATTAATCTGTGATTATTTGGCTTGACTTTAAGATTGATTTATTGGGGCATATTGTAATTAAACTATGGGTTAGTGCAGGGACCAATAATTTTTCTGCAGCTAAGACTTGAAACACTGTTTACTAGCCAAGAGTCTAGCCAAGAGTCACAGAGATTTCTTCCCTCCATTTTGTGTCTGGGATCTAGCACAGTAAGATTTGTCTTATGATTTGTCCCCAACTTACTTACCTGTGTTTCCCTGAAAATAAGAACCTGTCTTATATTTTTGAACCCTAAAAAAAGTGCTTGACCTTATTTTCGGGGAGGTCCTATTATTTTGGAGCAT
Organism: Masticophis lateralis; assembly: GCA_030761175.1. Lineage (NCBI taxonomy): Eukaryota > Metazoa > Chordata > Lepidosauria > Squamata > Colubridae > Masticophis > Masticophis lateralis. The sequence goes on from JAUDYJ010000001.1 coordinate 41,013,785, forward strand.
GTGGAGCAAGACGGGGCTCCTCTTGCAGTCTTACCTGATTTCCAGCTCTGTCTCCCTAACCCTAACCAGAGGAAATGACAGGGACTGGCTGCGCATGCATTTAAATATTTTCGGGGAGAGCTTATTGGGGGGGGGGCTTTAGCACATGCACTCAAATGCCTGATTGGGCTTATTATCAGGGGATGCCTTATTTTCAGGGAAACAGTACTTACTTATCACATATTTTTGAACTGCCTATCTCCCTCAGAGAGGGAGTCTGGGTGGCATACAATAAATGTTACAATGTAAAAACAGTATATACTGTATAAAAATTAAAAAATTAGAAGGGTGCAAGGATGATTAAACACTGTTAGAACTATTTGAAAGCAGTAGGGAGCTTTTTTAGGGCACTATCCATCCCCATGGCTGCACGTTCCTCTGGGCTCCTCACATGAGGTTGTTGAGCAATGTTTTGACCCCTTTTTGGAAGGCCAGGAGAGTGGATTGCCTCACTGATGGATGAACTTGCCTCACTGGTGGTTTAAATCTACCCAAGATTTAAAGTCTTTTTATGGACTGTTTTTACTGTTTTTTACATATTCAATAATTTTCCCTTTCTATACCATAAAAAGTTTACTAATAAATTTTTATAGATACCTCAGCACTAAAGAAGGCTTTTATAGATGGTACAAAGCCCAATTCTTAATTCATGCACCTCTATCTTAGGGAAATAGGGACGTGGTGGCTCAGTGACTAAGACGTTGCACTTGTTGATCGAAAGGTCAGCAATTCAATGGTCCGAATCCCTAGTGCCACGTAACACGGTGAGCTCCCGCTACCTGTCCCAGCTTCTGCCAACCTCGCAGTTCGAAAGCATGTAAAAAATTCAAGTAGAAAAATAGGGACCACCTATGATAGGAAGGTAACAGTGTTCCTTGCACCCTTGGTATTTGGTCATGCTGGCTACATGACCACAAAGACGTCTTTGGACAGTGCTGGCTCTTCAGCTTTGAAACAGAGATGAGCACTGCCCCCTAGAGTCAGGAATGACTAGCACGTATGTGTGAGGGGAACCTTTACCTTTTTATCTTAAAGAAACAGCCAAACGTCTGAAGTGTCATTTTTTCCAAATGGAGTGACTCCAAAATGTAAGTTGCTGAGATATTTTTTAACAGTCCAAGAGAACTCCTTTAACTCTTCTCAACAAGAGTTAAAATTGTAGAATTTTCTTTCTGTGGAAAGCAAGCAAAAATATTTAGCACAGACATAGCCAAACTCATATGACTGTTATTTTCATAATCCATGTGATTATTTAATGATTTCCTCTGAAACATGAATTGAAGAGACATAGTGTTCTTTGCTTGATGACATTATGTGATCTGACACTCTCCAAATGTGTTGGCATTCTTCTTCTAGCAATGCCTATCACAGTACCTGGTATTCCAAGTAAGGTACAAAAAACTGAACCCATGATATAGACCACTTTTTCTCAAATTGATATCCTTCAAATATATTGGAACTACAAACTCCAGAACCCCACTGTTAATATGACTATTTGCCTTGCACGGAACGCTGTTACCTTTCCACCAAAGGTGGTCCCTATTTTTCTACTTGCATTTTTTACGTGCTTTCGAACTGCTAGGTTAGCAGAAGTTGTAATCATATAGAGATCCCAAAAGGCACCACAACAGAAGCAACTTTCATATCAGTGAGCCCTGTGGTGCTGGGAACATGCAAAATGCTCTTAATAACTTTTTTAAAACCCTAATTCACATCTTCCCTCGATCAGCTCGCAAAAAGTACGAACTTTTTTTAAGGGGAAAATTGACTCTAAAGCAGATTGTAAAACAGAATACATTTTAATGAATATCTATCCTACTTTTTGTAGAGTTAAGGAGGAACATCTGGTTTTCAAAAGCTGCTAACTCCCAGAAACTCCCAACACTTCCATTTTATGAGCAATTGTGAAAAATACTGGGAGTTGCAATTCAGTAATATTTGGAGAAAACAGACAATATAAACTTGACCTTAGTTGACCTTACTTTACCAACCTTACATGTTGGCAAAGTTGATAGCTGCCTTGTTATTATTTTTCCCAGCCATCATTGTGGTATTGTTTAAAGAAAACCTAAGTAGATATACATGTTATATCTGTAGATGTGACCCTTCACAATTGTAAGATTTGTTCATATCTCAGAAATCATAAAGTAACATATTCTGGCTTTATAATCACCATCTGTTATAGCCTGTTATACTTTTTTTATGAAAAGATCTTTATTTCCTTCAAGGAAAATAGAATTATGTGTATTTATTTGAATATGTACTGTAGTAGACTTGGAAGAATCATTAGATTTTTCTGAAATGCGTACTTCACCATATGTAGCAAGTTCATTTGCCAGAAAAAAAAAATCTGTGTCATTTCATTGTTGACTCTTTTTCTTGGCAGTGCTGTATGTCAGATATAGAAGTGGGAAACCTATTACATTATTCCATTTACATAGAAGATAAATTGATCCTCAATTAAACTTCACTTAGCAGTAGGACTGCATGAACAGATATTGTAGGTAGGATATGTGTAAGTTGTTTCTTTGTAATGAGGTGCAGCAAAAAAAAATTCCTCCTCTATTCACATCACATAAAAATATAAAATGACTATTGACTTGCCATAAGGGATTCCTAGAGTTTATTTTCTCTCCTTTTCTTTAAAAGATACTGGTTAGATTATTCAGTACTCTCCTTCTCCTTCTAGAATTCAGTACAATGTACAAAGAGGAGAGGTTTTTATTATTATTTGTTATTTATTTTTTACTATTTCCTGCTTCTATAAGACATTCACAATCCCAGTTCATTCCAGATATATGTTACCCTATATAGACATGACTGCTTCTTTTGCTTTTATCCATTATTTCTTTCCCTTTTTTTACAACCACATTTTCAATGAAAGCATCACCACCACTAATAAGCCGGTTCTGGTCTAAGATTCATTTTCTCCCTGTTGAATTTCTTCTCTCTCTTTTTTGGGGGGGGGCAAGGGGGGGCTAAAAATGGATGATTTCTATGACTCCATCAGATGGAAGATACACACTTTTATTACCTCATGAAAAGCTCAAAGATCATGGCTACTCCACGGTTGTTTTTAGATTAAATTCACCCTCACATTTTAAATTTTTTTTTAGTCCTCCATTTTTACTCTGATTTCAAGAAGCAGCATATCTTTCATCTCATTCACAGCTTATTACAGTATAATATTAGGCTTCTGTATCTCAGTCACCACGGCCTTTCTTTTTCAAGGACTTCTCTTAATTTACTAAACTGCAGTTTCAGCACACTGATGATTCCAGTCCTGAAGCAACCAGATATGGTAGCAAGGCTTGGCAAGTGGTTATGGGCATTTAATTAATTCTACTGAACAGACAGGATTGGGACTCTTTAATAAGCTTTGATTTAATTTTTAGCTTTGATCTCATTACTTCTTTTAATTTCACATTGATCTGAGTACCAAAAATCCATTGTTTCTGAATTTTGCTATTTCTTGTCCTTTATTCTCTTTTTCTTCAGCTGTGGAAACATTTTCTTAATTCTCTTCATCACTGTCATTCTCTTCTGATTTGTCTGTTCATCTTCTTCCTATCCTCCTTTCTCAATTTATCAGCCTTTCTCCCCATTTCTATTTCATGTGATTGTATGGCATTCTCTGAAAAATTAATCTGAAGCCGAACTTAATACTTTGAAGCCAGGAATCCTTAAATTCTTTTCATTTAGTTCAACCACTGTTGTGCTGAAAGTCTCCATTTTCTCAACAACAGTTCTGGCTTCCTGTTCCACGTTCTTTGCCTCTCAGCCCCAATAGATAGACCATACCAGGAAATCAACTCCACAGGAAAGCTAAAAACATGTATATTGAAATTGGGTATAATTTATTGGTTCAATTTATTTATTATTTATAAATAAATAATAAGGGTTTTTACCTCCTGCGCATGCCCAAGATGGCGGCCGTATCTAGGGCTCCGTAAGAAGATGGGCTTTTGGCTGGCTGTTTAGAGAGTCCGTGTGGGTTGCAGACCATTGGCAACCCCCCGCCCAGCCAGCGGAACATATGGCCATCACGCTGGTGGGCTTGTAGCCCCCAGCGTGTCCTCCGGAGGCTCCCGCCGATTAAAACAGCTGAGAGGCTCTGTGAGAGACAGCGGCGTGGCGGTGAGCGGCGAGGAGGTGGCAGCGAGCGAGCGATGAGCGGCGAGCGGCGGCGGCGGTGTGAGGGCACTTGGTGGCCGCTGTGAAGGTGGATGGATTTGAGTCTTGTCTGGCCGGGGAGGCGCTGCAGCCGTGGGCTGCATTTGTCGTTGGGGTGGCCTTGCGCTGGTCTGCAGGCACCCTAGTAGCAGGAGAGTGCCTGGAGGAGGAGAAGAGCTCGGCGTGGAGGCGGCATGGAGTTGACCCTGATGGCTCCAGCGGCGTGGAGATGACGCCGACAGCTCCAGTGGCTCCAGCGGGGCCCCAGTTGCCATCGGGCTTATGGACCTATTGGAGGCTGGTGGGTGTTTTTTATCTTTGGGGGGGGTTTCCATAAGAAGGTGAATATCCAGTTGGTCCAACAAGGTTGCCCCCTGTGGCTACTGTTGGTCGTGAAGGTTCTCCCACCAACAGAGCGGATTTACAATCTGGGGGCCACATATTTTATACTCTGATGGAGCTGTCCCTTTCCCCCCCCCCATCCCGCTTGTCCTCCGCTGGCCCTCGAACTATGTTCACTCCTCTGCTATCTGCCCGCTACTCTCCGGAGCTGTGCTTCGAATTTTGGCTCTACCCATCATTCCACTGGCTGGCCATACTGGAGAACAGGGCAGCTCACGGGAGGACTTGTGGAGCCGGTTCTTTCTTGCCACCTACCCTGAGGGGGTGCCACACCTGCAGGATGAATTTGCCAGGCCACGGTGAGAGAGTGGCCTTGGACTATCTAACCCACCTGCCTTCTATGGTGGACCACCGTGAAAGGATGGTCTGGTCCTCCCCTCAGCTGGACAGAATGCAGAGACTCCTAGCCACTACCGTGAGAGGGTAGTGGCGTTTCTCCTGACTGACCTGGTCCTGCTTCAGGACTTTCTGAACTACTATTATGGACCTCTGCCATGCCTTCCATTTTCTTTGCCCATATTTGCATCGGATGTACCCTAGGTCTACGCTTCTTGCCCTGTGAGATTCCCCCCTCTCGCAGGTTTGGCCCTCTATGTTATTGAGGGCCTACCTTAATGACAGGTTTTGGGACCCCGAGAGGTGGCATGTCGCAAAACGGGGACTGAGGGTTTTTTTAAGTTCTTTTTTAACGAGTGTTTTAGGGGGTTCTGGGGTGGGAGAGGGTGCGGGTTTGGGGGGGAACCCGGGGGAGAGAGGGACAGGCCTGGCAGTTTGTGATGCCATAGGGGGTGTAGTTTCTGGAGGCAAGAGGGCTCCTATAGAGCCCTCTGTTGAGGGCTGTGTTATAAATATGCTGTGTGGGAGGGGCAGATATGGCGAGAGCAGGGGACCATATCGTGTGGTGGGGGCATGCACTCGCTGTCTTTGAGCGATTGCTTACCCCGGTCCCCTGAGCTACTCCCGTTCCCCGGGTTGTTTAGAATCTCAGGACCTGAGGGTCCGGCTGTTGTTATGCAATGCGAGGTCCATTGTAAATAAGGCCCCCCTCATATGTGACCTTCTTCAAGAGGGGGGTGCGGACCTGGCCGGTATTACCGAGACCTGGTTGGGCCACGAGGGGGGGTTCCCCTCGTGGAGATGTGCCCACCAGGTTTCCTTGCATTCCACCAGCCGAGAGCCCAGGGTAGGGGTGGAGGCGTAGCGGTCATTATTAAGGAGGCCTGGGTCCGAGGGAGGCCACTGTATGTCAGATAGCCGGGTGTGAGTCCATCTTTGTGAGGTGGGGTCCGGATGGGCAGATAGGTCTGTTAGTCACGTACCTGGCTCCCTGCCACATGGCAACGACCCTGCCTGAGCTTCTCAATGTTGTAGCCAAGGTGGCGGTTGACACCCTCAGGCTTATGGTCATGGGGGATTTCAATCTGCCATCTATCGGTGAAACATCTGAGATGGCCCGGGAGTTCATGGCTTCCATGATGGCCATGGACCTGACCCAGGTAATTCAGGGCCCAACTCACATTGGTGGACACACCCTGGATCTAGTTTTTGTCTCTGGTCAGTGGTTGAGTGGTCTTGACATTGGGGATATAGGAGTGGAACCCTTGTCATGGACGGACCACTCGCTCCTTCGACTCGACTTTCTGACCACTGCACCTCACCGCAGGGAGGCAGAACTGACTAGGTGGTTCCACCCCAGGCGCCTGATGGATCCTGATAGATTCCAGACGGAGCTTGGGCCATTTCCTGAGACACTGACACGCGACTCGGCTGAGGACCTGGTGGCCACCTGGGATAGGGCGGCCTGTGGGGCCTTGGACTGCGTCGTGCCTTTGGGGCCTCTGACCCGGCGCCAAACTCACTTATCTCCTTGGTTTACTGAGGAGCTGAGGGAGATGAAGCACCGGAAAAGACGCCTAGAGAGTGGTTGGAGGGCCAGTCGCTCTGAATCTGACTTGACACTAGTAAGAGCTCATATTAAGACTTACATAGTGGCGATAAAAGTGGCGAAATCTAATTATTTCATCGCTCTTATTGCGTCATCAGATAATCGCCCAGCCGCCCTGGGAGCGCGGGAGGATCCTTTGCAGGGTCGTGCGAAGGACTTTGTTCAATATCTGGATGATAAAATAACTCAGATTCAGGATGATTTGGCCGCTGACTGGGTTAGTTCAGGCGAGGTGACTGAGCCAGGTCTTGAGAGTGTTATCTGGGCTGAGTTCGATCCTGTAGCTCCCGAGGACGTGGACAGGATTCTGGGAAGACTGAATGCAACCACATGTTTATTGGACCCGTGTCCCTCCTGGTTGACCTCCTGGGAGGTTACACGAGGCTGACTCCAGGAGATTATAAACGCTTCTTTGAGTGAGGGTGCCCTACCGACCACCTTGAAGGAGGCGGTGGTGAGGCCCCTCCTCAAGAAGCCCTCCCTGGACCCAGCTGTTTTGGCAAATTATTGTCCAGTCTCCAACCTTCCCTTTCTAGCGAAGGTTGTTGAGAGTGTGGTGGCGTGGCAGCTCCCCCGGTACCTGGATGAAGCTGTCTATATAGACCCGCTCCAGTCCAGCTTCAGGTCTGGATACAGCACCGAAACGGCATTGGTCGCGTTGGTGGATGATCTCTGGAGGGCCCGGGGTAGGGGGTACTCCTCTATCCTGGTGTTGTTAGACCTCTCAGCAGCTTTTGATACCATCGACCATGGTATCATGTTGCGCCGGTTGGAGGGATTGGGGGTGGGGGGCACCGTTTTACGGTGGTTCTCCTCCTACCTCTCCGACCGGTCACAATCTGTGTTGACAGGGGGGCAGCGGTCGACCCCGAGGCGCCTAGTGTGTGGGGTGCCACAAGGGTCGGTTCTCTCGCCCCTTCTGTTCAACATTTATGTAAAGCCGCTGGGCGAGATCATCCGTGGTTTTGGGGTGGAGTTCCATAAGTACGCTGATGATACTCAGCTGTACATCTCCACCCCAGACCACCCCAACGATGCCGTGGAAGTGATGTCCCAGTGCCTTGAAGCTGTGCGGGTCTGGATGGGGAGAAACAGGCTTCGACTCAACCCCTCCAAGACCGAGTGGCTGTGGCTGCCGGCGTCCCGATATAGCCAACTGACTCCATCATTGGTTATTGGGGGCGAATCATTGGCCCCCACGGAAAGGGTGCACAACTTGGGCGTCCTCCTGGACCCACGGCTGTCTATAGAGGATCATACAACAGCTGTGGCCAGGGGGGCTTTCTATCAGGTCCGCCTGATATGCCAGTTGCGGCCCTTTCTAGATCGGGACTCCCTACGCACAGTCACTCAGGCCCTCGTCACGTCTCGCTTGGACTACTGCAATGCTCTCTACATGGGGCTCCCCTTGGGGTGCACCCGGAGGCTCCAACTGGTACAGAATGCAGCCGCGCGGGGGATTATGGGAACGACGGGGCGCTCCCACATGACACCTCTCCTGCGTGAGCTGCATTGGTTGCCGGTGGACTTCCGGGTGCGTTTCAAGGTGTTGGTAATCACCTTTAAAGCGCTCCATGGCTTAGGACCAGGGTACTTACGGGATCGCCTTCTGCCACCAATTGCTTCCCACCGGCCGGTTCGCTCCCACAGAGAGGGCCTCCTCAGGGTGCCGTCAGCCAGACAATGCCGGCTGGCGACCCCCAGGGGGAGAGCCTTCTCTGTGGTAGCCCCCACCCTCTGGAACGATCTTCCTCCAGAACTGAGAACGATCACTGACCTCCGGACTTTTCGTCGGGCTTTGAAAACTCATCTTTTCCAACTTGCCGGACTAGCCTGATCCCTTCTAATTTTAAAATCTTTTAGAGTTTTTTAGATTGATCTATTTTAATACTTATCTGTTTTAAATTTTCAGCCAAATTTATATTTGTTTTTAGAATTATTTTAACTTTTATGTATTGGTTTTTTATTCGTTCACCGCCCTGAGTCCGTAAGGAGAAGGGCGGTATATAAGTCAAATAAATAAATAAATAAATAAATAAATAAATAAATAAATAAATAAATAAATAAATAAATAAATAAATAAATAAGAGAATCTTGCTATTCTCGTGGTTCTGTGCATCCTCCTTTCTCTTGTCCCTCAGTGAATCAGGGGGTGATTGCCTGAGCCACTTCAAATGCTATCTTGTTGTGGACTTTAAAAATGCTTCAGGCCCTTAGCAATGGTTTTTGCATGTTTCCATCAAGGTCATCTTTATCTACATTTCTTGTAATTCTCCTTTCTCAGTAATGAACAATAATTGTGTTTCTTCTACTATCTTAGATGAAGCTTTTATTCATATCTCTGTTACTGAATGTTCTAATTGTTCTACTGATGTATCTGCATGTTTTTCAGTACTCCAATTTACGTGCTTTTGTGTCTCCAATTCCATTTCCTCTGGTTTTGTCTTTTTTTTTTTCTCCATGTGGCTTTTTTGTTAGCCATTTGTTTTTCTACACTTATCTTCCTTAATTGCTTCTGTACTATTCTGTTATTAGATCTACTTCCTCAGCTTCCCTATCCACAATCATTAGTTTCTTCATCACAATATGGTCCTCAGCTTCTTCTGTCATGATTGCCTTTTTTAATCCAGTGCCTTTTCCCTGTAGTACAGTTTTTCTCCAGCTGTAACTCTTATTTTTGAATGAACATTAAAAATACTGTAATTAATTGTACTTTCTTAAACCGATTTGTTGTTGTCTTTGTCTTCTGATAAGGAGATCTGTGATTTTCCTTCCTATACAAGTTGGTATTTCAAACTTTTATTCTATCCCCTCCTTAGACAATCTTGCCATTGGTAATTTAAAAGGATCTTCCCTTCCTAATCTTTCTACTATGATTATTCAATTAATCAGTTCTGTAAGCATAACAGACAGTTATATATCTCTATTTGCCATTTCCAATACAATTTTAAACATCACCAATCATATATTCTTTTCACTTGTCATTTACCTCAACACAATTAGCAATAAGAAATCCAAATTAGCGCCCATACATTTTAATTTTGGATGAGTTTCCTCTTTTGTGTGTGTGGTTCTAATTTTCTATCCACTTCTGTTCTCAGGAAATATCTATTTTTCCAATTACCACCATATCACTTTTCTTTCCAAGGATCTGTAGATTTACCTACTTTTCAAAGCAAAACATTTTTCTACTTTGTACATAAATCTGTCAGTGGATTTGTTATTTTCTTCAGATGTGCCTAATCTGATAGATGGTTTATCTCTGTTCATTTCCAAATCATTCATTCTTAGCTGCTTTCATTATTTTATTTGATCCTTATATTTTATTTCTATTTTTAATTCATACATAATTGATCTGAACATATTTACCATCTTCTCTAGTATAAGTATCTAATCATTTATTTAATAATTGTGCTGACTATGTACAATTTCACATAACACGTTCCTGTTTCAGAATGTAAACTTTATTTCTGGAAAAAAAAACAGATGCCATTTTAAATTCTTTGCATACACTTTTTTTAAAGACAGTTCAGGAAGCATTTTATTATTCAGAAAGATCACTTTAAATAATAATAATAATAAATCTCTGCCGCATCTCATTTAATCACATTTGGAAAGAGCATTATGAAGTTCTATTCTGTTAGATTCCATCTACTATCAGCCAGTACCTATCACAAGTACCATGCTACTGTTTTTCACAATCTTCACTGTGAAATTATTTAAGAAAAAAATCATGCTTTACATTGCACAAATATGGAGTCATGAAGTGAGCTTGGAGTAACATGTGCTGGCTTATTAGCATCAGGATGTTCCATTTGTTATAATCCTGTTTCATTTAATATCAAAAGTACATATTTACCCCTCCAAAAATATTATACATATATCACTGCATCATTGCAGCAGAAATTATATTGATAACAGCAGGGATGAAAAGAGCAGAAAGTTTAATGTTTTCTTTGCTGAAGAACAAAAAAAAGAGGCTTTCTCCCACTGAAAACTCTTTGATGGCATGTAAAAATGCAGAAAAATATTTTGTCTAGAAAAATATTTGTTCATTTGATGAATTAAAGGAATTTGCTTATTATAGTTTTTGTCATCAAGATTCTTTTGCACAAATACAGCCTCTTTATTTTATATTTAAGGAGGGCATTTCACACCATTCCTCTGACTTAATGTCTCTAGCACCATACTTATGACCAGAATAACTAGAATAAAAAGTTCAAAACAATTTATCCATTTCTAAATCGCAAAACCAGCCAGGTTTCATTTTTGGAGGGATACTTATTGTCTGCAATGACAGTTCATGTACCATGAACATGTGTGGTCCTTTTCACAGTACAAAAAAAGTTTCTGATGCAAAGAAGTCCGAACAATACAAGTAACAACAAAGAAATTTTTTAAAAAACGGAGTAGATATGAGAAAAATCATTTAGAATCATATAATCACAGAACTGGAAAAAACATTTTGGGGATCTGTCCACTGGTGAAATCCAAATTTTCTTACTACCAGTTCTGTGGGCATGGCTTGGTGGGCATGGCAAGGGAAGGATACTGCAAAATCTCCATTCCCACCCCATTCCAGGGGAAGGATACTGCAAAATTCCCATTCCCTTCCCACTCCTGGGGGAAGGATATTGCAAAATCTCCATTCTCACCCCTGCAAAATCTCATACCACCTCTGGCTGGGGCCAGAGGTGGTATTTGCCGGTTCCCTAAACTACTCAAAATTTCCACTACCAGTTCTCCAGAACCTTTCAGAACCTTCTGGATTTCACCTCTGGATCTGTCATGCATGACACTCCTACATTATTAACTGCAGGTGACTGCCTGGCAAATGAGAACCCCTTCCCCCTTTCCAAGGAAATCTGTTTTATTGCCAGTTTTTAAGAGGTTTCCCTTAATATTTAGATGAAATCTTCTTGCCAATAATTTTCAGCAATCAGGTCCTAGTCTTACTTTCTCATACATCAAAAAGCTCTGTTCTATCTTGTATCTGACTGCTTTTTATGTATTTGAAGAAAGGTGTCAAACTTCCTTTGAATCTTTTTTATTCCATTCTAAATCACCTGGCTGTTTCATCTGCTTATCAGACCACTTAGTTTTCAGTCCCCTCACAGCCTGGTATCTCTGGGATGTAGTCTAATTTGTCAAAATCTTTAAAATGTGATGTCTAAAATCCAATAGACTCTAAATGTAGAGTAATGAAAATACAGGAGAACTATTACCATACTTTCTGAACATAATGTTTTTGTAATATGGTCTACGATTGTAATAGTTTTTCTAACTGCCACTTTGCACTATTGGCTTTTTCTAGCAAGACAAATTCCTTTTCGTGCTCTTTCCCCAAGACAATTCTCTTCCAACTTTTTGTGTCTCTCTCTTTGATACTTTGTGTTCAAATGCAAGATTTTTCCATAAATTTCAAGACAAAGAGGCAACTTTGATAAGCAACAAAATGTTTCAAACCTATAAGAAAAGAAGTCCAGTTGTTGTGATTCAACTTCCAGAAAACTCTACCTTGAATGACTGAGAATGTACATCAAGATATAAATGATATAGCTATAGATGATACATAGATATACAGTAGATATATAGATATACAGTATATACATGTTGACAAGCACAGGACCTTATGCTAATTCACTTGAGTCCATCCAGTTAAATAGATCCATTAATATAGTATTTTATTAATATATTAAATATAGCTATTTTAAATAGCAGATTGACTCAGCCAGCTATGTAACACCCAGCCTACACATTGGTGTGTTACTAGAAATGATAAATGCTTGAAATCTTTAGTGCATTTTAGATTCTTATTTTGATGGGACTATTATTCTCATGATCTACCAGGATAATAAGTATCAAATAGAAACAATAATTGTTCTTGCATAACTTTTTGACAAATTCATAGCAGTTTTTTATAATCAATTAATTATTGATTATGATCACTGCTTGATTGTTTAAAAGTCTTTTTTAAAAAAAATTAACCAGTAAAATAAAACCTCGTCTAACACACCAATTGGATAAAAGGGGTTTCTATTAAATCCCAATTTACAGTATTGACTTAAAATGTGCAATATTAGCGTTAAATTAAGCCATCTGTATATTACTCATTAGGCAAATTACATAAATGGTATCAGTTGTCTGGACTGCTTCAGAAACAACATATTTCTTGCTGAATTTGCAGGAAAAGGCACTGAGATGCTCTTATATATCTGCTCTTATATATCTGCTCTTATATATACAGTTATATATAACTGTAATCCAGTTAAGAGGTATTGCAATCCATGAGAATCCTAGATCTTATCCCATCTGCATCATGCACATATTGGGCATGAAAGACAGCCTCTAAAACCCTTATGCGCTGTGAACAACATATGCCATTTTAATAGGAGTCTTTTCAAGTTCCAGTGGGATACAGGACACAGTGAATTAGTGCACCATGGGATTTACCAATGAATCAGAATACTATGGCAGGATAGAAATCTGAACTTAGTGGGTGGAATGTGAATCAGCACATCTGTGGCACTTCTGTGAGCCAGGCAGAAACACTTTCAAGCAGTTACGCATCTTTCCTTGGATTGTTTCACCGTGTACATATTGGAGTTGGACTGTCTTTAGTTATATTAGTTACATCACTTGAGGCTCACAGGCAGGGAAGGGGAGGGAGGGAGGCCCTCGGGCCAGAAGATGTTCTCTCCAAAACTGCCTCCTAGGGCCTTTTTTAAATTAGGACACCTTAGCAGCCCCACCCTGCGGAGAATTAAGAAATCCATTGATTGAAGGGCTCCATAGTTCCATAGCTCTTCTTCCCAGCTTTTTCCTGACTTTGCCTAGCCTCTTCTATTTCCCAGAATTCCATCTTTTTCTACTTTAGTGTGTTCCTTCATTTGATTGCCAGCATTTATTCAGGGGTTCGCTGCTTAATTCTTTCTCACTATGCAGCTCTTTTCTTTCTTTGCTACTGCTATTACTCTTTTGTTTTCCCCTCTCCTCTCCTCTGCCCCTTTACTTCCATTTTCATTAGGCTACCATACCTAGGGTACAAAATCCTGACATCTATGATAGTAACAACTCATGCTAGAGTTCTCATATTCTGCTGGCCATTTTTCTCATATTCTTTTACAGCCCAGATCTGGTAGCCCTAATCCATATTTCCATGAGCTTCTTAAAATGGAACAGGAACTGTAATTGGAAGTGGTGGTTTGATTTATTTCTAACTTCAGATGAACAATGGGTAAAGGTGGATTTGGCTTACCTTACCTTACAAACTACAATATATAAATTAGTGTACGATTAAAGGCAACAAATCATAATGGATATCTTTGAACATAACTTATGTATTCCTATTTGTATGAAAGCATCAGAAGCAGAGTTAAGAGAAGACACATAAATCCAAGGGAAACATTACAACAAAAAAGCCTTATCATAACTTGGTTAATTGTAAAGTGAATTGTCTTAATAGTGCACATTCCATGCATGCAGCTTTGTTTAATGAGCTGATAAATTATTCTCTAGGCTATCCCACCCCTCCTCTGGATGAAAAGTAACTTCTTGTGGGTGTCTTTCCTGAAATATTTTGAATAACAGACAACTTGATTCTGTTATCTTCAAGACCTAAAGCATTTAGTTTCTTTACTATGTAATGCTAACACCATTTATACTTATCAGCAGTTTGCAGCATCCCTGTGAAAATTTGTCAGCTGGTGACTGAAAAACCTATTCATCTCCCTTGTGTAAAGAACAAAACATTACAACTCTGCTTTCCGGCCCTAGGCTGCCCTTGACCTTTTGGTGACATGGTAGGAGCCAGATTCAGCCCAAAACAAAAATGAAATTTGATTGAACATCTTAATTGCAGTTAATACATTTCCCTTTACGTTATATTAAAACTGTAATGACGATGAGGTCTAGAGATTACATTTAAGAGCTATGTGCAATTTTAATCTCCTCTTTGTTTCCTTTCTTATAATTGTTTCATTGTTTGTGAAAAAGATATTGTGCAGAAAATTCCTAAAATCATGAATGCGGAATTGTTGATCTTTGGGGTATTAGATGCTCCAGAAAAGAGGAAGAATGCCCCTTTGTGGATCCTGCTGGTGGAAGGTTTTGCAAGAGGCTTGTCTAAAGTACTGTACTTTTTGGAGTATAAAACACAGTTCCCCACTCCCCCCAAAAAAACCTGGGTGGAAATATCTGTGCGTCTTATACAGTGAATGTTGCTGAAGCCCCGCCTACCCACCAGCCCCCATCCTTCAGCCTCTGTCTCCCAGCAATTTACCTCCTTGCAGCAAACAGCAAACAGTGTGGTCAGCTTCAGCACAGTCTGATTTAGCACGAACAGCTGATTGGTGGTTGGATCGGCCTCCTGGAATACTGCCTATCAACTGTTCCAGGTTGCAGGGATTGCCACCGCCCAGCAGCACCATCTCCACCCATCACTGCTGTCACCTATCGCCACCTCCATGCACCCATTTTCGGCCTCCATGCATTCCATTTTCAGCTCATTCCAGGGGGCAAGGATAGGTGGTGCCAGCAGCAATCCCCACCACCTGGAACAGCTGATAGGAGGTATTCCAGGAGGCAGATCCAACTGCCAATCAGATGCTTGTGCTAAATCATGCTGTGCTGAAGCTAACCAGCTGTTTGCTGTTTGCTGCAAAGAGGCAAAATGCTGGAAGGCAGAAGCAGAGGGGTTTTTTCCTTGTTTTCCTCCCCAAAAGCTAGGTGTGTCTTATACTTCGGAGCATCTTATAGTCTGAAAAATATGGTAAATTCCATCAATATCTGAAGGGGCATCTTCTGGAAAATCCCACAGGGAGTCAGCACTTCACATTCAGGGTAGATTTATGTATTACTTCTTTTTCTCAACTAACTTTACAGGGTTGGGTTTGTTTTGTTTTGTTTTCATGTGGCAAAAAGAAAATGAATCAGGATTGCCTATTTTAAAATGTGGGACTCGCTGAAGACTTTATGTCAGTCCACCTAATAATATACAAGAAGTTAGATTCTCACATGGTCTAGTTAGCCAGGTTTGTTGCACAGAAAAGAGAGTTAGGTTAAATAATCTTGAAACTGGATGTGTATGTATTTTAGATTCCTTTTTATCAGTAAACATATTAAGGCAAGTCCTTCATGATGCCAACAATCTTCTTTCTAACTCTCTTAAATTAAGGGAAAGCTGGCTACCTGTTTAAGAGATACAAATAACATATTTATCTATTCTTGTGCTGTAATATTTTACAAAACTTCAGTCTCATTCGAGGATCATAAAATCTCATTAGACTTTATTTTATCTGTCCATAAACAAAAAGAAACAAGCAGTAAGGTAGCTAAGTTTGCTGTTGAGTTCTAATGGCATTAGATTGGTTGGATAAAAAAGAACATTGAAAAATTCCAGTGAAATCTATCCAGTCTGAGTCAATGGATGTTCAAACAGTAAATCATGTTCCATATAAACAACTGTAAAATGTGGAATAATATAGAAAGACAAGATGATGAAACAGACAAGCAAAACTGTTAATTTCTGTCTTATTTCCTTTTCCATTTCTTCAGCATTGCTTTTCTTTCAGGCTATTCTTGCATCAGTTTTTAAAATGCATTTTAAAATGCATTTTTAAAAAATGCATTAAAATGTGCAGACATTATTGTAACATATGCCCGATGATAACTGGAAGTGCAGATTTTTCACTTTTTACACACACAGTTTTTCTGCCTTCATAGAAAAAGATATTCCAGACAAGATGAAGCTAAGAGTTATTGTACTGCTCCTTGTTCTACATGGAGTAAATAGAAGTCTGCTTGAGACATCTTCTATGAAGATAATAGATACAGTCCATACAAAATGAACAGGGAGTCCTTGGGAAAAAAATTAAGAGCAGTCAAAAATGAGCTACTCTTTTGGAAATTTCAGCCAGAGGATCTCCAAATCTGGTGTTCATGATAGGAGAAAGGGAAGAATTTTGAGTGGAGGGGGAAAGAGGAAGGAGAAGGTTTTTATCTGAGATCATGGCAACTTTATAGATTCAGTTAACAGAGTTTAACCTTGAAGATGCTCCAAATCTATGGCTTTGATCAACGTGCTACAGCCTGGTGTTAGACTTCAATTGGCAGAACAGGACTGGAACCAATTAGGCATATTCACAAGAATGCAAGAACTCCTGAATAACTGCAACCTTGCATATGCTGATCAATATCAGTAACTATTGTATTTCTCCCTTTGGTAACATGAATGTTAGGAAGTAACAAGTGCCATTTAACATGAATATTTTTTACTGAAGAAAAAGCTACAGTCACCATGGTAATGCATGAGCAAAATATTTCACATTTATTTAAAGGCAACAAAAGGCTATTCTTACATGATGGTATATTTATTAGAGCAGCAATGTAGCATTTATTCATTTATTTCCTCGCATTATAGAGCCAGAAATTACCTTAGGGGTAAACTAGTCTAGGCCTCAATTTATTATTATGTCAACATCTATGCCACTCCATTCCCAGGAACTCATGAGGACGGGATTTATAACAAGCTTTATAGGGCAATTCTTTGGTATGGTATTTTCACATATCAGAATAAAGCTACATAGGACATATCAGGATGTTATAGTAACGTAAAAAATTTTTTTTTACCCTTTGCTTCCTATTCTTCCACACTGTTATTTGCACACATATATCCATATAACACTATTAGTTTACAGGAATAAAGAGAGACATAGAACACAGAGTCAAATACTTACAATAATTCAAAAACTATCAGTCCAAATCACTGAAACAGACAACTTAATTCAGTCAAAAATGCATTTCCCAATCATCCTATTTTTAATTGCTTCTGAGATACCAGAAGAGTTACCAATACAGTACAATAGAAGGAAGTTTCACCTAACAAAGGACTGCAACTCATAATGTATTTAAATTATACTGACATAGCTTTTTCCATCCTTCAATGTTTTCTTCTGTAATTTCCTTCCATTTGTCATACTTTTTATACAGATTTACAAAAACATAAAAAATAAAAATGTTTAAGATGTATCCTCTAATTCATTCCAACTTCAATAAATCAGAAATGCTCTTTTACTTGTTTAAAACAGCCACACTGAATAAATAAAAAAGTCTGAAGAACTTATTTTTATCTTCTTGTGATTGTTGTTTTGATTATATACTATTTATTACTCTTATTTTAGTATCTGTAAAATTCCCAAGAGCCCATAAGAATTGAGGCAGTGGATAAACAGCAAAAATAAACCAACACCTGTAGATTTGAACACAGCAAGAGGTTTCTCCATACTTTTAGCATCCATTTCCATCTAACACAAAGAACAAAGTGGTGACATAGATAACTGAGGTTCCTGTTTCTCATATCAGGGCCAAATGCACAGCTGCTTTTAGAGAAACTTTCAGATAGCATATTCAAATCTACAGACTTTATGACATAAAGTCGTATCTTACTGACATCACTATGTCAGTAAGATAGGCGACAAAGAAATTTAATAAATAACATGAGATGGATTTCTAAACTTTCTGGAAATTGAGGAATCTCTCAAATTTTTCTATAGTATTCTAGCACTGAAATAGTCTCAGAATTTTTCCATCTGCTAGGACTAGCCACATATTGATAACATGTTCTGCAGTTTCAAAGAATCACAGCTTTAAATGATGTCATTAATCAGTGATCACTGAATTTCCAGGATTATATTTCTAGAGCAGGGGTGTCAAACTCAATTTCATTTGAGGACCACATCAGGGTTGTGTTTGATGTCGGGGGCCAGGTGGGCATAGGCAGGGTGGGTGTAGCCAAGTTGATGTCACTCATGTCAGAGATGCCTGTGGTGGTCTGAGCATTCTGCCAGAGAAAATGGGCTCCCGAGCTCCGTTTTTGGCTGCAACAGCATACAACCCTCTGCCAGTGAAAATGAAGCTCATGAGGGCCACGGGAAGCCCTCCTGAGCTCCATTTTTGCTGGCAGAGGCACCACAGGCTGGTCCTTTGCTGTTTCCAGGGTGGTCCCACAGGCCAGATCTAAGGCTGGATCCATGGACCGATCCGTCCCCCAGACCTTGAGTTTGACACCCCTGTTCTAGAGCATACTTGCTTTATACCAGTCAATTGTAGTATGATTGTAGAACAGCCATCCCAAATAGTTAAAACCTTTACTGTGTACAGAAGTTTAACACTGTAATGGGAATGAATCTATAAAACAGATATGTCATTCTTCCTAGCTTTTCTGTATTGCCATTGATATTTCACCTCCCTCCCATCCCAAAATCCAAATCAATGATTTAAGAAAGGAATTAGAATTAGCACTAAACCTACTTAGTCAATTATATTTCAATAGATTTGATTACAAGTAGGCAGATTTTATTGTATGAATATTAACACCATTCATCCAAGTACTGAGATTTTTTTCTTTCTTCAATACACTATGTAACTATGGAAACATGCAAACCATTTATTTCAAATTATACAATACACACATGCAGACCACAAATCTCTAAGGAGACATGTTTCTCAGCAAGTTTTGTAAACCTACAAAACTGGTTTCTGTTGAATATATATATTTATTATAATAATAATAACTTTACTGTCATTGTCCGTGTATCCACAGTATACCCATACAACAAAATTCACTTAACACCAAAGACCAGGTCCAACACACATAACAATCCGCAAACACACTCCCACCCACCACAAATTCCTCACTCCTAAACCACTCAAACATGCACACAACAGACCAAGTAATACTATCCAACAGCTCACTGATGGTGGCCTTTAAATTCATTGTTGAGTGCAATTATAGCTCTGGAATAAAAACTATTCAGAAAATGTGTGGACCGAGTTTTAATTGTTCTGCCCGAAGGCAACAGTCCAAAAAGATTATAAGCAGGATGGGAAGAGTCTCTGAGAATGTTATGCAACTTTCTCAAATAGCGAGAGTCGAAGATGTTATCCAGGGCTGGTAGCTGGAGTCCCATGATATTCTGGGCAGTTTTAATGATTCTCTGCAGAGTTTTTTGTCTGCTACAGAGCTGCTCCCATACCATGCAGGAATGCCGTATGTCAGGACACTTTCAATGGTGCTGCGATGGTAGGACAGAAGTAGATGCTGAGATAGATTTATCTTCCTGAGCATTCTCAGGAAGTACAGCCTCTTCTGTGCCTTCTTCATAAGCATGTTAGCATTCATAGTCCATGAATTAGGACTGCTTTTCAAGTTATAATTATGAATTAGGACTGCTTTTCAAGTTATTATTCAAAAGAGGGACCTACAACAAATGGTTATAAATGTTGTTGTTTAGAATCCCCACGTAGATTTCTATATATTATAGTACAATGCAATAACCTCAGATATTTTTCTTTTTACCCTATTTATATGGGGTTGGGGGGGGGGTTGGGGGGGTGTTCAAGTCCTATTATAGTTATGCCAAAATGGCCATAGCTGGATTCACACTGCTTACTAAAGCGTAATGTAATTTTGTTTGCTTTCGATTTAGCAGATTGGGCAAACCCAGTCATCTGTGGTTTATTCAATAAGCTATGGTTAATTGCAGTGTACAAACCTAGTTTCAGTACATGTCCTTGATCCTATCAAAGGCTACCAGTATCAAGGTAATATGCAATATGATTACATCAAGACATGACAGAACTGTTTCTGCATATTACACTGGAAAAGAATTTGGTACATCAATATCATTTGTTACTGTGTGTAACAAATGATATTGTTACAAATGATTGTAACAATATCATTTGTTACACACAGGTAACTGTGTGACTTATAATACCTTCTCAATTCAACTGGTTAAAAGTAAATGTTTGTTAGCATCCATCAGTTGGTGCTCTAATTTGATGAATTAGGACTGGGATACATCTATTTCTTAGTATTGGCACAGTCTTAATTTCCATGGAAACAATCTACCCAGCAAGCTTCCTTCCTTAAAGACACAACCTACGCTGCATAAACGTCATAGAAAGGAACAGCAGATAACCTTGACTTTCGTTTTTCTTATTACAATGAATGTTAATAAAAGCTAGCCAGCTGCTATACAGATAGAAAAGGCCTCAAAGGATAGAACTGTGAAGAATAACAAATCAAGTACGTGTATTAAGTCTTCCTTCTTATAAAAGTGCACACTAATGAATTAGATTAAAGGTCATAGTGGATTGAGTGCTCTGAAAAATGTGTGGGATTACTCCTACATGCCAACCTGATATTTCATTTAAAATGATATAAATTGATACTGATTCAAAAGTAATAGATAGAAGTGTAATTCAAGTGCAATTTAGTGGCACTTAATGCTGAATAAATAAGCAGAGGATCCATTTCTGTATTTCCATTGTAAATAGCACTTAGTGAGTCAACTTCTTTTTCTAAGTTAGCACAATTACATTTTTCTTCAATTACACAGCCATTGTTACAAATTCTGGACTATCAATTATCAAGTATCACTGTGTTTGGTGTCATGCATGCACACAATGCACATAGAGGAGCTAGGCCATTGATGGCTAATCTTTTTGCTGTCATGTGCCAAAAGTGGGGGAGTGTGGGAGAGGGGGTGTCATGTGTGCGCGTGCCCCCACCCATAATTCAATGCACCCCTTCCCTTCACACATGCATGCACAACCTTCCCATGCTCCCCCCGTTTTTGGTACGTGATGGCACGGTGAACCCAGTAGACCCATTTTTCACTCTCCCCAGGCTCCAGAGGCTTTCTTGGAGCTTGGGGAGGGTGAAAATGGCCTTTCCCACCCCCCTGGAGGCCCTCCAGAGGCCTGTTTCCCATCTTCCAGTGAGCCCGGAAGGCCTAAAAATCAGCTGGCCGGCAGCACATATGGGTGCTGGAGCTGAGCTAGGGCAACACTCGTGTGCCCAGAGATGTGGTTCCGTGTGCCACCTGTGGCACACATGCCATAGGTTCGCCATCACGGAGCTATGCTGAGGTCACACAATCACATCTTGACTTTTCTGACTTTCTTCTCAACAGGCTTGATCATATAACAGTGATGAAGACAGGCTATATATCATTCCACAATGGTTGAGTGGTACCAGAGAATGTTATAATTTATGGGAAAATAATCTACACATCTAAGGGGAGATTATAGCTGAAGTAAAATAATCTAGAGTACCCTCCTTCTTCTATGAACTATCAAAATGAATGAAGTAGCCAGAATATAAACAAGGAAAGTAAGTAAGCTAAGAAGCTGTTACAACAAATATGGCTGCTATACTTTGGGCTTCATAAGTCATTCCAGATAACATTCTATAAACAAGATTTCCTTGGGACTGGTAAGAAATTTAGGCATCCTTCTCCATTTTCATATAGCCTTCCTCCATTCATTTAAAAAGAAACTAATTGGCAAAATTAATGAAGTATGAAGCCATCAGTGGCTGCTAAATATGATGGCTATACAGAATTATCTAATTCGAAGTTTGCTGGAACCTATAATGGAGGGGGAAGGTGTACTACCTCCAAAATCAAACAAATGAATAAAAAGGAAGCAAAACTCTTTTAAAATGCAAGCATTCAGTGTGCAATGAGATCATTACGGAGCTGTCCAGATCATAATAATGCAGCAATTTGCAAATTAATTTTAAAAATAAACTATTTAAAAACTACAATATATTTGGACAAATCACAGGGTGATTCTAAACTGCGTGCCTGAAGAATTCTTTGACCAAAATAACGTAAATTACAAGAAGAGAGTTCAAAATATTGTACATTACCACAAATATTTAAGGAGAAACATCTTTATGAATATAACCTGAGATATTCAATTCCAAAATTTGTACAGGGACTAAAAATGGAGACTATGCACAACACAGAAAACAAATATAAAAACCTATTGCAAATTACTGGCTGTACATCTTTCCCTTTTTCTACTGAAACAGATGATATCCTGAAGTAAAGGGTTCTTTGCTTAAATTTTCTGGCCTTATCTAGATTTTTGGAGATTCCCACTTTAATCTGAAATTGCTGGGAACACCCATTCTTCACTCAGTCTCTCCCCACAGGTATATCCTGACCTTGGAAAAGACCAAGCTTAGTGTTTCTCAACCTTGACAACTTTAAAATGTGTTGCCTTCAACTCCCAGAATCTCCCAGCCTGCAGGACAAAGCCTTTTCCATTTCCAGCAGAGAAAAAGTTGGGTTTTTTCTGTACATGACAATGGAGATGGACCATCTCTCAATCATAGGGACAGAGAGAGAGATACAAAGTCTAAATCAACAGTGACTGAATGTTCAGAAAGTATTTTTCAGTCTAATCAGGATAAGAAACTGAACTTTAAAATCTTTAAATTTAGGCTAGGTGGCCCAGTGTCAAAACTAAAACTCAACTATTATTGTCCTAATAAAGGAAAAGCAAAAAATATACAACTTGACATTGAAAATGAAGTCAGGTTGGCCAGTGCTTAACAATTCAAAAAAATTCTGCCTTCAGAGAAATCAGCAGGTAAATAAACTAAATAATACATATGAATCAGTACCAGCGGAGGAGCTGAATGAACAGACTAATTGGTTCAACTTTGTCTTCAAGCACAGTATTAAAAAAAAAAGCAGCATAATTTTCAATTATTTACAAGAGCTGAAGCAAATAACTGTAACATTATTAAAATGATTCCACAATGTCCCTAATTTAAATAATTATATAATTCACAGAGGGATGCCGACATAAATTTAGTTCAACTCCAAGTACATTGGAGTGTTGTATTCTGAAATAGCATGGCCTGAGATTCATTTTATTCTATGCTTTGAAAGGAAAATATATTTGAAAGGAAATTTTTTTCCTTTGAAAGGAAAAAATAGAAAAATATATATTTCTGCTTCTGGGGTTGGCAAAGTAGGGAGATTCCCAAAGTTGCGTTGCCCCCATTCAATAGTTCTTTTGCAGCTGCCACCATGATTACTCCATCAACTGCAGCTATTCTTCGCCAAGGTTTTTTCTGTTTCTGTTTTTTTCTATTTGGGCTCTGAGCAACCAGAATAGGAGAGTCCACCCCGAGAGTCTTTGAAAACCTGCACTTTAGAGAACTGTCAGAATTTCTGCACCCATAGCAAGCTCCCCTGTGCAACGAATCGCTGAACTAAATGGAAGAACTTCTCAGCAAAGACTCGTTGACTCTAACCACCATGGCTGGCATACATGGTTATATTTATTTATTTCAATATCCCTCCCCTCCTTTCACCATAATGACTCTGGGCAGCTACATACAAGTCAAAATCCAACATAATATAAATTACAGTGATGAATATATCATCAGCAACCAAGACAGAACTACAAATATACATCAATATAACCATCCCACGGTGGTTTTGCCAAACATTCTGTCCACCATGTCTGGTGACATAGTCACATCTTCAAGACCATACAAAAAGCCAACAAGATCAGGAGGATGGTTGAAAGAGCAGGAAATACTACAGAAAAGTCTCTCTTGTAAGGTCCTGACAGATGGCACTTTAATAGACAAAATCCTCTTTAATGCCTCTCCTGCAGGCAATCTCTCAAATAAATAGTTTAAGCGAGCTTCAAAACAGGTTTTGGTTGTTTGGTTGTTTTTTTTAAAGGATGCTGTTCTAACAAGAAAACAGCTCTGGGCTAAGATTCATCATCCAGATTCAATCATGGTGTTAAAAAATACTTTCAGCTTGGTTAGCCCATGAGTTTTGTATCTCTTTCAATATGGTGTATAGTGGAGTTAATGACTTCTTAATAACTGAAACTCAAGTGATTTCTTTTCATTAGCAACCAAGCAGTGGTGGCCTCTATTATTGCTTCTACTGTGAATCTCTAAAGTGAATCTCTGTGTACCAGAAACTCACTTTAAACTTCCTGAAGCAGATGCAGTACATGGGAAAAGCAAAAAGAAATAAGAGGTTTAAATACCTTGGCTTCCATTACATACAGTATATTAAGTAATAACTCTAAGGACAAATAAACAAACGTGAGCTTTCAAGTATAGAAAAAACAGTAACTTTGGCCAGAAAGAAGAAAATTAAGTTTTTAGAACAGCAGCCAAAGAAGCACTTCTATTTATGAGTTCAGTGTATAAATAATATTATTAAGTATGTTATTTAGTATTAGATTAACCCCACATTTCACCGTTTTGCTTATATTCTACTTAATTAGCTAAAGAGGTATGCAATATATACACCAATTCTTCTTGCTGAAACAAGAAATTACACAAATTTTAAATTGCCAACATACCTCAAGGTTTTGAAATCTGTAATGGGGCTATGATGAATAAGTTTTTGTTAAACAGCTTGTCTCTGCAGAAGAACAAATCTCAAGGTCCCTAAAAAGGAAGAAAAGCTTTTTGAATCAGTTTAGTTGACTATACCCCTGAATGCAAACACTTGTCAATACATGTTGAAGAAATGCCCCTTAATTTACCCATCTCATTACAACAAGAAGAAATTTACTGATGCTTTCAACCTCTCTTCCCCAGCTTCCCTTCCAACTGTGGATTGATTCACACAATGATTTTGGCTAAGGAGGGAAATACACTGCATGCTGATCATCACTGTACTATTGTATAAAGCGATGAAATAAATATAACCCATTGGGAAAGGGAGGAATTGAAATGAATGTTGTATTTACATTACATAAGTTCATGCAGTGCAGTTCTCCAGGAGGAATTTCTATAGCAGCCACTTTTCAGCAAGGGACATTAGTGACAGAAGCTATCATCTTCTCCTCCAGCATCTCATTTTGTGCAATTTCTCAAAGCTTTCAAGAACTGAGGAGTTTTATTGGTAGTCATTTTAGAGCCTCTTTACAGGAAAGAGGTGGATACTCAGATGTTTTAGCGCTACACGATTGGCTGGTTGCTTTGTTTTTAATAACACATAACTTTTCAGACACATGCATTTTTTGACATTCAATGAACTGTCACAATAGGCTGATGCTGAAGCTGATCATTTTCTCCTCTTGATTGCATTGCACTGAAGACATGTGTGAACATCTGAAAGGCTAGATGTAGGATACATTTGGAACTATTTATTTACAGAAAAGTGTTTCTAACAAAATTGATCTTAGGCTCGGAGAGGCAGCTATATCCCTGTGCCGATTAGAAGTCTTCTAGTGTGTGATTCAGAGCAAAATAAAGAGGGTTCATATGACAGCATAATTGCTTAACCTCAGGAGAAAGCTGTATATCTGAGATCTGGAAATTATAACCTCCAGATATTGCTCTATTACTGCCCTGAAACTTCAGCCAACAGGTCTTCTGGCAGCCATATTTCAATAACATCTGGGGATTACAGGCGTCTTTCCTCTCCAATATTTGATTGCCTCATGTTTCTACAATGACTACAGCAATGATCTCTACATTTCCATGTTCAAATTATTTATATTTTTTAAAAACAGTTCTTGTTGCCATTTCACTGCTTTCAAGTTACAGACAAGGCTCTATGGGAGAGTCAAAATAGATGCAGGGCTTCCACTGTATGAGCTGGCCACCATCTAGACGTTTTTGATTCCCTGCATATGTCGCAATTTGAAAAGATAATAGTTGCTTATTTTGTTTCTCTGAGATTTGGTATCTAATGATATGCTTCCTCTGAAAATGGAAAATCATTTTTTAACTGCTATTGGTAATAGTCACCTGGGTCATACAACGAATGAACTACTAGAAGATCAGGGAATTAGGCCAAAGATAAAACCAGTTCAGAAAGCCAGTCGATTGGAATAAGAGTTCTACAGCTTTGCAATAAGATGACCCCCTAGATAGAATAGCAATTCTCAAAGTGTGGTCTGGAGACCCCTGGGGCATTCCAATTCAATTCAAATATTTATTGTCAGTGCACAACATATGTACAATGAGATTGGTTGAGCTCTTATCAGAAGTTACTCCTGATTCCATTGCTTTTTTTGCTCACCTTGTGGTTATTCTGTTTCTCTGTTTAGGTTTAAGGAAGGAAATATTTTATTTATTTATTCATTTATTATTTATTTTATTTTGTCAAGTACATATTAGATAATATATTTAAGTATTAGCATGAATTAAATACATAAAATGAGTACAATTAAAGGGAATATTAGAACAGGGATGGTAGGTACGCTGGTGCTCTTATGCATGGCCCTTATAGACCTCTTAGAAATGGGGTGAGATCAACAGTAGACAGTTTTAGGTTAAAGTTTTGGGGTTTGGGGATGAGACCACAGAGTCTGGTACTGCATTCCAGGCATTAACAACTCTGTTACTAAAGTCATATTTTGTGCAATCGAGTTTGGAGTGGTTCACTTTAAGTTTGTATCTATTGTGTGCTCGTGTATTGTTGTGGTTGAAGCTGAAGTAGTCATTGACAGGTAGGACATTGTAGCAGATGATTTTATGAGCTATGCTTAGGTCATTCCAAAGGCGGCGTAGTTCTAAATTTTCTAAACTCAGAATTTCAAGTCTGGTGGCATAGGGTATTTTCTTACGAGCAGAGGAGTGGAGGACGCTTCTTGTTAAATATTTCTGGACACACGCAGAAATAACTCTGAAATGATGATCCAGGGGGCATAGGTTGTTTAATACATAACAAAAACAGTTGACTCTCTTAGCCTGTCCCTGCCACAGGTACAGAAAAACCATTGGTGTTTGGGTTTGTGCTAATAGATGATACTAGGTGGGAATCTGCCAATGACTGTCTGGATTGCATTCTGTGAGGGCAGCAACACCACTGACCAGCCTTGTTGCAATAACACAGAAAAAGTAAGCAGTGCTTTCAGTATTGACAACATCCTCTTGAGTAAAGAGGAAGGAACAGTAATAACCACTATGAGGAAGGGTCCTTCAAATGTTCCAGCTGGCAAAACACTGGTAAGCGGTGAGTTGCATTTGGTAGTATTTCTCTCAATGTAATAACAGTCACAGAACATTTTGCTTCCCTTATAACTTCAAGCTTTGTCTGTTCCTCTTCTCTTGGAATAGCATTCTTCTTCCCTGTCCTTCCTTTCCCTTCCAATTTCAGAATGAATTTCAGGTCAGGGGTGTGTGAACTTTGCACAGAAATGTCATGCTTGAATGCTCCCTGTGAAAGGCAAGGATGTTGTGTTTAATCAACAAAAATCCCATTCAGGCTCATACAGCACCCTGGGGCTTTTGCATTCAGTGTCCTTGTGCATCAAACTGGTAAACATGTGTGGAAAGAGTTTGCAAGGAAAGCGTTGTGTAACTCACACTTTGGGAAATGCTGCGGAAAGAATAGGAAAAATCAGAGATGCTCAGGATGGAAAAAAAAGAGGGGGGAATTTGAAAACCAAAGTTAGCATTAATGAAGTCATTAAATAAAAACCATTCTCTTCTTAATCATTAATCAAGTCACGCCATTTTTAAATGATACATTTGCTGAACAGGTTCTCACTTAATTTTCTAATTTCCTATGTTCTGAGTAAATTTTAAGCTGAGCAAAGTTGGTTAAGAAATTTATGTTTGTGGATTTTATTTCTTTTTCCAAAACACTAAATGGAGGAAAAAATACCTTGTTTTCTGCCAGGAGAATTGATCTCCCCTGTTATTTATTATCATCTAAATGCGAGCAACTCACAAAAGAAAGAAAAGCGATACATCGAAGCTAAAATCAAAAGGCAGAAATAAACTAGAAAAGTGGCAATAGGGATAAACCTAGCATAAAAATCATGGTAGCAGGAATATTTTTACCTGCCACTTAAAGTGTGGTACTTCTATTGAAAAACCATCTCATTAGAACCTCCCCAAATTTGTCTATTACTATATGCTACTATGCAAAATAAATAAATAAATAGAAACATACATAGTACAAAACAAATCCCCAATCTCTAAAATTATCTTGATTTATGAAAATGCCACACATTTGTTGTTAATGTTAATTGTTTTGTTAATGTTAAAATAGCCTAGTATTTTATTTAAAGCAGGGGTGTCAAACTTAAGGCCCACAGGCCAGATGCGGCCTGCAGGATGCTTAATCTGGCCCACGGGGCCACCCTGGAAACAGCGAAGGACCGGCCCGTGTGCCTCTCCCAGTGAAAACAGAGCTCAGCCTGAGCTTGGTTTTCAATGATGAGCGCTCAGACTATCACAGGTGCCCCCTGACACAAGTGAAGTTGAGCTGGCCATGCCCACCCCAGCCATGCCCACCCCACTCCCCCCGAGGTCAAACACAACTCTGTTGCAGCCCTCAATGAAATCAAGTTTGACATCCCTGATTTAAAGTGTGTCCACCTCCCTTCCAAACGACCTTGATGAACATAGATAGTAGAAAGGATCTGGAAAGACAAGACTGGCTTGGAGTCACCTGGTGACTAATTTGTAGCTATTTTGTGTTCACCAATGCTTCTTTCTCTAGGAGAGGAATGGTGGAATTGTCTATGGTCACTTAACCAAAATATTTGAGAAGTACAGAGCTGCCTTACATACTGTCATTTTGCTGCTCCATAATAGCATAGATTGGCTTGAGAATTTTCATCAACTTGGATAACAAAACTTGGGATTCCAATAAGTTATTCCATCCTTGGCTGAGACGAATTTTCTAGCTTGCAAAAATCACAGGCATCACATTCTGTATTCAGGATTTCCTTACCTTTAATCTGTGTGCAATTTACATAACACACAAAACTAGGAAATTATGACTTCTGTTCTAGCCTTATTACTGCTGCTTGATTCTCTAACTGCTTAAATCATGTAAAATACCACATGCAAGCTAGAAAATTCGTCTCAGCCTGATTTCTTTAATCTTTGTCAGGGAAAGTCTCTCAATGTACTTCAACTTGAAATGGCTTTTACAGAAACAAAAATGAGAGACGAATAAATGTTTTCTTTGCCATTTGTAGGAGAAAATAAGGAATGTTTCTTACTCTTTTTTTAAAAAAAAGATTTTCTTTTTTATAAAAAAACAGAGGGAAGGAAACAAAGTTATTTATATGAGATATTCTAAAGCAGGGGTGTCAAACTCAAGGGCCGGGGCCCGGATTCGCCCTGTAAATAATGAAGGACTGGACCACGGTGCCTTTACCAGTGAAAATGGAGCTCGGGAGGGTCGTGTGCGGCCTTCCTGAGCTCCGTTTTCACTGGCAGAGGGTTGCGGGAGGTCATTGCAGGTGAAAAGGGAGCTTGGAAGCCCATTTTCACTGGCAGAAAGTGGTCCTCAATGAAATCAAGTTTGACACCCCTGTTCTAAAGGCTGCTTATATTAAAATTTGCTTTCCCTATTGGATGTATCTCATAAGCTAAGAAAATTACCTCAATAGGATGTAATGGTCAACTACAACTCCCAAATTTGGTAATGGTGGCAGGTAACTGATGTGAAGTCCAAATATATGGAGGAAATGGTAGTGACCCTTTAAATACACCAATCAGGTATCATCATTGCTGGACCTAAGAATAATTTTGCTTGGTGCAGAACTCCTACATTATGACAAGTTATCAGTGCTACATCTTGAACCAACTCAATGGAGCATGACCAAATAATGGAATGGCTCCTCCTATGCAGACTATTTTTTGCCCAAAGGACTATAAAAGATTTCAGTATATAATGATAATGCTTTGGCAAATTATATGACTTCCTTAGATTGACAAGAATATATAAGTACATAGCAAAACTTTTATGCTAGAGAGGAAATTTAATTGTACAATTATAAAGAGTACAGAATCAACCTCTGCAATGTGATATGAATAATGGAGAAGAGCAAGACATCCCAGTACAGAAAAAATTACTGGCCCATTCTTAGATTGAAGAACAAAAGAAAATGGTGCCTGATGGATGAGTATCCAGGTATTCGTATCTATTTCAAATACATGGTTTACGCATATGTTTCAATAGTGGGTTGCTCCCAGTTTGCCCCGGTTCAGTCAAACCAGTAGTGGCGATGGCGGGAGGCTCCACCCACCCAGACGTCATCAAAACTGCACTGTGCATGTGCAGAAAGGCCGCACACTCGCAAAGCAAGCACCCGCGCCCACGTGCTACCAATAGCAAATCCCGGTAGCCCCGGGATTTGAAACCCACTACTGGTATGTTTATTCATATGATGCATATGTATCTGTTTGATTTTTTATGTGAGTGTTTTGAGCACGTGGTTTATGCATAAGTCTATTCATAGGTATATATAGGAAAAAATGAACATTTTGTTAATATTGACTTGATGAGAGACCAAAAAGTGTCTGCTAAAATTAGGTGCAGATATAAGAATAATGAGAGATTCTGAATATGAAACAGACTACTTTTTACTCTGTCAACAATGTTTCTTCATAAATATAAAATAGCTATGGATGAAAAGGATAGTGAAAAAAATTAGAATGAAGTCAAAGCTATTACAGGAAGAGAAAGAATGAGTTTTGCATGAAAAAAATAGATAAATTTCCCAGTAGAATGAATAAGTGGGCTGTGGAAAATGCTTGATACAGCAAGAAAAAAATATATTCCAGAGCTCCACAGAAGCGTATGGAGCAATGCTAATGGGAATTATAAATGGCAGAAATAAACTTATTGTATTTTGTAAATCTAATTAAACTGCATGATAAAGTAAATAATCTTGAATTATGGAAGCTGTGCACAAATTTGAAGCTGATGGTTGTTTCTGAATGTGGTAAGTTACATACTGATGGAAGCAATGCATGCATGATAATGCTAATTAGTGGTACAACAATGAGTTGGGAGTAAGACAAAGAAATGTAATGTTCCACTGATTGTTCAATGGCTTTATGGTAAATGTAAAAGGAACGCTTGTGATGATATTAAAGATATATCAGTTGGAAACATGAATGCACATGTGCTGTTCAGCAACTGTTAAGATTATATGATGCAATGAAAAGTATGGATCTGAAAATGAATACAAAAACCAGGGTTTGATAATACCAATACCAAATACCATTTGTACATAAATGGCACTTGGAACAAATAAATGAATACGGTACCTTGGAAAAATCTATTAACATGGGGAACCAATTAGTTAATACTTGGTTGGATAATTTCCAACCTGTCTCCAAACTTTCCTTTTTGGGGAAGGTTGTTAAGGTGATTGCATGGCAGCCCCAGAGGTTTCTGGATGAAACGGATTATCTCAATCCCTACCAGTCAGGATTCAGGCCTGGATTTGGGACAGAGACAGCATTGGTCGCACTTTTGGATGATCTCTGGCGGGAGTGGGATGGGAGTAGTGCATCCATTGTTGCTGTACTTCAAGGGTCACCAATCTTTCAGATCTCAGGGACCACTAAATTCATAATTTTAAATCCCACGGACCATTAATATGATCTGCCTAATGACTGGCTAGGTGGTCATTTGACTGGGTGGGCATATCCAACTCGATGTCACTCACATTGAGGAGCGTCTCACCGGCCTCTACTCTTCCCTCCCAGTCACTCCTTGCCTGCCCGCCTGGGCTCCTTAGGGCCTCAACAGGAAGCAGTTGTTGAAGCTAAGCAGGCACCACAAAAAAGTTAGCCAAGTAGCTCAATTCAAATTGGATCTGACCAAGAAGGAGGCTCAGTAGAAGCACTCACTGAGGACTATGAGCATAGGCTTTCCAAGCAGAGAGAAGACCTGCGAGAAGGCCAAGTACCGGCGCCCGGAGGCTCATCAAGCTAACATGGTTGGCCAGTTCCAGGCCATGATGCAGTCCCACTGGAACTAGGCCCTCCGGCCTTTCACCACCAGCGGCGCTTACCTCCAGCCTTCGCCCAAAGTCCTCACCAGGAGGCCGAAGCAGACCCCAAGTCGGAATTTCTTCACCCCTCCGACTTGCACAAAAAGCCCTCGAAGGGGGAGACTCTCTGCAGCAACACAAATGTTTGAGGACTCCTCAATAGTTTGAGGACTCCTGATTTAGTGCAACATAAAAAATGCAAATAATTTTTCTGCGGACCACCAAAATTTTCTCACGGACCACCAGTGGTCCATGGACCACCAGTTGGTGAGTGCTGCTCTACTTGACCTCTTGACAACTTTCGATACCATCGACCATGGTATTCTCCTGGAGCGGCTTCAGGGGATGGGAATGGGAGGCCTTGTACTATCCTGGTTCACTTCCTTCCTCTGCAGCCGCTCTCAGTCAGTGTTGACTGAGATCTAGCCCTTGCCTACCGCTTTGCGGGGTTCTGCAGGGCTCAGTACCCTCTCCGCTCCTGTTCAACATTTATATGAAGTCACTGGGTGAGATCATTCGTCACCACGGACTGAGGTATCACCAGTATGCTGATACTCAGCTGTATGTCTCAGCCCGTGGTCGGTTAAGTTATACCGTGTTCTCCCTCTCGCAGTGCCTGGAGTCTCTTAGGGGCTGGATGGTTATCTGAGGAACCCTTTCTTGCCAGTCACATCTACCCAACCCATCAGAGCAAGGAGGCAGGGAATACTGCGGGTCCCATCCCTGAAGGAGATACACCTGGTGGGACCTAGAAGGGCCTTCTCCGTGGTGGCTCCTTCTCTCTGAAACACCATTCCCCCAGAGATTAGAAGGGCCCCCACCCTAATTCTCTTCCGGAAGGCACTGAAGACCTGGTTCCGCCAGCAGGCCTGGGGAATCCAAAGCAGGATTAAATGGCTCATGTGATCTGCTATCGCCGGGGCAGGGAAGTTATTTTATTATATTATACTATATTAATTTATTTGATTCTTTTTATTAGTTTTATTGTTTTAAATGTGGTTTTATATTCTGTAAGCCGCCTTGAGTCACAATGGCTGAATAGCCGGCATTATATATATATTTTTTTAAAAAGTTTTTTATTTTTTAAACAAACAAATATTTAATACATCAGTTTTCTCTTCCCTGTGGCATCTCGGTGTTATTTTCCAAAGTTCTTTTTCTGTATAGCTGTCGTTACTTCTATCGTGATCCTTATCCAGCCATCAGAGCAAGGAGGAAGGGAATGCTGCGGGTCCCATCCCTGAAGGAGATACACCTGGTGGGACCTAGAAGGGCCTTCTCCGTGGTGGCTCCCTCTCTTTGGAACATCATTCCCCCAGAGATTAGAAGGTGGTCCATGGACCACCAGTTGGTGACCTCTGCTCTACTTGACCTCTCAACAACTTTCAATGCCATCGACCATGGTATTCTCCTGGAGCGGCTTCAGGGATGGGAATGGGAGGCCTTGTGCTATCCTGTGGGTCCCATCTCTGAGGGAGATACACCTGGTGGGACCCAGAAGGGCCTTCTCCATGGTGGCTCCCTCTCTCTGGAACACCATTCCCCCAGAGATTAGAAGGGCCCCCACTCTAATTCTCTTCCGGAAGGCACTGAAGACCTGGTTCCGCCAGCAGGCCTGGGAATCCAGAGCAGGATTAAATGGCTCATGTGACCTGCTGTCGCTGGGGCGGGGAAGGTTATTTTATTATATTATACTATATTAATTTATCTGATTCTTTTTGTTAGTTTTATTGTTTTAAATGTGGTTTTATATTCTGTAAACCGCCTTGAGTCGCCATGGCCGAAAGCTGGCAAATAAATAAATAAATAAATAAAAATAAAAATAAAAATAAAAATAAAAATAAAAATAAAAATAATAAAAATAAAAATAAAAATAAAAATAAAAATAAAGACAAGCAGTTTTGTAATCTTGCCCAGAAAACTACATGGAGTGGTCCTGGCAGCCACCAAAAGTCAAGTGGCTTTTACAGGCTTTTTTTAAAAAAAAAATAGGCAGGAAGAATTTTTTTCTTTATATTTGTCGTTTATGCTACAGCTGCACTACAAATCACGGAGGAATATTCTTTATATGATCCCCAGCATAGAGGGAAGGAGGAAGAGAGAGAGGTGTAGATTAAGGCAGCCTGCTTCTGCTCGCGTTGTTGAGTCTGTTTAGAAGCGTCCCATCGAAAAGCGGAGTGGGAGCATATTAACCAGGCTCACTGGCGAAAGACGAGGTGCTACTCCCCGTATTGATAAAGGCAGCCGTGACGCTGGGCACTAATACAATACAAATAGTCATCGATTCATTATTTAACGTGTTCTTCCTTTTGGAAGCTTCAGTAATGTTTTAGAACCCCGCACATGGAAGCAGATTTTTCCCCCCTTTCGAAAGAAACCAGGATGTGACGACAAACCCTTCTCGGACTAGAACTCTTGAATCTGTTTGAATCTGCAAGGGTATACGGTGTTTTCTCATGGCTGGCGGGGGAATTCTGGGAGTTGAAGTCCATACATCTTAAAGTGAGAAATGCTGGTTTATAGGACCCGGAGACTGCGTCCTAACGATAACCCCTCCGAGAGAAGAAGCTGCCTTCAACAGTGTCTGTCATTCTGATTAACTGCATCTGATTCACTGAAAATCCGAACTCATACTTTTACGCGCTCAATTTTGAGATCCGGAAGAAGGTGTCTGTCCGCAAGAACTACGGGAGCTGCCGGGGATCTTTGGAAACATGGCGGCCGCCGTAGTTGTTGCGGCCCAGAGAGTCTGCAATGCCGGCATCCTCAGGACCGCGTGCAGAGGTGAACCCTTTTCTTGCTTTCGCCTGGGCTGAGGTTTCCATGCACGGGCTGGATCCGGGGGCTTCCTCGCGTTAGTCTTTCTTCTTCTGGGCGCTTCTAGCCTCTGCCCTTGTATATGATCATTTGTATTTGATTGCAACCATCCTAGCCGCTGCAGCTTCGGTTGCTTTTTTTAAGAGTAACAAATCTGGTAATAAAAAAAAATTGGGAAGGCGGGCTCTGAAATTTAGTATTTCCTCACAGGAAGTTTATCCACGGTTGAAAGTCAAGGCAAGGTTACTTAAATGGGAATAAATCCAATTGAACATAGGGAAGTCAGCTTCTGAATAAATAAACTCTTCACAAGTAGCAACCGTGATTAACTTAACCATTCCTAAACCTTTGCATTGCACACTAAACCATAAAATAGCTACATAAGCTAGCTTGCATAATCCGTTTGGCAAACGTGATTGACTATCATGAAAAAACAGTGGAATTGCATTGTAGACTTGCAGATTTACATATTAGGAATAAACCAAAATAACTAGAATTGTTGCATAACGTTGTCTTTTATTGTGCAATTTTTGCCTGCATTGCAAAGAGCATGCTAAATTGAAATATCAGCCATAGGCTCTGGTAAGAGAGATTGCTTTCAGAGTTTATTGCGGATATAGTTTAACCAATAGTGCTTAGAATAATCACCTCAAATCAATTGCAAATCAATTTACCAATAATAAATAAATATTAAAAATATTTCAAATGCAGAGAGTTTAGTCCTATCTTGTCTCTTTGTTCTCTTCTGAAATTGTGAGTCCAGTTAGTACCAACATTCACTAGCCCCATCTCATACTTCCCAATAAATACTGCAGCATTCATTTGTCTCACAGGCCTTGCTTTCTATGACATTCCCCAGCAAAGTGGTAAGTGGGTAAAACACAGCAATGATAATCTGTAATAGAATTTTGTTGGGTGGGTGTGTTTTTGTATGAATTATACCCATTTCTTACTCCCAACTTTGAGGAGTAAGAGTTGATGATACTGAGAATGGGCTCCAACTGTTATTCATAGGTAGGAATTTTTGTTCATGGACAAAAAACAAGTATATATTGTTTTATAATAAATTAAATGAAAGGATAATAAGATATAAGATAAAGTTTGTAGCCCGGAAGGCTTTTCTTTCTGTTCAAAATCATCTCTTCGCTTCTGTATTATAGTGAAGAAAATGTAGAGTCCATGCTCTCAGTAACAGAGATGCTGCAGGAAATTATTTTTTCTAGAACAGAGGTGGACAGCTATGGCAACTTTATGGCCTGTGGACATGCTGGCTCAGAAATTCTGGAAATTGAAGTCCGTAGGCAGTTGCCATATTTGCCCACCCATGGTCCAGTCTAGAGCAATATTTCTCAACCTTGCCAAACTTATAATGGATAGCATGGCTGGGTAATTCTGAGAATTGAAGTCTACCCATCTTAAACTTGCCAACATTGAAAAACACCGGTCTAGAGAACTGTCTAGAAAACGTTGTGTGTGTGTATGTTATAATATTAAACAATTATTCTATAAATTGGCTAGAGAGATGTAGACTGTTGCTTTTCTGGGTTAATGCTTTATATTTAAATTGGGGTAATTTGCTTTAAGATAGAAATATTAATGAGTGAATTGATTAAGTTAATACATTTAAATTATTTTAATAGGTGAAAAGATATATTTGATCGGTAGGTCAGCAAAAGTCTAAAGTTGTTATATTTAGTACAAGAATCTATAAAAATTATTGGTGAATCATCTTAAGAACTCTACATTTTCTTCGCTGCCAGAAAGAAGCAAAGAGATGATTTTGGGCAGAAAACGAAAAGCCTTCAGGGCAAGAAGCTTCCTTATCTCTTATTATCCTTTCACTTAATTTATTATAAAACAATATATACTTTTTCATTAATGTATTATACTTTCACTCAATTTATTACTTTCTCTTATACAATGTATATAGATATTATCCAAGAAATGTATCCAAATATACTAACATTTTTTGAGATATTTGTTATTCATAAGTTAATATTTTTTCAACCGTTCAATAATTGGGATATTAACATGCTTTTTTCCCACAGGTTATGCTTTGATTTCAAACAATGGAATCAGTTGCCAGTATGCTGCCTTGGCATGGACATTTCAGACACATTGCAACATTTCTGCATCATATAATGTGACAGTGCAGCAGAGAAGGCAGAGAAGCTTTTTCAATAAATGTAAGTATTTGGAAGCTGCTAATCAATCCTGCAGCCTATACTTTTATGTTAATTAGATTCACACCCCATCTTTCTACTTTTATAAACATTGAAGGCAGCTTACCACATTTAAAATCAAAATATAAAGTGAAATTAAAATCTATTCATAGTGAAAATCTTGGTGAAAACTTTTTATTCCATAGCCTTTATTCCATAGCCTCCACAAGAGGAGGCCTTTTCCCACATGTCAAATAAAGAAGCTTCTGGTAGCAGAAGCATCTCCTGTTAATCTAAATTATTAGTCAGGCTTGTAGCAGGAGAGCGATTTATGGTAGTTGGTCAGGCAACCAGCCCATAAATTATTTAGGGCTATAAAATCAGCATTGTTGCCTTAAATTTTAGATGATAGATAGGCAATATGTGCAGAGTTTTAGTGCATTCTTCACTAATCTAACTGCAACACTTTTCTCCAGTTAAATTTTTGGACACTTTTCAAGGATACATCAAGACAGCAGTTCACTAAAATGTGAATAACCTCCATTAAAGCTGCCTGACTCAGAAAGGTTTATATCTGGCACATTAGCCATATTGCACAATTGTGTCACTCACTGTTTTACTTGTAAATTTAATGACTGGAGGATCGAGCAGCACTACCTGTACAGGTGTGGAGTGGAAATCTACTTGTGCAAAGAGTGTAGCTGCCTGACCTTCTGTGGATACTTTCAGGGTGGAAAAGTGGGCCTGTTTTACCATCCTTAACTGCCATAGTGTAGGCTCAAATTCTCTCATAGAGAATTTCACTGCTTAAGAGTTTACATGATTTCTCAGTTAGCTAAATTAAAATAGTCCTGTGAGATCCCTAAAGTTCTCACAATCAGAGCTGATCAGTGTTGATTAGTCCAATCTTACCAGCGGTGGACACTGAAGTCCTCAACTTCAACCATAAGCAACGCTTGTTAAAATGCCAAATGGTGTTTGATCTGGAAACTGTAGTTCGGTAATATTTAGAGAATCAAAACTACTTTGAGGATATTATGATTTTTTTTCTTAAGCTGTCATTGGGCTATGCTACATGATGTGAACTCTTGCAATGTTTTTTTTTTCTTAGCACTTATATTTCACTGTGGCATATAGTAGGATAACTGATAGAGGGGCGTACATTAGAGGACCCATTAATCTTGAGTTATATGTATGTATGTATGTATTTATAGATGCCAATTTCACAGAAGTAGCTCTGGGAAACTAACAAGGATTACAGACACAGCAAAACCCACAACATATAATCCCAAGTGTCCAAAGATGAACAATAACTCTTCTCACCAAGGGGCGGGGGGGGACATATTGACAGTAATAGAGGCATCTAACCACCTGAACCAAATAGCCAGATTTTCAATTCAGGGTTGGGGCCATCTGAATCTGTGAAGGATACTATTCCATTGGACAGGCACACCATTGAGAAGACATGCTTCTAGGGTCCAGCAAGATAACACTGTTTGTTAGAAAGGACCTGGACCTCTCTAGATCTGGTGGGATAAGGGAAACAATAGGAAAAAGGTGGCCCCACTTTTTTCCAGACAATTAGCCTGGTCCTCTCCAATGTACAGTTTTGTAACTGATAACCAGTTACCTTGAAACACACCTAAAACATTACTGGGATCAATGCAGCTTGCAAAGCAGCATTGTTTTATGGGCATAAGAAGAAATGCTAACAACTATCTGCACAATACATTTTGCATCAGCTACAACGTCTGAGTGCTCTTCAAGAGCAACTCCACGTAGAGCACATTGTAATAATCCGAATGAGTCACCGTGTGTGACACCGTTCTGAGAATGGGAACAATTGATACCTAAGACAAATCTGCGCAAAAAACCTTCGAGCAGGAGCCACATGTCCAGGAGGACCCACAAATTGTGCACCAACTCTTACTGAACCTCCATGCAGAATTAAAGATGAAAAATCCCCAGCACTAGATGGCCTTAAAGTCCATTCAGTTTTGCCAGGGTTTGATCTGAAGTTTATACTCTCCTATCCAGACCCTCATAGCCTTCAGACAGTGGGAAAGGACCTTGGCAGCACTGCCTGGTCAGCTCAGGGATAGAGATGTACAACTGAGTATTATTAGCATATGAAGGATATTGCACCCCAGGCCAACAGATTACTGACTTCATGCAGATGTTAAGAGCAGGGAAAGATTACTGACTTCATGCAGATGTTAAGAGCAGGGAAAGAAGAAAGCTCTGAAGCACTCCACAAAGCAGAAAATTATGAGCTAGATCCCATTAATACTGGCTGGAACTAGCCCTGGAACAAAAGGGGAAAAAAGAATTTAGTTTAGATTAGATCCTCCATGTAGCATCAATACCGGATGAATGAAAATATTAACATACAAAAGATGAACTCTTTTTCATCTGCCTCTGAAGCAGAGATGAATTGTTGGAGTTTGTGTCTCAAGTAAGCTTGATTAGGGCTAAGCCAGTCCACATTTCCTAAAATCTATATCTTTACTTGCTGTATTAACTGGAGGAAATAAAAATGAATTATTAATTTCCTGATGAACAATTGACAGTGTTTGTTGTGCCTAGGACTAGTTAAGTGCTATAAGTTTCCATATTTTGAAAATTATTTGAAGCATTACTTTCTTTTACATTAGCCATGCACTGTCACCTCAGGAAAGACTGTGGAACATTTTAAGTAGCACTTAGCAGTATTGTCACCACCAGCTGTGAATTGATTCGCCTGTGCTCCATATTGACTGTGGAAGAGGAGTAGGGAATTGATTTTTTTAGTAGTGATGAGTCATGTGGCTGATGGGAAGAAAAGAGTATGGAATACAGAATGCCAGGAGAGAAGACAGTAAAACCAGAATATTTGGGTAAATTGAGGTTCCAAAATGAAACAAGACTCTGAAAGTATTCATAAATCTCTTTTGCTCTAAACAAATCTCAGTGTACTCATCCTCAGGGCACAATTAAACAGTTCCTACTATAGTCACCATCTGTAATGTATTCTTTATGACCCTGAACAAGAAAACAAATCAGAATGGGCATGAACTTGGTTGGATCTTATAAAGTTGGCCTTTTATCAGTTATAATCTTGATACTCTAATTTCATATTAAAGATCAGCATCTCTTTTGCAGTTTGTAAGTCTCACTAAAAATATTATTTCATTCTGAAGCCCAGGTCAAGTCCCATTGGTCCAGCCATTAGGAATTTAGTCAGCTAATAGCAAAAAGAAGACTTATGAATATGAAAACTATGAAGTGTCTACCCTTTTTTTTTCTTAATATGAAGAAATGCTGCTTTAAAAAAATCTTTTTAAAAATCATTTTAACTTGTGCCTTATACCTGTTGCTATGATATTTATTTATATATTATTTGAATAATGTTTATGCCAGGGAGGTAAAATAAAATGTTGATAATCATATAAATAATTATATGATAAAAATCATACATATTCAGATCATTAATAATTAAATGCAAGAGTTATTTGAGAGTGGTAGAATGAATGAATGAATATGGACATAACCTTTAAAAAGAAATGAGGGAAGGATTAGGTAAATACCAGCTCATCCCTGAGAAACAGGAGGGGTAGAGAAAGAAATTAAGGATTACTCCACCTTGATTCTCTTCAGAGTAAGAAGGGGCAGATGGAAACTCCAGGTTTCAAAATGTTGTTATGATACCCTGTAAAATAGTAGAATTCCATTATTTATTATTTATTGTTTATTTATTAGTTTGATTTATATGCCGCCCTTCTCCGGAGACTCAGGGCGGCTTACAATGCCTTAAGCAATAGCCTTCATACTTTTGTATATACCTCTTAGTAGGGCTTTTGGGCCCCCCTAAGCGGTGTTCTTTTTTATACAAAGTCAGCTTATTGCCCCCACAATCCAGGTCCTCATTTTACCTACCTTGAAAGGATGGAAGGCTGAGTCAACCTTGAGTCTGGAGAGATTTGAACTTGCAGTAATTGCAGGCAGCTGGCAACTTAAGTGCTACTTTAACAGCACCTAGTCCACTGTGCCACTAGGCTCTTCGTTCATTAGTTCTTGTGGTATCCATTTCCTGCCCTAGCTATCTCAAATGGCTGGTCCATATAGTCAGTTCAGCTTTATATATAGTCCTCATTCAACAACTCTAACTAGAACTAGAAAATCCATCATTAAAAGACATGGTCATAAGGAAAGCAAGACCACACCACTTCAGAATGGAAGTTCTGGCAGTCCCAGTTACTGTTGTTAAACAAGGACTGTGTGAGTCATTAAAGGAGGTCCTCATGTGACTGCAACTTCCTGCTAGTTTCCCCATTGATTTTGCTTGTGGGAAGCCGGCAATAAAGGTTGCAAATTGCAATCACGGGACCACAAGACATTGTGACAGTCGCATAAAGTCCAGTGATAACTGCTATTCATTTAGCACTGTCGTAAATTCAAATGGTCACTGAACAAGTGCTTGTTTAACAAAGACCGCCTGTATTTTGCTGCAGACATGGACCTAGATGTTTCTGTATTTTATATTCTTTCATGTGATGATAAGAAGATAGATCCCATATAAGAAAGAAAATTTAAAATAAATGCCCTAAAAATATGAATTGGCAATTGAGACTAAGCGATGTCATGGCATTTGTTGATGCCATCATTAACCAAATCCCACCAGTCATTAGATGAAGACCCACCCTGATCTAAATCATTCCCAGTTTAGCCCCTCCCAGCCCCAAACTTCATTTCGTTGAAGGTAAGGGACCATCTTCTCTTCAACTCCCCCCAGCTGCCTATTGCCATCATCTCTGCCCTTTTGGCTGTCATGCATCCTGCTTTCGGGCAGCAACTAGCCCCAAAATCATGCGGCTCTGTGGCTGCTTGCTGCACTGTTTCTCTAAGCCCCCAAGCCACAACAAAGTACAAAAGCCCCAGGAAGCCCAACCCAGTCCAGCAGCATGGTGTCAAGCCACAGGTTCCATCGGAAAGCCCCAATAGTGTGGCTCAAAGCCATAACCAACCTGGGAAGCCCCAGAAGATGCAGCCTAGCCCAGCAGTGTGGCACACAGACACTCCCAAGACCCTAACCACCCTCACTTCACTGCTCCAGTTGACCTTTATTGCTTTCTTATTCCTGTGGCTAATGAGGTAGGATGAGCCTGACCCTCCAGGGTCAGGTAGCTGTTTGGCCACATAAGGCCTTCTTCACCAGGTCAGGCAAGGAAGCTGCTGATTCCCATCTTGTGAAGAAAGCCTTGCTCAGCTAGCAGTTGCCTTGCAGTGGGGCCAGAGTGGGCATGCATGATCAGCAGCAGGAGCAAGAAGGCAGCCAGGTTTTGCAGAGCACTGGGCAGCAAGTGCTGAGTGCCAAAAAGGCAAAGATGGGAGGGATATGGATTGGTGGGGTAAGTTGAAGCACCCATGTGGTCGTAAGTATGGATGGGCTGCCAAGCACCCAAATTTGGACCATATGACCATAGAGCATTCCAGTGGCCATATTTGCAGGAACCAGGAATATGTATCATTAACAGACGCCGCCATAACTTTTAATTTTCAGTGAATGAATGATGTACAGTGGCACAGAATGGATGTTATTTACCATATTTTTCAGAGTATAAGTTTTGGGGGGGCGAAGACACCTTCGCCCCCCCAAAACAGGGTGAAAATTTGGGTGCATCTTATACTCCGAATGTAGCTTTTTCCGAAGCTTTTTTTCAGCTTTGCCTGCTCCCTCAACTCTCTGCTGTGCTTTAACAAAGTGCTAGCAAGTGAAATGACCTCCATGCTTTGCTCCAACTCTCAGTTGTTCTTTAGAAGCTTTTTTCAGCCCTAACTAGGTGCTAGCCGAGTGAAGCAATCTCCCCGTGCTTTGCCTGCTTTTCTCATTGCTGCTTCCCCTCAGCTGTGCCTTAGAAGCTGTTTTTTATCCCCAAGCAGGGGATAAAAAAACCAGCAAAATAATGTGCTGAAGCAGACCAGATTAAGGATGCTAGCCAGATGAATATCTGGTAGGCAGATTTTTTTCCCCTATTTTCCTCCCCAAAAACTAAGCTGCATCTTATACTCTGAAAAATACGGTATGACATGTCATAGTTCTGACCATCAAAGCATCCCTGCAGTCATGTGATTGTGATTTGTGACTTGCTCTGTCAGTTTGTCCCAAGCATAGTCTGTGGGGAAGCTGGCAGGAAATCTGAAGTTGCAGATATTAAAATCTTTGCAGAGCAACCCATGCAGTCCTTGTTTAGCAATGGCAATTGAGATTACCAGAATTACCATCATATCTCAAAAGATTTACCTGTAGGCCTACGGCTATATATAGTTTTACACTTTGGAAGGCCCTTGGTGATGGAAATAACTATTTGATATTCTTGTGAAAATAAAAAAGATTATATAAATTGATGCAATTGTTAGGTCATAGATCATAATGATGACAATTCTCAGGCTGAAGAAGTTACTTGGCTAAGCAGCAAAACTTTTCAAACCAAAAAGAAAAAGTCCAGTTGCCATGACTCAACCTCCAGACAACAGGTCATTATGGTTTTATGTTATCCTATAACTTTGGTGTTAACTCCAATAAATACTGTACTGCAGGGTGGATTTGATTTAAATCAACTCGATTTAAATCGTAATTTTTAAAGAGCAGCTGTCATCTCTGTCCCGCAGTAGCTCCTCCTCTGACCTGCTGTTGACTCAAGACAGTCCCAATATTGCAGAATATATAGCCTCATGCTACATAACTAAGCTCCATTTCATGCTGAATAAATGAAATTAATATATCTTAAATAGAAAACTATCTTTAGGTAGATTTTTACTCCAAAAGCATTTTATTAAAATAAATTCAATAAAAATAAAAATAAATCCAATTTAAATTTTAAAAATCCATTTTTTATTTTTTTTAAAAAGATCATCGATTTTTATCCACCCTGCTATACTGCAAGCAAATTTAGTGCAAGGCATCTTAGCAGCTGTTTGAAGTATATTTTGCTTGAGGTATAGCTGGCTTAAACGTAAGAGTAAATAGCATAGACTTTCTTTATTTGAACTGCTGTTAAAATATATTTTGATTTGGACAATTTATACACGTTTTTCGTAACAGTGACAGCCAACCAACTCTGGAAAGGAGTTGCAGCAGAGAATACTGCAGGTGGAAGGAAAGGGCGAGGCAAGCGAACCAAGCGGAGAAGAACAAAGGATCTCAATAGAGGCCAGGTCCTTGGTGAAGGTAACCCATGAAATAATAAAGAGTCCAGAAGGGATTAATTACTCAAATCAGTCCAACTAATACTGAACTCAGATGCTGATATGATATAGAGCCCTAAGAAATTTTAAAAATTGCCATTACACTTCCTTTTAGTGTAATTTTAATGTACACATTACCCCTAAAAATCCAAATACCAAAATTAACACAAATGAACAGTGAAAACAATACAA
Source organism: Masticophis lateralis (assembly GCA_030761175.1). Taxonomy (NCBI): domain Eukaryota; kingdom Metazoa; phylum Chordata; class Lepidosauria; order Squamata; family Colubridae; genus Masticophis; species Masticophis lateralis. The sequence goes on from JAUDYJ010000001.1 coordinate 41,058,338, forward strand.
AACTTTCAGGAGGGTGGATTTTTTATAATAATGTAAAAGGTAGCTATATAAGGGATTATAATATAACAACGTAACAATGTAAGGGAGCCAGTGATTAAGATACAAGGCTAAAAATCAGAAAACTAAGTTTCTAATCCAACCTCAGGCATGTAAACCAGCTGGGTGATTTTGGGTCAATCAGTCTTTCTTATCCCAACTCACAAAGTTGTTCTTTGGGGAAAAATAGAAGAAGGGAGCATTAGATATGTTCACTGCCTTGAGTTATTTATAAAAATAATTCCAGCTGTATCACCAAATGTTAATTAATTGGAAAAGAAAATCCCCCAAATAGTAAAATAGTAGCTTGGGAGGTAAAGATAGCTTACATAGGGGAGATAAGCTATCTTTTTGGAGTGGGAAGTATGTCTGGGAAACAATAATGGTATTGGGAAGCTATCATTGCTATCTTCCCCAGATTCCCTAGCATCTGCTGCCTGAGGTAAATTGTGGCCTCACCCCACCTAATATTGTAATAGAGTCAACCATGCATGGAAGGAATTACTGCTGAATCCCAGCAGAAAGACTTCTCTTAGGAAATGAGGATGTATGTAGGGGTCTACAGTCTGCATTTGTGCAGGAATTTTCCTATCTTGGATGGCAAACCTCAGATAAGGAAAGTTACTTGCACGTAGGCAGGATTTGGCAATAAGACCCTAAGTCTGTAAACAAGAGGAGAGGAAATGGGATATATATGTATTAGACTTTAATTAAAGTCTAACTTTGTAAGTGCTTAAGCAAAGCAGTAATGATTAACCAAAGATTCTAGTTACCTGGAATATTCTGTGAGCCAATGACATGCTGCCAAGTACGTTGTAACTTGTAAGTAACAAACTATATAATGTCACTATGTAAGATAATAAAATCACCACATACATCCTCAACCTTTGGGTGTGTGGTCACTCTACAAATGTGCTGCAGTTTCTTATTGCAGGATCCACATAATAATGGTGTATTTATAATTATTTCCTTGGGGTGCTGAAAATAGCCAAAGAGAGTGATCATCAGAATTTATTTCAGGAAATACGTTTTCTACTTGAAAAGAATTGATTCCACGTTGGAAGAGAGGGAGATACTGTATGTAAAAATATTGACTCACTTTCAGTCATAAATTCTAGACAGTTGGATTCTCTCTCTATCTTATTAAGAACAGTTACACTTTTGGAAGTTCTGGTTAGCCAAAATCATCTGCCACTTTTTACAGTTTTAATCTTCCTTAAGATACCATGATAAGATGTACATATAAAATGAATGAATGCAAACAAAATCATTTTATGATTTCTGGTATTTGCTCTGGAAGTATAGATTCGTAGTATGCTAAATAATATCCATGACAGGTATATTTAAGTTGTAATTGTTTTTGTGTTGATGTGTTCAGGAAAAATTGGTTTCCTTTGGCCTGGCCTCAATGCTCCATTGATGGTATCTGGAAAAGTTCAAAGCATTACTCAAAGAGATGAAGAAGAGCAGAAGGCTTTGCAGTTAGCAAAAGCTGAGGAACAAAAGCAACTAGACAAAAGAAGGAAAATACGGATTAAGAAGGAGAGAGGTTGGACTGGACGATCCTGGGGAGGTGTCAGTTTAGGACCTCCTGAGCCTGGTCCCAATGGAGGTGAGATAATTATGGAAAGAATGAACATTTTGTTCTCTAGAAGCAGGATTTATTTTGAACAAGTAGTTTCATATTCTGTGTATACTGCTAATACCAAGTTATATACATAAATGGAAGGCCATGTAGAAGAATACACACACAGACAACAATAAAAAAAACACCCTAGTTTTGGGGGGAAATTGTTTCCTTGCTAATACTATCTTAAGAGGAAAGGGTGAGAAGATACATGTAATATTTCACACTATTAGTTCAGGCTAAATATTTACTACATAGATATCTAATAACTGCAAATATTTATTAAAACACCTTGGAAAAGTTGTTAATGGGAATTAAAGTTGTGAACTGTCCAGAAATTTAAATTAGTATCTTGTAATGTTAATGAATTCTGACTACAAATTCACCATTTCCCCAGTGACTATGAGAAGAATTGAACACCCAAAAGCAGAGAGAATTCCAGAGAAATTGGCTCAATATAATTTGCCTGTTGGAAAACGAATTTACTGGAGAAACTGGAATATAGTTAGAAATATTAATTGTTTTCTCATTCCTAGACATCCTGTTGTAGTGTTGGCACAGTAAAAGTAAGCATTTATAGCCTGGCTGATTCTGTTTAGTTTAAATACAAACTGATCTGTGCATGATTGCTTATTCAGGTAATGCTTAGTCGGGTGAATAAGACATTTCAAAATTAATTTAGTAAAATGGTTGTCATCTGTTTGGTTTATAATTTGGTGCTGTCTACTTAATTACATTTTGTCACTTTAAAAAAATAAGGGCAAAACAAATTGTAGTCCTACTCCTTTTCTCCATACTTCCATTTGCATTTCACAAACGGCTATTGTTCTTGAGGCACTTTCATCCCTTATGGAATAGATGTTCCAGTTCATTAGGGTCCTATTATTGCTGTGTGGACTGGTTCATATTTGTCCTAAGTTAAAGGAACAACAGCATTCACATGGAACAAGGCCATTGATATACCGCTATGGGCAGGTCATCAAATGATTCCTTGGAGGCCAATTCCAACATCTGTAAAATTTAGTGTACTCCACATGACTTGATCCCACAGAGGTCTGAATGTTATGAGATGCACCTTAATTGCTCTTGGAAAATAAAATGGATATTGTATGTGCAGTATAACACTAATACATGTCTCCTTAACTGACAGAAACATTTGAAGATTTTGATAGCAGAGTACTTGAGGTAAGAGGGGTTTTTTATTAAAAATGTAAGCTTAAGTGTCTTTAAATATAAAAACCAGGGGTGAAATGCTCCCGGTTTGAACCGGATCGCCTGATCCAGTAGCGATGGAGGCGGATTGTTTGAAGAACTGGTAGCAAAAATCCCTGCTGAGCCACGCAATCATCAGAGGCTTTTTTAAAAAAAATTTTTAAAGCATTTTTTTCTACAACCTCTTCAGCCGAAAAAATGCCTGGCTCAAGTGGGATCGTCAGAGGCTTTTAAAAGCATTTTTTCTACATACTCTTAGGCTGAGGAGATTGTAGAAAAAATGCTTTTAAAAGCCTCTGACGATCTCAGCTGAGTTGCCTGATTGGCAGATGCTTTTAAAAGCTTTTTTTTTTTTTTACAACCTCTTTGGCCGAAGAGATTGTAGAAAAAATGTTTTTAAAAGAACAAAAAACCTCTGCCGATCAGGCAACTCAGCTGGGATCATCAGAGGCTTTTAAAAGCATTTTTAATAACCTCTTCAGACAAAGAGGTTGTAGAAAAAATGGTTTGTTTTTTTTTTAATTTTTTATTGAACAAACAAACGTACATATACAAACACACATATATTGACAAACTTAACATGAACCCATTTTATATATTAAAAACACGTCCTACGACTTAGGCACTAAGGTTGGAGTAGTAGCTTCGGTATTTGTATATCTGTATATCTATATATAAGTATCATTCGATATTCTATATGTCTACATATTTACATATACATATTCATTGTATGACCATATTTATATAACTATATTTAATTTTATTTCCCTAGTTTATGTCCTTGAGTGGTATTCCCTTTGTTCATGTTCCTTTTCTCTAGCCAATCATACCATTTTTGCTAAATTAGGTAATATTCTGAGTCCTCTTTTTCCTGTATCTCTTTGGTAAGTCTGTCCATCTCCGCACATTCCATTGTTTTTTGTATCATTCTTTCCTCTGATGGCGTATCTTCCAATTTCCATGCTTGTGCAAAAGCGATCCTAGCTGCTGTAAGAATATGTAATATCAAGTATTGTATTTCTTTTTTATAGTCTTTTGTCAGTATGCCTAATAAGTATGTTTCTGGTCATAGTGGAATTTTCTGGGCAGTGGTTTCTTCCAGTTGTTTTTGAATCATTTTCCAATATTGTTTGACCTTTGAGCAAGACCACTACATGTGGTAGTAGGTTCCTCTGTGTGTCTTACATTTCCAACAATTCTGATTGATGTTAGGGAACATCTTTGCCAGACGCATGGGGGGGAAGTGCCATCTGTAAAACATTTTGTATGTATTTTCTTTATAGGGTACAGACAATGTCAACTTGTTGTTTACTTTCCATAATTTCTCCCAGTTCTCTAGTTTGATATTGTACCCAAAATTTTTAGCCCACGTGATCATATTTTCCTTCACTACTTCCTCCTCCAATTTATATTTTAGTAAGTAATTATATATTTGGGTTATTAATTTATCATCAGATTGTAAAATTATTTTATCTAATTCATTCCATTCCTTTTGGATTCCAAATGTTTCAATATCTGATTTATATCTTGATTTTATCTGTACATACGGCCACCAGTCGATGTCCGTATCCTGCTGTCTTAATTCCTCTCTTGTTTTCAAATCTCCTTCTGGGTTCAACAGTTCATCATAAGTTTTCATTTTAGTTATATCCATTGTGTTCGGATAAATTTGGGCCTCCATGGTTGATATCCATCGTGGTAACTTATTGTAGTGTTTTCTTCTTATTTCTGACCAAATTTTTGCCAATGCTGCTCTAATATAATGTCTCCTGAAATGTTCATGTTGTCTGAATCTTTCCTCCCACAAGAATGCATGCCATTCTTTCAACAGATCAAATCCTTCTAATGCTAGCATGCGTTTGTTCTTGAGAATTATCCAATCTTTTATCCAGGTTAATGCTGTTGCGTTATAGTAAGTTTGCCAGTCTGGCAATCCTAAACTGCCCCTCTCTCTGGTATCTTGCAAATGTTTCAGTTTGATTCGTGCTCTTTTACCTTGCCAGATATATTTCAATGTCATTTTATCAAGATCTCTAAAGTGTGTCTTTCCTGGATTTATCGGTATCACTCTAAATAGATATAATAATTTTGGTAAGACTGTCATTTTAATCGAGGCTATTTTGCCTAAAAGTGATAATTTCCATTTGCTCCACACTTCTAAATCTTTTTGAATTTATTTAGCCAATTTATTATAGTTATCTTCCTTGAGAGTTGATGTTTTGTTAGTGAGCCAGATTCCTAAATATTTTATTTTTGTTGTTGTTTGTATTTCTAGTGTTTCTTCCAATTCTTTCGCCTGTGTTTTTGTCAGATTTTTCGTTAATAATTTTGTCTTTTGTCTGTTAATTTTCAATCCTGCTACCTTGCCGTATTGTTCTATCTTCCTTAGTAGTTTTATTCCTGATTGTTTTGGCCATTCTAAAATAAATACCACATCATCAGTGAACGCTTGTAGTTTGAACTCTTGGTTTTTTGTTCTTAAACCCTTTATCTCCTTGTCGTTCCTGATTTCATTCAACAATGTTTCTAGTGCTAATATGAATAGTATAGGCTATAAGGGACATCCTTGTCTCACCCCCTTCAGAATTTCGAATTGATCTGTTATCTCTCCATTTATCAAAATTCTGGCCGTTTACTTGGAATATATTGTCTTGATCATTTTTACAAATTTGTCACCAGTTTTCATTTTTTCTAATTATAAGATTAAAAAAGTCCAATTAAGATTGTCAAATGCCTTTTGTGCGTCCAAGAAAAGTAGGGCCATTTGTTCATCTGATTTTTGCTCATAATATTCTAAGATATTAATTATTGTTCTTGTGTTATTTTTAATCTGTCTATTTGGGATAAATCCACTTTGTTCTGGATGAATATAGTCGACTATGAGGCTCTTCATTCTCTGTGCAATTATTGACGTAAATAGTTTATAGTCCACATTCAAAAGCGAAATAAGTCTGTAATTTTTGATTTGAGTAAGGTCCGAATCTTCTTTGGGTACTAATGTTATGATTGTCTCTGTCCATGATTTAGGAATTCTGGCTTCTAAAATTGCTTCATTCATAACCTGCAGTAAAATGTTGTCTATTAACTGACATTCTATTTTATAAAATTCCGCCGGGATGCCATCTGTACCTGGGGTTTTGTTGTTTTTCTGTTTTTTCTTTGCCTCAATTAATTCTAGCATCATTATTCATCTGTTCAATGATTGTCGTTGGGTTTCCTTTATTTCTTGAAAGTTGGTTTTGTTTATATAATCTTTGACTTTTTCCAATTGGATTTTTTCCTGTGCATGTAGTTCCTGGTAGAAATTCTTTGTGATTTGTTTCTTTCCTTCATTCGTATGTTGCATTTGTCCTGGTTCATCTTGCAGTTGATAAATTACTCTTTTTTCCTTTTCTTTCTTAAACTTATAGGCCAACCAACACCCTGTTTTATTTGCATGTTTGAATTGGTTTTGTTTTGCCATCTTAATCTTTATCGCTATTTCTGCTGTTGTTATTACGTTTATTTCATGTTTGATAAGATTTATTTTTTCCTTGATCTCATTCCTATGTGGTTCTTTCTGTAAGTCTGCTTCATATTTTCCAAGGTCAGTCAATAAACTATTTCTTTTTTGTTGTTTCTCTCTATTTTTTTTTTTTGTTTGTTTTGTATGAAATTGTTAATTCTCTTATATACGCTTTTGTGGTATCCCATAAGGTTTGTAGTGACGTTTGTTCCTTTCTATTTATTTGAAAAAATATGTCCATCTCTTTCTTCAACATTTCTATATATCCCTTGTCATTTATAATCTCTCTGTCCATCCTCCATCTTCCTCTTTTTTGTGGCCTTTCCAGATTATTGTTATAGGGCTATGGTCCGACCATATATTTGGTGTGATTTCAATTTTCCTTATATTCTTTCTTAAGAATGGTTTTAAAAGTTTAAAAAAAATAGTTGGCCACTCCTACCCAGTCACATTACCCACCTCCCCACCAAGCCACGCCACAGAACTGGTAGTAACAAATTTTACACTTCACCACTGATAAAAAGCAATGTTTAAAATCCAATGTAAATTTTATTCCTTTCATAATAGCTCTGAAGCAGGCCTGTGCAACTTGTAGAGGAGAAAGGACCCCATTAATAAATTAAAAATCATTGCGGGCCACAAAGGAACATCTGGTGTACCAATCAGCTGTTTAACAGCTAGCAAAATGACATTGAAGTCTAGAGACATTGAAGGCGCTTGGCAGGGTGTCTTTTGGGGCAATGGCAATGAATGTATTAACTTTTGAAAAACCACCAGCAGGTTGTAAAAGGTTGTTGGTGAGCCACATGTTGTGCAGGCCTAGTCTATAGAACAAGAATTTGTTAGACCAATGGATTCTGAAACAATGTATTACAACCTCAGAGTAAAATGTGCTGGGTTTTTTTTTAATTCTTGATTGCGTCAAGGTCAATAAAAACTAAGATCATAATTTGAAGAGAACATTTTTAAAATAGAGGATATTTCTGATCAATTTTGAAAAACTAATAAAATAAACTTAGGTTAATCAGATGAAAGTGAAATAGACATAGAAACAGACTCTTCCAAACCAAAAGTATGCCAGAATAAAATTATATAAAGGGGGGGTCGGGGCCACTTTTTGTCTTTCTGCTCTTCAAAAACATTGCTCATTTTTTCCCCCTTAAGAGTAGTTTTTTATTCATTAGATGTATTAAATGTGATATGATACTGAGTGAATTTGGATTAGGGATTACGCTCTTGCATTTCTGATTTCCTGTTTTTTTTTTCTTCCTAAATATGTTGTACAGTAACTCTTCACCAGTGGCTTTAACTCATACTCTCTTTGTAGCATTCTCTCCCATCCTTCACATAATTCAGATTTCTACTAAACAGGAAGCAAATGCCCAGCAAAGTTACCTTATAAATTCCTCACACATCCCAGCATTATAACAACCAGAGTTTTAGAAATACTCACATCTTATCTTCTTCTCCAGTGGTCCTATTATTTTGTCTGATGTCAGAAACTTGATTGTTTATAACCTTATTATAAATAATTCATTAAAAATGGATTACTGTTTACATAGCCTTTGCATTCTCCTCAAGACAGGTATACCTATTTGGGCTTTCACAACCTTTTGTCCTCTCCTAGTTTTGCAGCAGTTCACTATTTTTTAAATTAAAAGTCAGCATAACAATTTGTGTACTGCACTGTGTGCATTTCCTTCTCTATCTACTTTTTATTAGAGAACTGCAATACAAAATTCAGATAATTGTAAAGTAGAATGCAATTCTACTTCATGTATTATTCTAAAACGTACAGATCAGATGAATAACAAATTTCCTTTTATCCCTACCCATACCCATCCATATTGAATACTTTCTGCATGTAAAACTGCAGTCGTTAAAATTATTTTTAAAATCTTGAGGCTTTATACATTACACTGAGTAATGATTTATCTCTATCCATCTATTTAAGTTACTAAAATAGATGTATATGAGCCATTTCATGTTCAGGCCAACCCAGGATCATTATTAAGAGAAATATTGCAGTCATAGATTTGATGTTTGATGTCTGTTTGATGTCCACAGAGTATCCAGAGACTTCCACATGCCCATAAAAGTGAAGTGCTCTTGCTACTAGCAGCTCTTTTTAAAAATATATATAAAAAAGAGTAAGACTTATGCTTCAGAATTCATAAAACAATGCAACTTTCCTAAACTTTTCTGAAATATTTGTTAGGATTTTTCCTCCACCATCCAGATTCAGTCTTAATTGTATATATGTAATTAACCTTGTATGATAGTTAGCAAACAGCTGGATCAAGTATTAAAACTTTTCCAGTAGCATTTCAATTTGATCTCTTGTTATTTGGTAGAGTTATTTATTTTAGTAAATTAAATTATAATTCTGTGTGTTAAAGGTTTTTTTAACTGAATTTTAAAATGGTGCTAGGATTTCTCTTGAATGTACTTGATATTCAAGAGAATTTAATACTTTAATTTAGGTCCTCCATTCTGAAGAAACATAATTATTAAAACTAGTAATACTCAAAATTCAGGCTTCAAGAAGTGCACCGGAGCATGTGGGATCATAAATGTATCACCTGTTTGCAATTCCTTAAAGGAGCCATGTCTTTTCCTAGCTTCAATCTTGATCGTGCTGAGGCTAGCAGTTAATAGGCTGATTATGATTTCTTTGCAATTGACACCCTTTTCTCTTCTTGACCATTTGTCTTATGGTCAGGTGGGGCGATGAGAGAAGAAAAGAAATTCTTGCCTCAACTTTTTTTATTCCCCCTCCAATGCCACAAAGGGAATAAAGGCATGGGATTTTTTAAAAAAATATATTGTGAAAGAGAAAGTAGACTAGAATAAAAGTGCCATAAAAAGACAAGAATAGCCTTGGTGGATCCAGCCAAAGACCATCATAGGCTATTGGTCTGTTTTTAACCATATCCATGGGAAGGTAGGGTGAGTAGAGTAGGTTCAGAAGCAGGAGCTGGAAAAAAATCTGTTCTTGTTTTTCCCATAGTTGGCTTTTAGTTTCATGTTAGACAGATCTATCCTTTGTGAATGGATCCAATTTCCTTCCAGACCTAATCAAATTGGTGGCCATCAACACATTCTGTGGCAATTAATGTAGCATTGAAGGAATAATTCTGTCCTAAATCTTCTTAGCTTTATTGGAGAACCTATTGAGAAGAATATTCTTCTGCCCACTTCTTTCATTGTCTACCTATGATTTTATACATTGTGATCATGGCCCCTGATCTTTTTATACACTGGGATCATGCCCCCGATCTTTTTCCCAAGTTTACATATTCCACTAAAACAGATTAAGCAGAATTTGTGGTCAGCTTTTTCTTCCAATGGGAATGAACAAGTTTGGTAGGCAAACACATAGATTTTAAGTAAGTATGCCTTGAAAGAAATGACTGTCATGCCAATGCAGGTGTGATTTTTTCATACAAAACCCCCCACTTCCATTGATATCAATGGGGATTTTTAAATTATATATCTGACTTGGTGATCCTCAGAGGAAAAAAATGCTCACGCTAGTCTTTTTAAAATTATTTTCACTGTCCCTTGTTCAATCTTGGCTCATAGTTAGCGTCAATTGCATTCCATTGGCAGTGTGCCCAGCATTGCAGTTACTGCTTATTTTTATTCTGAAATGCTTGGGAGCAACAGAAGACGACTCTGGGTTTAGATACTACAATAAATTATTCCCTTCTTCTCTATTTTAATCAACATGTAAAGGGTTGAAAAAATCGAACAGGCTGAATATTAATTTGTAATTATCTGGAAGTTGTTTATTTCTAATACACTACATCATGCTGAGTGCCACAGGCCCAGATACATTTGAAGGTTGTCTCAGTCCATACTGTTGCTGGCTTTCTCTACCTTCAAGTAATGTAAGATGCCAAACAGAGAAGAATCTATGTGTGGAATTTAGCCTTATGAGTGATGGGAGCATGGAGAGAAAAGGTATCGGTGTTAAATTGTTCTGTGTGTGACCTCTTCTCTCAGGCAGCGGGTTTTCCTTTGATATCAGGTAGTTTTAACCCTAGGACTGTTCCGTTAAAATAGTTATGTTGAAAGCTTTGCATATTTCAGGTCTAAATCAAGTATTGAAAGTGCCTTTGGTTTGATCATCAGTATTGTATAAAACCTTTTGTTGTGTTAGCAAAGTGTATCTGTGAATCTGCTGTTCAGAAAGGAAAGAAAGAATGGAATCCACCAAATCCTTTGGAAGGTATAAAGTTGCTGCTTTGAGGGCCTTCTAATATCATTTGGCCATGTACATGTAAGTACAAGTACATGTATACAACAGTGGCGGGTTGCTCCCGGATCGCACCGGATCGCAAGAACCAGTAGTAAAAAAATTTAATAGTTTGGAGAACCGGTAATAAGATTGACAGGCCACACCCCCAAACCGGTTCCTGGCCGGTTGCTTACCCCGCCCACTCCCAATCTGTTGCTGCCTCCTGAGTCCCAGCTAGAGGGAAAAAAACTGTTTAAACTCTTGCTGCGGGGCTTCAAAGGGCCGCCCACAGCTGATCAGTGTTAAAAGAAAACAAATGAGTAGACCGGTGCCTGCACAAATAGAAAAAACAGCCCCTTTCAGCTTCAGCATAGGTTAATTACCACAAATTGATTAGATCAGTCTCCCAACTCTCAGCTGATTTGCTCTCAGCTGTTTTGCGCAGGGGTCTTTTGCTAGGTGCAAACAGTGCTGGAGCAGGGTTTTTTCCCCTAGCTATGCTGAAAAAGCGAAACTGAAAGTAAAACAGGGTCTTTGCTGCAACGTGACAAAATGAGGCAGAGAGAGATTTCTTTTTCTTCACCAAAAGAGGTAGGTGCAAAACTGCAAACAATGGGAAATTTAGGGCAAAAGAGGAGAGTTCAAGATTTTAAAACACAAAAGAAAAAAGCTCTATTTAACTAGGGAATTGTAATAATTGAGATACTATTAATTGTATATTGTGTTGAAAGCAGAAATGGTTAAGTTGTGGTTTGGAGGAATATATGGGGGAAATTATTTGGTTTATTGTTATTGGTAAATATAATTAATTGATTTGTAAGAAATTGGATTGCATGAAAATAATTGGAATATTCATGTTCATATTGATTAATATACAAAAAAGATAGTTATATAACTAATTGATTTATATTAAAATGTTGAATTTGTATTAAACAACTGTAATATTACATAATTAACCAATGTGAGGATGGATATAAAAATAGATGACAATGGGAAGGGGTATAATATAGAATAGAAGGGAAAATTGAATTTGATTAAGATTAGAGATGAGGATGAAGGGTAATATTGGTTTTTTTAAAAAATAGATGAGGAATAAATATGGCAAAAAGGAAATATAGAAATTGTAAATTTAATTGAAATGACTAAACACAGTTTAAATTTGTGAACCGACCAAATACTCTGTTCAAAGAAAATACACTGTATGTTTGTATGTGTGTTTCTAATTATTGCTATTTATTCATATTTGTTCTCTTTTATTCTTTAAAGTTTAACTATTCATTCTTTATCTTAATATCTTTATATTTGTTTGGAGTTGGCTTTCTTCCCTTTCATCTTTTTTATTGTACAGCAATCTTTCTCCTCAAACCTACCACCTCTCTTTTTTCTTTCCTTCTTACTTTCTCTCCCCCCCTTCTTCTCCTCCCTACTTCCTCTTCCTTTTTCCTTCTCTTCTCTTCCTCCCTCTCTTACCCTCACTCCTACTCTAATTTCCCTTCCCTTCCTTCATCCCTCTCTATTGCTGTATCCTTTTATGCATATGGACTACTCAGAGGGCTGAAAAAGTTATTTTTGACTGGTCCTCTCACTTTTGACCAATCCTCGAACTTACGACTGTCCTCACATTTTACGTTTTTGCCCTATCTTGTCACCATGGTGAAGAGAAGCAGTTGTGAAATGAGTGACACAGTTGTTAAGAATGCTGCAATGGGCATAAATGATGACCAGTCATAAGTGCAAAGACCGGTCAAAAGTGCGAGGACCTGTCAGAAATGACTTTTTTCAGCCCTGTGGGTAGTCCTTTTGTGCATATGGACTACTCAGAGGGCTGAAAAAGTTATTTTTGACTGATCCTCGCACTTTTGACCAGTCCTCGAACTTACGACTGTCCTCACATTTTACGTTTTTTGCTCTGTCTTATCACCATGGTGAAGAGAAGCAGTTGTGAAATGAGTGACATGGTTGTTAAGAATGCTGCATGGGCATAAATGTGAGGATGGTCGTAAGTGTGAGGAAAAGTCAAAAGTGCGAGGACCTGTCAGAAATGACTTTTTTCAGCCCTCTGAGTAGTCCCTATACACATAGCCACGCCCACCCAGTCACATGACCTCCAAGCCACACCCACAAAATAAGCCACGCCCACAGAACTGGTAGTAAAAAAAATTTAGAACCCACCCCTGGTATACAAGTAAGAACATAAGCAGTGTTCTACTGCAGCAGATATTTGGGCCATCTAGTCTAGTAGCTTGTTCTCATAGTGGTTAGTCAATTGCACAAGGTAGTCCACTAGTCTCCCAGCAGATGGTCTTCAGAAGCAATCACACTGCTATCAAGGCTAATGGCCATTGTTCCCCTTAATTTATTTACCGCATTTTTTTATTATAAAACGCTCCGGACACACCTAGCTTTTTGGGGATCGCCACCATCCATCGCCGTTACCATCTATTGCCGCCACCGCACACCCCGTTTTTGGCCTCCGCACACCCCATTTTTGACCATTCCTCATTGCCCAGAACAGGCCCAAAATGGGCCATGTGGAGGCTGAAAACAGAACACGCAGAGGCCAAAAATGGGGCACGTGGAGGTAGCGATAGGCAGCAATAGACGATGGCATTCCCCGCAGCCTGGAACAGCTGATAGGCAGTATTCTGGGAGGCAGATCCAACCGCCAATCAGCTGCTTGTGCTAAATCAGGCTGTGCTGAAGCTGACCAGGCTGTTTGCTGTTTGCTGCAAGGAGGCACATTGCTGGGAGGCAGAAGCCGAAGGGCGGGGCTTCAGCAACATTCGCTCTATAAGACACACAGACGTTTCCAGACGCTTGGGGGGGGGAGTGCATCTTATACACTGAAAAATACAGTAACTGGTTAATCCTTTTTGAAGCTGGCAAGCGCCATATCTCACAGCGAATTCCAAAATTTAATTTCACACTGTATAAAATAAAATATCTTTGTCCTGATTCTTTCAGGATTCACTTTCATTGGGTGATCTCTGATTCTAATAGCTTCTCCTCCACTTTATCTACACTTTGCATAATTTTGTACACCTCAGTCATGTCTTGATTTCCTTCTTGGAGACAAGTACTCGGCTTCAGCATCTGCCTGATTTTTTCTGTGAAGATAGAACTAAAGAAATCATTCAGCTTCTTCATTTTTTTCCTGTTAGAATTGCCACCAAAATAAAGGTGCCTTGTGAAGCCTTGTGGAGCATGGAAGAACAAAGGACCCCTCTTATACTACACCAGAACTTTGGTCTAGTGTGTCTAGAAATGTGATTAATAGAAGCAGTGGAACTTTTTTTAAAAAAACCTGCTGCTTTTTGTAATAGAAAAAGCCAAGGATTAAATTTGTGATATCTGAACACAAAGCATGTGTCACTGAGATTTTTGAGCATATGTTCAAGTGGTGGCAGACACATGCTATATACAGCTTGAGGCAACTTGCTGTTTCAAAAGTAGATAGAATCCAGGCACAGATCATAGCAAAGCGTCTGTCAGATTTTTAAGACTATCTCCATGGTCACAAGGCCTAGGTAATGTTATGCGACAAAAATTAAGATTTTTAAGAGAGAGACCAGAAAATTCATCCATTCTTTTGAAGCCATTCATAATTGGAATGAATATGTTTCTACTAGCCAAATTATGAAAGCAGGTCTTGGGATGTCAGCAAAACGATTAGTGGAAATTAGGGCAAAGAATTTTATGTTAAGCCCTTAATGCCACTGGCAACTCAACAGCTGCTTCTTTTCCATCTAAAGATTTTAGAGTGCCAAAAAGCACACACACAGCAAAATACAGATTAAGCCATTGAGACAAATAGATGAAGATGGGTCACAAGTGCATTTGAACAATCTATTTGAGGTGCTATGGGACTAAATTAATTGTAATGAACTGTGAAACTTAATTTTTATTTTATTAGTCTTAAAAGAAAGAGCATCATATTTTGTTTCCATTTTAAAATGGTATCTTGATTGCTCTCCTAAGTTAAAGTCAAAGCCTTTATTGTCATTTTACATCATGTATACAACGAAATTGGTGCAGTTCATACAAGAATACAAGACAAAACTAATAATATAAAGAATAATCCTTATACAAGTAGTTAGGAAAAAAAGCTAGTCATACATTTTCATACGTATGTCATTCTGTGCAACATGTATATTACTCTGGTGTATGATCTTATATTGGTATATACATATTACACACTACACTGGCACCAGTGAAATCCGTCATAGTAATCTGTTTGTGGTGCTATATTGTGTTTAGGAGTTTGACAGCCCATGGGTAAAAGCTGTTTTTAAACCTGTTTGTCTGGCTGGCTATACTTCGATGTCTTCTGCCCAATGGTAAAAATAAAAAAAGACACTGGCCAGGGTGTGAATCACCCTAAGTATCTTCCTTACTCCGCTAAAACAGCGAGACCGGATGATGTTATCCAATGGTGTTAGAGAACAATCAATGGTTTCTTGTGCCAAATTAATCACTCTGTAGTGCTTTCCTGTCCACGGCTGTTAAACCAGCGTACCATACTGTTATACAGTATGCGAGGACACTTTCTATCATAGACCAATAGAAAGAAGTCAACAGCCATTGTTCCACCTTATTTTTCTGCAGTACTCTAAGGAAATGAAGTCTCTGTTGAGCCGTACTCAACAAAGTAAAAAACTCTACTTCAGCTTTTAAATGAATGTGTTACAGGTAATACCTGACAGTAATCGAGCTCAGAATTACAGTTGTAAGTCAATAATTCAGTGGGTCATGATGCAACCGTGCCCAATTGTACAATATTTTTTGCAGTGGTTGTAAGCTAATGCCACGATCGTTAAAGAAATTCATTATCTTCAATGGCCATTCTTTTTCCGGAAAGCAGAAGTAAATTCTGAAAACCAGCAAAAATGCTAAAAATCGTAGTCACATGACTGCGGATGCTGCAAACATCAGTAAATGCAAGCCAGTTGCCAACCGTTTAAAATTTGATCACCTAGCTATAGTGGGGGGTGCAGCTATCAGAATTCCAGAACCAGATCATATGTAGCTCTGGGGAGGCCCGTCATAACTTGGAACTGTCACTAAGTACCCAGTTGTTAATTAGTATACTACCTGTACTCATTCCAAGAAATAGAGGCATTAATAATGGAAGGATGATTTCCAAATATAAAAGAAGCAAAGAGCTATTTACAACAATGTAAAGGATCTAAACAAAAATGCTTAACATTTAATAATATTAAATAAATAAATAAATAATAACAACAAATCAAGCAGATTATATTGTGAAAAAGAATCTGAAACCATTGTATTAGAAAATATGTCCAGCCTTACAGTAACTTGATTCAGAGTTACATAGGTTTCAATTTATTAGTGTTGTCAGAAAACACTTGGAAGAATAAGGTTTTTGAAAACTACTGCTGATGTTTTGTCAGTTAAGAGGAATGTATTTTTCACACAAAAATCTTAAAATCTTGTAACTAATGATTTAAATAATGAGTCACTCTTATACAGTTGAGAAGGGCCAGCAAACAATTCAGAATGTAACTGTTAAGCTTATGTTTTTCATTGAAGAGGAGGAAGTTTTAAATTATAAGCAGTATAAAAATGATTGTAATTTTGTGTCCTCCCCTTCCCACTTTCATCATGTTCTGCAGTCATTTCTTTAGATGCAAATGTGTGTTTACTTTTGAGGGCAGCAGTATTAAAGCACCGAATAATAAGCTAGCACTATAACAAGTGATTAGAAATCCAGACACTTTCATAATATATCAAGGAACACTACAGTATTGTAATATATGTATATTCTCATTAATATTTATGATCTATCTATTTAAACCATTTGTTTAGCCATCCAATCAACCAAAAACATTCTGGGCAAGTTAGGGAAAATTTGACAGAACCTAACAAAATACAACTGTGTATATCAAGTCTATACTGTATATCAAATTGTATCAAAAATGTACAAGTTATATCAACATGTAATGATATAATAATAGAATAGTAAGTCAAACAGAAATGGCACCATGGAATAATTAACGATGGGGGGCTTATATATGTAGTTCCCTTTGTTACTTTTGTTTCCATTTCTGTTAATAAGGGGAATGGTTCTACAGAGTGCTTGACTGTTGGCCTACGCTAATCAGCATTTTCCTGAAAATTAATTATACTGTAGAAGAAACTGCTTTTTGAACAAAGATGCCAAAGCAGCATTACAAGTATTTTATGAACAATGAATCCTAATAGTACCCTTCTGAAAACACTGATTAATCTGTCTTGCTGATGCAACAGGATAGTAAATATCTGCATATTGGATGTTGTATTTGTTAATAGCTTCCTAGCTTTTGTCTAAGACTACACCCTCAGACTTTTCTTCGTACACAAGTAATTTATGGTGAAGGGTACTTGGCCTGCCTTTAAGTCCAGCATTAAGAGATGTTGTTTTGACCTTAAGCTTGTGCCATAAAAGCAGTACTTAATTGTTCCCTTGAGATTTTGTTCAAAGGTAAATGAAAAATTTTCTAAAGATGTGGAATGGTATATACTAAAGTCAACCCATCCCTTCCTGTATTGCTGAGCAGCAGAACTGGAAAACTTCTAAATGTAGTACAGTGGTTCATGAGTTCAATTTATGATTTGAAACCCATAAAAGTAATGTTTAGGTACATACATATAAAGAGCCTTGGTGGCGCAGCAGATTAAAGTGCTGTTAACTAGCACCAGCTGCCTGCAATTCCTGCAAGTTTGATCTCACCACGCTTAAAGTTGACTCAGCCTTCCATCCTTTCGAGGTAGGTAAAATGAGGACCTGGATTGTGGGGGCAATAAGCTGACTTTGTATAAAAAAGAACACCGCTTTGGGGGGGGGGGGCAAAAGCCCTACTAAGCAGGTATATACAAAAGTATGAAGGCTATTGCTTAACGCATTGTAAGCCGCCCTGAGTCTCCAGAGAAGGGCAGCATATAAATTGAACTAATAATAAATAAATACTTCCGCCAAGTCCCATGCAATGTAGAATGAAACTGATTGTGTACTTCCTATTGATGATCTGTGTAACTATAGATTTTGCTATGTTTTCAATGATTATTTTCTTAATAGTCCTTAAACTGAGATTCCTTGGCGTTTTGATTTTTGTCACTGCTCTGTAACAGCACAGAATAGCTCGTGGTATTTCTGCTTTAACAGCTATATTCTGAGATTATAGATTTTGTCTATCATTACATTTATCTATACTGAGCATATTTTATACCTCTCAATATGTTTACTTTGATCCTTCCATCTCATCAGGTCACAACTTGTGCACATGATTTAAGGCCACACTTCCACATTACCTGAAAGAGAGAAACATACAAACATGATATTCCTTTTATGAGTTTTTCCTCTGATCTCTCTTTAATACCTAACAGTAATGTTATTAAAGTTTCCTATATTGAGCTTTGAGTTATGAAGTGATGTTTGTCATTATTGAAATAACTTTTGCTTTGACTGACAAGTTAGCAGTTGTAGAGGGATTAAATATGTCTATTAGCATGTTTTACATTTCTAATTACTTAACAGAGTAGAACAGTCTTTAAAAAGAAAACATAGCACTATAGTTTTATCCTTCTGTCCACTATCTAGGAAAGTGTTGGCTGAGGAATCTTGATGTTGCTGAGGTTAAGAAATGCTGTTCTGTAGGAACCTGGGTGTAACCAGTGTACTTGTGATTCTCCCTCACCTTTACACATACATCTGTGCAAGCATGTTCTTTTTCATCATCTGTTTCTTAAAGTGTACATTCTCATCAAATTTGCTAAATAAAAAATCTTGTTGAACGGCAGGTATTAGACTCCTGAGTGATTATGTTTAGCATGGAGTTACCTGCATTCTCAAGGACATGATAACACTGAAGCCAAAATAAAGGCTCCCCCCCCCCCACATCTCTAAGAGTTATAAATTTCTTAGAAATGCAATTATGCACAGAGCTATTTTCTTTTCCTACAAAGGGGAAGGAAGTGAACTAATTGCCAGTGCTCAGTGAGTGGAGAAAAGTAGTGCCAGTCCATGGCTGCCTGTACACGTGACCAAGCTTGAAAAGTCTCTATGGAATTTTGAGAGAGATGTGATAGCTGTGATTGTGATGGGTGACCGGGCACATTTTCTTTCTGAGCTGCACAAAAACAGCTGACGTGGGTAGTTTTTTTTTTTTTTAAGGCAGTCATTTCTTGGTTGACTTGTTTCTGTGTGCTGCTTTTGCCATCTGCTGGAAAACGGAAAAAAGGAGCCTTGCTCTCCTGCCTTTTCCTCCCCCAGTTTATCTGCAGTCTAATTCACATGCAGTATTTCACACATTTTTAAGAAACACTGAGCAGACCATGGGATTGTGTTCTCTCAGTCCATAGCAGCCATATCTACTTTTAGTTAGAATGTGCTAATCTTTCAATCCCGATTTAATAAGTCTTGGTTAGCATTGTTCATAGTGAACATTGAACACCTGGTGCTCTGACATTTAATCCAGAGTTGGGAAATTGGAGCCATTCTGTACTTGTGCAGACTTTGCATAATCTTAGAGCAGTGGTTCTTAAAACATTGTTTCTGATAATATGAAAGCCATACATTTTCCTCCCATAAATCAGTGTATGATCCTAAGAAACATACCTTGGAAATGTCTGTTGACCCAAGGTTTGCTTACCGCAGTTTGCTTATCTTTGTGTGGCCCATCAGTGGCCTGTGCGGATTGTAGCTGATTCTGACAGCGAGGAGGCTGGTGTGGTGCTGCGCCAGCAGCCTGTGCAGCTGGCATCAAGTCAGACAATGAGGAGGCTGGAGAAGATGTGGTGCCAGAGGCAGGGATTCAGCCAGGGCCTTCAGAACCTCCAGAAGCTCCTTTAAGTGAAGAGGACGAAGGGGAGCCTCTTCTCAATGCATGGGTGCGCAGAGCTGCCAAAAGGCAGGAGTGGCTCCTCAGGAGGAGGTCTCCTCGAGAGTAAGGCTTGGGGCTAATTGGTCACTCCCTTAGCCTATTTAAGGAGGAACACTGACAGAAGCAATTTGTAGAGAACAACTTTAGTTCATTCTCCTTCACGTCTGGATTCTCTGCAAATTGTTTCTGCTTTCTGCCAGCCTTAGTAAGATTGTGATTACTTTATCTTTGGTTTCTTGTAGGCTGTTAAGAAAGCTTATTAACAGCCTTTTTTGGAAAAGACTGAATTATTTTAGTAAATTTAAGTTTTGTACAGATTTTGTGTGTGCTGTGTTCTTTGTGGTCCATAGCTGGGGCAGAACAATCTTGCAAATCACCTATATGTGGATCTTTTCTCTTTAAAGAATCCCTTTTTCCATAAAAATGCATATAGAAGCTCTACTTTATCCTGGTTAATATTTAGACATTGTGCAAAATCTTCATGACATTTTACAACCTTTCTTGACATAGTGATTAAGTGAATCACTGCAGTTGTTCAGTCAGTAACAAAGTTGTCAAGTGAATCTGGGTTCCCCCTTCGAATTTACTTGTCAGAAGGTTGCAAAAGATGATCACATGACACTGCAAAAATCATAAATATGAGCCAGTTGCCAAGCATCCGAATTTTGAACATGTTACTATGGGGATGCTACAACTGTCATAAGTGTGAAAACTGATGATAGGTCATTTTTTTCAGTGCCATTGTAACTTGGAATGGTCACTAGATGAATGGTTATAAGTCAAGGACTATCTGTAAAAGAATATTTGAAAACATCTAAAACATGCATAAGGTCCAGTAGTGCAAAAAAGTTTTAATCTTCTCAAGCTGTGGTACTTGTTAGGGGTTTTTAAGTCCTCAGACCCCTGATTAAGAGGCAATCGGGTCTGGTGGCTCAGCAGATTAATGCAGACTAATGCATTGTGATTAACACCAACTGTCTGCAATTACTGTAAATTTGAATCTCACCAGGCTCAAGGTTGACTCAGCCTTCCATCCTTTCTAAGGTAGGTAAATTGAGGACCCAGTTTGTGGGGGCAATAATCTGACTTTGTATAAATATGCAAAAGTATGAAGGCTATTGCTTAATGCATTGTAAGCTGCCCTGAGTCCCCGGAGAAGTGTGGCATATAAATCAAATTTTAAAAAAACCTCTAGTGACGGAAAATTGGTTGCATTTGGATTATTTTTTTTTTACCTTTACTCTCTCATAGAACCCAGTCAAAAGTCTTGTTGCACCTTAGGCTTCTGTGGAACACAGTGTGAAAAACCGTCTACTGTATTAGACGACGTTAGTACAGGTTATATCTAATCCAATAGAGACAAGCAACATTTTGACACCTGGAATTGATTTTTCTTACCATTATTACTTTCCTTGGTGGTTGAGGCACTTGGCCATTAGTCATTGGGGACCAATAGGATTTTTTTAAAATTATTGTTATAGCTTTTAATCAGGTCTGTGTTGCACTCCTTTTTTCTCTATGTGACTGCCTTGTACTCTGCCTAGAATCCTTGTCAGTTAGAGCTGCCTATACATTTTCTTGCAGATGTTTCATTATTCCTAGTTTGAGTAATGAAACTGCAAGAAAACAACCAAGCTCAGAGAGCACCAAGGGTCCCTGATCTCATCTCTAGCTCAGAAAAACAATAATCTTGCAGTTATTTGCTTCCCAGCTGAATAACTTCCCTCCAACCCCAAATCATTGGGGGGGGGGGGGATCACAAATCTTTGTTCATGTTTAAAAAATAAGAATATATGTTACTGAGTCATTCTAATCCAATTGAATAATTGCTACCTTTTCCCTCAGCTAAGATCTGTATTTAACATGACTTCAAATGAAGGCCGAAAACGATCCATGAGGGCCCTTGTGGCTGTTGGCAATGGAAAAGGATCTGCTGGTAAGTAATTGTCCTCCAATAGATGACTCAAAGCATGGAAGCTATAGTTAATCCCTTACAATAGAGGTAGAAATCCCCTTTTGTTGAATGTATTAACATTTGGGGAATATTGCATCAGGAAAGCATCTTTTAGAATTAGAGAAGAGCACAAATAGCTTGTATGTCTGCTGTAACTTTCCAGACTCGTGCTGAGATGCAGAAGATCCCAGTAAATTTAAGGCTTGTGAAATGATAGCATTGGTCGTCGTTGAACAGGCACCCTGAACCTTGAACATATATTGCAATGGACTTCCTCTGAATTTTATTCTGCAGAAAGATGGAGAATCATATTAAGTGTGGATACTGTTTCCTTGTATGTAATAAGGTTGTCGTTGCTTCTGTTAACAAGCTTGACTGAAAATGGATGCTATTCATAGCGTTCTCTGTTAACCCCCAGAACTTCAGATATAAGCATGTATTGAAGGATAGACAAATTAATGAGCTTTTAACTATATTCATGTTGTTGTAGCAGCCTAGCAGCTGGCTCTTCAGATTTCCTCCTCCCCCCCCCCTCCCCCCGGCTCTATTTTTTGAAGACATCTCCAGCTTTCATCTCACCTGTGATGTTGTTTTCATTTATTTCTTATGGTTATATAGTTTCATATAGCACCATTATTTACTTTTGTCCTATTTCTCCTTGTAGAATTTAAATGTATGCAGTATATGTCATGTATGAATTAATCACCCAAGAAGTAAAAGAGAGTGGTTCTATATTAGGACAGAAATGTAGAAACAACACAGTATTGCCTAAATCTGGCAAAGACTGAAGAAACAGGGAAGGAAGCTTTCTAATTCTGTCAAGAGTCTTCTTGGAAATAATCTGTTTTGTAGCAGCAGCACAACCCAAATTGTAAAGCTCAGCATCAAGAGCCTATTTATGTTCAGAACGAAAATACCACCCAGCAACAAAGCCAATATAATTAGCCATATTCATCTGTTAGATTCCCCTACCGTTTATAATTTTTACATGCTAACAATTATTTATCGTAAAAAAAATTAAAATATAATTTAAAACCCTTATAATAGTCAGAGTTTTGCTGAACAAAACTGGACCTTAGATTCATCAAGGAGCCAAGGGCATATTTATTGGAGGTAGTGGAAGGAGGCAGATCTTTTCCTTTTTGCTTGGATATATTTGCAGCTCTTAAAAGTTTTAGTTCTGGGTGAGGGAAATAGAATTTAATATTACATAGATAAGGGAAAACCTTAGTACTGTATGTAATGTAATGTATGTGTGAATATATGTACGTATGTATATATGTATTAAATTTCTATGCTGTCCATTTTATTAATACAGAAATTCTGGGCAGCTTACAATAAAATAAAAAGTTAAAAAGTACTTAAAACAATTAAAATTAGAATAAAAAGTTTAAAAGTTAAGAACCAAGATGATGAGCAGCCTGGGATGAGAATCTTCTCATATACTGTAAAGAACATTGGTGCTATATATAGGGATTTCCTCATTTTTTGTAAGTTTCCATTTGTGGTGTTTGTTTTCTAACAGCCCATTTGTATTTATCAGGTTTTGCTCTAGGAAAAGCATCTCACATGAGGAATGCACTAAGAAAAGTATGTAATGCAAAAACTTAACACTGTCTATTGTTATTAAAGTCTGTCTTTACATCTGTGGTTTTGAGATATAAAGTCACAATCCTGTGTTTCTACCCTTCTGTGAATACATTGGGAAAATGTTAAATATCTCAGACCATGGTTTCTGATAAACAACCTTTCCTATCACTTTCTATTTGCTGCTTTTATATGCATTTGGCAAACACTGAACTTGAGTGTCTGCCAAATAAATACTCTGTCCTTCAGCTGTCCTTCTCATCACAAATTCCATAGACATCATTCATGGAATAATAAGGACTGTGAATTGACAGTGGTATGGATGGGAAAATGTTCTTGTTCACTGCTGCCACTTGCGGCAAAGATTCACTCAATTCCCATTGCTGCACGTAGGCTGATACTCAAAAGATAGATAGGCTCTTCTGCAAAGTGTATCCCTTTTTCTCTTCTTTATCATTTTGAACAAATTGCAATGTTTTCAAAAGACAGATTTGGAGGAATTCACAATTTTAAAAGTCAGGGAAGAGCATCCACTTGAAAGATGTTGTTTGTCATGTGTACAGAATCTATGACTGCATTTGCATTCATGGTGAAGTGCAGTGGCTCACAGATACTTCGTGCTAAATAAATCTCTATTGTTTTTAACTTTTTTAGACCAAGGGGAAGGGAGGGGAGAAGGAAGGAAGGAAATTATAAAAGAACTGATTTGTTTATATTTTGATGAAAATAATAGGTTATCAAAACCTATTTAAAAGGACCAGATCAGACCTCTCAGTTGAAGCCAATTTATGATTCAAAGTCATACTCAAAAATGACTAATTGAAATAACAAATATATACAGATTTTAAATACTATATGCAACTGTTTTTTATTTTCTGCATGTAATCTTTTTTATTTTGACCTAAGACTTTGGAAGGAATATAATTTCTTCTGAGGTTTTTTTTTTTTTTTTACTCTTCACGGGCCATTTTAATTTCCCTTTTCTTGAAAAAAAAGGTTTGCAAATCAGTTTTTCCAGATGAATTACCGTATTTTTCAGACTATAAGACGCACCCCTTCCCCCCAAAAAAAGTGGGTGGAAATGTCTGTGTGTCTTATACAGCTAATATTGTGGCCAGGGGGAGGAGAGTTGATATGTTGCCGATCAGCTGTTCTATGCAGCGGGGATCACCACCGCCGCCGCCTGTTTGTGGCGATCAACGGCAAACGGGCAGTGGCAACAAGCCACCGCCAAGGCAAATGGACCACAGAGGCAGATTTTTTTCTTGTTTTCCTCCTCTAAAGCTAATGTGTGTCTTATAGTCCGAAAAATATGGTAATTAAACATTTCTTTGTTTTTTGTTATTATTTTTCATATCTTTTTCTTAAGCTCTAGGCAAAGAACAATAAGATTTCCTTAATTCAGACTTGACATTTCTCTTGAATATCAATCTGCTAGATTAAATTTAGCCCCTTATTTGGACATCTGGATTGAGAAAGCTATTGCCTTCAGGGGACTTCATGAAGGCTGACAAAAATTAATATTTTATGACCCAAATTATTAAAATGTCATCTCATACTAAATAATCTGGAAGAATTTGTTAAGCATAGTAGATTTTATTTATTTAGCAAATATATATAGTCATCCATCTCACAAAAAGTGACTCTTAAGTGGTGTACAGCAATTAAATAAAAAATAAATATTGTAAAACTTTATTAAAAATATAAAAGCTTTATTAAAAATATAAAAGTTATTAAAAGTACAGCACAGAAGAGAGTAGATATTAACAATAACAATATTAATAACAATATTAACATCAGTAGACAGTATTTCCAGCTATCATTTTGATTCTTTTAATTGAATTAAGTACTAGTTTATAATTGACCCAGAAGTAAGTTTAATATTTTCTCTTTTATCAGTCCTATGACTTAACTTTAGAATTGAGTTGGTACATTTTCTTAATCATTTCTAGTTTTTTTAAAAAAATAATGTTGTTTCCCAGGCAAAGAACAAAGCTATTCGCCATTTACAGTATGTTGAAAGATATGAAGATCATACAAGTAAGTATTAGTAATACATTTTAATTGAAACTTTAAAAGTGAACTAGTTACAGTATTTCCTCCCAGATATTATAAAACTGTTTATTTCTTCCATCTCTTTGTCTCAAATTCCAAGTTTCATGAACTTTCAAAATGAGACAGCTTAATATGCCCTATCTGAAACTTTTCTTTTGGCCACGTGAATGAATAGCTGTTTATTCCATCTCACACCCATTCATTCTTTTGTGTGAATTTATCCAAATTCATTAGAAAATGTCGGGGATGCCTGCAGAGTTCCCTAGGCCCTTTCTTCTCCCATCCCTGATTAGCTTTAGCAAAATTATTTTGCTTTTTCTTTTAGATTATGCCTTGATTTTTTTTATGCATGGTAACTACTGTGATTCATTTGAATTAGCCACCTCAGATAAAACACAAACATAAATTAATTGCACCAATTTGTGGATTGCCACAAACTGCCTTCTTATTCATGTTACCCTAGCAATAGAAAAGCAAAAGCTTAGTGTTTTCTCAAGATTCAGAACCAGAAAATCAATACTCGGTTTTCATTCTAGTGCCATATTGTTAAAGATTTAAACACTGTACAGATTGCTCTTCAGACAACTTTCAAAGCAATGCACACTCAACAAATGAAAATGTTTCCATTTCCACTGCTGTACTGCTTTCTGTGTAGGAATTAGATTTTCTGTGAGCAAACGGTAATCATGCTTAAAATAATGGATTGAAATCATTCAGGATTCAAAATACTTATTTAGCAATATTTTGTTTTTATTTTAGTTTATCATGATATTGCAACGACTTTTAAGAAAACGACAATTCGGATGAAGAAGCAAAACAAAGGTGAGTTTAAAAAAGGCATTTGCATAGAAATTGGGAATTTCTATTATGGGGAAAATGTCTATTATTTTTTATTCAGATTCAGCTAATATTCATCCAGTTTGGACTCCAGCATGACCTACTCAATTAAACTGCTTTAATTTTCTTTTAAACTCTTTGATAGCAATTTGGATTAAGTAACATACAGCACAATATTTACTTGTGGAAGAATCAATGATAAAAGTATTATCCTACTATTCATATAGTTATCTCAGTGGAGTGTTCTCATTTAATAAATTGCGTATCTGTTGTTGTTATGAGAAATGGACAACAATCCATTTCTCATGACAACACTGAGAAATGAATCCATTTCTCAGTTCTCC
The DNA here is from genome assembly GCA_030761175.1 of Masticophis lateralis. Classification (NCBI taxonomy): domain Eukaryota; kingdom Metazoa; phylum Chordata; class Lepidosauria; order Squamata; family Colubridae; genus Masticophis; species Masticophis lateralis. Next base: position 41,084,617 of record JAUDYJ010000001.1, read on the forward strand.
AATCACTGAGTGACAATTTGCCCTGCAGGTGAAATAACCACAAAAAGCTGCATTTGTAGCTTTTTCATAAAATTCATTTGGTCAGACTTGGAATTTTAAAAGCTTTATAAGTCTAATCTCTTGAAACAAGTTTCTGTTGGAAAATATAATAGGACTATTATACTCAATGAAAGTGACAGTAGAATATCTGCATCAAAAATAATTATAAGTCTACAAAGAAAAGTATTCTATATTCCATTTCACAACCGATGTGCCACTCAGCTTCCTGTATTAACAATATTCCATTGATTGTATTTAAGCAGACTTCTCATTTTTAAAATAAATAACAACACTAAACAAATTTATCCATTCTTACCTATTTTGTTTGATCTTATAGTAATATAATTGCAATAATATCAAACAAAATATTAGGAAGAATATGAATAGTCAAGGTCTTAAAAATAAAAATACATTATTTACTTTTTTACAGATGATATGTGTCTGTCAAAAATTGAATTAAATAAAATTCATGAAGTAGCTAATTTAACAGGTAAACCTGCTAATTAACATGGATTAAACATAGAAACTGTTTATTTAAAAGACAAAGGAAGAACGAATGGAAGGCATGTGAATAATATCTGAAGGAAATTAAATTGGGCTTTTCTGCTTCAAGTGAATTGCAACAGACCAGACACTTCTTGTATTAGGAAGAAATTCATCACCTTTTGGAGCATTTAGCAAACCTGCTTCCAAGAATACATTATTGTAGATAGTCTCAAATAATATAGTCCTCAGATAAATTGAAAAACTTGTAATAATAGCTGTTTATAATATTGCCATTTTTATTTGAATCTGACTAAATTGTTTTTCACAGGGTATGGACTTCGTTGTCACCGTGCTATCATCACACTCTGCAAACTGATTGGGATTAAAGACATGTATGCCAGAGTTTATGGATCGAAGAATATACTGAATCTCACTAGCTGTCTCTTTAAGGGATTAGCTAATCAGGTAAAAATTAAGTGAATGACTAACACATGCTTCTCAGTATGTTATATATATATATATATATATATATATATTTTAATTTGATTTATATGCCGCCCTTCTCCAGAGACTCAGGGCGGTTTACAATGCGTTAAGCAATAGCCTTCATACTTTTGTATATTTTATACAAAGTCAGCTTATTTACCTTACAAACTGGGGCCTCAATTTACCTACCTTAGAAAGGATGGAAGGTTGAGTTGACCTTGAGCCTCGAACTTGCAATAATTGCAGACAGCTGAATGTTAATAACAGACTATTTAGTCTGTTGTACTATCCAGGCTCCTTTTAAAAATATTACCTTGGACCTGTATTTTAGTGATACTTTATGAACTGTGCTTTGCCATAGTGCAGTGGGAAGGTACAGGGAGAGAATGTTCAATAATTTAAAGTGAATACTGGAAAATAGTTTCCTCTTGATCACCTAAGCATGGTTTGTGGAGTATGATAATTTTCTCCAATTTTGATTAAAAAATACATTTTTTACAATCCAAAGATGGATTGTATTTGTTCTTAAAAATACTGCCTGGCTGAGACTTGAGGCAGGCATAGAACAAGGACAACATTGATGCAATATAAAGCTGAATGAAATTAAATCAATTGATTTGCCCAGGTATGACAATCAGAAGCCAAATAAAAAAGTTGTTATCCTTATTGTAGCCTAGTGTTAACAGCTTGAGTGACAATCTCTCTTGGATTTTGGCCAAGTAGAGATTTTCTCTCAATATCTGCTGTCTGATCCATTATTATTGAAATATGCCATGCATTAACTTGAGTCCTCCTACATGGAATATATTGATTTTTACCATTCTTCTCTTTTTTGGGCTAAATTTTGTTTCATGAGGGGAGTGCTTTCATTTCATTCATAATTGAGGGATTTTCAAACAAACAAGTTTCAGCTTTATAATATTGCTGTATTTTACTCAGCCTCATTTGTGCTTTGTAGAACTTGCTTTCTGACTAGGTTGCTTGCTTTCATTATTACCATATGTCTGTGAAATCAACTCAGTTCATCTGACCTCCAGTCACTTTTTATGCCAAGAAAATCTGCAAAGGTGGAAATTAACCTGCGGATCTCATTTGTTAGTAAGAATGCCAGTACATTATTATGTGAAATAGGCAAAATAGTTTTGAAGAACTAGGAAGAGTGAAGAAGAACTAGGAATATGTTTGAAGAACTAGGAAGTGACAGATACTGCTAGACGGAAAGGTCCTTTGCCCGATACAACAAGCTCTTCCTAAGCATATTGTTCTTTCTATGTCTTGACTTTTCAAATCTTGAACGTTCACTCCTCATTTCAATCCTTCAGCCTTTCCACCTTTCCTTACCAAGAGCTATCGTGTCCATCTTTCCTGATATACTAAAATATTGAGGTTAAAGCTAAGGCTAAGGGATACTATGTCTGATACTAAAAACAGTAAAGAGGAGTTAGAATTAGCAGCTAAGGATAGCTTTTAATGAAATTATTGGTTTACTAAATTTTGGAAACGGATGAATTAGTATTTCTGTAGATTAGAATCCTCTCTTTGAATTATCCCCACAGGAAACTCATCAAAACCTAGCAAACAGGAAGAAGCTCTATGTGGTAGAATTCCGTGAAGAATGTGGCCCGCTGCCCATTGTTGTTGCAAAGCCTAATGGACCAGTCAGAGAAGATCCCGAATCAGAAGAAGTAGCTCTTGATGTCAAACTGGAATGGAAAGAAGTGAAGGCAGAACAGGGAATGAAGAGTAGATGGGCTGATGTCAAAAGAGCAGTTTGGTAGATTTGGGCAGTATTTAGATTCAAAAATTAAAGAAGATCCAACATAATTGTACAATAAGACAATATTTGGTTTCCACAAGAAATGAAAAAAAAATCTTATTGCTTGCCTTGATTATTGTAGTCCTTATAATTTAATCATTCTAAACAACATTGCCAACTTTCTACTATTGGTATCTATTTAAAATGCAATCGTTTTGTGGCGTGCAGGCTGTAAAGGAAAAGGAATTTACAAAAACTCTTGACAGGAAAATGAATCTTTTCCCAAATAACTGAAGAAGATAACAACAGTATGGAAAAAATAAAGTTGTAATTGAATTTCATTTCGCTTCACTTATCTCTATATGTTCAAATAGGAAACTTGGGCTTTTAATGAATGTGGTAACTTGATGCATTTGGCTTTTAATACTACTTGGACAATACTGAACCAAAAGGAACAATTGGAAGAAGTCCCAGTAATGTTAACAAGTTTTGAACTTGCCACATTCATCATTATGTTAGTGGAGGCATAATGGTTGTAGAAAGCTCCAGGTCCCATTTCAGGGCTGAGGAAAATATGATTTATTTATTGTTTATTTATTGGTTCAATTTATATGCTGCCCTTCTCCGAAGATTCAGGGCGGCTTACAATGCATTAAGCAATAGCTTTCATACTTTTGTATATACCTGCTTAGTAGGGCTTTTGCCCCCCCCCAAGCGGTGTTCTTTTTTATACAAAGTCAGTTTATTGCCCCCACAATCCGGGTCTTCATTTTATCTACCTCAGAAGGATGGAAGGCTGAGTCAACCTTGAGCCTGATTGAAACCCTAAAGAGCGGTTTTAAACGATTTAGGAAGTTCTGAGATAATAGAAGAAATAATTTGTCATGGTATAAGACTTTAGCGATATCAGCAATCTTAAGACTTATATCCACCACTCCAAACATATGTTGCATCCTTTCTGGTGATGGACCAAAAAGTTGTCGTTGTCTAGAGGTTGATAGTAGGGTAGAACTTGTTGAAGTCTTGATTGAAAAGGGATTCTTTCCTGAGAGTCCAGATAATGAAAATGCCATCACTGAATATCAAATAAAGGGGAGATTTAAGAGGGTAAAAGATAAGAAAGCTGCTTGGTCATTATGACAATGATAACATATTGTGGAGCTAGCATAGCTGGCTATGCTAGCTCCACAATATCCTTGTATACGTTATTGCCAAAGATAAAGTAGTTATGAGTTCAGCGCGAAAGCAAAAGAACTGGTGAAAAGATATGCTTTATGGACAGCCCTGATTTATTCCTAATGGCTTAAAATGGAGGTTGCTGCACAGTGGTAGCTCAACATCCATAGTAACTAAAATGGTATGAGATTGCCGATGAATTCCAAGTTTTTTAGGTAGTCTATCGTATCTTCTATGTAGCTGAGAGTGCTTCTGGCATAAAATGACTCCTTTTATGTATAAATGTGATTAAATTGTGTAATAAGTTAATGTTATATCCTGAATAAATGTCAATCAAACATTTGGTTAGCTTTTTAGTACAATCTAGTAAGCTCCTATTGCATAGCCATCTGGGTGATGACGCATTTTTACAAACTGCATTGAGAAGGTATTTTCTGGTTAAGGAAAAAATATTGATGTACTGAGCAGATAAATGAGTAATAATTTACCATTAGCTAACATAAAACTCATTTGCATAATTTAATTATATAGATATATATATCAAAGGAAATTCTAAACGTTTCTTATATCTAAAGGAGCAAGCTGACACATAATTCCACTTTTAATAACATAGCAATTTGATTGAGAATTATCTTCCTTTAGCCCAATAAAAAGTCATGTTTTCTTAGAAGACATAGTACATATGCTTCTAATGGTTTACTTGGCTTTAAATGCTAAAATCAACCCTTTCCTCCTTCCCCTTTTCCCTTTTATTTTAACTGAAACAAAGCTGCTTTTAAATATGTCATTAAAATAGTGAATGCTTTTGGATGTCACTTGGAAAATACAGAGCTTTATATAGATTTGGAAATAAATTCATCAAAGTTACCAGCCTGCCCAAATTCATTAGTGGTAACAAGCAGAGACAAACTCCAATTCTCTTGCTACATTCTGTGCTATTACTTTGCTAGACTCAGAAGAGACCAGTTCTCTCTCATTCCCAGCCTGCTTCTTCAGCATCCATGCAGAAGCTTCAGGCTTATGACTAATATTTATCCCACCATTTGGCCTTCTCTCTATGAAGATTTGGGAGGTACAATAGAGATGCTGGTGAACCCTCCCCTTCCCCCTCCCCCCTGCACATAACACACACACACAAAAGCTCTTGGTTTTTCCTACTTTGCTTTTGAAGAAGATGATACCTGTTATGAACCAGTACTTCCTCTAGTATCATATGTGCATACCCTGAGCTTCACATACTCCTTGAAAGCCTTGAGTGCAACCCCCCCACTGCAACTTGCTCTTTAATATGACGCAAGAGGAATTTGTTCATGCATGAATGAACAGTAATCACATTTAATAAAATTCTCTCTCTTTCTCTTTAAAAGTAAACTTTTAAAAATATAACTAATATACATTTCAACATAATTGCTTTTTATTACATAATTTTATCTCAAGTGCTTTCATTCTGTTTTAGTGGTAGGGGAGGGCACTTCCCATTGTCCTCACAGCTCACAAGGCAGAAGAATTTTAACTTTCTTCCTGATGGATCCTGAGAAAAAGTGCCTTTTCCATTGAGGCATGATGGGTCTACTCTACATTTAGATGGCATGAAAAAACTAATTTTGGAAATTATAAAAGAACAGGAAAATTTGTTGGTTCACAGACAAAGAAAAAGAGGCATGATTTTCTATCTCAATTACCAAACAATTTGGTTAAATCTGAGGTCTCTATGATCTTAATTGCAAAGAAGCGGGTTAAAATGCCTTTATAGATGGATGTCTTATCCAACTTCCAGATCAGAAATTCTGCAAAGACACATATTATTACAAATCTAGAAAACCAAAGAGTCACCAATCAATCTAAGAAGACATTTAATTACACCTAATTCATATTAGTGGTTATCTGGATATTCTTAGAATGCTGCTCCCATCAACTCCAGCCAACATGGGTCAAGGTCTCTACTGCAGACTGGAATCCAACAGATTCTAGAGATCTATAAATCTCTACCAGCTCAGCTGTAGCCCAACTATGTCCAGAAGGTGTCAGCCTACCCTTTCTCAAAATTATGGACAAGAAAATCAAGCACACTGAAGCTCTATTTTTTCTTTCCCAAACTGAAATGTTCGAATTGGTTATCCTTAAATTATGTTTATAAATGCTACTTGTATTAGTGAATTGTCCCCATCAGAGATTTCATTACTATCTCTCAAATTCTTCGATTGAAAATCTTTTAATTTGAAAAATAGTCAACCTCCAAACTTTTGTTTACTCAGAAACTCCTCCTCTAACTAATAGCCAAAGCAAGCAAGAAAATCATAATGAGATCGAGATACTAACTCAAATGCATTTCCCAGTTTGTATGCATAATGTTTTCCCCCAAATGTTGCATTTTTCCTGCATGCCTAATATTGTTTCCCAGAATTACAAACCTGCCTTTTTAATGGTGCAGGTTTCTCGGCAACTACTTTTCCCATTTGTTAATTGATTTTGATGGTAGTTGAATAGGCAACAGCATTATAGATCTACGTATGTAGTGCTACTCAGAGATGGGTTTCAGCAGGTTCTGACCAGTTCTGGAGAACTGGTAGCGGAAATTTTGAGTATTTCGGGGGGAACCAGTAAATACACCTCTGATTGGCCCAGCCTCCATCTATTCTCTGCCTCCCAAGTCCCAGCTATTCGGGAGGAAATGGGAATTTTGCAGTAACCTTCCCCTGGAATAGAGAGGGAATGGAGATTTTACAATATCCTTCCCCTGCCACTCCCACCAAGCCCACCAAGTCAGTCCCTCAGAACCAGTAGTAAAAAAAAAATTGAAACCCATCACTGGTGCTACTCTAATTTGATCTGTTTTCTGCTAGTTTTCTTCATAACAAAAGTTTGACAGTTCCCAGTGCCCAACCCTGGAAGGTTTCAACGCAGGGAAATGTATGTTACAACATACAGTAATGTTTATTCAAATGCCAAACCCATAGTGCAAAATATGTGACAGCTGCCCCAGTTTTGACTTCTCTGCCTGAGGAACAGCATTCCTACGCTATTGTCATCAAACTCTTGCTACACCATATCAAGGAGGAAAGTCTTGCAGAGAGGGTAGAGCAAGAGAGTGATTCAATCAGTCAAAATTTGTTGACATGACAGAGAAAGGTAAGACAGGTAGAAAGCTAGTCATAGAAGCCCATTCCCCAAATCCAAATTATCAACGTTCCAGTGAAATTTTCCTGTTGCATACCACATAATGACAAATACAGCATATTTGATGAAACTCAAGTAATGCACGCTATCATCCACAGAACAGTACTCCCTGCCCCTTGCCATATTTTGTTGGAAAAGACTTAAATCCAGTCTGAGCCAGCGGGAAATATTGTAGATGAAGAAGGATTGTTTACAGTGCAGAGCTTTTCAATGTTGGCTTGGTAAAGATGGAGGTTTGTTATGATTTACGTAAATCAATGTTGGCTCTAGAGTCACATTTAGTACTTAACATATTCAAATGAATGAAATTGTCAGTCTGGGGAAAAACAAAGAAAAAGAATGCTAAAAAGAGAAAGCCAAAACAAGCAAAGTTAGAGAAAATACTAGCCTTAAAAAAGTAAGATAGCTACTTCAAACACAGCTGGCAGTCTAGCAACTTTCTAGCTTACTTATTCTCTCCTTTTTGCCCCTTCCACCAATGAATGCTTGCTAAGCTCCCACCATTCATATTTATCCATTTTCAAAGCTGTATTTGGAATTGTAAAAAAGAAAAACAAAAACCAGGCACACACTCAATTAATATACAAAAAAGCAACGTATCCTGCCAAGATATTCAATGACTATTTCCAATCAACACAGGTGTAATAGTCTAAATGTGACTTTGGCCATGGCACAACTGCTCTTGAAAAAGATGTAGTGGAAAGGTAGCAGATTGTGAACCCTTGAGCCCCTTGGAAGCCCCCAGTCTGTTTTATGCAGCTCCCCAAATCATGCAATTCAAATTCAGCTGCAAATCATGTGTTTTCAACAAAGGAATTTTGCTGTTGGGAACGCTAAATGGAATAAAACGTGTTCCAAGCCTTTCCAAAGCTTAATAAATCTATGCTTCTAATCATAGAGAACCTGCCACTTCAAAAAGCTTATATTATAAGAAATTCATACCAGATACTGTATGCTCTAGTTCCTGCTTCATGAAAATATTGGTTGACGCCTATTTGCCAGAGCAACAGAGAATACATTTACTTCATCCTCTACATATCAGTCTTTCAATCATCTCAATAAAAACAGTTATAGAAGAAAGCTTGAATAAAATCAAATTCTATATTGGTTGATCATTAAACTGCAACTGCATTCAAAGCACTTCCCTGACCATCTGCTTTAATCGTATTCTCCACCTTTCCCATATTTCATAGTAAATAGTGGCTTATTAAAACAGAATGTCAAAAGAACTGCATGTTATTGGTACAAACCAGTTCTTAAAAATATTCACCAGCCCTAGACACACCTTTCCACAGAACCATTCTTCATTATGCCTCTGCTGTTTTACCTCTGAACAAGTACCTGTGCAGAGCAGGTATTGAGGTCCTGGGCCTAAATGAGGAATTTTCTCTCACCAATGCTGCTTTGTTTCTCGTTCATAAGAACAGGTAAAAGTATAGCAAATATATCATGTACTTCTATTGAACAGTTTAGGACCATATTTCTCGACTTGGCAACTTTTGTTGAAGTCGACACATCTTCAAATTGCCAAAGTTGAGAAACACTGATTTAGGAAAATAAGTATATGTGGGATATGCACTTACTTCAACTGCAGATGCTGCAATATCCTTTGTCCCACCAATTTCCCACCATTGTCTTTACAAAGATATATCTATAGTCATTTCCTAACAAAGAGGCTATGTATATAAAAGACACCTCCCACCATTCCAGGCTCATTAAAAGTTCTGTCATATTCATGTTGTGTAAGATATACAACTCAGCTAGTCCTTTCCACATCAGGAACAATGTGACAAAATTTGGGCTGCCAAACGTAGTCCTCAAAATACGTACATAAAATCATAGCATCATAGAGTTGAGTAGTCCCCATACTCAGTGTAAGAATCAGATTAAAATCTGACTGTCCACAGTTTACAAGAATGCATCCATTGTAGCAGAGACCACCCTTCTTGAGGTTCCTTGCTTGTGGGGTGCCGCAAGGGTCAGTCCTCTCGCCCCTCCTGTTTAACATTTATGTGAAGCCGCTGGATGAGATCATCCGTGACTTGGGGTCAACTGTATGCCGATGACACACAGTTGTACATTTCAACCCCAGGCCATCCCAATGATGCCCTTGACGTGATGTCCCATTGCCTGGAGGCCGTGCGGATCGGGGAGGAACAGGCTCAGACTCAACCCCTCCAAGACTGAACGGCTGTGGTTTCCTACGTCCTGATATAGCCAGCTAGCACCATTGCTGGCTATTGGGGATGAGATCCTACCCCCCTCAGAGGGGGCTCACAACTTGGGCATCCTCCTGGACTCACAGCTATCTTTGGACGATCATATGATGGCCGTGGCCAGGAGGGCTTTTTATCAGGTTCGCCTGATTTCCCAGTTGTGTCCCTTTCTGGATTGGGATGGCTTGCGCACAGTCACGTCCTCGTCACTTCCCGTCTGGACTATTGTAATGCTCTCTACATGGGGCTCCCCTTGAGGAGCACCCGCAGGCTCCAACTGGTCCAGAATGCGGCCGCGCGAGTAATGGGGCAACTCGTCGCTCCCATGTAACACTCCTTTTGTGCGAGCTGCCCTGGGTCCTGGTGGTCTTCCAAGTGCGTTTCAAGTTGTTGGTTATCACCTTTAAAGCGCTCCATGGCTTAGGACCTGGTTATCTACAGGACCGCATTCTGCCACCGATTGCCTCCCACCAACTGACACACTCCCACAGAGAGGGCCTCCTCAGGGTGCTGTCGGCCAAACAATGTCGACTGGTGACCCCCAGGGGACAGCCTTCTCTGTGGGGGCTTCTGCCCTATGGAATGAATTACCCCCGGACATACGAAGGATCCCCGACCTCCGCGCCTTCCGTCACGCTCTGAAGACCCTATTATTCCAGCAAGCTGCTCTGATGGGATAAACAATTTTAATTGGGTTTAAAAAGTGGTTTTAAAATGGTTTTAGCTGGGAGTTTTAAATTCGGCCAAGGATTGAATTATTTTAATATGTTTTTAAATTTTGTCTTATATATTGTTTTTACCATGGCTGTTCACCACCCTGAGTCCTTCGAGAGAAGGGCAGTATACAAATATAAATAAATAAATAAATAAATAAATAAATAAATAAATAAATAGTTTCATGGTAAAATTAGTCTTATTTGGAAGTTTTTCCTAATATTCAAACGTAATCTACCTTTCTGTAATTTAAATTTATCATTCCATGTGCTGAATTAGTGGAGAACATTCTTGGCTTTTTTTCGGTGAAGCTCTTCTTCAGATACTTGCAGAGTCATATTCCTTCAATTTCCCTTCTTTATAATAAATAGATCCTTCTATTCAGTCTTTTGTCTGAAGATTTAATTTCTAGTTCCCTGATCAACTGCTTGCATTTTTCTGAATGTCTTCTAGTGTCCCTGAATTAGTGATACCTAGAACTGGTACCATAATCATAGTGTTTGAGCCGTAGAGTAAATGAGAGAATCAACCACACCAGTTTTTAAAGGAAATAAATATTTGAGTCCTTTTTGTTCAGAATTCAGCATTGACACTCTTATGGATATTCTCAGTTAGGATCTTTCCTACTGAGTCTGTCACTGGCATTCAATACCATTGGCTGTGGAATTATTTCTCAGATTGGAAGAGATTTCTGCTTGAAAGTACCTGTTTACTGCCCTGAGTGATTGATTTGTTGTGAATAAATAAATAAACTAAAGAAGACTTAAAAACTACTACACACAGCCTAAAATTGCATTGGACTTTGTTGTGGCTATATCATACTGATAACTGATATTATCATTTCAAGATCTTTTTCAAAACTACCATTAACCAAACATGTGATTTATGCTTCCTAAAGTGAAAAGCTTTGCATCTGTCTTTGTCATTATGAGTTTTCTAGCTATTTATCTATACCATCCAATTTTATGTTGTTTGCTCATCCAAATCATTAATTTAAAAAATCTGTCAATGTTGAATGGAGAACTTGACGCATCCGAAGAAGTTATCTCCTTCCAGTATGTTGGGGAACTTTAAATGATTATTGATATCAATTCATTTAACTATTACATTATCTAGGCTTGACTCAAACAGAGTAGTAATCAAAATGTCATGGGGTAGTGTCAAATTCTTTAATATACCCCCTTTCCTGTTACAGTGAAATTACTCCATCAAAAATGAAATATGGATAGTTTGATGAGGCATTCTTGATTAATCCATGCTGATTTCTACTGATCATGACACTGTTTTCAAGGTAGCCACAGAGCAACTGCTTTATGGATTTCTATAGAATCCCAATACCAATGTCAAACTGGCTGGCTTAACATTCTCATTCTGTTTCCTCTTTGTTGAAAATAGGGACATTTGTGTTCCTTTAGTCACTGGGCAATTTATTCAGTCTCCAGGATTTCTCCAGGGTAATTCTGATACTTAGTCAAAACCCTTCAGCAAATCCTTCCTACCTTGCAATTCATCTACTTCTGGACATCTACAAAATATCTACCATACTACAAAAAAGATGTTGAGACCTTGGAAAAAGTTCAGGGAAGAGCAACTAAGATTATCAAAGCCTGGACACTAAACCATATGAAGAACGGCTGCAGGTTTTGGGTCTGACTAGTCTAAAGAAATGAAGAATTAGGGGTGACATGATAGCAGTATTTCAGTATTTGAGGGGCTGCCACAAAGAAGAGGGGGTCAAATTATTCTACAAAGCACCAGCAGAAATAACTGATCAAAGAGAGAGGCAACCTGGAATTAAGGAGAAACTTCCTAACAGTAACTACAATTAACCAGTGGAACAGCTTGCCTTCAGAAATCGTGGGTGCTCCAACACTAGAGGTTTTTAAGAAGAGACTGGACAGTCACTTGTCTCAGATTGTATAGGTTCTCCTGCTTGAGCAGGGAGCTGCATTAGAAGACCTCCAAGGTCACTTCCAGCTCTATTTTCTTTTCTATTCTATTCTATTCTATTCTGTTCTGTTCTGTTCTGTTCTGTTCTGTTCTGTTCTGTTCTATTCTATTCTATTCTATTCTATTCTATTCTATTCTATTCTATTCTATTCTATTCTATTCTATTCTATTCTATTCTATTCTATTCTATTTCTTACCCTACCCTACCCTACCCTACCCTACCCTACCCTACCCTACCCTACCCTACCCTACCCTACTCTACTCTACTCTACTCTACTCTACTCTACTCTCTCAATTCACAATAAAGGAGTATTTCCCTAGGTAACCTCTTATTCTGAGCCTTTACAGTTGTGTGATGCATTGTATATTCTATGGCTAGGGGAAACTTTTTCTATGTTCTCACTGAATAAATGATTCACTGATTTATTTCGTCCTTAACAACTTTCACCATACACTAACACAAGTTATAATTAGGAATTTTTTTAAAAAAGAGAAATTTTGTTGTGATGTGTGTGCTTTTTAAAGAACAATTTCTAAGATTTTCTCAGAAAGTCATGGCTACTAATTTCCTGTGGGAGGAACCATAAGGAAACAATCTGGTTGAACAGGCTCTAGCGTTGGTCATCACCTTTTCAAGTTCCTCCCTCCCTCTTTTGTACTTTTGTATCTTTTTTTGTCTGCCCTAAATCTCCATGTGTTCAACCTGGTATATTTCATCCTAAATTCTAATGACAAACACACACACCCAAATCTTCCTGTATTTTTCCTTTCTTTTACTGGCAGCTTTATTTTTCTTTTTAAATTTAACAATCCCTAACATAGAATTAGTTGGAGTAGATCAGGGGTGTCAAACTCAATTTCATTGAGGGCCACATCAGAGTTGTGTTTGACCTGGGGGTGTGTGGCCAGAGTAGGCATGGCCAGCTCGATGTCACTCGTGTCGTGACAGCCTCCTACAGCCCTCTGCCAATGAAAATGGAGTTCGGGAGCTCTGTTTTCACTTACAGAGGACTGCAGAAGGCCGTTGCTCCATTTTTTCTGGCAGAGGCACCACAGGCCGGTCCTTTGCTGTTTCCAGGGCAGCCCCACAGGCCAGATCTAAGCATCCTGCAGGCCAGATCCAGCCCACGGGCCCCTGGTGTAGATCATTTCCAACAAGTACACCACCATAACTGTTACATCTGTTTTTAGACCAGTCATTATCAGTTCGGACCTCCAACTGATATTATAATTTTTAAAAATTGGATATTTACTACTTAATTTATGCTTTGCTTAGAATAAATGAATTTTTCTCACACAGACATGCATTCCTACTTTTCCCAATCCTTTTTGAAGTACCGGTATTTGAAATCATTTTAATCACTCAAAGAGATGTAGTGTTCCAGAAGAACCCTATAGTTCAGGGTTGAATGTGAAGTTCTTCGTTCACTCTGAGATTGGTGGTTTGCTTGTAAATGTTTCATTACCCAACTAGATAACATCATCAATCTAATTTAATGATGTCAACAAACTTAGCCAGATCATTATTCATCTTGGTAGATTACTCCTCTGAAGAAAATGGGGAAAAAAACCTCCATCTAAAAGTTGAACTTGAAGCTTTTTATTGTACAATTTACATAATTGTAAATTACAATCTATTGTCCATTTACATAAAAGACATTGTAATACAAATGTATATTAAGGTAGATACTCAGTTTCCTTCACTCCTAACAAGGGCTTGGAATCCGGGGTTCAAAGATTAGGGGTAAATATTGATAAAGAAATTTACTGTTGACATGTAATAAAGTATATTATTGTTTATATAAGGTTTCTAAAGAAAGTTCTTTACAAAATAACAAATATGTCTGTAAAATCCATAGAACATTGGGTTTAAGAAGATTTCCATCTCAGGAGGGAGAACACCATATGAATTACGTAAGTCAGTGTGACTGCAAATGCAAAAACCTAGAAGAGAACAGAAGAGAGTTTAGCTTGAGAGTTTGGCCAGTCAAAGTCATGTAGTCCTGTGGTCATTTTCTAATTTTCTTCTGGCTTTTCCTAATACTGACCTTTTCCCAGAGCAACAGTCTTACTGTCATTTTTTCTTGCCTTTGCTATTAATTTTCTGTCCCAGCACAGAAATATTTTCTGTTTAGCCCCTTCTCTCTTTTTACTTTAGTACAATCAGCTTTTGGGATACATCACAGGCACATTTATTGTACGCTGATTTTATACACAAACACACACATCATTATCATCATCACAGCATAACTATCAGCCAATCCACCACACTTGGATATTACTACTATTGCAAAGTATCAACAAGAGGTTCAAGCTATGAAGACTTGCTCTTCTAATGTCTGTGTAGGTTGCATATAAATCCACTGTATCCATGTTGCTTTGCAGATGTCCTCTAAGATTGCAATATTAAATATTATTAACATTTAAAGATTTAAGAATACTTCTACTGTACCAGATTCTCCATTATTCTCCATATTCATCCAATATCTCTGATTCCAGGTTCAAATGTTCCCCAAATTTATCCAGACTATTTGAATAGCTTCCATGATGATGCACATGGACACGTTTGGGAGTTCACAGAGAATCAATGGCTAACCAGTGCTCACCTTTCTGTTTGACTTTCTACTCACACACTTGCCTTTGTAAGAATAAAATTAAAGGAGATCCTCAAGTAAACTGCCTTGAGATTTTAGAGAAAGTCTAATTTTAGTAATTAACTCATAATAAAAAAAAGCTGTATCGCAACAGCAAACCACTGATCACAAAGTTATATCGTCATCGGGGAGGTTAGTATGTCTGACCCAGGACTGGAAAGTCCCTAAATCTGTTGCCCAACCAATAACCTGAAGAGCAGAATTAAGTGACTATCCAACTGAAATTAATATAAATTTCTTTAGTTTTAGCTGGTCACACTTTGAGGATTTTATGAGATTTATAAATGTGAGAAATAAATATTAAACTCAGCTGAGTGTCTTATAAGGAACCTGTAGAATCTCTATTAATTGGGGTTCTCACTAGTATAATAAATAGATGAGGAATTTCAGGTTACATATAGTGAACTCCCTATGCACATTCAATTGAATGCATATGTTAGAGGTGCCACAATCCCTATGGAACCAGAATTTATCACCAGGTTCCTGTTGTTGTGGTTCCTAAAAGTATCATAAGTTAATTAGCATCAATAAGGAACAAAGACAAAGGCCATGCACAACAGTAAAGACTTATCATCACTCTTAACCTCAATATTAACTCCTCATAAGAATCTGATTTTTGTTTATTAATGAAAATGCAAGGTCATGACTGTTGTTACTGTAATAAATTATGTCCAGAACTATGTGTAACCCTATATAACAATCTGTACTAAGATTTATATACTGCAATTCCTAATATTATCTCTAATTCTTAATTATTTTCCACAATGACTTGTATTGTATTGTACTATTATTGTATTTTTCAGAGAGTGAAGAAAGGAAAGAAGTTATCCTTGACTTTTGCTTTATACAATAATCCATTTATATTCTTGTAGTTGACAGATTCACCCACACGTACCTTAAAAGTACCTGATTATGTTCACATTCTTTTTCAGCCATCCATTTTAGTTAAAGGCATTTTCTATCTATACAGTCTTTTTCTCTATAGGGTCACCTATAGATAAGGATGACTTCAACACAGGATATACATAGATAGTTTTGTTTGGGAACTTGAATTAAGTGCCAATTACTCACAAACCATGCCAAAAGGTGTTATATATTTGCAATAAACTTCAAATCACAGCCAAAAAACCAGCACTTTTTAAATCTCTAATGTCCATAATGTCATTTAGCCAATTTATTTTATAACTATATATGCCTATCATTTGAGGAGAACTATAATTCAGAGGCACATCATATTCCGTTCTCAGAAAGTTCCAGACTTAACCCTGAAAATTAATTATCCATGAAAAAAAAAACCTGTAGGTAAGCAGATATTACTGGGATAAACACACAAATAGCTTCGCTCATAAAACACCTTTTTAACAACATTCTTCATTGGAAGCAGAGCTGTCATCTAGTCAGAGATATCTTAGCCTTATATCCGTTAGTCCATTAGCTGGATTTTCATATTAAGGTTAAAAAAACCCAGCTCTGAAGCAGCACCCAAATATATGAGAAACTAGCAAGATGTTACTTCAAGACATTAACTGTCTCAGCCATTTTATATTTTAATAATAAAATAAGAAATTGTTACCAAATTAATCAAAAAAGATTTGTACCCAAAAAGTTTTTATCAAAAAAAACAACAACAACATTCCATTCACGTCCAATTTGTAAATTAAACCCAGTTCTCTTTCAGTTGCCCAGTGCATCTGAAAAGCAGCAGATTGAAGAACCCTGCCCTTATTAACAAATCATTTCAATTTTAGTTGAAGGACATATACTCACCACAGCTGCTATATCTATTTGGTAATCCTTGAATTGGTAAGAAATTCCCTTCATTCCTATCGTCGTGTAGGCTTGCAAAACTGCTGCACTCAAATAGAAAAGTGATGCAATTACTTGGTAGAAAGCGTCCTGGAAAAAAAGGACATGGGGGGGGGGGGAAGTCTTAAGAACTCTGCAAATTCTGTTATTTATACACAGCCACCAACATTCCCATCTCACCCTTGTGCCACTATACGCATCTAAAATGAGCAGATGGTTCTGATTGCATTCCTTTTCAACAATGGCCATTTATAAAATGCTGTAACATCAGTAATGACTTTTCCTACTTGTGCCAAGCATGGCACAATAATACCACGGCTTCCTTTAGCTTATGCAACGTTCTCAAGTTGTTTTCTTCTATTCATTCATAAGCCACACTGAATCAGCTCCAATTCAACTCAAAAAAAAATGTTAAGAGGAATATTGTAGATGAATAACTAACTAGGCAAAAAGTGATAATAGGAGAAATTTGTTTTTTAGCTGCTGTCTAAATTATTTCATTGATGGACTGCTGCCACATAATTGTTTTTAGTAAGCAGTGGTATAAATGGCCAAAGCATGGTGAGCTTGATTATGAGGGTTTCAAGAGTTGTGCAAGTTTTCTTTTTTCTTTTTATTTATTTGTCAAACATGTATAATATAACAGATATAAGTATAAATATGATTATAAATACAGGAAATGGACATTAATAAATGGGGACAGTGGAATAGGGACGGTAGGCACGCTGGTGCGCTTATGCACGTCCCTTACAGACCTCTTAGGAATGGGGTGAGGTCAACAGTAGACAGTCTAAGGTTAAAGTTATGGGGGATTGGGGATGTAACCACAGTCTCAGGTACTGCATTCCAGGCATTGACCACTCTGTTGCTGAAGTCGTATTTTCTGCAATCAAGTTTGGAGCGGTTTACCATAAGTCTGCATCTATTGTGTGCTCATGTATTATTGCGGTTGAAGCTGAAGTCATTGATAGGTAGGACATTATAGCAGATAATTTTATGTACTACACTTAGGTCAGACCGAAGGCGGTCTAGTTCTAAGTTGTCTAAGTTGCCATTATTGAATAATGAAACAGTGGGGTGGGGGAGTCATGGGAATATCACCAAGGTTGAAAAATTGCATCCTAGCATATCTGAGGAAATTAAGTGAATCAATGATTTGATCAATGCTTCATTTATTAACTTTGAAAATTCCTGGAGAACTTATGAAATATCGGATGTATGGAGAAAGAAAATATTGTCCCTATATTCAAAATTAGGAAAGAGGAGGATTCTTTGACTATTATAATGCTAATACTGGTGGCGCAGTGGACTAAGTGCTGTTAAAGTAGCACTTAGTTGCCAACTGCCTGCAATTACTGCAAGTTCAAATCTCACCAGGCTCAAGGTTGACTCAGCCTTCCATCCTTAAGAGGTAGGTAAAATGAGGACCTGGATTGTGGGGGCAATAAACTGACTTTGTATAAAAAGAACACTGCTTGGGGGGGGGGGGCAAAAGCCCTACTAAGCAGGTATATACAAAAGTATGAAGGCTATTGCTTAATGCTCACCGCCCTGAGTCCGGAAGGAGAAGGGCGGTATAGAAATTTAATAATAATAATAATAATAAATAAATGCATAGTAAGCCGCCCTGAGTCTTTGGAGAAGGGCAGCATATAAATCAAACAAATAAATAAATAAATAAATAAATAAATAAATAAATAAATAAATAAATAAATAAATAAATACTGATGTCTGGGGAGATTCTAGGAAAAAGCATAAAGTGATTGATCTGTAACAGAACGTAATATAGATCTGATAAAAACAAGTCTTGCTACACTAGTATTATCTCATTCAATCAGGTAAATTCCTTAATAGATAGTAGAATACCTGGACTAGTTTCTCAGCAAGGTTTTTTGGAAATGAATTTTCATTGTCTCCTTCCTGGGCCTAATAGAGAGGACTAGCCCAAGGTCATAAAAGTGGGTTTGTATCACAGGCAAGACTAGAACCTTTGGTCTCGCAGTTCTTAGCCTAATGCCTTAATCACTACACCAAATTGGCTTTTGTAAACATTATATGACTTAATTGGGTATATAATAAGGGAAATATGTCCTAACGATTAAATGAATACATAGATTGTTCAAAAATCTTATGTAAAATGTGTCCATCAATGGCTCCAAATCAAACAGCAGAGATGTATCAAGCACAGTGCCATAAGATTCACTCTTCAGTATTTGACAAACAAGAATGCATACTAATTTTTCAAATAAGACTGAATTTTCTGGGGCAACTAATACAACAAAAATCAAAATTGTCCTTGATTAATTACAGAAATAGTTGAAAGAAATATTATGAAAGTTAACTAAGATCAATGTAAAGTCATGTACTTAGAAATCAATGACTTCACAGTAATATTTTTGAAAATATTAAAATAGTAGTTAAGTGAATCTATAATGTGGCTGCAAATAAATGCAAATCTGGTCTCCATCAATAGAAATACAGTTTCTACTGTAGTGCAAAGGTAGAATTTGCACTGATTAGGTCCCATCCTGAGTTTTGGTTTGGACACAAAATTTTAGGAAGGATTCAGAAACACCGAAAGGCAAGAATAAAAGAGGATCATGACTAATGATCAGCTTAATCAAAAAGTCATGCTAGAACAATTGATCCATTTGCAGACATAATTTACGAATGAAGTAGTTCTAGAATGGGCAGGAAGACCTTTTCTGTCCCAAATTATTGGATGAAATATGGGCATAGAATGGCTAGGAGGAATAAGAATCCCAACGATCAGTAGGTGAACTATTCATTCTGAGGTATGGCGGCATTGTGGAAGACTAGAATCTGAAGATAACATTCCAGAGATAAGTGAAAACAATTTATCTTTACTCAATGTTCTCGCTAGCCACGAATTATAGTTACTAACATCTTCCCACATCTCAATGGTCAAAAAGATGACTGGTTATCAGTTCTTCATATGCACCCAATGAGAAATTACCTTATATTGTCCGTTATTTTAATTATTCTTAACTATGAAGAAAATTCAGAATTATAAATCTAAATTTTCATGTGCATAATTTGGGACTCAAAAATTGTTAAATAATAATAAATATTATAATTTGGTGGTATGAATGTTGCATATGATACATGAATGAGAACTGAAGAAGATAAGTGGAACTTATAAGGGTGAATGAGCTAGATATATCCATGAAGTCCAAAGTTAGGATTTCTCACACATGTTGATCATAACAAGCTGTGATGAAGAGACAGAAATGGCTAGACTGCCATCATCTGAAGCCATTTGCTTCAATACTTTGAGAATGCATCTTCCTTTTGTATAGCTCACCAGTTTTTCTGCATCATGTAAATTAAATTCAAGAGTGAGGAAGGATATGATGCATTGTTGTAAGATCTGGTAATTTGGAAAGATGAGATTTAACATAAGCAATATTAGTCTCTCTGAAGTAAACTTACCAAAGCAACCCAAGCACTTTTTCCACCGTGAGCTCCACACAAATATAAGAGGAAAAGAAGTGTCGAAATTACAAAGCAAAACACTGAGACAAACATCACCCAGCCTTGACTTATTACCACATAAACTTTGGTAGAAGCCACAAGGATCCAGACCAGGCCACCAAAGACCTACAAGAAAATATAAAAATAGTTTATCAGTAATAAATAACATTGATTAGATTTTCACAAAATCTATGACTATGCTAAAACACACAAGTTATAGAAATCCAGACATGGTATTTTTACAAGACTTAAACTGATTTAGAAGAATGC
This sequence comes from Masticophis lateralis, assembly GCA_030761175.1. Lineage (NCBI taxonomy): Eukaryota > Metazoa > Chordata > Lepidosauria > Squamata > Colubridae > Masticophis > Masticophis lateralis. The sequence continues at coordinate 41,104,842 of JAUDYJ010000001.1, forward strand.
AGTTAATTTTTTAAAAAATCATTTATAAACATTTGTTCTCCTAGAGCAGGGGTGTCAAACTCGATTTCATTGAGGGCCACATCAGTATTGTGTTTGACCTTGGGGGCCAGGGTATGTGTGGCCAGGGTAGGCGTGGTCAGCTCAATGTTATTCATGTCGAGGGCGCCTGTGGTGGCCTGAGCACTCTGCCAGCGAAAATGGACTTCTGAGCTTCATTTTCAACTGCGACAGCCTCCTGCAACTCTCTGCCAGTGAAAACAGCTGAGGAGGGCCTAGTGCAGCCCTCCCAAGCTCCTTTTTAACTGGCAGAGGCACCATGGGCTGGTTTTTTGCTATTTCCAGGGAGGCCCCATGGGCCTTGAGTTTGACATCCCTGTCCTAGAGTACTGTAGTATACAAGATTTCCGCCAACCTGCTTTATCCTAATAATCAAACACTGAGAGTGACTACCTCAGTATCACTCTCTTGAATTCATAATGGAGTAAAAACTTTTTCTGATTTAGGTTTATATCAACCCCAATACCCTACTGACCAGAATGTGGCTTGAAATGTACAATAAGAGGCAGATTTCTGTATCTCTGATTAATGTGGTATTTTTGGCAAAGAGTAACAGAATAAAAGAATAACAGAGTTGGAAGGCACCTTGGAGGTCTTCTACTCCAAACACTCCTGGCAGGTCATCTGCAAATTTGACGAATTCCCCTTCTATTCCCTTGCCTAAATCATTGATGAAGATATTGAAGAGTACTGGGCCTAAGACAGAGCCTAGGGTACCCACTTCATATTTCTCTCCATATAGGTGCAGTTCCATTGATGATCACACATTGAGTGTAGTTAGTCAGCCAGTTATGAATCCATATGGTGGTGGAACTGTCTAACCCATATTTTTCTGTCTTATCAAGTAAGAGTTAAGAGTGGTCTACTTTAACAGTCCAAGTAAAATATATCCACAGCATTTCGCTGGCCACTAATTTTGTCACTTTGTCAAAGAATGCAATAAGATTTATCTGACATGATCTGTTTTTGACAAATCCATGTTGGTTTCTGGTTATGACTTTGTTCACCTTTAGGTGCTTGCAGATCCATTGTTTGATTATCTTTTCCAGTATCTTCCCAGGTATTGATGCCAGGCTGATAGGTCTGTAGTTTTCTGGATATATTTTGAAGATGGGAACTACATCAACATCCAGTCCTATTGTAACATCCAGTCCTATTGTAATTTCCCAGTGCTGCAGGATCTTTGAAAGACATGATTCAATGGTTCTGAGAGAATGTCTGCCAATTTCTTCAGAACCATGGGATGTAATCCATCTAGTTCTCATGATCTGAACTTGTCTAGAGTGGACAGTTGTACTTTAACCAATTTCTTGTTTATTTAACTTGCATTGCTAGTCTGCATTTTACAGTATTGTGGGGGGGGGGGAGTAGGTCGGACTGTTTTTTCCTTTTGTGTAAAGACAGATTTAAAAAATAAATTAATCAATTCTTCTTTCTCCCTGCTGCTCATCACCTTTTTGTCATTTTCTCCCATTAATGAATCATTTCTATGATTTTTTCTGTTTTTTACATGTTGAAAGAAACAACTCTAACAGTGGTTAGAGTACAGTACTGCAGGCTTCTTCTGCTGACTGCCAGCTGATTGCAATGTGGCAGTTCAAATCTCACTAAGATCAAGGTTGACTCAGCCTTCCATCCTTCTAAAGTGGGTAAAATGAGGACCCAGATTGTTGGGGGCAATATGCTGACCCTGTAAACTGCTTAGAGAAGGTTGTAAAGCACTGTAAAGTGGTGTATAAATCTAAGTGCTATTGCTATTTTTTGTTATTTTTGACTTTTGTTACAAGCCGTAGTTCATTTTGAGGCTTAGTTTTCCTGAATTTATCTTTGCTGGTTCAAGCTATTTGCTGATATTCTGCCTTAGTTATGTGCCCCTATTTCCACTTTTTATACTTGTCCTTTTTGTCTTTCAGTTTATTAGAGATATACTCTCTAGGATCCCATATCAAGGTACATGACATGAAAAACTAGCTTGATAGCACATTTTCCCTGATCATGAATGATGACAAAGTGTCTATATGAAATCCCATCAGGGCAAGCTAAGTATGGTAGATGTCGCTTACCACCAAAGGAAAAGCATTATGGATATATCCATATGTAAACACTAGTTCATCCATATATCAGTTCCTTCAGGAGTCTTGGAAGAGCTTACTAATGAGTTACCAGTGTGATACACTGTTTACCATCTTCTGCAACTATATTACTTTTGGCAGGATTCAGATTCTAGATGATGTTGAACTATTGACTCAGTTGGCACAAACTCACTTTCTTAGTTTCATATTTGCCATCCAGCACTTTGCTAACAGATACGTTCCTTTGAAGCTTGGGTTTGAGCCAGCATTTCTTTTCCCAGCTCTGACAATGTACAAATACCTTTGTAACTCTACTACTGATACTTGCTTTATTGCTTTCTTTTTAGTATGCAATAGATTTGTAATAATTTAATAATATTAAAGCCTAAGTATGGCAGGTTTGTACCCTCCGTTTCCCATCAGACACCTTGCTGCAACTCACTACTGATAGAGCTATAGTTTCCAAGAGAACTAATAAGGTACCACATTTGCATGTTGTTTACATTTTCCTTTCATAACAAAGGCACAATTGCCCTAGTTATCAGTTGCAATTGAATCACAAGTGTGAGATGGGTGACTATATAAATTTAGTAAAGAAATGCAATCAATCGTTACACAGTAATTTTGCACTGACTGCCAAAGCAGACACAGGCTTTGTTCACACAACACACAACTCTTGTTATAATTAAATGACTTTTCCAACCCTCAGGGTAACTATAGCAGTCTGCTATAATTCAACCCTTCCCAAGAAAGAAAAGGCTTTGGGTTCAAGGATGCTCAGAACACCTTGCATTTTTGTCATGGGCAGATACACAATATTTCATAGTTTATAAACATTCTCTATCAAGTAGCTACTTTGCCACTGCATCAATCTTCCCTTACCCAATTCATTGTGTGTATTGCTTACAAGGTCTTCTACTTTGCATTAGTGTTCATCAGACAGCAAACAACAGAAAAGCAACCAGTGACAGGCAGTTTTAAGATAGGAAAATAGGCTGCACATGCTTTATTTGAATCTGCTTGGTTGAACTCTGACAACCATGATTTGGGACTTTTAAAATATTATGAGAACCCAGCCAGCTGTGATTCAGTAAATCCTTTTAAACAAACTATGGCTTCATATGTTTTGTCAATTGGACAATACTTTATCAGGTCCCCACTTGGGACAGCTTCCTTATTCCTTGGTTTCCCAGCCTTGAAAACATTTTCATTTGCCCTTCTCAACTAATTTTGGTTGCTCAGCTAGTAGTGTGGGTTCTTTCAAATCTTCTTGCTTGCATACATGGATAGAAATTCCTCTTAAAGCACTAACACGTGGCTGAAACTCTTCCTTCTAGGGGCAACTGTGACAGACAAGCAATGCTGAATCCAATAAGGGTTCTTGTTCATATCAGATTTTAACAGATTAACAGAGTTGGAAAGAACCTTATAGGTCATTCCAACCCCCTGCTCAAGTAGGACACCCTACACCAGTGATGGCTAATCTTTTCCAGACTGAGTGCCCCCCGTACTCCCATCCACCGCCGCGCATGTGTGGCAGAAACCTGAAGACCAGTTGGCCAGTGGGAAATGTGCGCACATGCGCAGTAGAGCTGAACTGGGGCGACAGCTCATATGCCATTAGAGAGAGCCTCTTCTGGCACACATGCCATAGATTTGCCATCACAACTCTACACGATTTCTGATGAATGGCAGTCCAATCTTTTCTTGAAAGTCTCAAGTGACAAAGCTCCCACAACTTCCGAAGGCAAGCTGTTTCATTGGTTGATTGCTTTCACTGTCAGAAAGTTCCTCCTCATTTCTAGGTTGAATCTCTCCTTGGTCAGTTTCCATCCATTATTCCATGTCTGACCTTCAGGTGCTTTTGAAAATAGCTTGATCCTCTCCTCTCTGTGGCAGCTCCTCAAATGTTGGAACACTGCTATCATGTCTCTCCTGGTCCTTCTCTTCACTAGACTAGTCATGCCCAGTTACTATAACCGTTCTTCATATGTTTTAGTCTCCAGTCCCCTGATCATCCTCTGCACTTTTTCTAGAGTCTCAACATCCTTTTTATAGTGAGGTGACCAAAACTGGATATAGTACTCTAGGCGTGGACTTACTAGGGCATTATAAAGTCATATTAGTACCTCACTTGATCTTGATTGTATCCCTCTGTTAATGCAATTTAGGATTACATTGGCTATTCAGCTGGTTGTCCACTAAGACTCCAAGATCCCTTTCACAGTCACTGCTATTAAGCCTGGTTTCACCCAGTTTATATGTGTGCTTTTTCTTTTTCTTACCTAAGTGTAGGACTTTCCTCCACACTGAATTTCATTTTGTTAGATAAGGCCCAGTGTTCAAGTCTGTCAAGATCCATCTGGATCTTGAGCCTATCTTCTAAGGTGTTAGCTATACCTGCCAGCTTAGTATCATCTGCAAATTTATCAAAAATATCAATTAGAACCAAAACTCCACCATTGAGAACCAGAGCCAAGGAGGCTGATTAGATACTATATCTTCTTCCACCTCCCCTAGGTTTACATCTTAATAATTTACTCTGCAATTATCTGGTAAATTATTCTGTTAGGCTGACTGAAATTTGATTTGGGGAAGATTTCTATCAGAGTGCAGGTATTTATCACCCAAGTATTTTGTGCAGACAAAATAGGGAGAGAAAATTCCACTTAAATTTTCTCATCTTGAATTACGGGCACTCTCATCTTGAATTAAGGGCACTAAATATACAGCATTGTTATTTTCCTGACTTGTGATTTCTATCCTGCTTCAACTGGGCCAAATCTAAGCAACTTAGAAAGGCATACAAAACAAAGAAGCAACATTTTTAAACCACCATCATACATACATTTTCCCTAAATTCTTATTCTGTTTTCTTACTCTGAAAACAAGACTTCAACATTATCAAAAATAATTATTGTCTATATTATATAATAAACAAGAATGGTACATGGGAACTTTGAAAAGATTGTTCTTCAGGTAAAATGCATGTTTCTCCTGACATCTCTCCCAGCTAATAATTCCAATTCTAATATAAATAATCCCTGTAGAAATTTATCCATAATTTAGAGTTCCCTGGACAACATACATCGGAAAAGGATGTTGTGACTGAAGACACATATATTGTCTGAGGTCTGTGTAATGGCTCTTTTCACTTGAGCCATCATAAGTAGATTAATTTGAGTGGAGAATTACAGATGATCCAAGACAATGTATGGTTATTTACCATAGCCTCTTGGAGGAAATCAATAAGAATGGGCAATTATGCAGTAGGTGAAAAAATTTGATTACTGTAGCCCAGTGGTGGGATTCACATAATTTAACCACCAGTTCTCTGCCCTAATTATTTCTTCCAACAAACAGTTTGCCAAACTGCTCAGAAAGTTAACAACTAGTTCTCCTGAACTGGTTGAATCCCACCACTGCTGCAGCCCCAATACATCTAAAGGCAACAGCTTTAGAAAAGGCTGCACTGTATGCCCACATTCCAGTCCCCACCTCTTTCCTAAGAAGAAATATTTTCAGTTCCAGGAGCTCCACTTGTTTGTGGAGAAACAGAAAATGGTGATGCCCAACTGAGGCCAAGTAAAGTAGCCCCAGGTAATGCAGGTTTTAAGGTTTTTTTCCAGGTGGAATTATTTGTTTTAAAGCAACACAATAACAATACATTATTAGCACTGCTAACATGTACTGTTTAGTTTCCTTGTACTAAATTATAATCACCAAATCTTGAGGTTTCTGATCCATTGTGTGAAGGACATTTATGGGCTCTGCCACAAAAGAGTTTTCTATTGCTTCAGAAGCAGAGGTGGGTTTCTACTGGTTCGCCCCGATTCGGGTGAACCGATAGTGGCGGCTGTGGGAGGCTCCGCTTACCCATCCGGACATCATCACGGATGCTCTGTGCATGTGCAAAAGGTTCTGCGCATGCACAGAAGCACCGTGCATGAGTGAAGCGCTCGCACGCTCCCGGTTCCGAACTGGTAGCAAAGGTAAGAGGAACCCACTACTGTTCAGAAGCAACTCTGGACCTGGATGCTCTTATGATATGAGATAGAGATACTGTAGATGAGAGGGGGAGGGGGAGAGCAAGGGAGGGAGAGACAGAGACAGAGACAGACAGTGACAGAGAGTAGGAGGGAAAGCAAGAGAGGCAGAGAGATGATCAGATAGATAGATGGCGGGGGGGGGGGGCAGGCAGGGAGACAGGCTGACTTTGGAAGCCAGACCATTAGTATGGCTCAGTTACAACTCCTCTACAAGCAAAGCAAGGGTGTTTCCTTCTTCGCAATATCATGGAGTTGATGAGTGACTTGTTTTCCCAGGGGTGCACTCTTGCCGGACAGAATCGGCTGAATCCCACCTCTTGGTAATGGCTAAGGAGATTTTGTAAATCCAAGAGCTGCAGCAGTTCAGGGACCAAACATTTATTATATTCTAACCTAATAGCTGCACTCTGCCAATGGGTAGCTATTCCCAGCAATTAGAGGTCAATGGAAGTGAAGAATATTATTATTGGAGAAGAAATGGAAGGGGGAAATCATTGACAATGTAGAGTTACTTGCAGAAGTACAGCAAACATTTCCACTGCTCATGTTCTAATCATCATTTCACTCAATTCCAATTCTCCTGATGGCAAGAAGTTCTAGGAGCAAAGATTCACTGGATGGTAAAAGATTACCAAGTTCTTTGTACCAAGTACAAAACTGGTGTTTTGTAATATTTGCATTTATTTGCACATATACAGGTTGAACACTGAAAGATGACCAACTTAAATATTTTAAAAGGCAGGGGTACCAAAAGACATCAGCAATTTCAAATCTGCCACACTAAGATGTCCAAATTTGTCTTTTCTTGTTTTATACTTAAGCTGTTGGTTATGCAATTGCCCTGCTTGGTTTGCAGAAAACAATGTCTTCTCATTTGTAAATTTGTGTTGCTTCCTACACCTGATGCACATTAAAAAAAAGGCGATGCTGCAGTTGTGCAGTTGCAGCTGCAATTTTGACCTCCTCTGCCCCACAGACACTTCTGGCGAAGGGGAAATTCTAAGAGTATAAATTAGGACAAGGAAAGTCCGAACATGCAGAGCCAGCTTGTCGTTGTTTTGCTTCTAACCAATGAAGCCGAGCTTTCCTCTTCCACTGAGCACAGCATTATAGCTAAAAATTCTTACAGAAATGCATAAACTGTATGTAATATCCAAAGCTGTAGCTTTACAGTATATTGTGAAAAAAAGGGCACAATCTGTGAGCATCTTAATTCAGCCAGTAGTTGTATTTGCAGGACATACATATTCATACATAACTGAACTCAAGTCAATTTTCTGTGTCTACACAACAGGATGATCTATCAGCTCACCACGAGAGCCTGAATTTCCACAGCATATTATCCTAAAACCACTGGCTTCTGGTTCAGTATCCCATAATGGAGGTTCCACACTGTGAATCCAAATTTCAGAAAGTCCTGGTAAGTAGGCTGAGCACTACAGTATTTGGGAATGAGGAGAGACCCACTCAGCAGGTCCTATATTTCAAAATTGGAATATTAGAGAATGACAGGAATTGTTCAAAGAAAGGCTCTCCCTTTCTTTGAACAATGTCAAAGAGCATGGCTGCTGTGCTTGAAGAATAGGCCAAAGGCATTTTCTCCTCCCATTTCAGGCCTCATATGGCATCTACAGTCCTTCTTTTTTTTCTTTCTTCTTCTTCTTTTTTTTTTTTTTACAGATGACCCCCATTATGGCTTGGACTTGGAACCTATCCCAGGACTTAACTGCAACCAAATTCTACTGTTAGTCTAGAAGAAGTTCTGACTTCATGCACAAACTGGATTCCTCTGTCGCGCCGTACAATTTGCAATGTGGTGGGACAAGAATAACTGCTGCTGAATACAAGATTGGCTTTCTGAGATACAGTAAAAAAGGTTGTTTTAAAATATTTGTTGCAGGGTGTGTCACCAGATTGTGCAATTCCTTTTGACCAGCTCCTGCTCATTGCTTAACAGCAGCTCATTAGCTTTCCTTAGATAGGGGTAGAAATCCCGGCTTACATCTGTTAATTCACTTGAGTTATTCTACCACCATCTCCTAGACATTTGGGAAGGGTACCCGCAGGACAGAATTATATACTTAAGACAGGGGTGTCAAACTTGTGTCGTCACAGCAGTGTCATATTGGGATTTTTTTCCCCCTTTGCTAAACCAGGCGGGGATGGGGCCAGCACATGATGCATCTGGCCCATGGGCCATAAGTTCGACACCCCTGCTTTAAGACAAACAAGATATTTCCAGCTAACTGTAAATGCTAAAATGTAGGAGAGTGCAGGAATGAAAACTGAATGCAAGGTGACACTCTTCCCCAAGTCATATTGTTGCCCACTTTTTTTCAGCTAACTCCAAACTCAGAGAAAATGTTTCCTAGACCCCCTTCTTCCACTAGCATCTCACCTCACATCCCATATTAAAGTCCTATCCATCCATCCTTGAATTAGTAAAAAAAAAAAATGACACCAGTTTGAAACATTTTGCTCAGAGCCTTCTAAACATGCGCAGAGATCAAAAACAGGATGTGATGACGTCTGGGCAGGTGGGCAGAGCCTCCCATTGCCGGCCTTACCAGATCATGCGATCCGGATAGATCTGGCTGAATTTCACCACTGATCCTTATCCTACTTCAGGTCACTGGAGTTACCTAACTTCCTTCCGAGATAATGAGTAACAAATCCTAACACAGAGGCCCCCCAACCTTTTGAGTATTAGGGACCAGTTCTATGGAGAGAGTTTTTTCTGCAGACCAGAGGGGGTGTGGTTTTCTGTGCTGCTTGCTTCCCATGGATCAGTGGTGAAATTCAGCCAGATCTATCCGGATTGCGCGATCTAGTACGGCCGGCAATGGGAGGCTTTTCCCAACCGCCCAGACGTCATCACATCCTGTTTTTGACCTCTGCGCATGTGCAGAAGGCTCTGTGCATGTGTGGAGGAGGCACATGTGAATGTAGCAATTTCATGGGTTGTAGAAGTCACTCCCTCCAGCCACTGTGGATCTCCAGGGTGATGGCCTTGACATTTGCCAACTGGAATGTGCTTTGTTTTGACTGAGGTACAAATTCCTCGATACAGCTGCGAGGCTCAATTCCCCATTCCGTTGCCTACAGCAACTCAAGAGCAGGTCGGGAAGGCTTCACTAGTTGACAGACTACCTGTACTGAACTCTGTTGGCCATTTTACTACCATCCTTCCACTCTGAAGAGATGCTGTTGGAACCCCTCACTGTCTCCTTTTAACCTTCTAAAGAATTTATTAGCAGTAACAAACTTGACTACTTCAGCTGCCACCCTTACTTTTATCCTATAGTGTAAAACAATACCAAGGCTATCCACATAGTTTTTCTTGCCTGAACGAAGGTTAATCAATCTACATCTTGGCCAGGGAGAACCATGAAATCATTTAGTGGGGGCAAATACAGAAAAATAGCAAGACGATTAAGACCAACCCTGGTCTATGTATCTTTGCCCATATAAGTGTAAGAATATAGGATTCTTGAGATGTTCAAGCCATCTGGAAAACAAGATTTCTTTTAGAACAGGTTTTCTGAAGAAGAGGGATTTCAAATCATGCATACAGCATCCTTCATATCCGCGGTGGTATCTTCCAGGTATGTTATATTGCAACCTTTTCTTCATTTACAAGGTGCATTTCAAATGCATTGAAATTATAATTCTATAATTTCCAACCAACATGAGTCATTGGATATTCTAGATGGGAATTCAGGGAGCCATTGCCTCAACACATCCAGAGGGCAGCAGGTTTGAAAAGACACATGTCTAATGCCATATTCCACCTTATGAATATTATGAAGGATGTTGGATATCCCAAATTCAAAGACGATGGCAATCAATATTTCTCAAGTGGCCATGTGAATTTTAAAAGAAAGGGCAGACACAGGCGGAAGAGGAGGAGCGGGGGGAAGGAGGAGAGAGAGCTTTGCAGATTAGTAGACTAGACTTCGCAGATTCATGGCATAGAACAGTGTTTCTTAACCTTGAAAGTTTGAAGATGGGTGGACTTCAACTCCCAGAATCCCCCAGCCAGCGCTGCTGGCTGGGGGATTCTGGGAGTTGAAGTCCACCCATCTTCAAGCTACCAAGATTGAGAAACACTGGCATAGAAGCATGCCTCTATATCAGGGCTGTCAAACTCCTAGCCCACGGGTTGGATGCATCACATGCTGGCCATGCCCATGCCCAGTTTAGCAAAGGGGGAAAAAGTCCCGATATGTCACAGGACACTACTGTGATGACCTAAGTTTTGCACCCCTGCCCTACATTCTTCTTAACTGTTCTACAAACACTCTCAATAAAGTTTGGTCTTTTTTCTTTTTAAGACAGCCTGCATCAGTCTATTGCAGACTACCTGGTTTAACAGGTTTCTAGCAGCTGCTCCACACAAAAATGAAATGGGCCATTAATTCTTCCCCTTCTTCCCAGCACTGGAGCCATAAATCTGCCCCCCCCCACCCCCACTGGTCTTGCACCACCCTGTTTTTTTATCTTTGCTCACTATCAGGTTTTCCGCTATTGTATCAGGTGGGTGGGAAGCCAATTTTAAACAACCGAACTATGTACCCATTCTCTAATCTTTCACTGAGTGGGCACCACCTCTATACGTCTTACTATTTGCTATTTCCCCACGTCTGCAGTTTATTATCAGTTTGTTTAATGGTGAAAATAAAGCTGGGTGTGCTGGGATCTTGGGCTTTTGCAACAGGTACGCACTGTGGCACCTCTTTCCTGCTACCCTTAAGCTTTTGGGATAGATTTATTTATTTATTTATTTATTTGTTTATTTATTTATTTATTTATTTATTTTAATTTGATTTGTATGCCGCCCTTTTCCGGAGACTCAAGGCAGCTTACAATGCATTAAGCAATAGCCTTCATATTTTTGTATATATTTATACAAAGTCAGCTTTGTATAAATACAAACTGGGTCCTCAATTTACCCACCTTAGAAAGGATGGAAGGCTGAGTCAACCTTGAGCCTGGCTAGGATTGAACTCACAGAATTACAGGCAGCTGGATGTTAATTGCTGCCTTTAGTAGGAGGCATTAGCCCCCTACGCTACTCAGGCTCTGTTTATTTATTTATTTATTTATTTATTTATTTATTGGTTCGATTTATATGCCGCCCTTCTCCGGAGACTCAGGGCAGCTTACAATGCATTAAGCAATAGCCTTCATACTTTTGTATATATCTGCTTAGTAGGGCTTTTGGCCACCCCCCTAAGCGGTGTTCTTTTTTATACAAAGTCAGTTTATTGCCCCCACAATCCAGGTCCTCGTTTTACCTACCTCGGAAGGATGGAAGGCTGAGTCAACCTTGAGCCTGGTGAGATTTGAACTCGCAGTAATTGCAGGCAGACGGCAGCTAAGTGCTCCTTAACAGCACTTTAGTCTGCTGCACCACCAAGGCTCCATTTGCCTAAACACATCAACTGTTGGGGGAAAGTAATGTTATAGTACATTGCTTTTATGAACAGCAGCTTCTAAACTACACTCAGGCAACATACTCATTGCTCATTTCAAAGTGATAACGCTCCCATTAAGAAAGTATCCCATAATGATTCCCCTTAGGAGTAATAAACTATAAGGAGTCAGTCCAGAAAATTTCTTCATGGTGGCCAAGCATGGAAGCCTTCAGGTATCAAACCAAGGCCAGAGCACTGTCCCACTTTGTCCCTTAGTACCCGATATTGAGAAAGATGGTACTTCTTCTTCTAGAGTCAGAATGTCAGTAGCAGAGAAAGAATACTTCTATTTTGTAATCTCCCTTTGAGTCCTGTAACAATACATCATGTTCCATCTTTTAACCATTCCTGTCCTTCCTTTCTCAAACACTTATCTTCGGCTGCAAACACAGAAACTCCAATGGAATACATTTCTGCAACCCAGTTCTTATACACTGTTAATTTTTCTGTTGTTTGATCTTTTCTGTTGTTTGAATCATTTAAATAATTTAAAAAACCTCTTTTCTTGAGAGACGGACGGAAAGGCACAAAGGATGGAAACTTCTGATAAAATAGGTTAAAGTTGGCCTGTAAAAACCTGTGTTCTAATCAGGTAAGTTTTAAAGTCCCACATACATTTGTTTCCAAGAATGATAAACGTTCCTCCACACACTCTGCTTGCCTTCACTGAAAAATATCACTAATCTTCTGTTGAGGGCATACATGCTATTTCCCTCCTAGGTGACCCACCCTAAAGGCAATTTTCATCCATAATTTCTTGCTCTGTTACAAAGCCGTGTTTTTCCATTTCTACCAGCACTAGCCATTCCAAATGGCTAGGCTTCAATGAACTGCCCCAAAATAAACTGGCCTGTCTTACTGGCCACCTGAAGCTACTGCAGGCACGTTCCCTGCTCTGGCAACTGGCCACTTGTTTTCAGAGCTGCACATCTGTTAGCAGGAGTCTCTCACTGTACCAAAGATCTCTATTACCTCTCTTGCCAATCTAGGCAAGGCGGGAAATATGGGAAGAGAAGGAAAGGAACTGGATGTTTTGATTGCCAGTTCTCCCAGCACCACAAAGACTCTCTTCTTCCCTCAATATAATACCTTATGCCACCAGACTTGAAATTTTGGGCTTAGACAACTTAGAACTATGCCGTCTTCAGTCCAACCTAAGCGTAGTACATAAAATTATCTGCTACAATGTCCTACCTGTCAATGAATACTTCAGCTTCAACCACAACAATACATGAGCACGCAACAGATACCATAGAAACGTATGGGGAACCGCTCCAAACTTGATTGCAGAAAATATGACTTCAATAACAGAGTTGTCAATGCCTGCAATGCACTACCTGACTCTGTGGTTTCTTCCCCAAACCCCCAAAACTTTACCCTTAGACTGTCTACTGCTGACCTCACCCCAGGGGTGAAATGCTCCCGGTTCGGACCAGATCACCTGATCCAGTAGCGATGGCGGCAGGTGGTTCGGAGAACCAGTAGCAAAAATCCCTGCCTCCCCCCCCATTCCCAGCTGAGCCACGCGATCATCAGAGGCTTTTTTTTACTTTTAAAAGCATTTTTTCTATAACCTCTTTGACCGAAAAAATGTTTTTAAAAGTAAACAAAAAAAGCCTCTTATGATCGTGCGGCTCAGTTGGGATTATTAGAGGCTTTTAAAAGCATTTTTTCTGCAACCTCTTCAGCCAAGGAGGTTGTAGAAAAAAATGCTTTTAAAAGAAAAAAAGCCTCTGACAATCAGGAAACTCTGCTGGGGTCATCAGAGCCTTTTAAAAGCATTTTTTTATAATCTCTTTGTCTGAAGAGGTTGTAGAAAAAATGCTTTTAAAAGTTTTTTTAAAAAGTTGGCCACGCCCACCCAGTCACATTACCCTCCCAGTGTACCAGCGTGCCTACGGTCCCTGTCCTAATGTTCCCTTTTATTCATATCCATTTCATGTATTCACAATCATGTTTATACTTATATCTGTTATCTAATACATGCTTGAAGAAAATAAATAAATAAAAAATAAATAAAGTGCTGAAGGGGAATGCAATTCTTCAATCTTTGTGGTGTTGCAGAACGGGTAGCAAAAGAGGAATTTCCCACTCTCACTCTTCCCTCAAGACACAAACTTCTGATGTAGACAGAATTTCTGTCCAGGCAGAATAAAGGTTGAAAGTGTAGCTATGGCTTCTTTAAGACAGAATAGTATTTCTGTCTATTTCTTTACGTCAGATGAGATTATTATGCTGTCTTGTGGAAGAGCTTAGTTTATATCGTAAGGCTCAGAAATTTAAGTACAAATCAGGAAATTCCTGATTCAAATAACACCTCTGCCGAACCCTCACAAGGTACTGTTAAGTAAGCCAGTCCTTAGAATATGGAGGATAATTCCCATTTAAACTAAAATAGCAAAATCTCTAGAGATACCACAAAAGTGATTTAATAATATACATAATTTTTGAATTTTGTACATTATGCTAATGCTCACCATAGTCAGAATGTTTACACACTGTAACATGGCCTCCAATTTAGCCATATTGCTACTGTTATAAATGTTAGGAAAAAGAGAATTGTGTATGTCAGAGATCTATGGAGATTCTCAGTCATCCAGCTCATGGTGGGCCCAAAAGGTGTTTTTCAAAAGGCAACTAAATTTTCTTGGGGTTTTTTTTTTCTTGAAGATGTTTTGCTTCTCATTCTTGGATGAGAAGTAAAACGTCTTCAAGGGAAAAAACCCAAGAAAGTTCAGTTGCCTTTTGAAAAGCACCTTTTGGGACAGTGTAGGTTAGAAGTAAGTTGAATTGTGTTGTTTTCATGTTTGTTTGTTTGTTTGTTTGTTTGTTTTTGTGGAATGGATTTCCTGAGATCTGAAAATTAGAGGGTATAAAGGCTCAGAGAGCTTAGAGAGTCAAGAAAGTTGCAGCCACACCAAGAGCATTATGGGAAAATAAAATAGCAGATAATATGTCATTATTCAACTTAGCCTGCTGTGTTATCCAAAGACTAGTTTTCAAGAAGGACCTAATCTGGATTCAAGTTGGAGAAATTTCTTGCTTATCAAAAAAATTCAAGTTTGGAAAGGAGAGTAATCTTGCTACATTCATTAGATGTGAGTCAAAAAATGATCAACTCCATTTTATATATCAACTTTCCCCATCATATCATTTTCCACATCTTGGGACCACAGATCTCAAACCTCACCCCTCATATACTTAATAAAGTCCTATTAATTCTAATCTCAACACATCTGGAAGGAACCAGGTTAGGAACTGATAACATGGAGCTGTGACTGATCTGGTGTAGATTGTTATTCACATATTTTAATCTTCAGTAGGTATTATTGTGTGAAAATGGATATAACTTTGCTGCTTCAGTATTCATAGTGTCAATCAGTCTATTCAGAAGTCTCTTATTTTCTTACATATCCACAATATTTTATAGGCAAATACAAACTCTTCCATTTGCTTTTAAAAAGCTATTGAAACAGATTTATAGTATTCCCAGATTACCGAGAACAGATCACTGTTGGTTTGTTTTTCCCTCCATAAACATACCATGAATTTTACTTTCATATCTGGATTTCTCACACATCATTGTATTTGTTTTTTAAAAAATGCAATCACATCTCTGGCATGAACTGTTTCTTACATGTAACAATAACTTTAAAAATGATGATTTAAAAATGCAATCCTATCTATTGCATGGAATGTGCAATCTGTTCCTTTCAAGAGTCAAAGAACAAGAGATGCTACTATTCAGCAATACAAAAAACTGACTATTTCAGCAGAAGTATAAAACATGTTGCTATTTAAGCAACTTGAATTCTCCCCCCTCTCTGAAAAAAACCCAGGGATGCAGTACAAGCTATATTTGACCTCCCCAACCACCTCCTTAATATTCTTCTTGATCAAGAACTGGATTTAGTATAAGCATAACAGCTTGCTAGATTTCAGGCTTCCAAGAACTTTAGAGCCCATCAAAATATTTTCATTGTACAGGATTAACTTGACTTCTAAACTAGGAATTGGTAGAAATCTTATAGGCATGGCACAGCTATATTTGTTGATTATTTATTTATTTATTGAATTCTATAGGGATTATGGAATTCATAGGGCCATCCAACTCAAACAGTGTGATTCTGAGCAGTGCACAACAGAAGAGTAACTATAAACCTAAAGAACCACATGACATTCAAGTCACGTAACATTACAATAATCATACAAGAATAACATCAAATGAAACTTTTGACTGTGTGCTTTCAGTGCACAAGTGCCTCTTTATACCATTGATATTTCAAATCTTTAGCATTTTCTTCTCACTCTTTCACTCTTTGTGTAGCACTGGATAATACTAAGGCTGAGCAGCATTGAGGATTCACAGAACTGTCAGAATCACTGGTACTTATCAGTCACACCTCACTTGTGCAGATTCCAGTGGAGTGTATTAATCAGATAATCCAACCAGTGTGAGGCTAAAATGGTAACCATTAAAGCAAAGTCACCATTATTCATCATATAATTCTTTAGATTTAAAACCAAGATTGCAGCATAATATTTTTCCTTATAATTTGTATTAAAGTTTTAATAGACATAGTAAAAACTTAATATAAATTAAATTAAAAGAAAAAAATTCAAAAAGTACAGGAGAAAAAAAGAGAGAGGAAAAAATAGAAGAAAAAGACCAAGAGAAAAGACATAAATCTCTGGTAGCTCTTAGTGGACTTTTTGCTTAGGACTGAATGAGGGTTTGTTTATAGATGTAATATGGAAAGAAGATATTTTTTTTTCTCTGCTACATTTTTATTTTTTCTTTCACAACATAATGGCTTTCCTAGACTAAGTATAAATCTTACCCTCTCACCTTGCAATATAGCTGGGAATTATAGTTATGGCATGCTGTACATTTCATATTTTTTATAAATACATAATGCAGGTGGAATTCACCATATTACATAGTCCAATTGGAAAATATGTCACCCAGTCCATATATGAATGGTATGAATTCAAATGTTAAAGGTATGGCTCCACCCAGAAATTAGACTCTTAATTGACTAATATAGTGTGACCTGCCACAATCCCTAGAAACACCAGAACTAATGGAGCAAAGGTTTTGGAATTTCCCCATAGTCTGTCCTGTTCAGAAGTAACTAAGCAGGTCTACATCAACAGTTGGAGACTCCTAAAACAGAAGGAACTGGTAAAAACAGCTGATTTAATGCGGCTTGCATGTCAAAGATGTGACACAATGATTCCATGATTGGAACTGGAGATACTTCGCAAGATGCTTTTTACTCAGTATAAGACAGTTAAGGACATAGTTTTCAAAATATGTCTTTCAATTAGCATATATTTTTGGTGAACACCCTGGAAAAATGATATTTTGTTAACAGATCAAAATTTTCTTTTCACCTAGGCATAGGTGAGCTATTCAGTCTCTCTTATTGTATTTGTAATTATTTTTAGTTTGATTACTAAAATATTTATACTTTGTAGTTGATCCTTCTAGGAAAGAAAAGAAGGTTTCTGTGCTTTCTGTTATGAATGGAAGGTTTAGAAAAAGATGATTTGAAAGTCAAATTGTACATGAGAATAATCATGTCACTGGCATTTTTGAATTATTGGATACAGAAGTCCATATTTTTCTTCTCCTTGAGAAATCAGCAATTAATGGCCCCTTCAGGTGTGAAGAGAGAATTTTAAGAGTCTTTTAGGGAAACTAAAAGGACTGGAGTGGAAATTTCCCCCCTCCTGCTGACAGTATACTTGGCTACAGTTAAAATTTTAGAAGACAAAAACTGAATCCATTCAATGCCCAAAATTACCCTCAAATGGGGTTGGGTCCTTTGCCATTCAGTGTGTTGTGAAATCTTTTTCTTAGGCTGTGTAAACTAGGCTAGTACACTAACGAATAAAACGCTTCTCAGTTTGGGCAGAGCTTGTTAGAGGAATATAGCAATTGTGTTTTGATTACCTGGGATTAGAGTATTATGTGAACCCAGTCACAGAGGCCCAATCAGTATTCATAAGGAAATGACCTGATGTTTTCAAATAATTGCTAGGACATGTGTGGAGATTAAAGCTTGCAAAACATTCAATGCAGCACCCGTACAGTAATAAACATTGAAATCCCTTTAACTGAAAAAGCATATCCACAACCGAACCCCACCCTGCTAAATCCCTAGACTTGATTAATCTGTACAATCTCGTATTTATTATGAGCATTTAACGTTTGGAGAGGATATCGAGTCTTCCATTGAAGAAGGAAATACTATCTCTCTGGGTAGCTCTTTAATAACTCCACTCTTAAGTCTTTAAAAAAATAAATAAGTAGAGCTGCAATATAATAGCAGACATAGGTTAGAGAATCTACAGGCTCTTTTAGCACACAGATCTAAAAGGTAACTTAAGCTGTTGCTGCCAATTAGCAGGGTTCCTATAGAGGTAGAAAGTCACTAAGCTATCATATTGTCAGGTATTTCCCTGGGAAACCACCTGTTGAATGCCTACCTTAGGGATAAACCTCCTTGAGGATAAATATGCCTCCTTGTTTCACTGTAAATACATAGAATATTAGAAACTCCAGTTCAAAACCTCACTCATTCTTGAAGTTCAGGAATGGAACCTCAATGGCTTCCTCTACCTTATCAGTCTTACAGAGTTGTTCTAGGTGAACAGAAAATAAGCTCTAGGTATATACCCCTCCAAGCACCTTGAAAGAATTAAAGTGATAGTTTCCCAGGATGGATGTGGTGAGCTATGAGAAAAAGAATTATCCACTAAATTTGATCAATTCAAAAATCTGGGAGCTCCATTGGGCACAAGTCTGTCAATCTCTCTTAGCTTTTACAATCACTGCAACTGTAGCTACTCTTGTAGTCATTCACATCCCAAGCATATGTTCTACATATTCTAATATCTATTAAAGGACCCAGGCACCTCCACATACAAGAATGGCATGCCTTGTTTCTCCAGGAAACAGCAAACTCAATAGACCTTGAAGATTGGTTTTCAGTACACAGGTCACCAGTTCAACCAAATAATTAGCTACTTGAGTGCTGCAAGCACCTGCAGTGTGCACCTGCTATGTGCATGAATTAGCAGAGTATAACCTTGAAAGTCAACTAAACATGCTCTTGGGATTTAAAAATAGAGATTTTTAACTCTGAAGCCCATGGGGTGGAAGAGTAGAGCCATGTTAGTTACCGCCTCGCTAGTCTAGTTCTTTAAATAAAAACAACAACTTGCTAC
Organism: Masticophis lateralis; assembly: GCA_030761175.1. Taxonomy (NCBI): domain Eukaryota; kingdom Metazoa; phylum Chordata; class Lepidosauria; order Squamata; family Colubridae; genus Masticophis; species Masticophis lateralis. The sequence goes on from JAUDYJ010000001.1 coordinate 41,123,733, forward strand.
TCAGCCTCACATTGTTTTCAAAATATAATTCATTCTAGCAAACTATAGCTTATTCCCCTAAAATGTATTTGGTATCAGGAGGAAAAGTATTAGCAAAACTGGAAAATGTAGATACTTTGCTTTCAGAATCCCTATGAAACAAATCTGAAGGCATCTAATTAGGGCTTTTTAGATACAGCCTAACCGTCAGAATAAAGAGAGAAAGTTTTTATATTGTGCTCTGTAGCAACTAAGCTAGATTTTTAAAAGAAAAAAAAGCTATACTCACAAACTCAGGAAGAACAAGAATGTCAGGAAACGAAGCCAGGACTGAAGCACCGCTGGGTAAAGCAGCTGTGGCGGTCGCTGAAGACATTGTGCTGTTTCCTTTTCAAAATCACACACACAAATCCTCACTCTACACAGCTAGATTCTAGTTTCCTTTCTTCCTCTTGGGTATGTGAGACCTTAACTGTTCAGCTACCTTAAAGTTGCCTGCCCTCCAGGGATGGACCTTAGTATAGGTGTGGCTAACCATCCAGAGGTACCTGCCCATATTCTTTATGTGACCTTAGGAAAGTAAAAAGACTGTTCCAAAGAATATGTCTTTTCTGCTGTCTCATAATTCCACAAGCACTTTTGAATGTTCATGTGTAGAGGGCAAATGTAACTAGAATAATGGGCAGCTATCTCTGAATTTAAGATGATCAGTTCTTGGATTGCATCACTGGAACTATGTTGCTTCATTATTCTGGTACATTCTGGTATGAGTTTTAATTTCAAATTTTTAAGTAATCTTCTTGTGCTAGGATACAGAGCTAAATAAAAGCCAAAGTAACAAATAACTTTATGGAAACAGCAGAAATCATGTCTCTGGCTCAGTCATGAGAGATGATGCCTCAGTCAGAAAAGGTGGTGCAACACAGAATACCCAGTTAGTAGTCTGGGAACCAGGATTCAAATCTTCATGCTACAAAGAAGTTTAGTGGGTTAAGGATAATGGAGAAATCAGTGTGATTTGCTTGTTTTATACAAAGGTAATTTACTCCTCCTTAACTAGGCATGGACAAGCAGTCTAAAGTTCAGGTTAGTGTGATTATATGTGGTTATTGTTTCATTTACATTATGGTCAATATAAAGTACTTTACTAAATGCCAGACTGTTTTTCAAGGAATTCCCAACCATTAATTTAATGCAAGAATTCAGCAGGGGAAAGGAAGCAATAAAAAGGCAAAGTGGGGTGCTATAGGCAGCTGTTCACATACTCAGTTTCAGCAAGGAATGAAAATGCTTCCCAAAAATGTGAGCTTTAAAGAATGATCTGAAGGAAGAGATGTGAAATCAGTCGGATTTAATAGAGAGGCACTTTTCAGGTAAATAGAACAGGAATAACGAACAAAGAAAAAATTGTCACGGAACTGGAAAAATAAAATTGTGACTAGGGATCAATTGGGATAAAAGAACAGAGCATTAAGAAGCAGCAAAATTATGGATGACTTCAACAAAAAAATATAAAAGAAATTTATGTTAGAACCTGAATGAAGTAGGAATCCAGTCTCAGATTTAAGGGGAGATACTTGTGATCTGTTTGAAGAGCAAGGTGTGTGATGTTGTAATACAAATCACCCACCTCTGTGAGGAGGCCAAGATGGGACAAACAGAAGACCTGTCAGTATAGGAGAATTCTGTTATTTATCTATTTTATTTGTTTATCAAATTTATATGCCACTCATCTCACAGTGCAAGATGACACTGAGTTATTATAATATATAATAAAGTTTATTTTATTCCCATATTCCCAATGATTGCAGCAACTGGGTATTCTAGTCTAGTCTAGTGAAAGGAAGGACTAGGGTGACATGACAGCAATGTTCCAATATTTGAGGGGGCTGCCAGAAAGATAAGGGGGTCAACCTATTTTCCAAAACACCAAAAGGCAAGGTGAAAAACAATGGATAGGAACAAATCAAGGAGAGAAGCAACCTAGGACTAAGGAGAAATCTCGAAGCAGTGAGAGCAATTAACCAGTGGAAAGGCTTGCCTTCAGAAGTTGTGGTTGCTCCATCCCTGGAGGACTTTAAAGAAGAGATTGGACAGCCATTTGTCTGGAATAATATAGGGTCTCCTCCTTGAGCAGACGGTTGGACTAGAACTCTGTTATATGGAAGTAAAATAGTTATAAATACAAAAACAGATTAAAATGGCAAGAGATGAAACCAAACTAGAAATGCATTTAGAGCAGAGAGGTGGTGGTAGTTATATTTTATAGAACAATATTTTATTTAAAACATCAAATCTTGTGGAAGCAGCCTTCATTGATCAGACTGAGTTCCTAATCCAAGTTCAGTCAAAAAGACAATAAATAAATAAATCCTAAAAAGGGAAAATTGAGACTTTGACATTATTCATCAAGAATTAGCATAACATTCAGACATAATAACATTCAGGCTTAGAAGATCATGATATGCAACTAGGATGGCATGCTTTCTTATGGTATGGTAAGAATAAAATTCATAAATATTTCTAAAATCATTATGTAAGAAATGCGCTATTTTTAGTATGGGAAAAGGTAAAAGCTAAAATATATATGAAAATACGAGGATGACTTTCAACAATGGAAGCATTTGTTCCCCCAAACCTAGGAAACCTTGAAAAAATGCTAACATATAACGAAATTTTAAATCTGGAAGGGAAACTAAAAACCAAACAAGAACTACAAAAACAGGGTGTTGATTTATCGTGGTGGCCACAAATGCAAATACAATTGAGGTACAATAAAGATGCTAAGATATATGACTTTTATAAAGAGCAAACAATATTTGACCAAATACTGTTAACGGTAGATGAAAAGTTAATTAAGAAACTATATAATTTGTTACTAAGTCTAAGAATGGAAGATGAACAGGTGAAAGAGAAAATGAGAGTATGGGCAAAAAAATTGGATATAATATAGAATTTGCTAGATAACTGGCAAAAATTCTGGGAAAGAAACTATAAATTGATGATGGCAACTACTTATAAAGAAAACTTGTATAAAATGTTTTATAGGTGGCACTTACCACCGGCGAGGTTAGCAAAAATGTTTAAAAATATGTCTACCAAGTGTTAGAAATATAACCAAAAACCGGGCACATATTATCCTGTGATGAACATGCCCCAAAACAAAAAAAAAATGGGCAAAAATGCAAACTTAGTTAGAAAAATGTTAAGACAGTATATAGATTTTAAGCCAGAACTATTTTTGTTAGGCATATTAGCATGTTTTAACAGCAGCAAGAATTGTATTTGCACAACATTGAAAAAGCAAGGAAACACCTCTGGAAGAAGTTATAATTAAAAAAATATTGGACTGTACAGAAATGGACAGATTAACACTGAAGATAAAAGAAAAAGAAGATAAACAATATTTTCGTACTTGGGAATTGTTTTATCAATGGTTGGATAAAAGGAATAGAAATTAGGAATTTAAGAAATATTACTATGTAAATGAACTTTGTGTGTGTGTGTGTGGGCGTGTGTGTGTGTTTTCTGAGGTTTTCGCGGGTGTTTGTTTGTAGGTCTTTGGTTATTCGGGTCTTCTCCCGCGTAAAATTGGAAGTATCTTGGTGACGTTTTGACGAAGTCTCATTCGTCATCTTCAGGCTGGTGTTCTTGGCTTTGTGCTTCCAGGAGCCGATGGCTCCCTAGGACACACTATCTACCAGAAGAAAACACACACAAATCGCTATCTGCATGCACTCTCACACCACCACCCAGCCCAGATCAACTCTGTAGCCAAGACACTCATCTACAGAACAAAACGCTTAGCTGACGAACAACACCTAAAAACCGAACTACACACTCTCACTAATGTACTAACATCCAATGGATTCCAAAGAAATAAGATTACCAACCTAATCCAAAAAGAAACCCCTACTAAAATTCAAGACAGAGAAAAAGAAAATGGCAAAGCCTTCCTCCCATACATAAAAGGCACCACAGACAGAATAAGCAAAACCCTCCACAAACATAACATCAAGACAGCATTCTGCACAAACCGAAAAATATCCACCATCCTAAGGAACCCCAAAGACAAAATTGAGTTAGAAAATCAAGGAGTATATGAAATCCCATGCACCGCCTGCCCCACCACATACATCGGACAAACCAACAGAAGAATAAGTGCACGCATTGAAGAACAAAAAAACTCAGTCAAAAAAGAGGAACCAACTTCTTCCCTGGTCCAACACTTTAAAGCCACAGGACATGAAATTGACTTTAAAAAGACCAGAACTATTGCCAAAACTGAACACTTTAATAACAGAATAATCAGAGAAGCCATTGAGATAGAAAAACGCCCACACAGCATGAACAAACGAGACGATATCTCCTGCCTACCAGCCATTTGGAAACCCGCCCTTATTGACAAACAAGTCCCTAACACGATGAATGACACCAGACCCACACTCACAAGAGTCACTCAGGATGTCACCACCACACATCCACGCAGAAAGCAGACTCAAACCCACACTGATAATGAGGCACGACCAAGGACCAGAAGCCAGACCGCAGCTGCATCATTAGCCACTTTTAACCCCTCCAATCCATACATGAATCAAACTGACACCCACCATGAAAAGCTCTCACGACCACAAACATGAAGCCAAACAACGCAGCTCACCAGCTCAAATCCCCCTGCAACTCAGACTAAGCCGAGCATAACCAAGCCCCCACCCAAACAGAACACACCCCCAGCCAATCAGAGCACAACCACCCCCATCCAATCAGAGCACAGCCAAGCCCCTAACCAATCAGAACACACCTCCACTCAATCAGAACACAGCCAAGCTCCCACCCAATCAGCTCCCACCCCCACTAGCAGTTAAAAGGAAGGGATAGCTGCAATCTCACATTACTCCTGGAAGCACGAAGCTGAGAACACCAGCCTGAAGATGATGAATGAGACTTCGTCGAAACGTCGCCAAGATATTTCCAATTCTATGCGGGAGAAGACCCAAATAACCAAAGACCTACATATATATATATATATAAATATAAATATAAATATAAATATATATATGTATGTATGTATGTATGTATATATTATATTATATTATATTATATTATATTATATTATATTATATTATATTTATTATATTATATTATATTATATTATATTATATTATATTATATTATATTATATTATAATATTATAGTTATATATTATAACTATTTTTAATGTTTCATCTCTCTGTAAAAAATACTATATGTAGGATTTGGGCAAAATAGAATTCTTAAAATTTTTAAAAATGTACAAATGATCATTTATAGGAGTGATGGTGAACCTTTTAGACACCGAGTTCCCAAACTGCGCACATGCATGCCCAAACTGAAAGGTGTGCGCGTGCACACAATGCATGCACCAACATGAATGCAAGGATGCACCAACATGCACATGCATGGACATGCAAACATGTGTGTGTGGACATGCACTCATGCACAGCAGGGACCCAAAGACCAGCTGGCCGTTGGGAGGCGGGGCATTCCAACACCAGCAGTGTGGCAAGAGGTAAGATCTTTTTCTTTTGTGAGTTTCTGTTTTGTCGTTTGCAGGGAAAAAGAAGCTCACGAAAGAAACACTACGGAGATCTGACCTGGAGTGATGCACACGTGTCAACAGAGTGGGCTCTCTGGCACGCATGCCATAGGTTCGCCATCACAGATTTATAGTAATGCTTTGCATGAAAGATGATCAAGGAACAAACCAATGCATCATCCAGAAAATGAAATTAGGGGAGTGATTTTTTTTGTAGGGATATAGGTTGTATCAGGGGTGGGTTCTAATACTTTTTACGACCAGTTCTGTGGGTGTGGCTTATTTTGTGGGCATGGCTTGTGGGGGGTAATGTGACTGGGTGGACATGGTCAACTTTTTTTGCTCAGGCAGGGAGACAAGGAAGCCTGGATGGCCCATCCTTGCCACCACCGCCCCGTCACCCTTGGCGGCAGAAGTTCTCGCACAGGAACAGCTGGCAGGGGAGAGGGGATGGTGGCAGACTGCAGCAGCAGACAGTTCGAGCCGGCTAACAGGCAATGTTCCTCCTCCTGCCAGCCTCAAGCTCAGCTCCGGGCAGCATTCAGAAAGCCATACCTGGCTTCTCCCTGCGGCAGCCCACATGGATCCCAGGCAGCACAACTTTGGGGCCTTTCCTCATGGTGGAGGTAATGAGGCAAACGGGTGCACGGGAGCAACTGGCGGCAGCGCTCCTGGCTGGCAAAGGGCAGAGTCCCGGGGCTGCATGTGGGCAATGACAGTGGGTGGGGTAAGCAAGTGGCAACTGGCCCAGGAACTGGTTCGGGGGCGTGGCCAGCCAATCTTATTACCGGTTCTCCGAACTACTAAATTTTTTTACTACTGGTTCTTGCAAACCGGTGCAAACCGGGAGCAACCCACAACTGGGTTGTATCCTTCAGATGGAAATGAACTATTTAAGCTGCATACCAATTGATAAATAAAACAAAAATCATGATAATTTCCCAAGCTCGGATATATGCTAGCTGCCTTTTCACCCTCCTTACTTTCTTTTGTGTACTCTATTAGTAAATGCAGTGTTCACTTGCTCTGATTTCTCCCAACCCATGAATTTGAATTTTCCCACTGATAATTTGCACATTATGAAATTTGTTCCTTCCACCCAAAAGGAACATTTGGTTCTAAAATTTACATTCCACAATCAAAGGTCACTCATGTGTTAGGTACCAATCAATCCAACTGACTCCCAGCAATTGCCATTTTGGCATATCTCTAATAATACTCATTTACCAATTCATTATGCTGCTCATCTCGCTAATCCATTATATCTCTTCCAAGGATACACTGAAAACTACTCAATCCCCCTGTCTGCCAGATTTGTCTTCTTCTACTTCCCCTGAATCCTTGACAAATAAATTTGAGCAGAGTTGCCTTATCAGTGAAATGGGTGGCATATAAATTGAATAAATAAAATTTTCCCTGGGCTATTGTCTGCTTGCAACATTAGTCCAAAGAATGTGAGTTTGCATTGAATGTCACTTCAGGGGAGGACTCCGTCTTTATTTGAACAAGAGGGAGTGGCTGGTTCTTCTTGCAATCCATGATAACCATCTCCAGATCCATATTTAGAAGAAATTTATGGTAAATTATCATTGAAAAGATATTTAACTATTATGATCTCAAAGATCTTTATTTGTAGAAATATCCTTATACATCAGGAGCATGTCTAAGTTTGTCATTGCCAATCTCCTTAAGATTAATTTTCCTTTTATTTCCCCAGCACATTATTCACATTTATCTATTCTGGAGCTCAAGAAATCTAAAATATTTTTACCTTTGCTTCCAGGGTTGAGAGAAAATGGTGATAACTAACAACTCCCCTCTATTTTTTATGCATGTCGGAAAAAGTAAAGGTGATTGCCACAACCATACAGTCATAGTCCTGTTCCTTTTTTATGTAAATCAATGCAGGTAAAATAAAGCTTTTACCATGTGGTTGTGGTATTGTTGACATACACTCCCCAAGGACACAATTTGTTTGCTCTCAATTGTATCTTCACTAAGCATGTTGGTTAATACTATTTTCAGGCAATTGTGCATTGCGACTTAAGCTTCGAATCTGCCATAAATCATTAAGAAATTATTTTCCTGATTTTAACTCCTTTCTTCATTGTGACTAGTGGTTGCAAGTCGTTTTGTCAGACTGTGGTCAACATTGTGCACAATGGATGAATTTAATAGTAACCCAGATTTTTTGCTTTCAGTTTTTATTTTCATAATGAGCTATTCCCATTCTATTTTCCATATGTCAAATTATGCATCTTTTGGGCTCCTGTTTTATCCTTGCTCTCATCTCTTCCAGCCTTGCCATTTTTGTAGCATATTTACTGCATATGTTAAAAGAGATATGAGAACAATTTATATCCTCGTCTCACTCTGTTCCTCACACTGAGCCATTCTATTCCTCCAAATTCAGATATTGCAACCTTTAGCAAATGTTCCTGAAATGAACCATCAGACATTATCTTTAAACTGTATGATCTGTATAATAATGTAATCAAATGTTAGTTCTAATTAAGTAATTAAGTAAAGAGACAATTCCTGATTTAATCCTTTTGCTTTCTCCAATATCTATCTCATACTAGTTATCAGTTTTCTTGTCATTCTGCCTTTCCTTTTTTGAAAACAGGATATGGAGGGAGAGAATTGCCTGGGGTAGGAAACACAAAGGAAGTAGGAAGTCATCAGGCAAATGCCACAACCTACGTACAAAAATCAGATATCATATGTAAATACAAAATGGTAGTATTTGCCTGATAACATCATCATGTGTGTGGCCTTATTTTGGATCATTGCAGTTTGGTGCAGATGCTGCTGTCAAAAATTTACTTGGACATTTGGCATTTTGTTCTCCATATATTACTGTGTTCTTCTTTAGCAATACTTTGCTTGTGCAAGGAACTAGTGCAATGGTTTGGAAAGGTGTGAATTCTCTTGCATCACTTTTTTTCAAGATAGGTACACTGTTCTTTTTCAAGTCTTAGGTCACAACCTTCTTTTGAATGTGTTTCTAGAGAATTGTTATCAATCTAATTATCTTTTCTCTTGTAAGAATTTATCTTTTGTAAGAAAATTGTCTTTTCTCTTGTAAGAATTTCATCTGTGCCAGTTGCTTTGCAACTTGAAAACTGTTTTATTGTTTCTTGTAACTTGCTTTCCAATAAAGCCAATTCCTGAATATTCTGTGTACATTTTTCCCATTTGTAAAGGATTTTTATATATGTCTATATTTCTTTAATCATATTTCTATTACATATTTTAAATTATTACTCTTGAATGGTTCTATCTTAGCTATAAAATTTCCTATGATTTCTCTAATTTGCTTATAACATTTCTTTTTCTTTTCTTGTTTGTAGTTCTGACATTCTTGAGCCTTTCTTGTTGTTTATTCCTTATTTGTGTTCAGTTACTGTATGTCTGCTTTATTCATCATCCTATTTTGACTAGCCTTCAGAGGATACATTGAATGCTATTGTCCACAAACATAATAATTTTAGCTATTAGGTGACTATGTGACCAATAATTTTGTGTTTCCTTTATCATTAGGAAATTTTACTGATGTGTTGTTGATATTATTGTGAGGCAAGTTTGTTTGGCCTGAGCAACTTCATTTCAATCACTTATCTCATGTCTCTTTTCATGTCTTTTTATTTTCATGTCTCTTTTCCTCTTTCCCAGCCCTACTCAACAGTTCCAGTAGTGGGTTGCTACCGGTTCACCCCAGATCGGGCGAACCGGTAGCAATGGTGGCGGGAGGCTCCACCCACCCACCTGGATGTGGGTGCAGAAGGGCGCATGCCCATGAGTGAATTGGTAGTGATGGGATTTGGAACCCACTACTGAACAGTTCAGACCTGGTTTGCAATAGATTTAGCCTCAGCTCACTATTTTATGTTTTTATGACTTATTCTGATGAGCTGACAATAACCAACCTCTAACATGTCATGGTACAATCCTACACAATCCAAACAAAAATATGTCACATTATCTGGATTCTAAGTATTATCTGGATTCTAAGTATCACTGGTCAATAAGGGATAATGCCATTGGTTTGGTTCTGATTTAGCACTGGCCAATCCAGCTACTAAATTCAATGGTACTAATTCCTAAATAAATACTTAGAGAAGCAAAAGGAAACCTGTTGCCCTCCAGCTATTATAACATAGTATAAACAATAATCTCTTAGCCATTCTAGCCAATGATGGAGGTTGCTGGCAGCTGTAAGTCAATCACTATTAAGATTGTTGTATCATCTGAGATCCTCTTACTGGGATATTCTTAAAATAAAAAAAAATAGTCACCCAATTAACTTTTTTACTTAAATGGTATAAATGGGTCAAATAAAAAAAGGCAAATAATTCACAATTAGTAGATAGTCAAGTTGATCATTACCTAGTTTTAGAAGTTTCATAGGTCCAATTGTTGGTCTGAAGACAGTACAGGTAGAAGGAAAATATAGGCATTCTCTGATGTCATACATGAAGTCAGAATTAAAATAATTTTAAATTTGGGAACTTCTCAAGATTTGGTTTTTTAGGACAGAAGATGAATTGCAGAAAGCATATTAACTTTTATCATATATATGAGTTTGGCAAGTGAGTCTCTTACTCTCCTCCACTCATTAATAAAAAAGAAACTTTAAAGTATAACAACATTCAATAAAAATTTAGATTAGATTAGATTAGAATTCTCTATTGGCCAAGTGTGATTGGACACACAAGGAATTTGTCTTTGGTGCATAAGCTCTCAGTGTACATAAAAAGAAAAGATACATTCATTAAGAATCATAAGGTACAACACTTAATGATATCATAGGGTACAAATAAGCAATCAAATCATACTAGAAAACAATTAATATAAATTGTAAGGATACAGCAACAAGTTATAGTCATATAGTCATAAATTGGAGGATATGGGTGATAAGAACAATGAGAAGATTAATAGTAATAGTAATGCAGGCAGTGAATAGTTTGACAGTGTGGAGGGAATTATTTGTTTAGCAGAGTGATGGTGTTTGGGAAAAAAAGTGTTCTTGTGTCTAGTTGTTCTGATGTGCAGTGCTCTATAGCGTTGTTTTGAGGGTAGGAGTTGAAACAGTTTATACCCAGGATGCGAGGGGTCTGTAAATATTTTCACAGCCCTCTTTTTGACTCATGCAGTATACAGGTCCTCAATGGAAGGCAGGTTGGTAGCAATTGTTTTTTCTGCAGTTCTAATTATTCTCTGAAGTCTGTGTCTGTCTTGTTGGGTTGCAGAACCAAACCAGACAGTTATAGAGGTGCAGATGACAGACTCAATACTTCCTCTGTAGAATTTATTTAATATTTAATTTAATATAGTTAGGTGATTTTAGTATTCTATATTTTAAAATTCGATAAAAATTGGGGCTAAAAGTGAATTTGCCCATCATGGGGATTATTAACTAATAAAATATATTAAGAAGATTCATTTATAATAGCACCTGGATCTAGTTTTTCAAATAGTGGAAACAAGTATTTAGCCTACATACAACCCATGCATAGGTTCTGAGAATGTAGGGGTGTTCTGCAAGAAGGGTTAAAGGGTCAAGATAGCAGCTCAGCTGCTCAATCAAAACCCTGCCCCTTTTGTAAACTTCTTTCATAAGAAACCTGATGGTTGACTAGTTCTAGAGCTTTTACTGACCATGCTGTTGTCATGGAGATAAGCTAAAGTTGAATGTTAAGGCAGCATTCCGATCTCTTGCCTAATACCACAAATAAGGTAATCTTATAAATCTTGGCAGAAAGACATTTAGTGGTTAGAGCCTGATTTCTCACAAAAGAGATGCCTGTGGCAGATGATTCCTTCAGTGCCATTTTCTTCCATATGAAAAGGACTTAGAAAGTTTTCTAAACTAGGTTTCGATCAACCAAATCAAGCCAAGCAATAATCATCCTTAAAATAAGGCATGTAAAATAGTCAGCTTTGCATGACATAATTCTTGGATTGAGTTCATCCAATCAAATTGGAAGTATAAACCCTCTACGGTTTTTCTTCATTCTGTTCTCAAATAATATTTTGTGAGGGTTTTGCAGGATTAGTAACTTTACTCTAGACAAGAAATACAATGCTTTGTATGGGGATCCTTTTAAAAAATTGTTTACCTATGAAAAAGGATCATGAGGAGTCACTTGAAATATTTGATCGGATCATTTTTGTAGGTCTCAAATAAAATAGAAATGTATGTACAAATCATTAAGCATGGACTGATTTAAAATAAATATTACAATTGCTATTGCTTCTTTTTTAATTGACAGCTTGATGGTTAAGGTGGTCTATTTCAATTTTCAAGAAGTTCAGAACTTTTTTCAGGATGCTACAAACACCAGGTGTGTGTGGTAAGGCATCCAGGTGTGTGTGGTAAGGCATCCAGGCCATTGTAAACTATAAGGTGGTCACTTTTTAAATGAGTTGAGCACATTTTTTGGAAGATTTGAAGCATTAAATAGTACCCCGTGAGGAAATCTATACCTCATCCTGATAAGCAAGTGCTTAGCGTGCAAGGAATTCGCAGATGAGTTGGCTTGTGTTCTTACAGATATTTTCAATCTTCCATTGCTGCAGCAATGGTCCCTTCATGTTTTAAGGCTGCAATTGTTTTGCCAGTATCTAAAAAGTTAACAATCATGGTTCTTAATGATTATCATCTGGTTGCACTTATGTCCCTCATGATGAATGTTTTCAAAGGCTGATAAAGGATTTTATTGTATCCATCTCCCTCCAGCACTTGATTCACATCAGTTTGCTCACTAGGTGAATCACTCTACAGAGGATGCCATTTCCTCTGTTCTCCATCAGAGCTTGGCACACTTAGAAGAAAGAAATACATGCAAATGCTGTAGGTTGACTTTAGTTCAGCATTTAATATGATTGTTCCTCAGCATTTAGTAGACAAACTAGGCCTTTTAGCTTTTAATACTCTTTTGTGCAAGTGGACTCTTGATTTTTTTCTCTGATAGGCCCCAGTATGTGCAAGTTAGGAGGAGGTAGAGGGTTTGGTGGACTGGTGTAATAAGAACAGCTTGGTTCTAAATGTAGGAAAAACAGAAGAGATCATTATCCATTTCAGAAAAGGCAGGCACAGCCATATACACCCATGGGTGAAATTCAGCCGGTTCTATCCGGCTCAGGCAAATGGCATATAAGTGCTGCTTGACTAAGCAGTATTACCAGGGATGCGACACATCTTCTCCATGACCAGTTTTCTTTGTTACCTTCTGGGAGGAGGCTTCACAGTATCCAAAGCAGAACAACTACATTCTGTAATAGATTTGTACCACACAATATCAACATTGTTAACTGTCAAGACACTTTTTTCTGCTATGTATTCAAAATGGAGACTCACTGGAGAAGAGCCTAATGCTAGGAACGATTGAGGGCAAAAGAAGAAGGAGATGACAGAGAATGAGGTGGCTGGATCTAGTCACTGAAGCAGTCAGAGTGAGCTTAATTGGACTAAATGGATGGTAGAGGACAGGAAGGCCTGGAGGAACTTTGTCCATGGTGTCGCGATGGATCGGACACAACTTTGCAACTAACAGCAACAACAACAATTCAAAATGGACTGTGATTAACACATACACACACACACATACACACTACATTCGAAAGTATTCAGACTCCCTTCACTTTTGTCAATTTTGTTGTGCTACAGCTTGATTCTACAGTTGTTAGAATTCATTTTTTTCTCATCAATCTACACTAAAGAAGAATTTTAGAAATGTCTGTAAATTTATTAAAAAGAAAAAAACTGAAATATCACATTGGCATAAGTATTCAGACTCTTTGCAACAACACTAGAGATTTAGCTCAGGTTCCTTCCATTTCTGTTAATTGTTGCTGACATGTTTCTACATCTTGACTGGAGTCTACCTATACTAAATTAAATTGATTGGATATGATTTGGAAAGGCATACACCTCTGACAATGACAGCTGACAATGCATACTGTAGCAGAGCAAAAGGCATGTAGTCAAAGGAACTGCTGCAGAGCTCAGGGACAGGATTATTGCACGGCATAGATGCAAGGCTACAATAAAATTTCTGCTGTGCTGAGAGTTCCTAACAGCACAGTGGACTCCAAAATTCTCAAATGGAAGAAGTTTGGCACAATCAGGACTCTTCCAAAAGCTGGTGGCCCGGTCAAACTGAGCAATTAGGGGAGAAGGGCCTTAATAAGAGAGATGACAAAAAACCCAATGGTCAGTCTGACTGAGCTCCAGAGATCTTGTGTGGAGATGGCAGAGTTTCAGAAGGACAACTATTCCTGCAGCCCTCCACTGATCTGGGCTTTATGGCAGAGTGGCTAGATGGAAGCCTCTCCTCAAAACACATGAAAGCCCACTTGAAGTTTGCAAAAAAGCACCTGAAGGACTCTCAGATTGTGAGGAACAAGATTCTCTGGTCTGATGAAACCAGGACTGAACTGTTTGGCCTCAATTCTATTCTCCATTATGTCTGGAGGAAACCAGGCACCACTCATCACCTACCCAATATCATCGCAACAGTGAAGCATGGTGATGGCAGCATCAGGCTATGAGGGTGCTTTGCAGCAGCAGGGACTGGGAGACTCGTCAGGGTTGAGGGAAAGCTGAATGGAGCAAAGTATAGGGACATCCTCAATGAAAACCTATTCCACAGTGCTCAGGACCTCAGACTGGGCCAAAGGTTCACTTTCCAACCGGACAATATTCCTAAGCACGCAGCCAAGACAACACAGGAGCGGCTTAGGGACAGCTCTGTGAATGTCCTAAAGTAGGACAGCCAGAGACCTGACTTGAAACCTATTGAACATTTCTGGAGGGACCTGAAAATGGTTGTCTAACCTGACTGAGCTTGAGAGGATTTGCAAAGAAAAATTGCAGAAAATCTCCCAATCCAGGTGTGCAAAGCTTGTCATGTCATATCCCAAAAGATTCAAGGCTGTAATTGCTGCCAAAGGTTCTAAAAGAGTACTAAGTGAAGGATCTGAATACTTATCCCAATGTGATATTTCAAGTTTTTCTTTTTAATGAATTTACAGACATTTCTAAAATTGTGTTTGTTTGTTTGTTTTGTCATTATGGGGTACTGAGTGTAGATTGATGAGAAAAAATTGAATTTCAACAACTGTAGAATCAGGTTGCAGCATAACAAAATTGACAAAAGTGAAGGGGGTCTGAATACTTTCTGAAATGCATTGTGTTTGTATGTGTGTTCTTTTGAGAATGAGCATTGGAATTTCATATTAATGTATATTGTGTACACAGAAAAGTAACAATAACAGTTATCTTATCTCTTATCTTCAATGAGCCATCTATTTGTTATCTTGGCAGTTCATACTATTCCGCAGCCCATAGACTAACCTCGAGTTTGAGGAAGGCAGATGTGGATAAACACTTTCAGGTGTTCTGGTCAAGTTGCATCCCCTGAAGGAACATATATGGAATTTCAAGTTCTTACTTGATTCAAATCAGAGGTTCAGAGTGCATCAATAGCAAGGCTTGTTTCTTTACGGGATCACCTTTTGCCACCAATGGCCTCCCACTGACCTACATGCTCCCACAGAGGGGGACTCCTCAGGGTGCCATTGGCCAAACAATGTCAACTGGCAACCCCCAGGGGGAGAGCCTTCTCTGTGGGTGCACCCGCCCTCTGGAATGAATTGTCCCCAGGGATACTCATGATTCCCGACCTGCATACCTTTCGCCGTGCCCCTTAAGACCCTACTATTTCAACAGGCTAGGCTGGCTTAATAGGAATTTAGATGGGGTATTTTAAATTTTTGGGTTTTTAATTGTGGGGCCATAATATTTAATCCGTTTTTAAATTGTTTTTAAATTTTGTATTTCATGTTGTTTTATTTTGGCTGTACACCGCCCTGAGTCATTCAGGAGAAGGGCGGTATAAAAATTTAATAAATAAATAAATAAAATTTGCTAGATATATTTTTTCCTAGATCAGGGTTTTAGTTATCTATGGTTTTAATTATCTTTAATTATTCATGACCAATATTCTTCATAGTTAGACTACTAGAACTCACAGCCAGTACAGAATACAGTTATGAGGTGTATTATGGTGGGCAACTAAAATCATATGGTATAGATTTGTTTATCTGAGCTATAGCCAAAGTCAAGATGTTGGTTAATTACATATAAAGACATATAGCAGGAGTGAGAAATGTGTTAATGCCATACTCTGCTTTGAACTTTGCACAGGCTTCCAGAAAACCCTTCCTAATTTGCAGTTAAATATTAGCAGTGATTTGGATTTCAGCATCAAACCACTTGAAAATACTTTCTGTAATGCTTAGAATTGGTGAGTTACTTATCTAATAGACTGAATGGTAGTACAGGGAAAAATAACATTAATGCATAAAAACTATTAGATATTTCACATGATAGCAAAATGGGTTGATGCTTGCTTTCTTTGTTATATACCCATGCCCATACGCATGCACAGCTTTGTTTTGCTTTGAAACATTTATTTTTAATTTTTAGAAAAAGTGAGCTATGCAGACACCATTTTACATTGAAGTAAATTGTCCCATCTTCCAATGTTTTCATGCCTCTCTTCTAGAAATATTTGGCTTGCCATTTCTAAAAGTAAAATATGTATTTCAATTGTTCACATACTTAATTTAATTATTCATTACTATTTTAATTAATTATAATCCCAACACCATGGGATGAGACATCATCAATATACTGATGATACTCAGCTTTATATTATATTTCCATAGCTGGTGATCAAATGATGCTGTAACTGCCCTTTTGTGGTTCCTGGAGGCTGTGGGGACCTGGATGGGGGACAACAGCACTGATGGGATTCAAAAATTTTTACTACCAGTTCTGTGGGTGAGGCTTGGTGGCATGGTGTGGCTTGGTGGGTGTGGCTTGGTGGGCATGGCAGGGAAAGGATACTGCAAAATCCCCACTCCCTCCGATCAGCTGGGACTCGTGAGGCAGAGAATAGATGGGGCGGGGCCAGCCAGAGGTAGTATTTACTGGTTCTCTGAACTACTCAAAATTTTCACTACCAGTTCTCCAGAACTGATCAGAACCTGCTGAAACCCACCTCTGGACAACAGGCTTCAACTGAACCCTGGTAAAACAGAGTGACTGTGGGTATGCAGAGCCTTGGGATCTGGAGGTTTATCATCTTTAGTTCTGGATGGGGTGACACTACCCAGTAGCCCCATGTAGAGCATGTTGCAATAATCCAGCTGGGATTGGATTATGAGTGACGGAGTGCAGTGTCTCACGATCCAGAAGAGGATGCAATTGGTATAGTACATGAAGTTGTGTGAAGGCTCTTGTCGCCACAAATGCTACCTGATCTTTAAGCAGGAATCGTGAATCTAGGAGAACCCCACAATTTGCACATTGGCTCTTCCAGGGTGCTTAATACCCCTGCCAAATCTATGTGCATTTCTATGACATGACAACCCCATCCTCTGCACCATGGGTGTCAAACTCACCACGTCATACTTCTATCACGTGATGCTGCAAGACCAAGAAAAGCAGAGTACACATTGAGAGCCAATGTGGTATAGGAGTTAACTAGGATTTAAGATAGGAAGACAGAAGTTCAAGTCCATCCTCAACCACAGATGATTCTCAGACAGCTACTTGACAGTGCACACACAGTGGGCCAATGATATGTTGTTCTAGGTATATTTTAGCTCAGAACAGATCTAGGACAGGGTAGACCTTCAAGAAAAGGAGCTGGAAAGAAAGAAGAGCTGAGAAAAATAAGATTTTTCATTACCCATCACTAAGGCTTGATAGCACAGAACAGGACACAAGCCACAACTATTACTGAACTGCCTCCCTGGCCAGTGGGGAAGAACCTAATGAACTTTGCTAATAGTTTCCTGGCACAAGTGCTTCTGGGATAGCAGGAAGTTCCTGAAGAAGTGAGTGGGGAATTTGCATTCCCCAAACAAAGACTTTTGACCCAGTTAGTGTGATTGTAGATTACCAGAACTGCTGGTAAGAAGGTGTGACTAGGTTAAGCATGTGGATGGGACAGGGCCACTAGCTTTCAATCCAACCCAACACAGCTCATGGGGTTATTCTTATGGAGAAAAATTGCAGAAAGGAGTACTATAAATAGCTCCTTGGGCTTCTGTAAGAAAGGCAACATTCTGTAAGAAAGGCAATATGGAAATCTAATCTCTCTCTCTCTCTCTCTCTCTCTCTCTCTCTCTCTCTCTCTCTCTCTCTCTCTCTCTGTGTGTGTGTGTGTGTGTGTGTGTGTGTGTGTGTGTGTGTGTGTGTAAAACAATAGATAACAGAAGGGAATAACAGAAGACTGCTGAAAGGATTTGAATGGCAGGAACTATATGCCGTGGTCTTGATCCACTGGCCCACATTTACAATTTTCTACATAATTTAGAAACCAAGGCAGAAACCATGGTTAGATTTAGATTTGTTTAAAAAATGGAGTCTCTCTTTCTTACATCTACCAAATGAACACAGAAACACATTTTCTATACCTGATAAAATAACTGTCATGCAATCTCATGAGAAAATGGTCATTTTTCACCAAGAGACCAAAGGTCACCAAGAGACCAAAGGTCATATTAAGATGTTGTAATTTTGTGATTTCTTGTCTAGCTTATGAGATACATTATTTTTCAAAATTCTGCAAGAGAAATGGAACAGTCAGTCTTGCATAGCTTAAAGAGAACTGCCCTTAAAGAGAACTGCCCTTAGGCTGGAGAAAACTGGAATACTTCCAGGGAAATAAAATATTATTCAGTTGCCTTTCCTTGTATACAAATTTTTGTATAGAGCTTAGACAACTTTCTCTTACATTTGTTACATGTCCCGTTTTTCCATCAATATTGGTCTTTTCTTTTACCAACAAAATAGCATAAGGTAGTAAATAGTTGGCAATACAAAGAGCCATCTGCTTGGAACCAGTACCTTACTTCAATTCTCTGTCCCATTCCTTTTAGGTCCCTTATTATTCTGCACTGCACTGCAAAATATGGCAGGCATTGTGTTGGTGAAAGCAACCATTTTCTCAGTCAAAAAGCTCATTTCTCTTATGTAGTAATCAACACAGATTTCTCAGGAGCTGCTTTGAGGAATTAATTTCATAATTCTCAATTTATATCCCACCTTTAATATATATTTTTTCAAATAACTCAAGGCAGCAAACATATCCAACACATCTTCCTCCTTCTATTTTCCCCACAACAACAATCCTGTTGGGGATTGGGCTGAGAGAGAGTGACTGGCCCAAAGACACTCAGCTGGAATTCATGGCTAAGGTGAGACTTGAACTCACAGTTTCTTGCTTTCTAGCCTAGTGCCCTAACCAGTAAGTGGCTCTCTTTTTGGATTGCATTGTCAAAAGCCTAATTGGAAGGACACAAAGGCATGTTATGAAAAGACATATGGATCAGATGCCCCAGGTATCAGATAACTGTCTCAGATTCAGAGGTAATCTAAAACAGGAGCTTCTAGGCAGTTATTCAAGAAACAGTACAGTCAATCTGAAATATATTTGTAAATAGAGGAACTTGTTTTTTCGCAAAGATTACTTACTCCCCTTTAACCCCACTTATTTCTAGAGACATTTTTGCTAGATATTCAGGAAATCATAGGTGGGTGGGTCGATGGAAGGAGAAACCTCAGAAGAACTACCTCAAGAATTACAGCTGAGCAGAGAAGAAAGTGTATACTGTATTTTGTAATTTTTCAGCAGACCATTACAGACACCTGGTGGCTATTCAGACAATTACATGTGGCAGAATAAAACTATTTCATATTCATCTATATTTTGAATTAATAGCTATATTAAAATGGGTGGGTTAGGTCGCCCAAAGATAACAAGGTTGCCACCTAGCTAAACAAAATATGTCCATACTGATTTCTACTTCTGGACCAGAACATAAATTTAAGGAAATCAATTGGTGATATTCTTCATGGCTAGAGCTATGCATGCCTCCTGCCAATTGTTGAAGTGCCAGTTCCTGCTACAAGAGCAAAGAGCTACCAGGGCCCTATCTCTAACATTTAGCTTCTTTTTCTTTAAGAGTTCTCTGGTTTTGGTTTTTTCCAAAGATATGTAAAGAAATACGTAGTTCATGCTCTACTGAAATGCTCAGTAAGGAAGTATTTTCTTATGGTTGCATTTTAAGAGTTTGCAATTCTTCAAACATTTTATCTATTCTTATTTAATAAACTTGGCAATGCCTCAGCAAGGTTTTATTTATTTATTTACTTTATCAAATTCTGAAACCATTCATCTCTCACACAGAAGGACTCTGGGCAGTGTATATGGACTGATTTGAGTTTTGTGCCCTTTTGCTTTGAAGGGTAATCACTGTTACCTCCAAGTCCCAACTCCATGGGATTTAAGCTACTGCAATTATGAAAACAAGAGGACTTCCAAATAATTCTGAGGTGAGGTGGGGGGGGGAGCAGTCATTTTGCAAATGCCAAGAAAAAGAGTGCACCAGCATGCCTACCATCCCTGTCCTAATATTCCTTTTTACTTACTCTTGTCATGTATTCAAATTATGTTTATAGTTTTACCTGTTATCTTATATATGCTTGACAAAATAAACTTATGACTTATGAAAAAAAAGCAAACGAGCAGCAAAGATTAAAAATAACTGAAGAAGTCTCAGTGGGAAAGCAAAGCATGTACCCTAAATTAAAATAGTTTAAAGATTAGCCATTTCTAAGGAGGGGCTACTTTGTGAATTTTATTTTATTTTTTTTATACTGAAAGACACAAGGTTTTTCACTGTTTTCTTTGTTTTCTGGCCACTTACCTCTTTCTCTCCCATCATCTCAGTCCACATTGTTTCTGTTTCTGTTTCTCTCTTTCGCTCTCTCTCTCTCTCTCTCCCCTCCCTTCCCACAGCATCTACCCCTCCCTTTTAATCCTGGGTTTCTTCTTCTTTCTTTTTTGTTGTTTCGGCTGGAAAAAGATGTATGTAGGTGCACGTGTGTATGTATGTGCATTTACATTTATGTGTCTGAGAATGATTTGTGGGCACTGAAAGGGAGAAGGGTTGGCATAGATAGGTGGAATCAATTTTACCTTTAATTGATAATTATACATTGTTAATACTGTTTTTTTAAGCACAGCCTCTAGTAGGTATATATGTATACATGTAGTTATGTGTATACATACATGCATACATATGCACCTATAAGTATATGCAGTTTATATATGTGTGTCTGCATGTGCATAGTAATACTGGTAGTCCTCATAATTGAACCCAAATTTTCTGTTGGTAATTGAGACAGTTAAGTGAGTTTTGCCTCATTTTATGACCTTCCTTGACACAGTTGTTAAACACTGAATCACTGCAGTTCTAAGTTAGTAACACAGTTGTTAAGTGAATCTGGATTCCCCATTGACTTATCAAAAGGTACAAAATGACCCTGGAACATTGTAACCCTTATAAATCTGAGCCAGTTGACTTTGAGTGGTCACTGAAAGAAAGACTGTAAGGTGAGAATTACCTGTATCCATGCACATTTACATTCTTTTTAAGATTGAGGAGAATGTTTAGTTCACAAGTGAAGCTTTGTATTATATAGAATTTTCTGTCTGTTTATAATTTTTTTTACCCATTCCTTTCAGAGATCTTAAAATTAGGCTTCACTTCTCTTTTGTAGGACATGCTATGAACTACTTAATGGATTACTTACTAATTAATTACTTTCTAATGTAGACTTCTGTGTTGGTGAAAATGGCTCTTTGGGAACCCATCCAATTCTGTAATTGCAAATTCCATTATTTCTGTGTTTCTTGCTCCTTTCTGATGATGACTTTCTGATGAGGGACTTGCTCTGAACCCTTTATCTTAAAAAAACACCCAGTGGATAATTAAGCAACTCATTGGAAAAATATCAAATCCCTTCTAAAGGAATTGAACAATGCAACTGACAGCACTCTGAAGATCTTGGCTTGGCAGCTAACCAGGGTGAGAAAGAGTTTGTCAGATCATTCATGAACTGGCAGAGACATGGTAACAAGGTCAGCCAATGAATAGGCATAGCAACTAATTCAGCCAATGGGAGCTGAAACAGTTTGGAGGCTGGGCGTGGCTCAGCTCTGTGCTGTGCTGAGAAATGAAACTGAAACCAATGTGTGAACTTGTCTGCTTATCTGAGCTGAAATGAAACTTGTTCTCTGCTGTTGGTATTGTACATATATTCTTATATATAAAGAAGTTTCTTATTTAAATCAATCCTGCTAAATCAGTTTACCTGTATGTGCTTTCTGGATTTAATTTCTGCAACAAATTCTGACAGGGTTAACGCTTAGATGGGAGAGTACCAAGGATTACCAGCCCTTCAGATAACATTAGGAGGTGAAAAAAACTTTCCAGAAGAAAGCAGTGGTAAATGTTACCTTTGTTATATGGATGTGGATATGAAGTCATCAAGCATCAAACTCAGTCAGGAGGAGTTTTGCCCCATGTTACCTTTCTTGCCACAGTAAAGTGAAACATTGCTCTGATAAAGTCAGTGACCCAGTTGTTAAGTGAATCTGGCTTTCCCACTGTCTTTGCTTGTCAAAAGGTCACAAAAGGTAATCACATGGACACTGTGATCATCATAAATACATACCAGTTGCCAAACATCCAAATTTTAATTGTGTGACCATAGGGATGCTGCAATGGTCTTAAGAGTGAAAAACATTTATAAGTAACTTTTTTCAGTGCCATTGTAACTTTGAATGGTCACTAAACAGATGGTTGTAAGTCAATGACTACCTGTAATGACATCCTTGATGTTTCCAACATATGTGCATTTATACAAAAACAGTAGCATTTGTACTGTTTTTATAGATTTATAATTGATATTGGCAATTTGGTCATTAAGTGAAGTGGTCTTTAAGTGAAACCATGGTTGTGCTTATGATCTTACTTCAGTTTTCCTTTGCTTTAAAGACTGAGAGGGTTGTAAATGCGTGGACTGGTTTCAAGATTAATTTTTTTATCGCTGTGAAAACTGCAAATAGTCACTGTACAAGACAGACAATAAACAAGGACTACCTACATTCATGGACAAGGCAATGAGTACTAATGTTCTTTTACTAGCCCATTGAAGGTACAGGTATTCCTCGCTTAATGACACTAATTGGGACCAACAACTCCATTGCTAAGCGAAGTGGTCCTTAAACAAGACGTCACATGACCACAACCTGTGACTACCTGCCACTTTCCTTATTGACTTTGCTTGTCGGAATCCAACTAGGAAGATTGCAAATGGTGATCACATGACCTCATGCTACCACAAATGCTGGTGGTAGCCAAGCTCTCAAACGGCTGAAGATAGCTCAACCAGCTGAAAAGCCTGTTATTAACATCCAGCTGTCTGCAATTACACCAGTTCAAGGCTCAAGGTTTCCATCCTTTCTAAGGTAGATAAGTTGAGGACCCAGTTTGTGGGGGCAATAAGATGACTTTGTATAAAAAAAATATATACAAAAGTATGAAGGCTATTGCTTAACGCCTTGTAAGCCACCCTGAGTCTCCAGAGAAGGGCGGCATATAAATCTAATTAAAAAAAAATTGGGACAGTAATCACTGGGAGACCGATGGTTGTTGGTGCAAGGACCACGTTGTAAGTCATTTTTTTCAGTGCCATCATAACTTCAAACAGTCAGAGGTAAGTTGGAAGAGCTGAACAAACAGGCGGGAGGAACAGGCGGGAGGAACAGGGTCCGACTCAACCCTGCCAAGACGGAGTGGCTGTGGGTACCGGCATCTCAGTTCCAAGGGAATATTCCATCTTTGGTCATAGGGGGAGAGGTGTTGCCCCCTGTGGATAGGGTGCGCAACTTAGGTGTCCTCCTGGATGCATGGTTGACCTTAGAAAACCATGTTACAACCGTGACCAGGGGGGCATTTGTGCCCCTACCTGGACCGAGATGCCTTATGCACTTGTCACCTCCTGGTGACAAGTGGGATCGACTATTACAACACTCTCTACATGGGGCTACCTTTGAAAACCACTCGGAGGCTTCAGCTGGTGCAGAATGCGGCTGCGCAGGTAGTGATGAAAGTGTCCCGATGCTCCCATGTCACACCCCTCCTGCGTGAGCTGCATTCCGGTTGCTCTCTGGGTGAGGTTCAAGGTGTTGGTGATCACCTATAAAGCCCTAAATGGCTTAGGTCCAGGATATTTGGCGGAACACCTGGGGCCAGCAACAGCTCCCCATCGCTCGGTGCGCTCACATAGAGAGGGCCTACTTGGGGTCCCATTGGCCAGGCAATGTTGGCTGACGGCCCCTAGGGAGTGAGCCTTCTCTGTAGGTGCACTTACCCTCTGGAATTAGCTCCCCTTGGAGCTCCGGGTAGCCCCCAATCTTCACTCCTTCCACCGTGACCTTAAAACATGGTTGTTTCGCCAGGCTGGCCTGGACTGAATGGAGTTTTAATGAGAATTTTAGTTTTTAGTGTCTGAATTTTAATCTGGACTGGTGTTTTATTGTTGTGAGCCGCCCTGAGTCCTCATGGAGAAAGGGCAGCATATAAGTACGATTATAAATAAATATAAAATAAATATAAACCGCTTCAGAAATAAACAATCCTCTCTTCTTGGAAAGAAAGTTGCTTGAAACCTCACTTCAATACTTAATTGCATGTGTTAATGCTAACTTTTCATGGGAAAAGATTGATGTAGCACAGTGTTTCCCAAACTTTTGACATATGTGTACCCCTTCTATAATTGCTGAGTAACGCTGAGTACCCCTCATAAAAAACATATGCTTTAATAAAAATCAAAATATATTGATTATATATATATAATCAAAATCAGTGGAACTTACTAAAGCACGATAATAGGCGCCCGGAACTAACTATTAAAGAAGTAAGTTGTTTCTATAACAAAGTGCAGTATATTCACACTGTGTCACGCCGCACAAGACTGTATAACCGTTAGATAACACTGCAATTCTCCGGCTTTTAAACAGCTCCGAGGCTCAACGTTAACTGTTAATGTTCCCGCAGTTTAAAAATGGCTGAACCAGAGCTACGCGAAGGATGCGCAGAAGTTCCCGCCATAATGAGTTGCAATACGATGTATGATGGCCCCAGTTCCCGTGTAAAAACTGTGATACGCGCCTATTTTTATTTTTTTTTTGTTCTGTGGGTGCAGCTAAGCACGGTGCAGTGGATATTCCCACGTGATCCCCACTAAACTCCGGTGCAACACATACCCCCACCAAACCCTTCCCGTACCCCTGGGGGTACGCGTACCACACTTTGGGAAACACTGATGTAGCATTATACTGATTTTGTAAAATTTTAGTCACTTAAAAATATATGTTCTAATTTGATGGGAAGAGGCATTTTCCACATCGGAAAGTATTTTGTAATGCTGACATTGTGATGAAAGACTTCGGCAGTTGGTGGTATAGCAAAATAAATAAAAAAACAACACAGCATTTCAAAGCCATAGGCCCAAATGAACTCTTAATTACCTTTAAAAAACTATAAAAGTAATTTCGGTGCCTACATTTCTCCATGTGCAGATATAGAAGGAATCCTCAGTATTCCTCGTGAGCTTAAGGATAAGTTAGACAAAAGTGTTTTATCTCATAAATCTTGGCGTGCTTGATAAACAGATCCCATTAAATTGAGATTAAGACTTTGGCTGCACTATCAAACCAAACAGGAGCCTTGGTGGTGCAGGGGACTAAAGTGTTATTAAAGTAGCACTTAGCTGCCAGCTGCCTGCATTTAGTGCAAGTTCAAATCTCACCAGGCTCAAGGTTGACTCAGCCTTCCATCCTTCCGAGGTAGGTAAAATGAGGACCCAGGTTGTGGGGGCAATAAGCTGACTTTGTATAAAAAATAACACCGCTTAGGGGCGGCCAAAAGCCCTACTAAGCAGGTATATACAAAAGTATGAAGGCTATTCCTTAACACATTTTAAACCACCCTGAGTCTCCAGAGAAGGGCAGCATATAAATTGAACCAATAAATAAATAAATAAACAGAAGGGACGTGTACTACCGGTACCTCTCAGGATTGGTGTTAGCATTACTTGTCAGGGAGTAGCAAGGTCTTTGAAGCAGTAGCACCAGCAGAAAGGTCCAAGAGGGCTCCGACTGAAGTCAGCAGCCTCTTGACACATTGCAATACAAGTCACATTCCCAACACATCCCCATATACCTCAGGGGGGGCAGAGTCTGTGACCCAATGCTGTTTTATCCTTCTGCAAAAGCTGGAAGCAACTATGGACATTGCTATTTTGAATCCAGAGAAAGATGGGTGAACTTAAAAATAAACTATGGCCTATGTATGCTGTAATGCCTAACAGTCACACACATTTATAAATATGGGGAGGTGCAGTTTACAGCAAAGTTTTGCCGGGTGTTCCTAAAGCTCCTTAAGGTTCAGTCTTGAGATGTACATCTTCTGTAATTCCTATATAATAGTTTAAAGATGCCTAAAATTGTTGATAAAATTATGGGCTTAATACATTTTTTGCATCTGCAATGGCACAACCCCACCAGTGGTAGAATTCAGATTTTTTTTACTTCTGTGAGCATGGCTTGGTGGGTGTGGTGTGGTTTGGTGGGCATGGCAGGGGAAGGATACTGCAAAATCCTCATTCCCTCCCCACTCCTGGGGGAAGGATATTGCAAAATCTCCATTCCCACCCCACTCTGGGACCAGCCAGAGGTGGTATTTGCTGGTTCTCCGAACTACTCAAAATTTCTGCTACCAGTTCTCAAGAACCTGTCAGAACCTGCTAAATAGCACCCCTGAACCCCACTCATAAAGCAGCAATTAAAATACTTGCATGATTTGGGCAAAGAAGACAAGTCAGTTATATTCATTGGCAAAATGAATTAACTGAAACATCAGTATAAAACAGAACTAAAAAACACAAGTTTACCAATAAGTTACTTCATGTTTCTACATCAAAACAAACATTCTACATATTGTAATAACAAAGAGCAGAATACTTTTACATATATTAACGTTACCAAAAGGGATGCTGTTTGCACAGCATTTTCAGATTTAGTTAACATCAGGACAAGATCAATCTGCTTCAGTTCACAGGAGGAATCTTGCTTTTTGTGTGTGAGTGTGCACCCCAATAGGTAAACAGATGGTATTTTGTATTATGTTGCCACTTTAGCTTCGTGCTTACTTTAGATAGAAATCACACATAAAGTTAATGAGATAAAAATCATTTATATCACAGCTACCATAATGCGTGTGAATTTCTCTTCCCAGACATCTTGATAATTATTCCCTAGGCCATTTGGAGGCAACAGATTATTTGCCGTAGCCTTAATAAATAATTTGTTGCATCCAAATGGGAAATAGTTTTCAAGCAGTGTTATAGAGGAATCCGAAATTCTCTGGAAGCTTTATCAATTAGAAAACAGACATACTTCCCAAAGTTGCCAACCATTACACAACCTTTCCTGTGGCTTGCAACTACAAGAGATTGGATGACATAAAGTCATACACTGAATTGTGTAGCATTATAATATAACCAATAAACCAGCGTTTCTCGTTCTTGGCAACTTGAAGATTATGTGGATTTAGACTTCCAGAAATCCTCAGCCAGTTGAAGCCCACATATCTCCAAGCTGCCAATGTTGAGAAACACTGCTATACACTATTTCATTTAGGGTTTGTGTGAATCGGGAACTGGCCACCTCAGAATATGAACCCAGAATCTTCTGCCATGTGCAAGATACTACCAACAAGGATTCCTTCACAGAAGAGGAAATGTGAAGATAATTCACTGAAGACAGAAAGTTCAAAAATCCCCCCTATTTTATGTACATTATTTATGGAGGGTTTGATATGAGGGGGGGGGGAATAATTATTGGGATAATTACAGGCATGAGAAATCAAGGATCAGATTACAGTAAATTGAGTAGTTTTACATACAGAACTCAGCAATATGCTACAATACGGGTTTTAACAAACGTGTTTGCTTCACCTAAAATGAGATTGTGCCAGTTGATGGGTGAATTCAGTTGCAACTGAATTATCTTCTTAAATGTTAACTTTTGTTCAGGTATATAGACTCCAGCTCATGTTATTTCAGTGGTAGTAGTTGCTGAAGGCATGCAAAATATACAGCAGTGTAGTGATGAAGGCAAACAACTGAAAAAAGGGGGAAAATGGCAACATTATTATTTCCATTCCCTAAGCAAGTTAGCATATCAGACTAGGAATACTTCTAAATTCAGTTTCAAAAGCAGTTCCAAATGAGTCAAGAACTAACCTCACACCTGTTTCAGCTACCCAGCTTGCTGGGTTGTTGAAGGATAAAATGAAGGTGAAGAAAATCTGAGACAACACAGTAGAAACCAGTTTTGTCACATAGTTTCTAACTTTCCAGGCTCTTGGCCTCCAAAGGTGTTAGCATACAACTTCTGTTTTTGTAATGGCATGTGAGCTGTAGTCCCTCCTTCCAAAAAAACCCAGGTGTCAAAGAGCAGGCCTTCCTAATGAACCATGAGCTTCTTTGTATACCTGTTTGGCTTGGGAAGCAGATTAAATTTACCATTAACCAAAAGGAACATATGGGATGAACAAACCATTTTACGCTGGGAATGTTTCTCTGATGCTCAGGGCTTTGTCCTCCCCAGCACTTAGGCTACTAGTTCTCTTGTTGAGTTAAACTCCTACAGTCGGATGGAGTAGTTTAACTTGCAAGTCCATTACACTGTTTACACTCAAAACCTCCTAATCTCTATCCTAGAATAATTATTTTGTTTATTAATTGGAGAATGTATAGAACATTTGACAAGTCTATATATTTTATCAACTCTTGCTCTGTATTTTCATGTAGCCTACAACCCTATGCCAAAGGAAAGGGAAGGCTTCTTCTATAGAAAAGTGCTCTTCATTATAAATCCAATACTGAATAGATAGGGTTAGACATGCTTGACCCATAAAACAGGCCATGTGCTATGTGAAAGTTAATACTGCTTTACAATAGGCCTTTGTGCATACTTGAGCCATTAAGAATTACATTTGGCCTTTGATGTGCAGGGCTTGTATTCCAAAAGGTAACAACTGGAGCCAAACCAAAAGTAAATTTACAACATTATAATATAGTTTAATTTAATTTACTCAAATTAGGTGGTATTTCATCGGGGGGTTCACAGTATAATAAAAATGATTTAAAAAATCAAAAGAAGGAAGGAAGGAAGGAAGGAAGGAAGGAAGGAAGGAAGGAGAAAGAGATGTACATATATTATAAAAATAATATGATTAAGTTTAACCTTTATGTCATTTCAACAAATTTCCATTGGTAATTTCATCAACTTTCATCTTAAGAGGAATACTTTGGGAGATTTACAAATATTTTTTTGTACATATGTCAAGCTTTAAGTCAATTTAAATGTCCCCGTTGTGGATTTGTGTGTTGTTTTCCAAAGAAAAACTACTTTTTACCCAGTATTGGGTAATTTATCCAGGTTCATTAAGCAGCGATTTAATGCAAAAAACAGTTCAGAACAAAGATTATCTAGCTTGTGACCTATGAGTTGAGTTGTCCCAAAGATGCTTTTTTTCAGGAGGCAACTAGACTTCCTTGTTTTTTCTTTGAAGACATTTCACTTCTCATCCAAGAAGTTTCTTCAGTTTTACAGGATAGTGGGGAATGGAAGGATTCCACTATCCTGTCACAGCTGAAGAAACTTCTTGACTGAGAATCTCTACAGACTATGAGTTGAGTTGTGTCTGTTAAGAACTTCCTTACAGTGGCTGGACTTAAGACTTAGTACTTTCTTCATAAAAACAGCAAAGCATGTATTTAAGTGAAAGAGTATTATGATGGGAAACAGATGAAGTATCTGAGTGGGTAAAGGAACACTTTTTGAAATGTTGATCCTAGCAACACTTCTATTTGCTATTGAAAGTAGCATTGCTATTCTCCTGATCGTCAGAACGGTAGTCAGACGCTGTGGGCTATGCTCGTAGATACAGCCATGACCGAGCCTACACTATTTGCATAACTCTGCCCCCTGCCTTCATTCCCCAGTGTTTCGGCTCGGTCTTCAGCACGACGGATGTGTTTTCCTGTTCTCCGTGACAATTGTCTCCCTTTGGCTTCTATTCTTTGGACTTTAAGTAAGACTTTGTATTTTTTTTTTTCCCTTAGTTTCGTTACCGGCGTGAAGGGTCCTTACCTGATACCGCCGAAGGCCGTTCGTCGGCGGGACTGCCGGCTGGCAGGTCCTGGGAGAGGGCGATTATACTTTTGATTATTTTTCCTGTTTTCGCGCCCTCTTTTGTTTCTGGCGGAGGTTTGAGCCAGGAAACGCTGCGTTTAGCGGCTTTCTGCCTAGTAGCACTTCAGCGCTAAATCGGCTTCTCTCCCGGCGCCTCAGCGCTAAATCGGCTTCTCTCCCGGCGCCTCATTTGTGGCCGTTTTTTTGCCGCCGTTTTTCTCCCTCAGCGGTTCTGTTGCCCTAGTAGCGCTGTTGCCGCCTTTAACCTGTTGGTTGGCGGGTTGGGGGCTATTATCGGCATTTTTTTCGCCTTGCCCATAGACTCTCCCTGATTATTGCCGCCTCAGACGTCTAACGCCTCCAGCTCTCATTTGGCGCCAAATTGAATCCGGACGCCTCGCAAAGCTATTAGAGCTTACGCCCGCCATTTTGAAATATATTTTTTTGTCGGCGGCCATTTGCAATGGTGGATTCATCGAGGAAGGGGCGGTCTAAATCCAAGGCCAGTTCTCGGTCCGTTACACAACAAAATAATCCTGGGGAGGGTCCTTCATCGAATCCTCCAATTTCAAATACTCAATCACGGGATGAGAGCAGGCGCCATAAGGCGTTGGAGAAGGTGATCCACAAGGCGCAGCGTAAACAGGTGCCAACATCCCATTGCGCGCCTCCTCCTTCTCAGCAAGTTACTTCTGGCAGAGACTTGTCTCCTGACCGGCCCGTTCCTTGTGGCCCGGCCCTGCCCCCAGGGAGCGAACCTCTTTTCCAGACCCTCCCTGAATCGATTGTCACAGGGACCCTCCCTTCTGGGCCAACTCCGCAAGTTCCTACGACCACGTCGGGCCCACAGCCTCTGATCGGAACTCAGCCTCCATCTGTGCAGGCTCCCTTAGAGGCTAGACAGGATCTGGCGGCTCAACCTCAGATTTTACAGCCCTCTCTACAGACTATTGTAGCGCAGGCTATTCAGCAGGGGATTGCGCAGGGCATCCAACAGTGCATGCTTCCTTTAGCTCCACACCTGGTCCATCCTCAGATGGCTTCTAATCTCACCCAGCCTCCTCCGCCACCCCCTGCCCATCAGGCCTCTTATCAGGTGGCCCACGCTGACGACCTATCTGATATCGGAGAGGATTCCTATGAGCCCGCAGCTGGGGCTTCTGGTTCTGAGGTTGAGGAAGGAGAGCTGGTCAGAGATGAGGACCTCTCAGATGACGAAGGCCTCTCTCCGGACCAACCTGCCTTTATTGGGCTCTTCAAGCCACATCTTTTCCGTTCCCTTCTCTTCAAGGCGTTGGCAGTTACCAGATTGGGTGGTTCCTCGGCTGGAACTCCTCAGACATCTGCTTCTGGTTCTACAGCTGTACCTATTGATCTCTTTGCGGAACCTGCTGTCCAACAGGACTCGATTCCAGCTCCCAAATTGTTTACCGATGTCATTGTTCGTCAATGGTCTCTGCCAGGGGCAGGTCCTGCTCCTAACACCCTTGACAAGCGCCTTTATCCTTCTGCTCCGGCTCTGGCAACTCTTTTACAGGTCCCTTCGGTGGACGCCCCTGTGGCGGCACTGGCCTCCTCTTCTCGGGTGGCCGTCCCTTCGGAAGATCTTTTGCGTCCCGAGGATAAGAGAGCTGAAAAAACCTTGATCAAGGCGCATCAATCAGTGGCATGGGCAGTTCGTACCTCAACTTCTGCTTCGTTCTTTAATCGAGCGGCTTTGCTTTGGATTAAGCAACTTCAGGATCGTCTTCCGGCTTCGGATTCTCGTACGCATCAGGACCTTAACAAGATAGCGGCGGCACTGGAATATTCCGCCGATGCCACCTTGAACTCCGCCCGGTTTGCCGCCAAGACTATCGGTTCCACCATTACTTCTAGGCGTTTGCTGTGGCTTCGCCATTGGCAAGCGGATGCCCGCAGCAAATGGCAACTGGCATCTTCTGCGTACTCTCCGGACGCTCTCTTTGGGCCTCCCCTGGAGCCACTGCTTATAGAGACTAGAGACCGGCGTAAAATCTTGCCTTCCGTCTCTCGTAGGAGTGAGGCGCGTTATTCTCCTTATCCGCGCCCTCAGTCCTTTCGGTCCTCTGATGCCCGGTTTCAGCGGCCCTTTCGACCACGCAGTCAGCCCCAGGATTCGCAGGTCAGGCAACCTTCCCGCTTTGTGCCCAAACGTTCCTTTCGGGGTGGACGGGGATCTTCTTTCCGGCGCTCCAAGTGAGGACCTTTCTTCTTCTTCTCTTCCTATCGGTGGCCGATTGGCCCATTTTGCTTCCCAATGGTCTTTAATAACTTCTGACCATTGGGTTAGGGATACTATTCGTGAGGGTCTTTCTATTGAGTTCTCTTCCCCTCCTCCTTCCCTTTTTCTGTCCTGTCCGGTTTCTCGGGATCCGGAGAGGCTTGCCCTTATGGCAGAGGCCATCTCCCATCTTTTGGCAATTCACGCCATTCAGCCTGTACCTCCTGACCAGTGTGGGAAGGGGTTTTATTCCCGTTTGTTTTTGGTCCGTAAATCGTCGGGGGGCTGGCGCCCCATCCTTGACCTTAAATCTCTGAACCGGCATGTTAAATATCGCCGGTTCAAAATGCACACCCTCTCTTCGATCCTTGATTCTATCCGCCCTGGTGACTATCTTTCTTCTATTGATTTAACTGAGGCTTACCTTCACGTTACCATTCACCCGCATTTTCGTCAATTTCTTCGTTTCCACTATCGGGGGGCTCATTTCCAGTATTCTTCTCTTCCATTCGGATTGTCTTCGGCCCCTCGGGTTTTTTCCAAGATTATGGCAGCTCTTGTTGCCCATATTCGTTCTCTTCCCATTAGACTTCAATTTTATTTGGACGACATTTTGATTCAGTCTTCTTCCCTCTCTTCTGCTCGTCAGGATGTGACAACTACGATTCAAATTTTGGAGAACCACGGGTTCTCTATCAATTTCCCTAAGAGTCAACTTCTGCCCTCTACTCGCCTCCAGCACCTGGGGGCGATTATTGATACAGTGGCCTCCAAGGTTTCTCTCTCTCCGGATCGGGTCTCTAGTCTAACTTCTTTGGCTTCTCGTTGTGTTACGGACCAGCGTTCCACTGTTCTCTCCTTGTCACGTTTGTTAGGTAAGATGGTCTCGACTTTTGGCATTGTTCCTTGGTCCCGTCTTCACAGTCGAGACCTACAATGGTTCCTTCTTCCTTATCAGAAGGCTGGGTCCCATACCGACCATCAGATAGTGCAGTTGCCCCCTCGTGTCCTCCAGTCTCTAGCTTGGTGGACGTCAGAGTCGTTGTCCAAGCCTTCTTCCTTTAGGGAGCCTTCGAGGCTCCTGATCACGACGGATGCCAGCCTATTTGGCTGGGGAGCACATATGGGCTCTCATCTCGCCCAAGGTCAGTGGTCTTTAGTAGAGTCTCGTTTGAATATTAACATATTAGAGTTACGTGCCATTCATTTGGCCCTTCTTCACTTCCACGAGTTTGTTCAAAACCGGGATGTCCTTATTCTTACTGATAATGTAACAGCTAAGGCCCACATTAATAAGATGGGTGGCACTCATTCTCGTTCGTTGATGTTAGAACTTGCCTTGTTGGGTCACTGGGCTGAGACCCACCTCAAATCTATCCGGGCTGACCATATTTCCGGGGTAGCGAATTCTCAGGCGGATGCTCTTAGTAGGCATCGCTTGGATAATTCTGAATGGTCCCTTCCCCCGCTCGTCTTTCGGGATATAGTGCTTCGCTTTGGTCTCCCGACAGTTGATCTTTTTGCTTCTGCTTCTAACCACCTTCTTCCGCGGTATTTCTCCAGATATCAGGATCCCGGGGCAGAGGCAGTAGATGCCCTTCGTTCTTCTTGGCCAACCGGCCTGTTATATGCTTTCCCCCCCTTTCCTCTTATATCCAGGGTTCTTCGAAAGATGTTAGAAGAACGGGCGGAGCTCGTCTTGGTGGCTCCTTGCTGGCCTCGACGGCATTGGTTCGCGGACTTGATATCCCTATCAGTCGCTCCGTCCTGGACCATTCCCGACAACCAAATTATTCTACGGCAGGGGAACCTGCTGCATCCAGACCCGACATGGTTTCACTTAACCGTTTGGCGGTTGAGCGGACAATGCTGACTCAAGCCAGTGTTCCTGAGGAGGTCATTTCCATTCTTCAAGCTTCTCGCCGCCCTTCTACGAATAGAATTTACAATGCTACCTGGAAGGCATTCGTTACTTGGTGTCATAAAGTTGCTGTTCCTCCCCTTTCAGCCTCGATTCTTCATATTCTCTGTTTTCTTCTGGAGGGGTTTAAGCTCGGTTTAGCTCCCAACACCCTCCGGCGTCAAGTGGCAGCAATTTCTTCAGTCCTTACCTGCGACGCTTCGGGTCCTATTTCCCGGCATCCGATCATTCAACAATTTCTCCGGGGAGCTTCCAATCTCCGCCCACCTACGGTTCATAGATTCCCTTCATGGGATCTTAATAAAGTTCTCAATGCACTTACCTCTTCTCCGTTTGAACCTCTCCGGCTGGTGTCTCTCCGATTCCTCTCCTTTAAGGTGGCGTTCCTTGTCGCCATTTCATCTGCCCGTCGTATATCGGAACTGGCGGCACTTTCAATCCGAGCGGATCTCTGTATTTTTCATCGAGACCGGGTGGTACTTCGCCTGGACCCGGCTTTCATCCCGAAAGTGAACTCCTTGTTCCACCGTGCTCAGGAACTGGTCCTTCCTAATTTTTGCGCATCGCCTAATCATCGGCTGGAACGTAAGTGGCATACTCTGGACGTCAGACGTGCCCTAAAGATTTATATCGCCCGGACAGCATCTATTCGGAAAACTGAGTCACTTTTTGTTTCTTTCCAACCGTCGTCCATCGGAATGAAGGCCTCGGGTCCTATGTTGGGTCGCTGGATTCGAGCGGTTATCGCTACGGCATATCAACAACAGTCGCTTCCAGTTCCCCGAGGCGTTACAGCGCATTCAACTTGTAGCGCCGCGACTTCCGCTGCTTGGGCCACGCAAGCTCCGATCGAGGACGTCTGCAGGGCGGCTACATGGACAAGTATCACGCCCTTCATCCGACATTACAGGGTGGACACCTTCGCGTCGGCAGATGCGGCTTTCGGTCGCAGGGTCCTTCAGGCTGTCCTCCCGAGATGACTCCGCGGCCTCTCCTCTTCCCTCCCTGCTGGCGGACGGCTTTGGTATGTCCCACAGCGTCTGACTACCGTTCTGACGATCAGGAGAATGGACGTTGGTCTTACCTGATACGTCCTTTCTCTGAGAGTCACGAACGGTAGTCAGCCCCTCCCGGGAGAGGCCTGACTGGGGGGAGGGGTGAATAATCTTTTGTTTTGTTGTTACAGGAAGACACCTCAGCCTACACTTCCGCCCTCGCCGAAACACTGGGGAATGAAGGCAGGGGGCGGAGTTATGCAAATAGTGTAGGCTCGGTCATGGCTGTATCTACGAGCATAGCCCACAGCGTCTGACTACCGTTCGTGACTCTCAGAGAAAGGACGTATCAGGTAAGACCAACGTCCATTTTCATTCTGGTTCCAGCAATAAAATGTCACCAACAAGAACTGAAATGTGAGCTTTCAAACAGAACAGGTAGTTGCTCGGGTGATGTGAGGTTCTTACCGTGGCTGCAACATTGAGCTGATAATAGAGAGGAACAACGTCTGCTGGCACTTCCGTCTCTGAACGGATTGTTGCATTTGCCTGCAACACAGCAGCGCTCAGGTAAAAAATGCCTGTGGCTCCATGGTAAAGACTGTCCTAAAAGAAAAGAGACGTAGATATGGACAGTGTTAAAAAACAAGAAGGAAATGTGGAATCCTTCAGGCTATATTCATTATTATGCAGAATTGCATATGAAGTACAGACCAAAGTCATTCTAGTAAGTAGCCTATTCACAATCTGGGAGTATTCACCCACTTCAAATCTCTTTAAGCTACAGGAGTTGTTGCCACCTTACCAGAATTTTCCAGGATTCAAAGTTTTTATGGAAGCCAAACAAGTAACTCAGGAGGAGCAGAAAGGAGATGACAAAGGAGCTGACCGAGACGTACATGACCCATCCTTGCAGCAAAGGGAAATACACTGTGGTAGCTGCTACAAGGATCCAAACCCAGCAGCCAAAGATCTGTCAGGGTGAAAAATGTTGAAATATAAATGTTTATCATTAAACTTTTTTACATTACAGATTGGTTTAGTCTCTGATTTATGCCTGTACTTATTTATTTGGTTGATTGGTTGATTTATACATTTCATTAAAATGTAACTCTGGAGCAGAAGGCTAAAGTACAAATAATACCACCATGTAAAATGATCTATCTTAAAACAGCACAGTAAACACACCGACAGCAACACATCCATGCACAAAATGTCCAACTGAAGCTTAATTGGACAAGTGTTTTATATTTGCACCAATCATTGTTGAACCAGTAACAGAGTTGGATGGTACCAGGAGGTCATCTAGTACAACCCCCTCCTCACTCAGGAGATCTATTCTCGGGATTCGAACCACCGAACTGCTAAACTTTCTGATCGAGAAGCTCAGTGTCTTAGCCACTGAACTACCTAGCCAGGCTAACCATCTCAAGGTCTGAAAACTGCATGTATATGAAACCAGTTCCAGCTGAGCACCTTTCTATACCCTCTTCCTTTTCTGGTATTATATTGGCTACATAAGGAATGATCCTCAGGAAGAATAAGTATTTATATTATTTAAATAATGAATTGTAAATATGTTTGAACTAGGCTGTTATGAAATATGCAACATCAGCAGGGTTTTTTCCCCCTAAGAAACTTCTAGTCCAAATTAAAAATAATTCCCTTGGATGAATAATACGTGCATATACTGTGGTTAATATGAAGTCGACAAAGTGCAAAAGCAGCAATAATTGTTCAAAGAGGGCACAAAAGAGAACCAGTCCTCATCTCTTTGTTTTTTCTTTGAACAAACAAAACTTTTTTTAAAAAAAGCTAAATCAGAACAAAATAAAACCAAATGCATGAGAGGAAAAAAATAAACTAGAGAATGACCACAGTGTATTTATATTACATGACTTCACATTAAATCCTAAGGAGAAATACTAATATTTTAAACAATGATATTCAATATTTCCATCCTGAACAACATATACAGTAGTACAAACTAAAATAATCCATTAAGAAAGCTGTTATTAAAAAAGTAAAACCTGAACACACCACTTGGGGGAAACCCAAAGGTGCTTTTTCAAGAGGCAACTGGACTTTTTGGTTTTTCTTTGAAGATGTCTCCCCACCATCCAGTCAGAGCTGAAGAAACTTCTTGGATGAGAAGTGAAACGTCTTCAAAGAAAAACCAGAATGTCCATTTGCCTGTTCAAAAAACCTTTGGGACAACCATGACCTGGATGACTGAGAATCTCCATAGACACTTGGGGGAAAGGGATTGCCTATTAAAACTGAATGTCTGTTAAATCCAATTTTAAATAAATGAATGTCACTAATTTATGTCACTTGCACCATTGAGTCATCACTTAAACAAGTGACATAAATGAATGTAAATTCCATTGAAACATCAATTATGCAATGGTATTGCATATTAATAGTCCAGTCTGCTTTGGAAATGAAAATGTGAAATAAACCTGAAATCTGAAGAAATGTGCAAAGTAAAATTTTGTCCATTACATCCAAATTCCGCTAAATGGAAGCCTGAGGAATTGAGACTTTCGCCCTGTAGCTAATATTTGGTGACCAAATATACTATATTTATTGGATTATACTTATTCTTCATTGTTTTGTCAGTGTTCTGTGCTGTGCTACTTTATCTGCCAAAGCAATTTCCAGAGGGTCAGTCTTATTATGGAAGTATCATGAAAAATCAGTAAATGACAAGTTGTGTACTTAATATTACTTTTACTGCTGCTGCTGCTGCTGCCACCAGAGCACTCTGTAAATAGCAAGTGGAGGGAATTGGGTCATTTTTAAAAGCTTGATATTTTTTGTCTGTTATTTATTTATTTGTATCCCACCTTTATTATTTTTACAAATAACAGCAGCAAACATATCCAACACAACTTCCTTCTCCTATTTTCCCTGCAAAAAACATTCTGAGGCGAGTTGGACTGAGAGATAGAGTGACTGACCCAGCTGGTTTTCATGGCTAAGGAAGGACTAGAATTCAGGGTCTCCCACTTTTAGCCCAGTGATTTAACCAGTAGGCCTAACTGGCTCTTACACAATAAAAAGCACGCAAAAAGTGGGATGCTTGGAAACAGAGCGGATGGCGTCCCATTGGTGCCCAAATACCTTTCATCTGTATGGAGAACTGATGCGGGTTGGAATCTTCATTTCCTTGCAAATGGGGCACTTAAAAATGAAGCGGATGGCTTTTCACTTTTCCTGGTGAAAAGTGTTCCAGTGGTAGCAGAAAGGAGTTTGTGGGGGAGGGAGAACAGGAGAAAGGCATCACAAACACTTTTCACACACAGAATGAAAGTTTCTGGGATCCGTGATCTCATGAGAGTTCAGGCACCCAGTCTCTGCAAAAGAGGATAGGTGCCTGAACTCGTGCGATATTACGGCACTCAGGAACTTCCACCAACTCTTCCTCTCCCTCAAAGGCACAGAAACCACGGCACAGAGGAGACAGACCTTGTAAGGTAAGTGAGTCTGGCATGGCGGGAAGGGAGGGGGAAGCATGAGCTAACTTATTGGGTTGGGAAGGCATTGGGGGCCTGTGCCATCACTAGCTCCCCCCCACCCATGGCCTTCCCCATCCTCATGTGCACTTAATGAACTGCGCATTTAATTAGTCAATGCATGAGTGAAAGG
The DNA here is from genome assembly GCA_030761175.1 of Masticophis lateralis. NCBI lineage: Eukaryota > Metazoa > Chordata > Lepidosauria > Squamata > Colubridae > Masticophis > Masticophis lateralis. The sequence goes on from JAUDYJ010000001.1 coordinate 41,162,293, forward strand.
CAGGGAGTGATCTTGTTTGAGGCACAAGATTCATTTCTACGAATCCTCACGGTACCAATGAAATGTTGACTGGCAGCCCCCAGGGGGAGAGCCTTCTCTGTGGGGGCACCTACCATCTGGAATGAGCTCCCACCGGAGATACGAAGGATCCCAGATCTGTGCATTTTCCGCCGTGCTCTCAAAACATTCTTTTTCCAACAGGCGGGCCTGGCCTAACTTTCCCTTTAAATTGTTTTTTAAATTTGTCCTAAATTGGGTGTTTTAAATTTGTTTATTGGGCCAAAATATTTATTGTATTCTAAATGTCTTTTAACATTCGTACTATATGTATTTCATCTTGACTGTTCACCACCCTGAGTCCTTCGGGAGTAGGGTGGTATATAAATTTAATAAAATAAATAAATAAATAAACAGGCAGGCTCCATTACATTCATTACTTCAGGACTACCTGTTCAAATTGACAAGGAATGGTATTTTGTAGTTGAAAAGAGTGGATATTTCTCATAGGTTTAAAGGTGTATATTAAAGCTATGTACCAGGGCAAGTTGCAATCAATTAATGTAGATACAGTTACTCATCCAAGGTCAACCACTCCCTTTCTCATTTAGGTTGAGGAATTCAACTATCTGATCTCTTAATATTGTTTATTTTATCTTGACACTGGAATGTGGAAACCGGAACTTGCAAGGCTCTACACTAATTTAACAGCAAATGTGTGCATTGGCTGAATATAGAATATATGATTAGAACATGAAGCTGGCAGTTACAACTCCAATCGCATTTGTTCTTTGTGAATTCGGTAGAAGGTTAGCTTCATGACTAATGGTCGAAATGTTTGGCTTGATCTCCTTGATTATGAACAGCAGGACAAATTATGAAAAAAAGCTGTTTGTCACAAATGTGTAAAAAGTTGCTTAAAATTGTAATATACTTTATTTTTTTCTAAAAATGGTAAGGCATCACAAATCTTTTATTAAAAAAACAATATGCATAATGATATTTAAAATGACTTATTCCATAGAAAGTAAAGCAGCTTTGCAAGTATATAAATAATTGTGCTAAACAAAGGGTGGTCTTAGCACCTTAAACAACAAAATCCCTCATCCTCATCATCGCCATCTGTCACCATATTCTAAGCAGCGGGACAATAGTACATTTTTAGTTCAGTTTTGTGCATATTTATTGTATTCAGTGAGGTTTCTCCTTTTAGAATTGCGATCTAAATAATCAATGTATTTCTTTAAAAATATAATATAATTATATTAGGCCCAGGGGTGAAATGTTCCCGGTTCAGACCAGATCGCCTGATCCAGTAGCGATGGCAGTGTGTGGTTTGGAGAACCAGTAGCAAAAATCCTTGCCCGCCCCCCCCTCCCATGCTCAGTTGAGCCGCACAATCATCAGAGGCTTTTTTTTTACTTTTAAAAGCATTTTTTCTACAACCTCTTCCGATGAAAAAAATGCTTTTAAAAGTAAAAAAAAAAAGCCTCTGATGATCGCGCGGCTCGGCTGGGATCATCAGAGGCTTTTCAAAGCATTTTTTTCTGCAACCTCTTGGCTGAAGAGGTGGTAAAAAAATGTTTTGAAAAGTCTCTGATGATCCCAGCTGAGTTCCCTGATCGGCAGAGAGGCATTTCTCTGACAATCCTAGCTGAGTTCCTGATCAGCAGAGGGGCTTTTCAAAGCATTAGAAAAAATGCTTTGAAAAGTTTTTTTTTAAAAAAAAGGTGGCCACGCCCACCCAGTCACATTACCCCACCACCACCAAGCCACACCCACAGAACCGGTAGTAACAGGTTTTACATTTCACCCCTGATTAGACCCAACTTATATTTCAATTCCAGTCTCACAAACAGCCTGCTTAACCCTTATCCATTTTTCATTCATCTTGATTGTGATTGTATTCAGAGGGAAGGGTTGACAAATGACATCATATACATCATTACATCAGTGCAAATGATGCTATGACATCATTGTGGCTTATGCTAGACCTGTGGCTGACTTAAAATTGCAATCCTATCTCTCCAGACAACAGTTGTATGTATACTTGCCTTTATGTGCAAGCTCTATGTATACATGCATAAAGTTGTGCTACGGATGCACCTACCTATAGTTCCCTGCTAAAGACATATGTTTCTAAGCTCTCATGCATAGGATTGTGTTACATAGGCACCTATACCACAAACCTAGCCAGATTCAGTATTATAATTGTTTTGGTGGATGTCACCCATAAGTGATATTGACTGCCTCTATTCCCTTTGTGTCTTCAATAAGCCATCTCAACAAATCCACATTAAAATAACAACTAAAAGACTTCCAGTTGATGTCACGGTAATATCAGACACAAAGGAATGGGTCTCCACATTCCCTGTGCTGAGTTCTTCCTATTTGTTGCCTCCTTAATACTAGACCCTAATAAAACAGATTCCTGGTGTTGATAATGTCCTAAATCCTGTCACTGGCTTCTGTATGTATATCAAAAAGAAAAAAAACCCTTGCTCAAAATCTTGAAGAAGTCAGTGTAAGCAAAATTTTATCTTGAATAGGAGCAGTGATTTGATATCTGATTCTGATCTGTATCGCACAAAACATCAACTTAGAATCAGAGATCTTTAAATGGGACTTCCTGAAATATTATATGTATAAAACTAGTCATTATTTAGAGAAAAGATTATGAATCAGACAAGGAAAAACACCTGTGATTACGTTTGGAGGCTATGAACAGATTGTGCACTTTAAGGGTCATTAATGGCCCTGCAATTCTCTTTGGCTGTCAGATTCTTGCATACCTTTTTCAGCATACTTTGTAAAGGTGTTTCCAGAAGTACCCAGCACTCCCACTTAATTTCCAAGAAAGAAAGAAAAACAAAAACTCCATCTGAAGATGTTGAACTCTTTTGATTACCCACCAACAGACACACACCCACTGAATGCCAGTGAGCAAGGATTACTGTCAAGAAAGTTAATGCTCCCCCTTGCTGAGAAATTATCAAACAGGTTCTTCAAGATGGAGAGTGTAGGAATATGCCTTGAAAACTAAAAGCATTCAAAATGAAACTTCCACATATTATTTTAAAAGCTATAATGTTATCTATCTACAGTATGTTGTTTTGTTGCTTGTAAATTGCAGGTTCTTTGCATAGAAAATACAGTTGCAACTATATTATAATTGTGGTTTCTATAAATTCTCAAAAAAAATATTAGATAGTGCAATATTCACATACACAAACACCATATTGCACAAAACTATATTCTAAACTGAACCAGCCAGGTCCAGGTTCAAGATGATGCTTAGCTATAGTATTACCAGTCATTTTTCTAAAGCCAATTTTACTTCCCAGACTTGTTACAGTAAATCAGGGTATGTAGCTTTGAACTCATAGAAGAAAGGCAGGATAAAAAGTCAATTAAGGGAACAATCTGCCTTCATTGAGCTACAGATAATTTTGTGTGCAGAATATTGTTGCTCTAGTGACATTGTCTAAGTTGCTTCTGGCCATAGACACACAAAAGTAAAGAAACGTTTGGGATCCAGATCCAGATGTGCTTGAATATTTTAAGGGACAGGAAGAATTTTTTAAAAAAAGAATTGGGGTAAAGAAAATCAAAAGGCATGTTCCTGTATTTCATCATAACTTTGATTCCCACATAAGCAGCCATATTCCAGTTTATATTTTGCTTTTGTCACGATATCCTTCATAAATAGCCTTCCTTGCCTTAACACTCAAAGAACTAAATATTTTAAAATATATGTATTGTGAAGAATTATGCAATTTAAATCAACCTCTTCCCATAGGCTTGTCATTCGTAGCAATTCACCAAACTTTCATGTTGCTCTCTCATGCAAACTGTCAATTGTGTCACTTGTGAAACTTATTGTGGAAAACAGAAACTCTCTTCCAATGAGCTGCCCATGTTTTACGCCTGAGCGCAACCACTGTTATTACAGTCATTGGGCTCTCCTGTGCCACCATGGATGTGAAGATGCATTGCCCACATTGAGGAATGGTTTCCGGAGCAATATTGCAAAGAAGGCATTAACTAACATGCTATTGTTTTCTTGCTTGCATCAATTTTTATTATAAGCCCTGAGTCCCACTAGATAAGCCAGACAAAAACATCAACTCCACAAGAAGACTAAAACTGCTTTTATTAAGATTCACCATGATAACAGACTCTTCAAGTCTGGTGTTGGTGTACCCTCCTGACTTTTATATTTCAGTGAATTAGGGAGGTATCTGTGGTGCTTCCAAATGTTATCTGGGTGATTGGACTTAAAATATATTTTACAACTGGTTGCCTTGGCAACCGAGATTGCATCAAGGTAATCTTCCTTACTATTTACACAATCTTTGCTGAAGTTTTCATATAAATAAAAAATACACAAGCACTACATGCACGCACACACACACACACACTAGTAGTGGGTTGCTCCCGGTTCAGTTCTATAGAACCAGTAGTAGTACTGATGGGAGGCTCCGCCCACCCGCTACGTCATTTTGGGTGATCTGCGCATGCGCAGAAGCATGCGCAAGCAAAGCGAGCGCGAACGTGCACTCCCGCTGCAAACCAATAGTAAAGGTAAGTGGAACCCACCCCTGACACACACATACACACAACTCCAGTTGAGTTAAAATCCATGCCTCATACAATGAGAATGCAATTAACATAAGGAACATAGTCACTCTGCCATGTTTTACAACTCTTGAATTATAACTTCCTGAAAGTTCTCCAAGTGAAGCAAAATACAAAATGCAATGCCGCTATTTCCAGTGAATTTCATTATCACACTGTGTAATGGGGACCAGTTGCTTTGATTTTCTATTTTTAAAAAATAGAGCAAACTCCTGAAAGCCAAGTTCACAGATGGATGTAACCATAGGGAATCTCCAAGACTGTCAATACTCAGCATTTAACAATCTGAATTCAACTGCATTTAAATAAGGACATTCTATTAGGGTTTGTTCCCGCACTGGATTTTTGAAATCCAAGATACCAGCTGAATCCTCAAGTGATAACAGTTCTGCATCTTTGTTACCCAAACCTTGATGAGACTGACATAGCATAATTATTTTTTGTGGCTCAAATCTAGAGACTTACTAGGAGTAGGAATGGGTGAAAGGGCAGAAGGTCCTGCTCCTCTCTCTTCCTCTTTTCTTCTCCCCTATACAGCCCTGTACAAAGTCTAGAGAATCCTGTTCAATGAACTAGACCAGGGTCTCCAACCTTGGCAATTTTAAGCCTGATGGACTTCAACTCCCAGAATTTGCTGGCTTTGCTGGCCGGGGAATTCTGGGAGTTGAAGTCCACCAGGCTTAAAGTTGCCAAGGTTGGAGACCTCTGAACTAGACTGAAAGTGGCAATGCTTCCATCTCTCTTCCTTAGACATGTTATTTTGTTTTTTTTAATGAACTCAAATTCATTAATAAATTAAGGAATGTTCTAAGTTGCTGCATGGATCTTCCTGCTATTACACCTAAATTAATCAGCTCTGCTCTTTCTCCCCTATGAAGCACTTTTAGTGGAATCAATCTTTACCCAAGAAATCACATGCCTAGCTATAACTAGCCTGTAAATCAGTGCTCTTTGGATTATTGTCTCCACAATTCACTGTTTGAAAAATATTGATTCATATCTTCAGATAGCAAGTCCTGTATGAGCACAGCATCTTACCCAACTTCACAGCAGTCAACCTGAATAATCTGAGAGTAATTAGGAAGGGTGGAGGAAAAAATCCACAAGCCTTGTAAACCAGATTGAATACTGTAATGCAATATTAATATCTCCAAGCTAATCATTCCTTTGCTGAAATGGTTTCTAGCTAGACTTTTCTGAAAATTAGGAACAAAAAGTGACATATGATCAGCTTATGTCTGCTATGGTATTATATACTAGTACTAGTTATGGTATTATATACTTTACATATATGAATATATAAATATATATATAAAGAAATATATAAATATATATAAAGAAGTCTATAAATTTATACTTATATCTGTAAGTCCTCACACTTATGACAATCACTGCATCTCTATAGTCATGCGATTAAAATTTGGGTGCTTGGCAATCAACATGCATTTATGGTAGCTGCAGCATCTTGGGGTCTTATGATCACCATTTATGATATTCCCAATTAGCTTCCAACAAGCAAAGTTTATGGAGAAAGTTTGATTCGTTTATCAGCTGCATGATTCACTTAACAACCATGGCCAAAAGGTCAGAAAATCAGGTGCAACTTATTTAATATACATCTTGCTTAGCAACAGAAATTATGGTCTCCGTTGTGGTTTTAAATCAAGGACTACCTGTTCCTTTAGATTAATACAGTTCTCTTCTAACAAAGGTACCACTTTGTGCTGTATGCTAACTGTGAACAGATGCTTCAACTCCTTAAATAATTAAAGTGCTCATTTTAAGAGCAGTGGGAAGCAGATATATGGCATGTGCTTTGATGCACAGCTGATCAAAATATGCAATTCTTGATTCATAAAATGAAGAATGGAAAGTTTACCAATCTTCAAAGAAACCTTTCATTAACTATGAGCATAATTAGCATAAAAACATATGCATAAATCTGCATATATCATACAAGCAGCTCGTACCAGGAGTCATCAATATAACTTTGTGTACTATTTGTGTTCCTATAGTGACACCACATAGTGTGCAAAATTTCTCAATGTTAAATTGAAGATAGGAATTTTTAAAAAATACAACAAAATTAAGTTAGTTGACTTACCAGCTCTGGCAAGATTAAAGCATATGGTATCGTTTTAAAAATGGCCAGTCCAGAAGGAATATCTTCAAGTGCTGGGCAGCCAGGCGTCGGTCCTGAAGTTTTGGAATCCATTTCTATTGTCTCTGTGTAGCTGTTGTTACGATCTGCTATCCACAATTACTTCTGCTGCAGAACTGTTGGCATGTGAAGCTTAAAATAGTATCCAGTGACACACCCATATGGACGTCAAAGGTGAAATCAGTTTCAGCCTGGCAGGTAGCTGTAGTCATCATGGAAGAATTTCATACACCACCAAGACTAAGGCAACTCATCCATAAGAGATCAGAGGTCAAGTATCCTGGTGGATATATTTGTGTGTGATTAAATATCCTTTGGTATCAGAAGGAGATGAACCTACAGATTCTGACTCTTTCTAAAAGGGTTCTTTTTGAGGCTCAAGTTTTCTTTTGGTTCCATTCCGAAGCATTGCAACTGGCAAGTTTCTTGCTATCTATCTGCATTCTGAATCAACAAGTCTGCCTCTAAGAATGATAATGCAAGAAATCTGACATATCCTCTAGTCCGGTGTCTCTCAATTTTGGCAACTTTAAGATGTGTGGACTTCAACTCCCAGAGTTCCCCAGCCAGCAGTTTCCAAGGTTGAGAAACATTGTTCTAGCTAGTCCAATGGAGGAATTTGGTAAGCCATCCCCCCAAAACTGACTTTTCAGCTGAGCCTGTTTTAAAATCTCCAATAGAACAAGTTGTGTTTTTAATTTTAGGAAGTTACTCCTAATATTGAGCTCAATTTTTCTTGATTTCTCCCTACTTGTGTCCCACTGCTTCAAAAGAGCAGAGCTTTTTTGTTTTCCCATACACTTATTTAGTTTTGCACCAGTAGTGGGTTCCACTTACCTTCACTACCAGTTTGGAATCAGGATCATGCATGTGCACTCACTTCGCTCGTGCGCAGCACTTCTGTGCATGCACAGAACTTCCATGATGATGTCTGGGAGAGTGGACGGAGCCTCCCGCCTTCCCCACTACCAGTTCGCCCAAACCAGGGCGAACCGGTAGAAACCCACCACTGTTTTGCACCCTAAATATCCTCAGCTCATAGAAGATGCTTGCAGGTTCTCATCTCATCCTACAGTTCTTCTCTCTGACTTCCTCTAACTTCTCCACATCTCTTTTGAAATACAGTACGGAGAACTACACACAACATACAAGTGCAATTTAGCCAGTGTTGAATAAAATTGAGCTATTGCTTTCTTACTTGTGTTCTTGTCTTCCACTCTTAAACCTCTGAATTAGTTGGGCTATGTGACCACTCCTACAGCAGAAAGGATTAAAAATCAAGGTTTTTTTCCTAGCTGCTTATTTTGGAAGGTTTTGCTGCTTAAGAGCTACTTACAAGTGAGCGTACTGCTAGAAGCCAACAGGGAGGGGTAGCAATTGAAAACAGAAATAGAGAACAGGCAGAAAGAGGAAGAACCTAAAACCTGCTGTGGAATTGATGGCTGTTTTGTTGTTTTATTCAGAAATCAATACATGGGGTATGTTCTTGAGGAACAATCATATGGCTTCAGGAACCGATTGTCAGCGCTAGCCTTGAATTCATGTATTCACCATTCTAAAGAACGCAATCTGTCTTTGGCACTTATATGGCCTTTCTTTGTAATGTGGAGCAGGAAGTAACAGGGAAATTAATTTGTACTGCATTTGAGCATCTTTCACCAATCCTTCAACTAATGCAAAGTAAGAAGATGCCACCAAGTGGGCACGGGAATGCATTGTATAAGAACCATGAAACATACAAATTCACTAGTACAATCTTTCCCAAAGGATGGGGTAAATAATCACTGAACTAGTTACTGAACAGTAACAGTACAGTATTTTAGTAATAGAGACTTGGTTGTATATGAGTAGTTACTGTCCTCATATTGCTGATCAAAAGCGTGTTTTTAACTCCAGTGCAAATGAAATTGAACCTCATGCCAAGAAGTTAAACAGTTTATGTTATTTTGTTTCAGCACATTCTTTCGATTTTCTGAGCATTTTCTCCTTGGGATAGTTCATAGCGAAAGCCTAGTAACTACATACTAAACAAGGATTGCTATGAGGTTTGGTTTATTGGCTGGAGCACATTAGTTCAGTATCATTCTTCTATATTTCTGAGAATAGTATAAACAATTGAAATAAAATGAGATGTGCTTCATTTATACTCATCAGATGTAAACATTCTATAAATCTACTTTGCTGTAACTTTACAAGCCACTGAATTTCCGTATACAAAGATACACCCAGAATGGATGTTTTGCATTAGCACATTAGAAATTATGCTTCCCTTCGATAAACATATACGGACACACCCATATAGAGAAAAAACATGCTCATTTTCTACATGTTCCTGGTCTGAGAGGAAGACATATACACAGTAAAGTGCTTAGCCTAAAGTATATTTGATTATACACATATTTTAACTTTATAGTTGGAGACAAGGAATGTAAGCCTATTAATTTAACAGCAACCTATTTTGTAACTATTTTAAGTGCAGCACCAACATGTTTCCATTGTCTTGCTGTTAATTGATTGGGAAGACATCCAAAAATATGAGTACTTCTAGCTAGCCCTGTTGAACCAGTTTCTTCTCTATAGCTATATTTCTGCTTTGGGATCAAAATGCAAATTAAGAAAGGTAATTTGTCATTTAATTTTGTGAGATCTGTACCTGGAGATCAGGGCAAAATCCAAGGGTGAGTTTCTGAAAGAAGTAGTTTATATAGGTAGATAATGAAAAGGAAGCAATTTCCCCTCTCTCCTCTAGACCAAGGGTCCCCAACCCCTGGACCGCGGCTCACTACCAGGCAGCATCCTATTCAGAACTAAATTCTACAAATGGCAGACACTTACACTTGCAGCATCACTTGCACAAATGGAGCTGGGCATGCTCACACCTGCCCCTGCATAGTTCCATTCCTCTCTTCCACCACCCCACCCCCTGCCCGGCTACCAAGCCAGAAAGGTTGGGGACTGCTGCTCTAAACCTTTCAACCAGTATATGCTTCAAGATGTTCTCCATTGGGTTTTTCAAATTCTGTGACACAGCTTCCAAAAATGCTTGCAAGCCTTCAAGCAAAAACAAGAAGCCCTATGCATACTGAACTTCCGTTTGTGAAAAGTTGAATTCCACACCATGTGGGAGACTTTGTGAGGTGGCCCACACTGCAAACTAGTCTCATTCCATTCTCAAAAGGCTACACCAGTATCTTTGCTTATCATTCTGGAGAATACAATGCTTGGCAACAAAAAAAAAAAAGATTTTGATAAGCCCACTGAAGTACTAACTTAACAACATAGATCTGTCAAGTCTACTTCCATCCTACCAAGCAAAAAGCAATGGGAAAACAGGTAGTTCTCATTTACCAGCCACAATTGGGATGGCAAATTGGTCATTAAACAAAGCAGTCACTATATGATCTTACTTCAGTTTTCCTTTGCTTTACATATATATGAAGGTCAAAAATACAAGAATTGGCCATAAAGTTACTTTTTCATTACCACTGTAATGGTCACTATATGAGGCAGTCGCTAAGATAGAACTTTCTGTATAAATTGTGGAACTGTAGATCTTTTAATCAAATCCCAAGAGAACTTTCAGTCACATGTTGGCAAAAATAGAACAAATTACCTTTGGCTCATTATTCAGGATATCAGCACAATACGGATCTGACAAAGCTTTGAATCTGACATGCATACCTAAATAATTCAAATTTTAGGATAAACTGACATTTTTTTTACAATAGAGACATTCCTACCTATTCTTAACATTCCACAACAGTGATATTAATAAATTGCCGGACTCTTGCATTTTTCAGACTTCGCCAGTGATTAAACATAATGTTCAATTAAATCCATTTACTAATCATCATAAACTTTTATGTTATAGACATGTTCAGTTTATATATGTTCAAAGCAATGTCTGTTCAATTCAATTCTGATATTTATTTCAATTATCAGATATCAGATTCAATTCTGATATTTATTTAAAGTGATTCTTAAGATTTACTATAATTTCTGACATTACTCTCTCTGTCTCACATTCAATGTTAGTTGTTTACATACCAACATTCATCAAATGAAATTTACTTAATGTAAAGAAATACAAAGGAAACAGGAAAATGACTCCATGAAAAAAGATAAAAACACGATTAATCTTTAGGATGCATCTACTTCCGTCATAAATATACAAATCAATAATCAACATGATAGTTATTTTTTTTAAAAAGTTTATTAATACATTGCATTTATGAATTTGGTATAAAAGTTTTAGTCAAATGATAAAAATACAACATTTTGGAATACCTTATCAGTTCTATTTAATTAGTTTGTGTTGGCTTGGCAATTGGTAGACAAATGTCTTTCATATTAGAGGACTATTTTTTCTAGCCTCTCCTAAAAAGTCATATGCAGTTTCCATGACATCGAAAGCTTTGTGAGGGCTTTCCAAAGATAGTAGAGAAGATAGACTGCCCCCTCTTTCTCGGTTTTTCTTCAGGAATTCAGCTATTATTCGCCAGCGAGTACCTTCAGATTCTTCTTCTGCCCACTTGTACTCTGGGAGTGACACAGACTGAAGAAGTGGATAGACGGTGTCATGGTACACCAGGATAAACACTGATTTCAGAAATTCGCCATCTCTCTAATTAAGAGGAAGAGGAAGCAGAATATTTAAAATGTACTGTTCCCCAATGGCATCCTAAAACTTTATCTTTTTTGCATTAAAATCATCATTCTTTATCTGATGATACTGCATTAGAAATTACCCATTTTTATATTATATATTATATAAATGTTTGAAACTCAGTGGAAAACAGGTCTTGCACTTTTTTCAAGTTTAGACCTATAAAAACTGGCTAGTGCTGACAAATGACAAAGGAAAGATAGATTATCCTTAATGACTCAGTTTTTGAAATGTGAATAGGAAAGAATTAATTTACTAAATGTAGTAAATCAGATTACAATAAAACAAGAATAACCCTTTTCTCCTCCTTCATTTTTACTGACATTACAACCACTTCAACTTCAACCATTTAACTCACTTCAACCATTCAACTCACCAAGATAATAGAATATTGTAAATTAAACTAATTACACAAAAACACACATAGAAATTATTTGATGTTGATATTGTTCTTATAATTGTTCATCATAGAAACACTTTAACATTGCTGATGTTATAAACAATATGTTGTGTCAGGTTACTGGATCAATAAACACTAAATATTAAATTTACTTGGAACATTATACTTAGAATTGGTACATTCTACTGTTCGATATTATTCAACTCTTAATTGCAAAAATGAATGCAAATAGTCCTTAACTTATGACAACAACTGGGACCAGAATTTTAGTCACTAAGAGATGTGGTTGTTGAGCAAGTCAGAATGTGACCAAACCTGAGTTTAAAACCATTTTTTACTGCAATTATTAAAGAAATCACACAGTTGTTAAGCAAAGCTGGCTTTCCCAATGGATGATGTTTGTTGTAAACTAGCTGGGAAGATCACAAATTGCAATCATGGGGCTACAGGATGTTGCAATTGGTCATAAATGCAAGCAGTTGCCAAGTGCCTGAATTGTGATCTCATGACTGCAGAGATTGTGCAACAGTTGTAACTTCTGGGATAGGTCCTAAATCACTTTTACACTTTTTAAGTAACTTTGAGAAGTGTTTAAATAAATGGTCAAGGACTATCTGAAATTATTTTTCTAGAAAATGCTAGAAATGTACTCAAGAGTCTGGATCTCTTTTTATGTTATTGCAGTGTTGTAAAACTGAACAATATGGAAAATCACAATTGTAAGGAGCAAATTAAAACATAAAGTCATAATTCAATTGTAACCTAAGATGTTCTTATTGTATTTCACTAAACTGTATGTCCCTTTAAAATACACAGAATTAGTATTGTATATGCAAATAGTTAAAAGAAATTTATATGCTTTTTATATGCAAAAGACCTTTGACTTACTTTTCGGAAAAAGGGCTAATTAAATTGTGTTAGTTTGCTTTGAAGTCCAGATTAGCTTCTTACATAAAGAGTAAATCTGATGCAGAATTTAATTCTAATTGGAAATGATTCTTGGACTATGCTGTATATGGATCGACATGTCACACATCTGAAATATGGGTTTTCTTATCTATAGAAAACCCACATTTTATTATTCTGATTTATAACTTTCAGTGTTGATCTAATGTACTGTTACTGTTTATAGTTTTGTCAGTGATTAATACTGTGCTAACCAAACATGTTCAATTCAAAGTCCAACAGGAATAATAATCCATATTTTATTTCCTGTCTTTCACACGCTCAATATTTTTCTTACTTATATTCTTTCTGCTTCAATTCTCTCAAAACATTAAATCAAATTTCAAATTCAAAAAAACTGAAAAACTAAACCCTAACCCTAACCCAAAAAGACATAGGATCACAATTTCATTATATCTTTAAAGTATTGGCTTCCTATTGAAAAAGCTTACTTTTTCTGATCTCTTCAGTGTACTTTCTTTCTCTGCCCACGAACTCTAAAAATAATAAATTTCAAAAGTTTATAGACAGTTGTCAAATTTTCAGTGTTTGTATATCAATACAGAGGAATTAAAAGGACTGTGGATATGTAATTCTTTGTGGTTTGTTGTTTTTTGCATTACACCAACAGAAAGTTGGGCATTATCACAGGAGTTTCAAATCCTGAAAGAAACATGCTATTCCAAAACCTTCTGAAAAGCTCAAAGAAACAAAAGGCCCTACTTTCTGATTTACTGTAACAGATATGAGGTGAGTATAGTTCCTCAAAATATTATTCAAAACTGTTTTTTGAATTCTAATCCACTGATATTTCCCCTTTTTTAAAAAAAGAGAGATCTATAGTTCTTATCAACAAGATTCCATCAATGAGAAATAACTGTTACATACTTCTGTTATATCCAAGTAGAAAGTGACTTCTACCAGTCCTTCTATCTCTCCTGAAAAACTGTATTACAGAATTCTTCAAAAAAAAATTTAAAAAATCAATTTCTATTTTAGTGGTAATCTTCATAGACTGCATTTCTTTTCATCAATAAGTGTACCATTTTGAATGTAACTGAATCACTGAGAATTGGACAGCATATAAAAAAATTATTAAATTATTGTTTTCGCAGCTAGCCTACTCTTTCCAATATTGGAGCGCTATCAAAATACACCCTCTTAATCTACTCTTACTCCAACTAGGCAGGTGCATTTTTCCAGGTTTTTCTCACTGGAAACAATATTCATATTCATATTCAATTTACATCATTGAGAAGTTATCAGAAATCATTCCTGCTATAATGAAATACTTAAAATGTAAACGTTTCAGAGCTTTCATTTGAACAAGCCATATCCTACTGTTGAATTCCAGCCCCTCTTAAGACAACCTTTTTAAATTCTTCGGGCATTTTCCTTCAACTTCTATATACTTTACTTCTATCATATTTCTTGAAATTTAACACTGTATGAGTTGTGTCTTAGAAGAACTGTTGATAGAAATATGTAAAGGAACTGAAACCAGTCATGTTGAACTATACATTTAATCTGAATTCTATTTTCAGATTTAGCATTTTACTCACCCTAAGTGCATCCATAATATCAGGCTGTTCCATGAGTTTAGGAAAAGTTGCCAAAATTGGATTGCTGATCAAATCTGCAAGGGGAACCAAAACATATAACATATTCATATGGCTGTTTCAGTGACATTTTACTGCAAGTATGACAGAAGAAATTTAAAGAAAATATAAGCATTATCCTTATTATACAAGCAGTCCTTGCAAGCCCAGCACAGGCTATAGGTGCACTGAGGAAGACCAGGAAGGGCCTGGGAGGGTCAGCAGAGGCTACACACAGGTGGAACATATGCTGTAAGGGGGAACGACTTACCAGAGCAACTTGTAACCTTCCCTAATTAGCTTCCCCATTGACTTTGCTTGTGGGAAGGTTATAATCATTTGTAACTCCCTGCAACCCTGCAATTATATAATGGATATACAAACATCTGCATTGTGATCACATGACCACAAGGGTGCTATGAGAGCTTAAACTTCAGGGACCAATTGTATGTCCATTTTTTTCAGTGCCACCATAATTTTGAGAAGTTGCTGAACAAATGGACATAAGCCAAAGACTACTAGTATGTCACTAAATGGGCTGCATAATTCTATTGATCTACAGAATGAATGAATTTCATTTGAATAATCTTATTTATAGTTCTTGATTAATAGGAAAACCATTATCCTTTAGCATATGCATTTTTTCAAATAATTCTTAATTTAAAAAATATATTCAAGCATTTGTAGCCTATATTTTATTAACACAGTTACTTATAAAATTACTGGTATTTTTTAAAAAGCTGCATAAAACTGAGTATGTTGGGAAATATTATCTAAAGAATTAATAACAGATGGATGGAAATTAGATAGGATTGACCCATAACTGAAGACATACTATATACAAGACACCTGAGAACAAAAAGAGAAAGTCACCCACTCCTAATATAAAAAACAAAACAGCAATTATTGACAATTCTTACTAGGCTAAGCAGGTAAATTGAATGAGTGATTTCTATTCATAAGCTGCAGTCACTGGCTGTTGGTTCTATGGCATGGGTCTCAAACTCACCACGTCACATTGCTGTCACGTGATGTTTCATAACGTTTTTTTCCCCTTCACAGAGCTGGGGTGGGTGTGGCCTGAGCGTGACATACCCGGCCCGCAGGCCACCAGTTTGACACCCCAGTTCTAGAGTAACTTTATGCAACCTTAGATGACATAAAAAAGTGCATTTTGAAGTTACAATCAGAAATTTTATTCTAAGCAAAAACAAAAGGCAATAAAACATGGGATTAAATCTCTACCTATTCATGGATTTAATTAATTTTCCAGAATTAGCTGTAAAATGCAGTATTGGTCATAGTTTTTCTTCCTCACAAGGTGTTAATGCATCCCATCCTCCCATTAAGCCCACACCTGTTAAACTTGTTTGCGACATTACGTGACGTATCATGACGTTTTTTGCCTTTGCGGAACCAGGGTGGGCATGGCCTGTCTGGGATGCAACCAGACCATGGGCCAACAGTTTGACTCCCATGCATTAAGCAAAAGAACCCATCCCATCATTCAAATGCTGACCCTATGTAAAGAATTGGTGGTACATTATAGTTGACTTTATTGCAATATATCCCAAGTTTGTTCACCAAAATAATAGCAACTGGTAAAATAAGAACAATACTGACATATGCAATATTTCATACTTATAGTTCTGCGAAAAGAAAAGATGATGAAAGAGTTGCTATAGAATTAAAAGAAATGTCAACTTGCAAAAACAAATCCCTCCCCTGCCAAAAATGGCACCTTGCATAATAAATGCTGAATCCATGGGCAAGAAAGACAAGTTATACAGTTTAGAAGGAGGGTGGGTATTATTTTTTTTTGGTCTCAGTATTTCTAACTACACTTACCTTAATACGGCCATTTTTTTAAAAAAAATCAAGAAAAATAAATTCATTTCATTTTACATTATTATTATCATACCAAAAATGGATTTCAAACAGAAAAAAAAAGAAGGAAAAGATATTTCCAGACAGAACACCATAATTATTGGGTGGTCCTCATCCTGACTGTAAAATGCATATTTGGTCCAGGCACCGACTTGAAATACATGTTTGGGTTCAGCACAGACTCAAAAGTCATGTTCTAGAAAAAAATGTGCTCTGGGATGGGAGACTCTGGGGAAAATGCAACATCATCCATAGCAGCTACAAGGAACAAAGATGCTAAGAAGAAAGAGATGGGATGGAGGAGCCAGCCAGGTATGTTGTGCTTGAATTTTAGCAGAATGACAAGGCATTGGGCAGATGAAGCAGGTGAGCTGCTGCACAGGTCATGCAGAGGAAAAAGTAGAAATGAGTCACAACACCCACACATGACATCACCATCACCCTGGCATTTTTCAAAGGAAACCCAGAACAATTTAAAAGTTCTGGTCTTCAGTTCAACCAGAGGCCAAGACCCACTTTAAGCAATCCAGCCACAATCTGTATTATGCATAGAACCAAACATAGTTTTCAACAAACACAATATATTTTGTAAATACCTAGCTGAGGTACTGTTACAGTGACAACTGTATAACATTACAGTTACAACATTAAAAATAAGGAACCAACTGAAAGCAAAAGAAACATGTTTTATGACACTGCATGCAATATCACTGGGACATCTTTTTAATATGGAAGCAACTCCAATCCAGTCCAATCCAATCCAATCCTGAATACTGAAAGTATTTGCTGTATTTTCTGCTCTTCAAAGGTGCAACTCTTACCTGCATGTTGCACATTTGGTCTGTCTTTCAGGAGTACATCGCCAAGGATCTGACGATAAAACAATATGAGATGCATATAGCACATGCTGCCAATTAATACTTCTGGTAATAGGCTGGTTTAAAAAATGAAAAGAAAATGCAACATTCATTTCAGGTATGATCTCAAGTGACATTTGGGCATATCATAATATAAACATTTTTTTTAACCAGATCTGAATTATTGCTATGGCAATCATTTAGTAATTTTGGCATTAAACATAAAAACAACAAATTCAACTTTTTAAAAACCCTTTTAATTTATAGACAATTCCAAAGCAGTTCTATTAATCAAGATCTAACTATAATATAATACTTTTTTCTAAATTACCTTTTGAAAAATATAAGCATTCTGCTCCCAATAAGGTAGGTAACATTAATATTTTTTTCAAGATCTTTAATTTCTTGTGCATGAGAAAAGCTGTCATCAAACCTCATCAGACTAATATTGTTTATTAAAAGAAATTAGATTTCCATATTTTATTTTATTTGACATATTTAGAGACCACTCATCTCCCTCAGAGCAACACATATCATCTAATCTAGAAGGGCATTTTGTTCTTGTACGTATTTGCTTAAAACTGTAAATATGCAAATATATTTACTAAGGACACTTTTTATTAAAATGTTTTAATTATTCAATTAAATTGATTAATTAACCACTATTGCTTTTTCTGTAATATACTAATTTGGCCTAATTTTATCATGGTAGCTTCCTTTATTTTTTCTCTGGTTCACAATTTGAGATACTTCATTCTTTTTCCACTATTGTTTGATGGCACCATTTATTAGGGCTGTACACACTTTGAAAGAAATTTGGAAGAAGTATTTAATACTTAGTGAAAACATAACCCTTTTCTGTTATTCCTTAAAGGAACATAAATAGCTGATATTGCTTTAAGATATCACCACTACTAAAAGTTAGTACAACTATTAAAACAACAGCACCATTTTTCAGAGTTAGCAGAAGCTAGGGAAAAAACAGGCTACTTTAAGAAACAGAGAGTGATACTACAATCATGAATCACTTTTGAATATTTTAATTAATTTGCACATTTTAATTGCTTTTGTACATTTAGTAACTTTGAGACAGTTGACATTTGATGACAAAAGACATTTAGTACTTTATATGTAATAGAGACAATTACATTCATTGTAGAGCTTTATTTCAAGTTATGAGACTTTCAACATGATCTGAAAAAAATCCCAAAACTGATTTTGAAGGTGTGATATTGTAGGCATAACATAGGTATCTATTTGCACAGTAAAAGATGAGACACAAAATAACTAGTGCTCACTTACTTCAATATGCCTTTCGATCTTGTGCTAATAGACCTCAGTTTAACTAGAAGTTGTGGCTGCTTCCTCAGTGTTATCATATGTTGAAAAACATTGCTGCTGGCTTTAGTAAAAGAAATAATACATACAGTCAAACATAATGACCCATAAATAGGTTCTTTTCCATGTTTTCAGCAATTTCTCAACCTAGTAACATATTTCATTCTGATTTCATTATCTTCAGGCCTGAATTGTTTTTTTAAATTATTCTAGTCACCTGTTTCAGCTCCTTTTATATCTATAGATAGAATACCCTCACAAGCATATCATAATGCTATTCTCTTTCAAGAAATAACTTTAAATCATTCTTTTCTTGGTGGTTTTTGCTGCTTGACATAACTTTGCATTTTCATCTACTCTTTACAAGTGGTTCTATTTATTTCAATAATAATTTTCTTTTTTTATCACCAACATTTCTTGCTGTTAAGCTATGTACAATTGGCAGAGAGTTTTGTACATGCTTACTGCCACATTTAATGTTTCCAAAGCTAAAAATAAAACACAATAGGATTTCTGACTGTGTAAACTGAGACCTTTCATTTGCTTTTTTATTTTGTTATAAAATAAATTATACCTCTCCTTGAAATTGATGGGTCCACTTCTACCCTTTTTTCGTATGGAGTCCCACCATTCAAAAACAGCTCATATGTTCTGCAAAACATTTAAATAAAGATATATAATACAGGGAAATATTAAGTAATACTTCTGTAACTTACATTTCTTCTGAATTAGCGTAGGATTGAAATTACAGGGGTGGGTGGGAATGATGGTTTTTTGTTGCATTAGGAAGACTTAATGAATTATGTTGACATCTACTTGAAGATTCCATAAACACAATTACCCTAACCATAGCAAAGATTTTTAATTTTTAAAATTTCTTTTATGTATCCATATAATATTCTCTTCTGGATACGCTGTATCACACACAAAATTAAACAATAACCTCATTGCATCCTTTCCTTGGCAGACCAGAGTTTCCTTGGGAAATGAGAGAAAAAGGAGATTCCTAAAATCTAGGTAGTGCTCTCACTCACAAAAGCTATCTAAACTTGATTTTCAGAAATCTCCCATGCCTCTGTATCCCATTGACTTCTCTGTTTAGGAAAGGCTCTACCCAAGTGTAGTATTTCATTTTGAAAGCCTGTCATAGTCACACTGAACTCAAAAAGGTGGATTTAAGCCACTTTTTCATTTCCAAAGTAATTTTTACACTGACGCTTCTACTTGGCATGCAATACCTGCACAGTTCTCTAAATCATGCCCTGAATCACCAGTTGAATCTTGAAAGGTATCTCTGATGTCATATGTACACCCTAGGTGCATTTATGAGTGACATTTAAGGCAAAGCTCTTTTGAACTAAATTTATTTCTGTTTTTTAAATTCTATTCTAGTCTATTTATCTATGTGCTATTTGAACAGAAATAACTAATCTTATTATCTTCTTTTTTATAAAACATCCGTGGATTAAAAGAAAACTAGGTATGAAAATGACCATCTCATTTTCCTAGAAACTATCAATATGGGATACAACAAATATTATATTTATCTGCATACTGTTCTTTCTCTCAGAGAAGCCCATACCAACTAAATATATAAAAATAAAATAATCTAAAATGTTTGATTGTAATATAGGCTTTTTCACACCAAAATATATAATCAAAATATATAACTTCTATTGTGTGCTACCTGGAAGCAAGATCATACAACACAGAATTTCCTTTCCCAGCAATGGGAAAATGTAATCCCTGTAGCATAGGAATATAATTTAGAGATATCTAAACTGAAAAATGTAATAAAAATTAACAACAATGTTTACAGACTTCAAGGCAGACCTCCATTATTAGAACAATAGATAGGACAGCTTTTTCCTGTATATCAAAAAACATTGCTTAATACAAAGGAAAGTTTTATTTATGACTGCAGCCAATAATATTAAAAATTAAGTATAAAACAATAATACAGGAAACTCTAAAAATAAGGAAATTATTATGTATTTCCATTGGCATGTTCTCAAACTATATTATTTTAACATCTTCCAAGCAAGATTAGCAAGCTTAACACCCTTAGAAACTATTAAAGGGCTGCATGCCTATCACATGACATTAAAACCCAACCATGCAACACTTGTTTAGTACAAGCCTTAGAAAGAATGTCTTTTGCTGCAATAGCCAAGCCTAGCTCAGAGATCTCTGGTATGGCAATTTCCCTGGACTGAGTTCATGGAATGCAGAAACCATCATCATATTTGGGTGGGAAAAGGAAATAATGAAGAAGAATTAGTCAGTTTTGGGGTGTGTGAATGTGTGCTTTAATTATATTGAATGTAAAAGAATACTAGATCAATTTGAGTGAAGCTGGTTTAATGAGGTTTGTCAGAAGAAAACATAGGACTGCATTCTGATGTATCAGTCATCTTCATATCTCTTGGCAAAGAGATGTTATATATATATAACATCACTGAGTGAGTGAGAAAAAGGAGCAAATAGAACTTGGTTAAGAGTTCAGTGGAAAAGGTCAAAGAAGAAGATGGAGATGGAGGGAACTGGTCTCAAGCTGCAGAGGGATATGAACAGGGGCAATACTACCAAGAAACTATACAGGAGACAGAAAAGGTAAAGTTGGGAGGGGAGGAGGGAATGGAGGAACATAACACAAAGCACCAAGCTGCCAAGTAGAACTTTTCTGCGGACCTTCAGAACAGAAATCAGAGACCTCCCATTGCTGATGATTCTAGAACTCTGGGTCAATAGCAACTGCTATAAGCAGCAATGTCTAAAAGAAAATTACTAAACTCTACCAGAAATGGATTCCTGTTCTGCAGTGAACAAGAAGTAGTAGCAGATGGCAACACAATGGTTTGAACCACTTATCTGTTGTCCTGATTTCGTATCAATCAAGATATCATTCAAAATATGAATGATGTCTTTCTGGACTAGATTATAGATGTTTCAACAAGGAGACATAGTAATAATGGAAAACTTCAACTATCTAGTATAGAGAAGTACGGAAATGGCCTTGAAGAGTATGAGCAGCAATTATAAGGAAACATGAACTTAGACCAGGAAAACATGAGAAAGAAATTTAAGATTATTTATTTATTTATTTATTTATTTTATTAAATTTATATACCGCCCTTCTCCTTGCGGACTCAGGACGGTGAACAGCCAAAAATAAAAACAAATCTTATAAAAGTTAAAAATTATTAAAAGTTACTAATATAAATTTGGCCCATTAGTTAAAAAACAATTCAATTAAAATTAATGTCAAAACTCTAAAAAGATTTTCCCATGGGATCAGGCCAGGCCGGCTAGCTGGAAAAAGTAGTTTTTAAGGCCCGACGAAAAATCCGGAGGTCGGAAATCCTTCGCAACTCTGGAGGAAGATCGTTCCAGAGGGTGGGAGCTACCACAGAGAAGGCTCTCCCTCTGGGGGTCGCCAGCCGACATTGTCTGGTTGACAGCACCCTGAGGAGGCCCTCTCTGTGGGAGCGAACTGGCCGGTGGGAGGCAATTGGTGGCAGTAGGCGGTCCCGTAAGATTACCCAACTTTACTTTTTTTTTTTTTGTATAAGAGGGGGAAAAGAAGAAATGCTGTAAAGTGTGAAGAATTATTATAACTCATACCAATAGAATTCTATTATTTCTTGTGGCAAATGTTTCCTGATTTGGTCTATTATAAAAGGCTAATGCCTACCTATTTGCTGAAAAATCACTTCAACCAAAAATTCCTGTCATCTTCTTGTTCACTTCATTTCTCAAAAGGCTGAAACAGAAATAAGGGAACTAGCTGTCCTAGATCTGTTCTTAATCTACAGGGATCAGCTGGCTAAGAGATAAAAGCACTGGGGGCCACAGGGGTAGCAGTCTGCAAGACAGCCAAAAGACAGAAGTGGGGTGGGGGACTGATAGGCAGATAGCAGGAGTTGAAGCACACACTGAAGCACACACTGTCATAAATGTGGACAGACTGTCAAGCACCCAAATTTTGATCACATGAACATGGAACAAAGCAACAGCCATTACTCCCAGTCATAATAACTGGTCATACCTGCCATTTGTTCAGCACTATTATAATATTTAATGATTATTGAACAAATGGTCATTAAACAAGGATTATCTCTACCTCTAACTGAAAGTTCTGTTTAACTTTTACTAAACCTTTCCCTTATCCTGCCCCTTTTAGTCAGGTTCAAACCTTAGCAAAATCTACCTGCTTTCTTTAACAAGCAATATATAGTGGAAATCTAATTTCAAGTAACAACCCATCCAAAATGAAGTGAGTATACAGTTATCAAGCCTGCCATAATGTCTGTAGTATGATGGCGAGAGACCTTCAGATCAATATGTACTTTGTACACCCAAGGTTTTTGCTGCTCATAAATTGCATTTGTTGCATTGATCTCTTTAAAGGAAAAATGCATATCTGCAAATATTTCAGAGTCTAATAGCAGGAAACAATTAAGGATTTTCTTCATTCTTGGACAAAAGTCTCCCCGTATATAATATTAGTTAGGAGATTCCAGGACACATAAATAAAGCACAATTCAGTTCCTCCAGCCTATGAGCAATAAACATGTGATTTATACCTGTAACATTTGCAGTTCTGAATACTGGAATTTCTGGGTTAACTGATGCAAAAAAAAATCACATCTGGCACAGGACTACAAAAAGGAAATCCAACAACATTTAACAACTGAACTGTCTTCTTATTATGGTTCCACCTTTTTCCACTAATCACAAAGAAAACTTACTTGGAAGGAATTGGAAATCCACTTGAATCAAAAAGTTTTAGAAATGCCCAGCCACAACTTAATTCTCCTCTCTCACATGTTGACTAGAAGAATGAGAATGAAGTTAGAAGGTAACTTTTTTTTAAAAAAAAAATCTTTATTTACATTTTCCGTTAAAAACAAAAAAAAATCATACAAATAACATAAAGAGAAAAAACCTATAAATACCCACACAAAACGGGTGTTAGAAGTTAGAAGGTAACTTGATTAGGCACAATTCAATCTTAGATCTGCAGTACTTGCCCTATATTTATTTGATGATGGCTACAACCAACACCCCATTTAGCAGCCCTTAAAGTGTTCCCAGATTACCCCAGTAAAAATAGCAATGCAATTTCCTGATCTTTTTGCCCCCAAAAGATATAAAATATGCCCACCCTGAATATTAGATTCACAATCTCCCTAAATAGAAAGTTTGTAGAAATCAATGACAGGCTTTATTTTCTCTCATTATACATACCAATGCTAGCTTGTTATTCAATACAGTTAACCATGCAAACAAATCATGACTAAAGAGAAAAACTACTCAGGAGACTACTGGCTATTACTGTTAAGAAGGCAATCAAGCCTACATATTCAGACAGACTATTAATTCATCATATTGTGCCACAAAGTGGTTTGTTTGGTTTTTGCATAGTGAGTTTTGTGAAGCAAACCAGTACGGAATGTAGACCGTGATGCTTAACACAAACCTATTTGTAACCTCACTGCAATCCCAAGTGACTAGTCATTCTAGAAATAACAAAGTATCAGGTAGTTTCACAAAACATTATGAACAGTATTTGATATTTCATGACCAACAAGAACAAAGGAGATAATGAGGGTATCTTGATGGTCATTATCGTCGCTTAATTTTTGTTTACGTAGCAGCTAGACCGTTTTTGTATCATTTTTATTTATTCTGTTAAAAGCACTAATGTCTAATATGTTTAACCTCAAGACAAAGCACCTAAGAAACAAACTGGTTGACCATTTCATGAAAAAATGACAAAGTATCAGCTCCAAAAGAAGTGGATTTTTAAAAATACTGAAATCTACTTGTTTCATTCCTATGGATTATCATGCCAAACACTTTTTTTGCTAATCCTTTTGCTTCTCCACCCAACATAGTCTGCTAATAGTTTCATACACTGAGTCATCTCCATGGACTTACATTTTGGTAAGTGATTCCAAGTTCAAACAATAGTCCAATGTCTGGAGATGGATTATTGGATCTAATGAAACAATCACCATCAAGAATACATGGTAAAATGCCACTGACCTACAAACAAACAAAACAAAATGATCTTTTTTCTTTTAAATATTTTAAAATTTTTGTATAAATCTGTCTTGTAAACATTTCAAGAAGTTAATGATCAAATTAAATCCTGGCTATACTCATTTTTTGACATATTGTAATGTAGGTATTAGTGCTAAATGCCCAGCTCAGGGATGGCCTTTCGGCAACCCATCCTCAAATGTCTATTTTGTAGCTCCCCTTCAGAATTGCGCTGCCAATATTAAAGTAAACCTCTCATTTTGGGAGGACTGTTGCTTTTAACAAATAAGGTTTAAAATATGCAAGCTATTTAATATATCTGAGTAAAAAAAGGCATGCAGCCGTATGCCAAGAAACAGTAACAGCTTGCCTGAAAATATGTAACCAAAATGCTTGCAACATTATCATCATTACATTCTCTCCAGCTTTTTTGAAGGGACACTCAACCCCTCAGAACAGATTTTTAGAAGGTACAAAGGTTATCAAAAGAAAAGAGAAATAACTCAAAACCAGTTCCTCACATCCTCTGTCAGAAGCATCATCTTATAAGAATTCTGGATATAATCCCTCAGAAAAGATGGCCAAGGTCACAGGTTATCTATTGGCTTTGTGAAAACTAAGATATAATGGCAATACAAGAGGAAATTTCTAAAGTCAAAATTCCAAAGTTTTAAAAATCCTCTTTTGAGCCTCTTAATAAGCATCCCTGCTAATACTAAAGTAAGGTCAAATCTCTGAATGGAGGGGCACTTCTGCCACATGAATTATATTTTATTTTAATTTATTCGTGCTTTTGTGACCTTATAGGATAACCATAATGCCATTGGAAACAAGTCTTGACTTATATTTAAAACACAACAGCTTGTCAGCCCAACATTTAACCTTGACTGATCATAATAGAACTTGATTAATGCCGAGCGGAGGCGCAGGTCGGAGCGGCATGAGGAAAGAGAGCTCTGTTTTCCCGTGCTGATTTTCTGTGTTTCGGTGCCCTTAAAAAAGGGCGATCGGTCCGAGGGAGGACCGTGAGAAGGAGGGCGACTTCGGAGGTCCATTGAGGAGAGGTGCGATCTTCCATCGGACCAAGGAGAGCCCTCATTTCGGACATAGAAGAAAGAAGCCCACACGGCGGATCCAGAGACCTGACGGCCCATGTCTTTAAGAACAGGAAGACAGGAAGGGAGTGCGGTGAGAATCGGCGGCGAGAGCAAAGATCCAGCGTTACAAAGGATTTCTTTTTTGTTTAGAATCGAGGAGCCGAAGAAAGGAGGATAGGATTTTAACTCCGGAAGTGCAGCGAAAAGGAGAATTGGCACAACGAGAGAAAAAAAGCGGCAGCAGTAAGATCGGCCAGAGTGACTCAGCAGAACTGAACTTTGACAACTGGTGGCAGTAAGTTTAAAGCTTTCCCCCTCCATAGGGGGGGAAATATATATATATAAATATATTGGAAAGAGAGTTTGTCTGATTAAATAAGCTCCATTGAAGGAGAGAGCTAGTGGGCAAGACAAAGTGCAAGTGCAAAGTGATAGAAAAGAAGAAACAGATCGTCACTGTGACTGTGCCGGACATCTTGGAACACTGGACTAGTGAAAAATATATAAACAAAAGAAGAATTCTGTTTAGACTTTGAAATTTTAAAGAATAAAAGGAGATAATTTGAATAAAATCCATCTGGAGAGTGACATTTGAAAACAGCAATTGGACCTAGATTGGAACTATAGGCAATAACGTATTGTTTGGAATACATAAACTACACAAATATAGTCAACTAAAAGCATAGTTGGGATTATGTAAGAGAAATAACCTAAAACATTACATTTTGACCTCTGATAATTATATAAATTATATACGGTAAAAATCTCATAATCCTATATATAGCCTTAATAGATTGATTGATTGATTGATTGATAAGTTAATTGTAGAGGATTAAGATTATTAATTTATACTAATGAAATTATTGATTGATTAGATTGTATTGCTCTCTTGTTCTCCTTCATTTTTGTTTTTCCAATAATTATTGTTAAGAAAGATTAAGTAACTCCGTTGTAACTTTTAGCATTTTTAGCAACTTTAATAATTTGAAAGTAATTAATTATTAGGATTACCTAACTAGAATTATATAGTAATTTTAATAGCTTTGGGTTTTTTTTCTGGAGTAATAACATTCTATTTAGGAGTAATTGATTAGAGTTATATTACAACCTTATTCTTAATATCTATAATTAATATTTAATACCTATAACATATCTGATCCTTATATTGTATTAATATTTTTGTTAGGTACAAAGTTTAGAGTTAGTGGATCATAAACCAGTATTAGGGTAGTGATCTGTCCCCCCCCCTTCAGAGACCCACAAAAACACAGCCAGCCGAGGGTTAAGAATCACTTGGCACACTCCGCAGTTCTTATCTCAACCTTGGCAGCGATATGCACACCGTCTGCCAAGGACTTTATTGGTTTACACAAACAAGAAAATCACCTACGTAGCTTTGCCGTTCATCCAGCTTCCAAGACTACGAGGTTGCTCCGTTTGTTTAGCTTTGTTCGTCACGAACTTCGTGACCCACCGTACTGTCTTATATAGATATGTTTCTGGGTGTGGTCCAGTGAGTCATTGATCCTGTGACTCCAATCCAATGACTCAGGATTTCCTCATACGCCGCAGCTGCAGTACCCTTTTCTCTCGCCTTCTTTGGCGTGCCTCCAGGAATGACGTCTCTCCCTCACTCTCATCTGAGACACCTGTTTCCCCACTACTTGGCTCTCTTTCAGCTGGCACCTGAGCCGGTGCCAGAGGGGGAGGGCTGGGAGATCTGGCTGGCTCCTCTTCCTCCTGCTCAGAGCTGCCTTCCTCCAAAGGGATAGGCTCAGAGGACGGGGCCACAACAGGTAGACACAGATATTTATATATATTAAGAACATAGGATACAGAATATAGTGGATGCGGATCTGGGAAAGAATAGATAACATATTAGAGAAACAGCACAAAATTTTGAAAGAGATGACATCAACCATAACAACAGGGAAAACCGGAAAGAAAATTGTTTCAATACCAAGTGGAACGACAGCCTCTCCAATAGCACAGAAAACACTAGATACAATGTTTCCAACAGAAAAGCAATCCACTACGATGACAATGCAGGCTGTACAGACAACATTAGTATCGATACAGGAAACTATGATAAAAATGCAGGAATGCATGGTAAAGAATTATGAACAGACGAGAAAAGATATGGACGATGTTAAAGATGATATCCAAAAACTAGATGGAAAGGTAGATTTATTTCAGGAGTTAATTTTAAAAAATGAACAACGGATTACAAAGGTGGAGGGAAAAGCAGAACAGATAGAGGAGAAAATAAAATTAATAGATGGAAAAATGGATAGTGTCAATAAAGAACTGGAGCATACGGTGGCACAACTCGAAATGGAAAAAGCGGACTTGTATTTGAGGTTCCAAAATATTAAGGAAGAGAAGGAGGAAGATTTATGTAATGTAATGGCAGAGATATTGGCAAATATACTACAGTGTGATAAGGAAGAGATAATGAAGGAATTTGAAGAGGTATATCATGTGCACACTAATTATGCCCGACAACATAAACTCCCCCGAGAGGTCCATATAAGATTTGCAAGAAAAAGATTTAGAGATACAATATATAAAATAACAAAAGATAAATCGGTATATTTTTAGCAAAAGGAAATAATAACATTGAGACAGATTCCGAGACGGGTGAGAGAATGGAGAAGAGAATACAGATTCCTTACATCGATATTAAAGAGGAAGCAAATCTTGTTCAGATGGATTATTCCAGAAGGTGTGCTAGTAACGTGGCAAGGGAAGAGGATAAAGGTGGATACAATAGAGAAAGCGCAAAACTTGTATGAGCAGATAAGTGAGACAGAAAGATCCAACGGTGGAAGAGAAGAACTAGAAGGGAATGTTAGATCTAAAATAGCTACAGAACAACAGGATAGACCTCACGAGGGGAGGAATAATAGAAAAGAGACACAGGAAGAGAGTGGAAAATCAGAGGATGAAGGAGTAACAACGAGAGCAATGAATGAAGCAAAAAAGAAAGACAAGAGGTAATAGGAAGTATAGTTAAAATAGGTGATGGACTCAAATATAAAAATCATCTCACTAAATGTTAATGGCCAATTAAAAGATACCAGATATTTTAAAAATTAATCAGGAAAAAATTAGACATAATTTGCATACAAGAAACACATATAAGAAGGAAAGATGAAAAGTATCTACAATGCAAAAAATTAGGAAAGATTTATGCATCTTCGGCTGAAGAAAAAAAGAGAGGGGTAGTGGTGTATGTGAATGAGAAGGTAGAAAGCAAATTGATATATGCTGATCTGGATGGAAGAGTATTGTTAATAGAAATAAATATTAAAAACAGAAAAGTTTTGTTGGTAGTATTATACGCGCCAAGTAATGGTCAAAGAGAATTTTTCCAAAAAGTGCATGAAAAAATAATTGAACAAAATATTGATTCAATTTGCTTACTGGGGGACTTGAATGCAATAGTTAACTGGAGAAAAGATTACATAAGTAATCAAAAAAATATAAAGAAGAGAAACTTATTGCCTAAGACATTTTTCAATTTGACAGAAGAGTTAAATTTGATAGATATCTGGAGATTTCAAAACCCCAGGGAGCAGAAATTTATGTATTACTCTAGCCCACACAAATCCTGGTCAAGAATTGACATGATATGGATCTCCAAGATCTTAGTTCAGGAAATTGGAGCGGTAGAGATTGGAATAAATGAATGGGCGGACCATAATCCCATATTAATAGAATGGAAAGGGCAGATACCAAAAAAAGGAAGATGGATGATGAACGTAAGAACAATTAAGGAGGAGGAATATACTAAAACGTTAAAAAAAGAACTGAAAGGGTTTTTTAAAGATAATACTAAGGAACAAACATCCTTACAGACCCTATGGGATACCACAAAGGCCTATATTAGAGGCATAACTATTGCCTATAATAGTAAAAGGAAGAAAGAAAGGGAAAGGGAGTATAATAAGATACAAGAAGATATCAGAACCTGGGAAGAAAAATTAGGTAGCCATCCAGGAGATGAAAAGATAAAAATTAATTAGATAACAGCTAAACACAAATTGAACCTGTTAGAGCAGGAAAAAACTATCAACTCTTTGAAATATATAAAACAAAAATATTTTGAGCATGCAAACAAACCAGGGAGATGGATGACTTACAAATTAAGAAAAGAAAAAGAGAAAAGGACTGTACATCAATTACAAGATAAACAAGGAAACTTACAGAAAAATATCGAACAAAAAAAGGAGATAGCAATCCAGTATTTTCAGGAACTATACAGTCAAGAGGAGACATCAGATGTGAAAATAAAATAATACTTGGAGGAGGATGAGACCTCAGTAATTACGGAAGAGGATAGAGAGATGTTAAACAGAGAGATAACTAAAGAAGAATTACAGGAGAGAATTAAAAGACAGAAAAATAATAAGACACCAGGAACAGACGGGATCCCAGTAGAATTATATAAAAGTTTAGGCGAGATTTTGAATTCAATTCTCCTGGAAGTATATAATGAAGCCTTGAGAAATGCAAAAATACCAGAGACTTGGAGAGAAGCATATATTTCATTGATCCCCAGGGAAGAGACGGTTACTACCCATATAAAAAATTATAGACCTATCTCGTTGCTGAATTCGGATTATAAAATTTTTATGAGTCTACTGGCTAACAGGATAAAGATAATATTAAATTGAAAGATACATGTAGACCAGAACGGATTTCTACCAGGTAGGCAAATAAAAGATAACCTGAGGACAGTTATAAATATAATTGAATATTATGATAAACACCCAGAAAAACAGGCAGCCTTAATTTTCCTAGATGCACAGAAGGCATTTGACCGAGTTAATTGGGAATTTATGACCAAACAGATAAAAAATATGAAATTTGGAAAGAACTTTGAAGAATTAATTTCATCAATATATACTAACCAAAAGGCAAGAATATTAATTAATGGAGAAGCAACCAATTTTTTTGGAATAGGTAGAGGAGTAAGGCAAGGATGTCCTCTTTCACCACTATTATTTATTTTAACCTTAGAAAATTTGCTTCAAAGGATAAGAGCTAACGAAATAAAGTTGTGATTTTTTCATGATTCAGCTTTCCATCTTCTGAATCAGAAATAAAACCTAATCAATATTTTTATAAAGATTTGTGAGGGATTATCATCTGAGAGTAATATGAACATTTATAAAATACAGACTACAATAATACATTATATGCTTATTCGTCTGAGCAGGTAAAATACACCTTATCACATTCATCTATAGTATACTTTATACTTACCCTTGGAGAAAAGGTCCATGTTTTTGGGTTTTTTGGTTGCCATGTAACTCTTACAGTGTGAATATTGCTCAAAATCTAGAATAAGATAAAGCAAGGGGAATAACCACTGAATTAATAGTGCATCTAAAAATAATGAAGTGATAAAATCAAGAGAAGAACTGATGGCAAAGGGATATAGCTGTCCCTTATTTAAAGTTATTAGAAAGATGTAAAGTAGACCACAGTTTTGTATTCAAATGATGAACGTGTAATTGCTAAAATGTATACACTTTCATTGAAATTTGAAACTTGAAATTTGAAATTTGAAATAGGAGAACAAGTGAAAAAATGATAAAGTAGGCTTAAAATTTTAGTTGAATGAATCGATAGGAAAGTATGTGATCAAAAGGACTAAAATTTACATTATGTTACAATTTTAAAGAAAACTTTTACAAAATGATGTACCTTGGTATATGTCAACGGAGAAACTGTCTACAATTTATAAATTTATATTGGAAATGTGAAAAAGAAAGGACATCATGTTTGTGTTTATGGACGTGTAAAAAAGCCAGAAAATTTTGGATTCATACACTAATTTAAAGGATTTTAAAGATTAATATACAACTGAAATCAAGGCTTGAATTTGGGATTGATAAACAAAGAACTGGAAAAAAGTATGAAACTTTGTTTTTCTATTTGATAAGAGCAGCAAGATTATTGTACATATGAGGATGGAAAGGACTCGGTATTACCCACAATGGAGAAATAGTTGAAGATAATGGAACTTGCCAAGATAGCTAAATTGACTTCTTTGATCAGAGAAAAGACATCTGTGTTTATTGCTGACTAGAAACCCCTTACAAACTTTTTGCATAAAACAGAAAAAAAAAATGATTTATGATTTATATTTTGATGAGCCAGGACAGATTATAGAAAGAAGAGAGCTATGTTATAATCACTGAGTAAGAAGTAAATTTATAATTGTATTTATAACTGATGTAAAGAAGTTTGGAAATTACTTAGGATATCCTTTTTCTTTTCTTTTTTTACTTTTTTAAACTTTATTTCTTTATTTCTTTTTCTTACTTTATATAATTTTTAATCTTCCTTTTTAAAAAATCTGCAATAAAAATAAAAATAATGAAGTGGTAGTAAAGAAGACACTCCAATTATTTTCAGTATTCGTTTAGAGTATCAGCTTTCTCTATCAGTTCAGTGAATTAGAAGTATGGATCCTATTTAACATAATGTGGTGAAAGATCCTTTCAATGATTTTTGTAGTCAGGTTAATCACTTGATGGATATTTAACTGTATAAAGAATGTCAAATCAGTCACTCAAAACTCTAATAGAAGGAAAGACTTAAATATACTCAATGTAACATTCTAACTGTAGCATGTATGGGGAAAAACTGGTAAACATGTTGAACTTACTTGGTTGCCATCAAAAAGGCAAAGTCGGATATGTCTACTGAGGACCTGTATACTATTGCCAGGAAAAGGAATGCCTTTGCAGTTCCATAAAGTCATAACTAGTGATATCCGAGTCGCCCTTGGCTGAATCTGAAACAGATAAAATAAAACCAAACATTTAAAATAATTGGAAAAATAGAAGTGTTGACTAATTGTATTATTGTGTTTAAAAGATGTGCATATAATCTTATAGAATATTCTTATAGAGCCACTCCTTGCTTACCAATTCTATTAGCTCTAATTGTAAATATAATAGTAATTTTATTAATGGTAATAAAATTTCATTTTCTGACTAGTATGCACATTTATGATCAAATTTCATGCACCTGACAACAGAAACATTCAATATTGAACTGATTAAGGTCTGGTCGGTTATAGGCAGCAGTGACAGCCAACTGGAGAGTTCCAGTTAACTAATTAATGTCACAGAGCTGAGCCTGTTAAACTTGCAGTTAGCACTTAGGGAACTGGAGCTCAGGAAGAAATTGCTTGTTTAAGGAATCTCTTTGCCCATCTGGTTGCCACTTCTAAAAGACTGAACCACTTTTTTCCTTTTGAAAAATGACAGATGCAAAATTGGAATTAAGTGGGTCAGTCTTCTCTCTGTTGCTAATCATCATCTTATCATCCTTTCCAATCAGCAGACTATTCCTTCCTTCCTTCCTTCCTTCCTTCCTTCCTTTATTCATTCATTCATTCAATTTCTATAACGGCCCACTTCAGTAAATGACTCTGGGCAGCTTACAATTCAGTGTTTACATACCAAAGAATCCATTTTGTTATTTTTTCATTCACTTCAAGTATTCTTAGTCTTCCTGACCCCAACCATGGATTCAAATTATTTCTTGATATTGTTTTTGTTACATGCCCTTTTTTATTTTTTAAAACTTATTCTCTGTGTTTATCAGAGAGCTGCAAGCAGATTGGTTCATCGGCTATCTCCCATGTTTCTTTCTATCTGATATTGTTTGTATTTGGGACTTCATTATCTCATTTCAACACTTCCTGAACTGGTTTCCCCTTCAGGATTTTCATGCATGGAACCCTTCATATTTATTCTCTTACTGGAGATTAGCTTTCCTGAATTCTAGAATGCTAATCTGACTACCTTCAGTTCTCCCTGTCTGCAGTATGATTAATCATAAAATCACATGGTCACTTTCTCCCAAGTTCCTATAACTTACACTTCCTCAAGCTTTTCATTCACATTAATAAGTATTAAATCCAATATAACTAATCCCTTAGTTTCTCTTTCCACCCTTTGTATGATAAAGTCATCTGAAAGAATCTTGGATTTCCTATTTGCCAGAGAGTTGGATTTCCAATTGATGTTAGATAATTGAAAGACATTAACACAGTTGTATGTTTCATAGATGTATTATGGCCATCTGATCTGTGATGATTTCATCTATATCTTTGGCTAATTGGGTGATCTATAGTACACATTTACAACAGTGTCAATGTTTCTTTTTCCTTAATATTCACCCAGACATTTATGGCAGGGTATTCATTCTTGGTGTCACTAATTTCCCTACAGATATAGTTATTTTTATTTATGCCATCACCTGTCCCCCTTTTCTTGGGTCTGATTTTTTTAAACAAATTATATCCTTCCAATATTACATTCAAATTATGAGTTCCATTCCACCAGGTTTCCAAAACATCAACAATGTCATATTTCCCTGCTTGTACTAGAACTCCCTCTTTGTTTTCACTCCCTTTATACTCATGTAAAAGCATCTTGAATCCTTTAATACTGTCTTACAATTTTATTATATACCTCATGACATTCTTCCCAGGATTTTGCACCATTACTCCCAATTTCTTCATCATCTATTATCCTGAAGACACTAGCCTTTATGTGTCTTTTTTAAGAACAAGTACTTACACTGCCTTTTTCAGGGCTCCATACCAGATCTTGGAAAGAAAGATTGGAAGGTGTAAGCACAGGTTGAAGGAATGAAGATGCCTTAAACTGATTTCCTACAAAAAAATAGATGTACACATTTAAATTTCCCTTCACCCTTTATGCTTATGGAGACATAGTCTTTGATAGCTAAAATTTCCAAATCTGAAGCTATGTTTTTTTTAAATTTATGAACGAAACAAACATGGCTTTTATCACAGATAATAGCTTTTTTTATCAATGAAGCTGAGGTCTACAACCAAATTATGAGCAGGAACTATCTCAATTACTTAACACATTTAGGTAAATGACATATATTTTCAAATGTTTTTGTTTCATTCATAGTTTATATTGTAAAATATACACTTTAAAAAACCTTATTTTAATAAGAAGGTAGCATTTAAAATTCTTTAATATAGTTTCTATCACCATTGCTCTCCAAAATCTAAAAGGAAATATGGTAATAAATCAATTCAAATAGCATTAAAATCAACAATCTGTGATGCCATTTTGTAATTATACAATATAATTTAATATTATATTATACAATATTTAATGTTGTTCTTAGAAGCATCACATCTGATTTAGATTTAGTGGAATAATTTTGTAGAAAATCTACCTTCGTCCAAGAGCTGTGCAAGTGTTGAAGGTCGAAATCCAGCAGGCACTGCTCCCATAGTTGTCAGGGCATCTAAGATATTATTCTGTTCATTTAGACAGAGATATTTTATTAAGGAAAGCCCTGTCTGAGTCAGTAGAAAAGGAAAAATAGCAAAAAAGAACTGTGTTTTTCGGACTATAAGACGCTCTAAAGTATAAGACGCACCTAGCTTTTTGGGAGGAAAACAAAGGGAAAAAATATGCCTCTGCCTCCCAAGCAATTTACTTCCTTGCAGCAAGCAGCAAACAGCCTGGTCAGCTTCATCACAGCCTGATTTAGCACAAGCAGTTGATTGGCGGTTGGATCAGCCTCCCGGAATACCGCCTCTCAGCTGTTCCAGGCTGTGGGGATCACCACCGTCCATCGCTGCTGTTGCCTATCACCACCTCCGCACGCCTCATTTTTGGCCTCCACACGTCCCATTTTCGGTCTCTGCACACACCATTTTTGGCCTCCGCACATCCTGTTTTTGGCCCATTCCAGGTGGCGGGGATCGCTGCCACTGCCTATCCCCACATCCTGGAATGAGGTGTTTGTTATCCTCTTCTCATTCCCTTTCCCAAGTAATTAAGGAAGTTGTCCCATTTCATTTTTTTTAACATTTAATGAAATATCTGCTGCTGAAAGTTTCGGCAATACTGTTCCAAAGTTATGTTAGAAATTAAGGTGGCAATTGACTCTGAGTAAATAAAAAAAAGATTGTGCTATGAATATTTATTCCAGTGTAAATATTTTCAGCTTGCTCAGTGTGCATTCAACAGTAGGAATAAAACCAGATATTTGCTCTTCAATCAAAATCTTTTGACAAAACAAAAGTGATGCTTCAAATCGTTACTGACATATAAATGTAACTCTGCAAAATGCAAACTTACCTCTGTGAGGGCCTTTTTGACGGCACTCCAGTGAGAGTCTGTTCTGCAGACAGTACAAACATAAGAAAAAAGTACAATCATATGCTTAAGGGAAATATATAGACAAGCAAATTAGCATTCAAATCAGTCTGCTTTATTGGCCCAATTCAAAAGGCTCAATATGGTATCAAAGCCTTAACAGTTTGGACCCAGAGCCCTTAAAGGAGGACCTAATCATATACAGGTCTATTCCACACATTTAGATCTTCAGTAAGACTCTTTTTGTAAGTCCCACCATGAATACATTTAAAACCAAGAACTAATTCTTTTTTTAATGGTAGGTCCCATATTATAGGCAACTTTAGGAATAAGATTGAAGCTATGTTTTTGGATGGCTTTTTAGTTTCCTACACATTGCATATAAAATTACTTACAAACTGAGTAAGTTCTCATAATATACCAACTGATAATGCTATATGTCTGCATTAAAGTCTGCAGTCTACCTTTTCAGAATATCGGCTCCACCTGCTGTTTCATCTGCCACCTCAATGTCCTCATCTGTTTCCTCTTCACTTGGCTCTTCTTCTTCCTTGTCTTTTGCCTGTCACAAGAAGTACATTGATCAGCCAAACTGCATCCTTATTTTTATTTTATTTTAAATTAATTATTTTAATTAATTTAATTGAAGGGATATTCTGACAACATGAGGCAGAGTAATAGCCTTCATTGAAAATAATACTCCATAATAAATAGCAGAAGTTTCTAATGGACAAAGTGGGAAGAAGTACTTTTCACAAGTTCCCCACATGTCTAAAGCCCATCACACTATTTTCCAAACTGTTTAGAGAGTCACTGATAAATCAAGAATAGATAACTGGTTGCTGCCTGACAATCTAACTAAAGAAATTTTTCACCTTCATCATCACTATTTCCTTTTGTATCTAAAGAAGTAAATGAATCACTTGCCCACTCAAAAATTAACATCCAGATGGCAGTACCCTATTATCACTTGTAAAAATTTGCATCTCTCTATTACTGTGTGGTGATAATGGTTGATTTAGAACTGATAAGATGGTGTTTATTTATTTAACGTAGCCTAAGGTTCTTAGAATAGTGCTCAGGCTATAAATATTTGTATAAATAACTACTATAGGTGAACAATCCATGCAATT
The DNA here is from genome assembly GCA_030761175.1 of Masticophis lateralis. NCBI lineage: Eukaryota > Metazoa > Chordata > Lepidosauria > Squamata > Colubridae > Masticophis > Masticophis lateralis. Next base: position 41,199,236 of record JAUDYJ010000001.1, read on the forward strand.
TTCAGAAAATGGTTGTAAAAGGACTGGTTGCAGAGATACTAGCATTGTCTTTCTTCCATATAGGCATGTACAATCAACAGTTAAGACTCAAATGTAGGCTATTTTACTTCTATAAAAAACTATAGGCTTTACTGCAGGCTATGGAAAAATATTTCACTTTTACTTTTATACAGTGCAATGCTATCAGTGTGTCATTTTACAAAAGAGTACAGGTATCAACAATAACAAAAATGAGGACCCAGATTGTGGGGCAATAAGCTGATTTTGTATAAAAAAGAACACCACTTGGGGGGGGGGGGGGCTGAAAGCCCTACTAAGCACATACATACAAAAGTACGAAGGCTATTGCTTAATACATTGTAAGCTGCCGAGTATCTGGAGAAGGGCGGCATATAAATTAAATTAATAATAATAATAATAAATAATAATAAAACAGTTAAAACGGAGTAGAAAGGGAAAAAGCATACCAACCGTAAGATAGGTTTTAGGCACAAGGCCTTTCTCCCCTTTTGAATTTTTAGCCAACCACCAACCATCAGGCTTTTTCTCAATAATTAGAAGAACTTCTTCTTTCTTCAATAATGAAAACAGAGGAAGTAAAAGTGGGTAATTATATTAACACCGAAAATGTTTGATTAGTCCAATATAGTGCATAGAATAGTGTATGTTTTAATGTTTGTTTAGCATCATATGTGATCAATATTCTTATTTTACCAACTGATACAAAATGTTACTGAAGATGCCAGACAGAGGCATAAAAAGAAAGACAAATGGTTTTGCAGATATTGTAAACAAACAGAAAATCAAAAAGTTAATTTGAAATCTAAAAATGTTCCATTCGGCTTGATACAAATTATTTTTTTAAAAAAAATGAAAAATGAGAGTTATATCACTGCACTTATACAAACCTGTTGTTCCACTTGGCCCCTCTGTTACAATCTAAAACATACTTTAGACAATTCCTACAACTCAGGTCAAAGTTATATAGGTAAAGATGGGTTGGTCTTAATTCTCATGCCACATTAAATGGTCTGCAGCACAGATAACAACAAAGAAGACAGGCAGTAGAGGCAAATAAGTGGAACTAGTGAACTCAAAAAATACTAGATTTTACTTGCTTTAAATGTCAAATCCCCTTCTTGCTGTGCAGCAAAATCACCAAGAGCAATGAATTCTGTATTAAATGAACCATCTAGTTTACTTTCATCATCATCTTCATCATCCTCATCATCCTCGCTATCTTGCTCTTCTTCATCACCATCATCATCATTTTGGGTACTTTCTCCTTCCTCATTTTCTGTCTCTTCATTTTTCTGCTGTTCCTCTGGGCTGTCATTCTTTTTCAAATTCCTAACAACAAGGAAATAAAAAGAGGAAATAACTGGTGTTTTGAAAATCACTTATTTTAATCAGTCCCTGGTTTGACTAAGATGTAGCTTGAATTGGCAGTAAACAAGTATAGGAAATAAACAGTGCTTCTGATTTTTTAGAAAAAAACAGGCTATACTTTGAATGCCCTAAGTAAAACTAATTTATTGAACATAATTTTATCTTATTCTTCTTAAAAATACTGAATGTATTATGAAGATCATGAAAAATATAGTTTAAAAATATAACATTTAAACAAGAAATTTAAATGTAATATTTTTAAAGTGTATACATCAAAAGTAATACAACGTTTAGAAAATAAACTAAATGAAGCAAGCAATCCAAAAGAAAATAGGCATATCTTCTGCCTATCCGTGAAAACTATAACATCTGGCATTAACTGAGGTTAGGCAGCTTTCAAAAAACGGAAGCAGATATCAAAAAGATATACACAATGCATTTAAATTTCTATATTATCATATATCTTAATTTTATGTTATAGGAAAGAAGATATCTATATTTGAAATCCATGCTGCATTTGCTTCCAGTCTTGATAACATACTGGTTCTGAAACATGCCTATGCTTAAATTTAAGCAAACTTGTGATAGTTCGCTATAACAAAAAATTAAATCTCTCAAATTTACTTACATGCTAGAGTCTTTGACTACATTGTCCTGATTAAGGACTGTAGCAAGTTTTTCCAGTTGCTGAGAAAGCTCAAACAATTGTTTTTCTTCTTCTTCTTTTCTCTGATTATAATTTCCTACTGGTGCAGGCTCATCTGACTGTGAGATAAAAACACAAGCACATCAGAATTTTGAAAAAATCCATATGTATACCAGTATTAATATTTACCAAGTTTTATCATCTTAGTTTATATTAATATCTTGTCATTTCTCTGGAAGCTCAAAGTAATATATACATGAAATTTTCCCTTTATTTTAGTCACAGTGCACCAATCCAGTGAGATAGAAGGATCAAAAACATCCATGTGAGAACCATGGTTATGAGGGGAATTAAATTTGAGTTTTTCCAGTGTTAACCTCTGCATGATACTGGCTTCCAAGTCACAGATGTGCTGACTTGGAGGAAAAGATGTGCTAATTAGTTATTACATGTAAACATTTACATGGTTCTTTATGCTGAAAAAGAACACATTTGTTCTTGTGTAGATTATTAGTATTATTTCTATTTTAAAAACGGATTTAATTTAGAACAACAGAAATTCAGAAAGCTATATATACTGGAACATGGAAAAAATAGCTTCTAATTTCATTATTACTTTAACAAACAATATCTCGGAATCTTCCCTCTCTTATTTTTGGATAAGTATTTTGTCTCTTTGGAAAAGATACGGTATTCAATGCTGTGATATCTACAAAGATCAAAATCATGAAAGCCATGGTATTCCCTGTAATACTTTATAGAAGCAAAAGCTGGACTTTGAAGGAGGGTTGGATGTTTTGAATTTTGGTGCTAAAGAAAACACCTAGAATTCTGTGGACAGCCAAAAAAATCAAATTGTTTAATTAGATAATTAAAGAAATCAACTCAGAGTTTTCACTTGAGTCACAAATGACCAGGCTCAAATTAACCTACTTTGTACACATTATGTGAAGACCTAGCTCACTACAAAAGGCTCTAATGCTGAAAAAGATTAAATTAAATAGAAGATGAGCAGCAGCAAGATGGATTCATCCATCTAGATTCAGTTACAGTGGCACTGAGTGCATCATTTGGAGACTTAAAGAACAGGTAGATTGCCATGAAGAAAGTATATAGTAGGAGTCAAAAATCATTTGTTGTACATAATCAACCAATCAACTTTAGCCCTAAATATTTACTTTCTTTAAGTTCTGAAGAGTTAAGGTATTTTCATCCACAGATTTCTTCAGTTCCAAACATCTATAAACAGAAAAAAATTCCACATGTTATATGCTGTCTACCAACCATCAAACATGCTGACCCTAAAATATTACAAATAATATTGTGCTTAAATTTAATAAACAAGTTAATGATACTAAAGTGAGCAGGTACGTTAATAGCATACTGCCACAATCATAATTTTTTTGTATGCACATACCCCTAGAGAAGGAATAAATTGATATTAAAGCTTGTTACATTTGCCTGGTTGAAGAATAATTAAATGCTTCAGTTGCTCATTCTCCTATAGGATCTCCTTCAGGTGAAGAAGAACAACAAAAATCTACTTAACCAAAGTACAGTAACCAAAGATGAAGCAAAGCCACTAGGTACATTCTGGGTGCTATCATTTTTGCAAAGAATACTCTTTGGTTTTGATCTTATATAGAAAAAAATCATTCTTAAATAAAAAAATATACCTCTAGAAACATGTACTGTAGATAAATACTAACAAGTGTGTATAGGGAGGAGCAGGCATTTGCTTTACGGTTTTTATCATTCTGAAATATAAGCCACCTGAATTCTTCGGAGTAACTAGCATACAAATTCATGAACAAACAATACCGAATATTCTGTAAATTGGCCTTGAATCTACTTTCATAGTGAAAGCAATATAAAATGTTTTAAAAATTAATGATAAAATATAGCAGTTAAAGTGAACCAACTCACCGCAGAAGGAATGGCACATACTGAATGCTAACATTCAAATATAATACATTTGAATGTGAAAAATATTAAACACTGCACGTTAATCCACTGATACTCCACCGAAGAACAGTTCCAAATATTTATATTAATGAACAATTCAATATATAATTAGTTTTTATTTGATTTGATTGCTGTAATGAGACTAGACAAATAACGTTGCAGGACCTCTCATCTTTGAAGTAAAATACACATAGAAATGAGTCTTATTTTTTATAAATTTTCTTCTAAATAAAGAAGTTTAAGTCTCGACTATTTTTAAATCACCTGTTTAATTTCTTTACATTTTACATTTTACAAATGTTACATTTGCTTCTATCAAAAGATTAGTGTAGCTTATTTATTTATTTAGCATATGGTTGGTCACACACAGTATTAAAACACTTCATTTTTACAGGTTAAAACATTTAAAACAATCAAGAAAAAAAAGCAGTAAGAAAACCTAATAGGGAAACAGAAATAGCATTTCAGAGTTTAATGTCGAGTTTGGAGATCCAGTCAGTAGCTGTCGTTATTTATTTATTTATTTATTTATTTATTATATTTCTATACCACCTTTCTCCCGCAGGACTCAAGGCGGTGTACGGTCAAGAAAAAATAAAAGATACATAAACATCATAAAATTGATAATTCAAATGCAGAGGAAGTCCCTAGAATCTCCTGGATACCTACTTTTAGAGCATTCCTTCACTATATGTTGGATAGTCTGTTGGGGAGTCCCCACAATCACATTGTGCTGAAAGTGTCTTTCCCCATTTATACAAGAAGTCAGCACACACCCCATGAGTCATTCTAATTCTGTTATATGTCACCCATATGTGTCGAGGTAGGTTGAATCTGGAGGTATACTATTAGGATTAATATGGTCAGAGGTATCTTGGGGGGAATAGCTATTCCACGCTTCTGTAGCTAAAATGTACATTACCTCTCACTAAGGCTTTTCCTTTTTTCAGAATCCAGAGCCTTCACTGTTTTGCTTTCTTGAAGCAAATTTTCCACCTGAAATATTTTATAATTAAGACATAATTTGTTGAATAAAAGCAGTTACACAGCCTTATATATTTAAGACTTGTACCTATATTGTATTTAGGATAAAAATCAATACTCCAAAACAAGTTTCCCATACTCTCTAATATTCACACATATACATACATCATCTACCCAATATTAATAATATTCATCAGTCCAATTACCCTCTTAACTTCCTCTTAACAAACAAGTAACTTCAGGGTAGGGAAATTCACTAAATAGAAATCATACATACTTATCTAAATCCCATTAAGTTCTGTGTACATGTAAATTTTACTATAGTGCCCTCTGCAGGACCTTGCTACTTTAATCAGTCTGGACCACTTGGTCTACTTTATGTGAGATTCAACTGTTGCACTAAGTTAAAGTTAACTAGGATGTCTATATATGTGTAGGAAATACAATATAGAGAAATGCTTATTCTGATTTATCATACATATATATTCATCACATTGTTTCCATTCAGAAAAGGAGTCTAAAATATAAAGTACAGCTCAGAGTTGCCTTGAACTGCAAAATGGACAAGATATAAATTTAACAAATAATAAAATAATAAACAAAAGTAATAAAATGCCAAATCTAATGTCCATCAGTCATATCTTTCGATCCTTGTAAACCATCAAGCCTACTTTGCTAAACAAGTCTAATTTTCTTAATCCTTTCAAAACATTGGAACCTTTACTTGCTGTATTCACTAGGTTTCATTTTGTAAATACAAATGAAGTACTGTATATTTTTAAAGTAAAAGAGAAACACATTCTATTAACTTCTTTACAAAAATCCATTCTTGGCCACAGACTACCAACTACTTTTCTGTCAGCATTTGCATATCTTAACATTTCTCCATTCTTCTATATTTCGTGAACGTTTACCAAGGCTTGTGGAGTAATCTACTTGCTCTAGTTTTCTGGCATATATAGATAAAGTATAGAACCCCTTTTTGAGGGAGATGGGCGGTTTAGAAATATGAAGTATGTGTGTTATCATTTACTCAATTTTCCCTACCGAACACAAATTCAATATAAAATTTATTTCACCTATCAGGTTAGCTTTCTCACTGTTGCTGAGAGTTTTGTTGAGAATGTCTTTGGGAGAATTGGTTGTCTTTAACAACTTTTTTTTACCAAATAACTCTTACTAAAATGCTTATGTGCAGAGTAGGATTACAACCTAATGATTCAATCAAGACCGTAATATTTTGGATTCTTACTCACTGGGGCGTGCATATACATCTCCACACCCTCACCCCCACCGCCACTTTATGATACACACAGGCATCTTCTAAATACTTAAACCATAATCTTCAGACTAGTTTTGTAGGGACTCTAATATTCAACAATGAAAACGGAATTATAACATTTGGGGAGCCACGTTAGGTTTGTACTGAAATATGCCCATACATGAGCTCCACAAACTGAGGTTTTGAGGGGATTTTTTTCAACCAACCTCCATCCTCTAGTAGTGGGTCACAACCGTAATGGGATGCATTGGAAATTTTTCTTTTGCAATCCCAGCTGGCTCTCTCCCATTCTCTCCGAGGAAGATAACGCCAAAAGACACTTTACCTGTTCCCGCAGCTCTCGGCCCCGACGCACCGCGCTTTGCAGAGGGGCCCTTCGGCTCCGACGGCCGGTCGTTTGTATAGACATTGCTGAGGTTGCTTTGCGCAAAGAGGGGCCACTACGGTCGCTAAGGAGACCAACGCTGCGGCGCTTAACTAAAACGTCATCAATCGGCGTTCCAAAGACTCAAAGCGCGATTTAGTAAGAGAATCCCGCTAACGGTGCTAGGTGTCACCGCAGGTAGCAAAGCCGAAGAAGCGGGATGTTCCCGTATAAAGGGAACAGCTTGGAGGGGCGGGGGGGCTCCCAATTTTGCTCTGCTGTAGTAGCAAAAGGAATATGCGATAAAATACAATTGTTGATTATGTTTCTCATAATTTGATGGTTTTAAGAATTCTTACAGCCCCATCCAATTAGAAGCCAAGAATACGGGAAATACGAATATATGAGTTTACGGTCGGTTTTGTTAAATATAGACTTTTTTTTTATTGGCCAAGTGTGATTGGACACACAAGGAATTTGTCTTGCATATTTGCATATGCTCTCAGTGTACATAAAAGAAAAGATATAAATATATGCCTGGTAGTTCCCATCCTCCAATTTTATTCTCTAAATCTTTAGAATCTATTCTAGAGTGGACTTGAACCCGATTCTCTGGAATTCTAGCCCAGTACTTATTCAAAACTCAAGTTTTCTACTCTATGAGACACTCACTTGGGCAGGATAAACAGCAATTACATATCCAATAAATTATACCCCAGCTTTTTACCTGAATGCTCAAGGTGCCTAACAATAAACTGAAACTAAAAAGAAAGTTTTAACTATTATAAACTTGATAAAATAAACAATATTGTTTCAACCATTGTTTCATTGAAACAACCATTGTTTCAACAAACATCCCAGAACAAAGGTTCATCAAATTGAATATATGAAGTTACATTATCTTTTTACCACCAGATGCTTACTGTACCGGTTGGATTTTTACCTTATTAAAAAAATACCAGTAATAAGAAAAATTTCAGTATGAGTCCATTGGTACATTGACTCTCATGGCTGCACTAGAAAATCAGTCTGTAAGAATTTATAGTGAAGGATTCATCGTGCGCTGCATCTCAGCCCCCATACATAAATACTATTTCTAGTCTTTTGTTTCTTTGTACAGTTGATTAAGCAGATTGTTTCATATATCATACCAAAATAAATAATTCAGATTTAAAATCACATTCAGTATAGGTTTTAGTTTACACATTGCTCTAGGCTTGAATATGATTTATTAAATAAGCTAAATGTAGCTTGACATAATACAGTAAGCCCGCAGAAAACAAATCACATTATGGTTTAGCGTGTGAATCAGGCCAATAAATTTAGGATTATCTTTAATGTTTATAAGTGGTAATTCACATATTAGGATATAAAATTATGCTTGTCTTCAATTTCACAGCCAAAAATAAAGAACTTTTTAAAAAAACTAACACAGAATATATTGCATTGCACTTATTTATTTTCTATTTGAACTTTGTAAGGAAGATCCAATTCATAAAACATCCTTAAGTTATTAGTTGTCCAAGTAGGGAATGTTAAGCTGTTCATACAGACAAGTTTCAAGAGACAGATGACTTCTTTCTGCAGATGCTAAACTTTTTTGTAAATATCAGTCCCATGAAATGAGATGGCAATTTCATAGATATCTTCAAACCATGTTTATGCCGGAGGATTTTTAAAAGAAGTCCATTAATATACATCAAATATGGAAATTTGATTGTAGTTCTTTTTGAGGCATTTATATTCAGCTGTTGACAGATGAAAAAATGAAAATCAGTTCCATGTAACTTTTAAAGTTTTCTCAAAATTTAAAATATAAAACAAAAAAGAATAGAAGTTAAAATATATAGCAAAGGATGTAATTTTAGTAGTTGGGAACAGCATTAAGAAAATCAGGCACAGTTCCATCCACTGAGAAGTTCGTTGATTTTGGTACAACTGTCAACTGAAACGTTGCAAGAACCCTGACAAAATGTCTCTATATACAGTATTTAGAGAAACAAAAACCCTGAATTTAAAAATCAGCATATTTTCAATAAAAAAGCCTAATTAAAAATATGTCGTTTAATTAAAAATAGGTCTGCAGTATGTTCAACTACCCTGAAAGAAACTGTATGATTGTAACCCAGTAAACAAGGTTGAAACTTGTAACTCCAAAGTAATTTCAACCACTTTTGAATAAAACCATGAATTTCCAGATTGTTGTTAAAACTTTTGCAAAATGAGTAGTTTGAGGTAACTATTCTCTCCCAGAACAACTAGCATTCAATAAGCAAAAATTATACAGAAACAGACTTCTTCTCTGCCTAAAATAATAATGGCTCTGCGACTAGTATTAAAACACAAAAACCCTTTAAGGAAAAGGATACAAACTGAAATATTAATTAAGGCTTTGTCCCTTTATTTTGATACAAAGAATCATAAAAGGTATTTGGTTATTTTTTTTTAAAAAAAAAAGCAAAGTAAAACAGAGCAAAAATTAAGCGTGTTAGCTATTTGGCCTATTTCTCTTGATAACCAGCTTTGAAACGCAAGGATCACCGCTTGAACTTTTCATTGCCCCGGCCTAGGGTTAAAAGTCCCGAGGCAAAAGAGCGTTTTTCATTGCCCCGGCCTAGGGTTAAAAGTCCCGAGGCAAAAGAGCGTTTCGGCATAGAAGAGCGCTGCCAGCCAGCGTGACCTCCTCCCGGTTACCATTCTTGGGCTATTGCGGCGGCTTCCTCACCGCTTCACGCGAGTTCCAACTTATTCTGAGTTGCTGCTAGCTGGTCCTGCAGCCGCCTCTTCCGCCACTTGAGGTAATACCTCCGCGCTCTGTTCGCCTGCCATCCCACCACCACTCCCGAAGCGAAAGCTAGTAACACCGCTAGCTTGACCGAGCGATCCGACAAGGGCTCCGAGCTCAGCGCCATTATCATTGCCATTCGCCTTCAATCTGATATGGCGCCCACTAGAGGACAGTCTGCTTTTATCTCCTCCTCGCGCCAAATGAAAAGAAGGAGCTAAGAATGTTCTTGGCGCAGCAACTAGCGGCTATTAGGCTGCAGTTATCCTATCGAAATCCACGAGGTTTCCCTTTGAGTAAGCAAAACTACTGCATACGGCAGGCAACACGTCGCTTTAGATCGGTGTTTTTCAAACTTGGCAATTTAAAGATGTGTGGACTTCAACTCCCAGAGTTCTCCAGTTAGCATGCTTGTTAACGAATTCTGGGAGTTGGAGTCCACACCTTAATCTTGTTAAGTTTGAAAAGCACCAAGTTAAATATAGCATATATTTAACATCTTTCAAATATAGCATCTTTCAGCATAACATCTTTCAAATATAGCATCTTTCAGCATATTGTAGCTTGAAATGTGAATCCAAGTAGTGATTTATAAACCACAATTTGATAAAGGATAGGCATTGCTGTTTGGTGCCAACTATAAGTTCTCTGTCTCATCCGTCTTAATTTTTTTTTAAATAAGTATTACATTATATTAGAAATTAGCCGGTTGTAAAACAAAGTACCAGCCTCTAGCCTATTTATTTATAAAACTACTTTCAAATTCATTTCAAACCTATAATAAAAATTCCTCTGTAATGATAGAAAAAACCTGGAGGCTAGTTGGGGCATTTGGGACTGACTCTGGCAGCTATCTTGTGAATAAACAAATCAAATATATTATATTGCAATTATATTATGAATAAGCCCCTATGTACTTTCAAAGCCCCAAATATATTCATAGTTTAAAACAGTTACTGCCTGACTCATTATTTTATGTGAATCCAGTATTTGGGATTTTTCAACAAACCAGAGTTTATTAATCATAGCTTAGCAATGCCTCAAAAGAGGAATTTGAAGATTAATTAAATGGGCCAATTAAGTTTGTTGGAATTTATATCTGAGAAAACATGTACAAGTTGCATCACTTTGTAGCAAGAATGTATTGGTATAAAAGTTGAGGTCAACTTTTCTTGATTTCATGAACATGTTTTTGCAATTTATTTGCAACAATATAGAACTTTTTGCTTTCTTCTGGAATATTTTTTAAACTCTCCAGTGTAACCTATAACTCTATTTTTCTCTGATACTTCCACCACCAAATATTAACCCAAACCTATCCTGCTAACAAGATCAGCCTGGTGCTGTTATCTTTTAAACTATGAACCTGATCCTGTTTGAGTTGTATTTAACATAACTGCAGTGAGTGTAAACTATTTAAAAAAATGAATTTTTTTTCTAAAGCAGATCTGAAAAGTATTTAAACTGTTTCAGCCAGTTGCAATGTACTTTCAGTGAAAAAACTCTCCAAAAGCATAAGACTTTACTGAAAACTTTTTCATATACTTGCAATCTTCTAGAACAGGATTGTCAAACTCAGTGTCACAGTGGTGTCATGTGACATATCGTGACTTTTTCCCCCTTCCATGCCAGCACATGACGCATCCAGCCTGCAGGTCGCAAGTTTGACATCCCTGTTCTAGAAGATGAAGTTTTGTTAATTAGAGATTGGAATTCCTTCTACAGTCAGAGCTGTTTTATACTGCGGACATGTGCACCCTTTTCCTATAATTGTTATGACTACCAACTTTCCTCAGATTGATAACAGGCAGATGTTTTGGGTCAATTTAACATTCCTAGATAGAGCCAAGTTGGGTAGGATCATTCAAACTGGCTATGCTTACTATGACTAGATATTTCTTTTGCCCTAAATCTTATTTGCAGTGTTAAAGATAAATCTAATCCTATACAATTTACTTTGATAGAAATCCTGAATACGCAAATAGACTAAGTCCACATTTTGAGTCCTCATTGAGCTTAGAGACTAGCCAAACATATTTTGCCTAATGTGTTGTGCAAATCCAATCCATATGGTTAGTTTATGGTTTAATGTGACATGCAAACTCGGAAAATTAGATTTATAATTTATTATGTAAGATATGGCTAAATGGGTCCTGTAACCACAGCGCTTCAATTTTTCTAAAAGTTTTGGAGTGCTGAGATACTTGGCCTCACCTTGCAGTAATATTGTTTTTCTCCCTACCACAATAGATATAACTTAGCTACATGCATTTTGAAAGTAATTACTATTCATTTTTAGCCTTCAACCCTATAATTCAAAGATCAGTTGAATAAGATCAGGAACAATCTACAGTAATCAGAGGGGGGGGGGGTGTCTACTGTCTTTAAATACAACTAAGTAAACAGTTTCATACTATTCCTATGTCTCTCCTATGTTCTGGCCTCATGTGGATAAAACGCTCCCTCAACATTCCCAAAGTACTCCATGGAAAATTAACATTAACATACTTTTCAAGTCAAACTTCCTTTTTTGAGAAAGCCAAGACACACCAATTGGAAAGAAATAAAACAAGATGGGAAACTGCAGCCAAGCACTAACCATAACCTGCAAAAACTGCCAACTCTGCAGCTACCTCGTGTAGCTATGTCTTTGAGAACACTCAACCACCTATACATGTAAAGAAGCTATAAATGTATATATACATATTTTAAAGCAAGACAAACATTGCTGTTCTGAAATAATTTCCTGGGATAACAATGTAGATCTCACATTTAAGAAAACTACATATGTGAGGTTAGCAAAAGCAAATTCTAATATTTCTGCCCCTGTATACATAACACCAATTTTGCTCACTTGCTGTTAGAGATGGCATAGACATTAATAGGAAAATATTAAATAACAAGTTCTGGAAAATATAGTATAAAGGTAAATTCAGTGGTGAAATCCAAATTTTTTTACTATCGGTTTTATGGGTGTGGCTTGGTGGGCGTGGCAAGGGAAGGATACTGCAAAATCTCCATTCCCACCCCACTCTGGGGCCAGCCAGAGGTGGTATTTGCCGGTTCTCCGAACTACTCAAAATTTCCACTACCGGTTCTCCAGAATCTGTCAGAACCTGCTTGATTTCACCCCTGGGTAAATTCATAGCAGTTTGAGAGAATCTTGAAACCTAAAGATCAGTAGTAAAAACTATTACTTCTCATAATGATGGAATTGTACAGTAGTTGCTTATTCTTTGGCATATGAGTAGGTTACTTTGCATTAAATGTTTTTCATGTGCCTTGTTTGCTGGTGTGGAACCACATTTGATCAAATGTTATTGTTTGCAAACAAAATAAATACTGGTTGTTTTTCCTTCTTGTGTCTGATTAATTGGAGGTGTTGGACAATGAATATTTGGAAATTGTTATTTCCATAACACTGTACATTAAAATATACCTAGTTGCTTAGTTTAAGATATTTGAAGAAAAGACTGCCTACTTTCTCTTCCCCAAACTCCTAAGCTTGCTCTCTAATGCATGTTCAGTGCAAATCTGAAACATGTTAGCCATATTAATGTAGTTCTACATGCATGGATTTGAACTGCATACAATCCAAATACCAGAATGAATGAGGAATTGAGAGGCTGAGAGAGGACAGAGTGGCTATTTTTTCTAATAAATGCAAGCACGAGCTTACAAAAATTTGGAGACCAAGTTAGTGCCAGATATTCCTGGCAAAATAATGTCCTACCGGTAACAAAGAAGTGGAAGCAACTGAACCACAAAAAGACTGTCTATACCAGGGTTGTGCATGGGGGGGGAAGGAGGGGTCAAAAAAGTCAAGATGACAGCCTCATTCCCATGATCAAAGCCACACCCCTTTTCCTTTTAAAATAAGGGCAGGAGTTCAGTCAAGAAACACTGATTGCCCTCTTGGTTTTTTAATTTCCCTGCCAGATGTTCCTGCCTTACAGAATTATCTTTGCTTTTCATACTTGTATACAGACATGTAGGACAGAGTGTGTCTCAATTATCTCTTCACATATACAACATAATACACATTCAGGCCTTTTGTTCTGATGCTATCCATGCTTTTCATAGTATTTTAATTCTTGTATGTAGATAAAAAGACGTACCTTTTTAAACATGGTGTTTTTCATCTCTACTTTTCATCTCTCTGCCTATCACTTCTTCAAAGAGAATATATTGGTAAATTGCTCTAAGTCTTTGCTGCAGCCTTGGAAAGAGAAATCAGGGTCAGTCCCATCAGCTCTGCTGAGAAGGCAGCTCTTTTACCAGAGGAATAAACTAAAGGAGAACCAGCAGCAAAGTGTTCAGCAACTTTTGACTCCTCTTCTTCTTTAAAGTATTCCCATCTGATTATCACAAGGAATTTGTACAAAGCCTTAGCTACAGAGTTGTTTTATCTCTTGTTGTTTCCAATCCTTTTTCCTTTTCTGTCACATCATTTATATTAATTATATCAAATGACATAAAAGCAAAGACAGCCTTATTACAGGATTTTGCAAGCCTTTTAAAGAACTTTTTTAATCTGAAGACTGAATTAAAGGTAATATAACTCATAACATTTTCACCGAAGCTGCCTAGAGTCACTTTTCAGTGTAAAATGGGCAGCATATAAATTTAATAAATAAGTTCTCCCTGATAACTAGTTCCTAGTTGATTATATTCTCTCTTTTTTTTTTAAATAACAAAACTGTTTGTTTTCTGACAATTGCCTTTCAATGCATACTATTTGTAAGTCGATGCAAAAATATTTTCCTTTAAATGATAGGATGCTCAAACTAGGAGATAAATTATTCATATTTGAATAATTAACATTCATTTTTAAAAGATCTCACACTGAGCCTCTGGGGAATGATATGCACAATTATGTACAGTATTACAGGATACACAAACTGAGAATGTTGCTATAATGCAGCATCTAGCTTGTTAAAAACAAATACATGCATACATTTCCAGTAGCTAGTAGTCATCCATTTATCCTGCAACCAACATCTGTAGTTGCTCTCAGGCAATCTTTTATGCCATTAATGGCTCCATATTAAGTAGAAATTCAATAGGTAATGCTAAATCCCTTTCACATCTATGGAAAGAAAAATTGCAAACCCTGCATTTCAACCATGATTGGTTCTTGGATACAAGGGAAATGTAGTAATTTGAAAAGAAATACAGAAAGCTGCCACCATTGATGAGCATAATTCATGCTAGATATTATAATTCCTCTTTCCAGCCCTTTTAAAATAGAAGACATCTGAAATGTAATCTGTGGCCTTTTGCCAAGTATGCCTGTGATGTATATCCATCACTTTAAAACACACTGTAACTCATTTGTTCATGGTTTAACTCTAATGCAAAAACTCTCATGATGGTTTGTAACTATTTATGGCTGCTTACTACTATATAAACATAGATTGCATTAGTTTACTCAAACAATTCTTTTAAATCCTAGTTTAATGCAATAAGCAAAACAGACTAAATAGCTAAAGGGGTGGGGGGGATATTGCCTGCAAAATTTGTCTGTTGCTTTTCCAGAAATATGTCACCTAGGCAAACCACTAACTATCCAGCAGAAGCCACAACATTATCACACAAGTGACACAAATTTGTGTGATGACATAACAAGTCACTATCTCTACTGAGAACACTGGTGCTGCTCCCACTTCTGGGATCAGAATGCTGAATGAATGGATCTCTTGAGCTGATCCAACAGAACTATCCTGTAAAGGAGTTTTACTGTAATGCCATAAAAATAAAAAGCAAGAGGTAATACTTGACACCTTTTTTTCATTTGCATGAAGAAGTTCATCCTTTCATATTCTAGGAAAGATCTTTATTTTTAAATTATTTATTTTAATTTAAGAGCTTCTGATCTTAAATAAATTGAGCTTAATATTGGAAACACTGCCTAGAAATTAGGAGAATTGAGATCCATATAGCTGAAAGGCTGTAGCTTGAGGAAAGCTGTCCACTGTTACACACTGAAACCACTGAAGGAACCCTCCTTTTCTTTCTCTTGGAGCATTGCTGGACATTCTGTTGAGTGAAAATGCATCTCTTCTCTGCGCACAACTTATAAAAAGACTTTGTTTGCATCTAATTGAGACTTTTGCTTAGCCACAAAAGTGATAAAACTTGCTTTCCTTCTCTTTGCATCCTAAATTCCATATGGATTTAATTGAGTGAAAGTATTCTGCTCAGCAATAGAAGGACAGAAAGAGGAAAGACTGTTCTTGTGTTGGCTAAGAAGATTGCCCTATAATAAAGGGTCCCAGGGCAGTATGTTGAATCATCCTTGCAAGGTTTGTGGGTATGCTGTTTTAGACAAGTTGCTTCTCAGCCTAGTGAGCTCAATCTGCATTTGAAGAAAAGGTGCAAAAGCATTATGTAAAGAAAGGAAGCCATAGGCCTGGCTGCAATGGATGAGAGGCCTGAAGACTGAAGGGGACCAGGGTTCAGTCAAGTCCACCCCGAATCCTTGGTCTGAATGAAAATAGGGGGAATAATGCAACCTTCTTACTAGACACAGGGGCATCTAAACAAAGCTGCTGGCTCCTTTTTCTAAAATATCCAAGGGGTTAATGGCTTCATAAATCGTCGCCCCATGCTGAAAAAAAAACCCGAGATGTTCCTTAGATGGACGAAATATAGATATGCCTGCGTGTCCAGTTTCCCTCCTGGTTGTGATGGTGAGAAATATGGCTCAAGAAGGTCAAATCCCCAATATCTGGCAGGAGTTTGAAGTACCAAAGTTGAAGATAACCCACCAGGATATGCTGCACCCCATGCTGAAGCCTTAGCAGTGCCTGTTCCACTCAGGCAGAAAAGCTAATCCCGCCCCATTACTGTAAATCAAAGGCAGAGAGCATGGAAAGAAGCTGTCTGTCCAACTATTAGGAAATTAACCATTAGGCAGCCAACTACCATTTACACCAGCCATGTGATACAAGGAGTTTTAGAGACAAAGGGCCATTTATGGCTGACAAACCCCAGAAATTACAAGCACCAAGCTCTCCTCACTCAGAAACCACAAGTGACCCAGAAACAAACAAATGCTTTAACCCAGCTACTCTTTTGCAAGCATTGGGTCCTGAAATTGAACAACGTATGAAGATCAACACAGCAACCAGAATGGAGCAGACCTTCCCAAGCCTGACTGACCAGCCTTACCAGGACTATAAGAGAAAAGGTGACAAAGGTGTGACTTGAAAATCACCTTAAGTGAGTAAATGCATTACCACTAGTACTTTGATCTGTGTGATGTTCTCCACGTAAAGGAATTAGATTATCTCCTTTTGAAATACTTGAAAATCATATAGGAGACCTAAGCCAGATAGGAACTAAGATAGGAATTAAGATAGGAACTAAGTGGGTGAATCAAATGGTGGGAGAATTAAATAAGCAAATACAAGAAATCCAACAATATTGTGTGTCCCTTAGCCCACCATCTTTGACCACCTCTAGATATAATATTCAAAAAGTAGTAAGAAATAAATGGGAAAACATGATTGTAAAAATTAAATGAATAGTAATTGGAGTAATTGTCTTTGAATTTTTGAAATCTAGACAATGATAAGTTTTTCCTTTTTAATCTTTCCTAGAAATATGAATAAGTATAAACTGTAACAATTGAAATACCTCAATGGTATATGGTAGTGAAAGTAAAAAGGATTAAGTTGTAACTTGGATACCAGCTAGAACAATTCTAAATTTAATTAGGGAGATTGTAACGATTGAAATATTTTAAAATTTATATTGTGATGAAGGTAGAAATGATTAAATTGTGATTTGGAGGATTGTATGGGTAAAACACTGGAAAGGAAAAAGTTTAATGCCTAGGTGGAAGGGCCCGTATACTGTGGTCATGTATTCCTACTTACAGTAAAAATGTTGGAATCCAAGTCTTGGATTCACTGGACTCGAGTTAAGTCCGCAGTTTAGGAATATTGGGAGGCAGACCAGGAATAGGCCCGACCCCTAGTAGTACGCTTGAAGAAGCGCCCCCTATAACTGTCCTTGGGCAGGCAACATACGGGGCAGAAGAGGCCTTACTGGTGTCACACCGGAAGCTGACCCTCCACGTACAGCTGAAGATTTGGAATGGGAAGTCAACATATATAGCCATAGGTACACTATCTCTTATTTTAATAAGCGTGCTTGCTGTTATTGTGATTAGTTGTGATTTGCTGTATATAATATGCTGGAATCACCTCTTCCTCAAAAAGACAGGTGCTGAATCTAAAATCATAGACTGTGACAGAGAGCAGTACAAAACTCCTATAGATATTTATGTTTAAAGAAGCCAGGGAGTGAGCTCCCTGTGGGGCTGCTCTAGCTCTAGGAATGTGGATATTGTATTTAACAAATAAGAGGTGGTTCTATGAGATACCTAAGACTAATATTGCCTTTTCCCAAGTCACATATAACCCTAGCCTTCTTCCTGATGTGGTGATTTTGTAGATTAAAGGAATTGTGATTGGATAAGTTATGCGTAGAGGACAATTATGAGTTTTCTGCGGCTTTGGCTATTATTGGGAAAGGGCCTAATGAGTAATAATACACTGAATAGTAGTTCCCAATGTTGTGAGAATGCCCAAGTGACACCCTTGCCCTTGAGAAAGGATCTGGGGAAGTTGAGAATCCCAAAAGACAAGGCAAGAACGGGTTACAAGGTGTGAACTCTTTGGAACAGGTCCATTCCCTCCAATGACGTATCATCAATAGGTGGGGTCGATACTCTGGACCTAAGCCAACCCCAAGACCTAAAGATAAGTGTCTGACAATCCCAGAACAGAATGGGGTAGAACAAAGGGAGAATGGGCCCCTGTAATAATTGAGAAAAGGGAACTACATGTTAAGAATACTGGAATTGAGTTAAAGCGTAGGTAATCAGTCTGACCCTACCCTAAGCCAAAAATGCTGGTTATGTTTGCCTGCTGGTCCTTCATCTTACAATGCTGTTCCAGTTGAGCCAGATCTTTGGGTCAGGACCAGGGCCACAATAGTCCTTGAGAAAGATATTAGATGGAGAACCAAAGTAACAGTAGCCAAATTGCAAGGAGACTTTTATAATACATTCAAAAGGCTGGGAATGAACCATTCCCCATTGTTAGCCCTATAACTGTTAGTGTGGAAATCCTAGGATCACCCTTCTTGTGTGTGAAGTGACATCAGGAACCAGATATTCATGTAAGATCCCTGATGGGAGATCAATGTCCATCAGAAATACACTTGACCCTAGAATGACACTTATGGATGCAAACCTAATTAGTGGCATTTCTCCTTATGCCCACTATTTAATTCAACAGAAGGTCATTTCTCAATACCACCACATGTCTCCATTAGGTCCAACACAGGCTTATGTGTCCTACTTCCCCTTGGCAATGCAAGCTCCCGTTATGTTTTTGGATGCACAATTCTCAGAGATAAGCAAAAGGACCCTACCCTAGAAGTCCCAATGCAGTCACTGGTGGCATGCTAGAGGCAGGGACGTTAGGGGTCTGGACTAATGAGAAAAACCAATGAGCCCATACATTTTCCATGAATATAGGTGTGTATGTAAGAAAAATGGAGTTTTCTTCTTATTTGGGAAAAATGTGTATTTGTGTTTACCTACAAACTGGACTGGAACATGTACATCTTCCCCAAAAATCAGTGTCAGTGGAGGGCACTATCCCTGTTCCCCTCATGGGGCATGTTCAAAAAAAGTGGGACCACTCATGGTCCCACTATTAGAAATCCTGGAGACTGCTGTTGGAACAGGTGTAGGTGGAATGGCACACTCCATAACACAGTTCACGCAATTGTCAGAGGAGTTCCAAGAAAGCCTGGACCAAATTGCAGGGACCTTGGTCAAGGCCCAAGAAGGTGGTTTGTGTGTATTCTTGGGAGAAGACTGTTGTTTTTACATGAATAAATCAAGAGTGGTTAGAGAAATTGCCAAAGATTTGCAGTACCAGGCATCCAAAATGGGTCAGAAGTTACAAGCAACAGAAAGGGCCTGATGGCTCAGCAGACTTAAGCATTGTGATTAACATCAGCTGTCTGCAATTACTGTAAGTTCCAATCTCACCAGGCTCAAGGTTGACTTAGCCTTCCATCCTTACTAAGGTAGGTAAAAGGAGGACCCAGTTTGTGGGGCAATAAGCTGACTTTGTATAAATATACAAAAGTATGAAGGCTATTGCTTAACATATTGTAAGACGCCCTGAGTCTCCAGAGAAGGGTGGCATATAAATCAATTTTTTTTAAAAAATGTGGTTATCTTAGTTGTCTGGGCCTGGCTGGATTGACAGATGTTATTCCTGTTGTGACAGGCCTGGCTTTTTTTTCTTGTTCAGACAATGAGTTATGAGAGCAGTGAAAGAGATAAGAGTTGAAAAAAAATGAGTTGATTTTGATGGAAAGCCTTATAGACTGTAAAATTGACCCTGATCTCTTTGATGAAAATGAAGTTTCTGATACAGGAACATATGTACAACTCTCAATTGGGTAATTAGAGAAAGTGCTTCAGAGAATAAGATTTGAAAATCATATGTATTACGTGTCTTTCCTTTGCATTACTATGTATCTTATCCTGAATTGATTGTTATGTCAAATGTTATATTCTTACATTGTTGAATTAAGCTCTGTAATAGATAAGACTCAATTGTAAACAAGTAAAATAGAGTCTTAAAGGGGATATTGGCATTGGCTATAAGAGTGAAATAATATGGGGTCAGCCTAGAGGATCTCTGAAGGATCCCTTTAACTAGTAAAATATAAGAGACAAATACTGGGTTCAAAAAGTTAAACCACAGAATTAACACACTTTCTAAGGTTGGAGAGTTCAAGAAGTCAAACCACAGAGGTATTATGTTAAAATGCAGAACTAACTCACATGGAGCTTCCTGCCTAAAGGAATAGGGGAGGGGAGCTGTCTAAAACAAGATCTTTGTTCAGATGTTAGAATTTATATTAAGCTATCTGAACCTTCTGGCCAAAATAAAGCTTTTTCTGATTTCGAAATTCATCTCTTTTATTTTTCTACGATAGGGGCGCTCCAGTGTGGTTTATAAGACATGGAGTTTGGAATCAGTGGACCCCACTGGCGTTTTATCAGAGTAGTTGACTACTCGCCAATTTTTATTCTGGAGAAAAGTCACCCACACTCAATGACAGCCATGATACGACGCAAAACAATCTTAATCGGCGCGCGCCAAGGCAATCCCTCCGAGATCAAGATGATAAGGAATTCCAGTCGCCTGATATAACGAGTATCTGGTTTGGAACAGAAAAGTTCGCCTTAGGGCTGACTGACACGAGCGTTCGCGAGTTGCACGGATTACAACACCCCCTCAGCCACGCTCTCCTTCCACACACACACCCACACCCATCCCTCTCCCCATCCACAAGCCGCGAGCTGTTTCCGCCGTCCCGAATCACGTGCGCCCGGGGATTAAAGCACCTAGGCCAGGCTACTCCGCGATGGAGCCTTTGGGTCGAAGTCGATCAGGGATCCCACCAACTCAGGCAACGGCGCTGTCGTCCGCTGCCTTGCCGTCGGGGAGGCCGGGCGCGGCCCCGCCTAAATCAGCCATGGGCGATTCGGCGAAGGAGGAGGTAGCCCCCGTCACGGGGTGGTCGGCCGGGGAGGGGCGCATCTTTGAGGGGCTGCAGCTTCCGCGTTGCTCGGGTACCCCGACTCTAGGCCGAAGGCTCCTGTCGCCCCTTCCTTCCCCACCCCAGAGGCTGTGCTATTTCCCCCTCTCTAAATGGCTTGTAAACTACTTTCCTCTACGACGCGTTAATAGCGTTCCTTTTGCGCGGAGAAGCAAGCGGGAGGTTGCGTAGTGCAGTTCCTTTGGCATCCCCCGGGCGCCTTTGGAATGGGGCTTGCTTGCCGGTTGCCGACCATCCTCCGTTTCCGATGTCAGGCGAGCAAAACTATCTTTTGTTCGTCGGTGATGCCGCGGAAAGTTTGTCCTTACGGGCGAATAAACCGAGTGGGGTGGGGGCGAGTGAATGGGAGACGCGGCGTCTGTTTTGGATTGGCGGGCTCCGTTATTGCTCTGTGTCTCTATACTCCTTTTCTGCATCCCCGCTAGAGTTGAACAAGCTGAAGGAGACGTTTGCTACGCATTCCTTGGCTCGTTTTGGCTCAAGTTAGAGACACTGCCGGAGCCTTTGGTTGGGCGGGGCGAATATTGTAAAAGAAACGCTGAAAGCAAGGGTCCTGGCCAGTGGTGGGATTAAAGTAATTTAACAACCAGTTCTCTGCCCTACTGATTTCTTCCAACAACCAGTTTGCCAAACTGCGCAGAAAGTTAACAACCGGTTCTCCCAAAGTGGTGCAAACTGGCTGAATCCCACCACTGGTCCTGGCCAAGCGGCCCCCTCTTACTTTGTACCATCTGGTTGTTTTGCCTTTGAGCCCCATCTATCTCAGCCAGTTTAGGAATGATGGGAATTGAGGTCTGGCTTAGGTAAAGAAAGCTAAGGGCCTGGCTTTTGTGCCTCTTCTCACAGTCCCCTCTTCTAAAGCGTTGTAATAGATCCTGCCCCATCATAGGCTTCCAGGGGGGTGTGGGATCAAATCTGGATCAGTTACTGGAACCAGAGGTTTAATCTTCTGAGCTTTTGGACTCATGCTGGAATGCATTCTCGGGGAACTTCTCTCTCACCAGAATGTGTCTACCAAAATGTACGTGTCTCAGGATGTGAGACACATTCTGGAAGAGAGAAATTCCCTGAGGATGGGCTCCAGCATGAGTCCAAAAGCTCAGAAGACTAAACCTCTGGTCCCAGTGACCGATCCAGGTTTGATCCTGCAACATTATCCTGGGACACACATATTCGCCTTCATTCCAGGGGTATGGACTGTGGATTGAAAATGGACAAAGAGGAAGGACATCTCTGATCAATTCAAAAACACCCATAGCCTTATGTATTTTGACTGGTTGAAATGAGTTGCTGGTTTTTTCTTCCCCTGTAAGCCAACATAGCTACTATTGATTTTATTTTTTTTACTTAAAAATACTTGAAATATCTTTTGTTATTTTGCTGGTTGTTGCAAATGTCTTAATTGAAAGCAGAAGCTGCCCTAAAGGCCAAGAATGCCTTCTCCATCACAGGAATGCTCCATTCTGTAATAAACTGGATTTTGTCAAAAGCTTCTTTGGAAATTTGATTTGTTCACATCATAGAAAACAACTTTCTTTTCCAGATTCCCTTTTTTTAAAAGTGTGTGATCTTACTTTTCCAAATGGCAAATAGGCATTTGACTACACTTAATCACAGGAACAGCTGGATCTCAATTGGCACATGGCCTTTGCTGATGAGACTGGTGTGATTCTTTTGTCCTAGGCATTTGCTTGAGCACGTGAATGGGCTGCACTATTTCATGTTGCAGATGGGATGCTATGATCTGTCATTCACACAGTACTGTAAACTTTATCCTCTATCTTGAGTTCTCAGATAATTCTTTGTGATACCCCTTTAGGTATCTCCAGAATGTTATATACCCTCTGGTTGCCTTATCTCAAAACTAACCATGTAGAGTTTTAGTATATCACCTTTCAGGACTTGGTTTTTCAGTCCTTTGCACATTCTCATTGCCTTTCTCTGAACCTTGTGTTTTTATGTCGTTTTAAAGAGTGGAATTCGGATGCAATTCTTAAAGTGGGACTCAACCAACTCATATAAAATTCTGTAATTGGAAACTATACTTTTCTTGATAGAGCCAAAACCCAATTGCCTTTGGCTTTTTTCCACATTGTTATACAGGCCATTTGAAGCTCCATACATATGGATATTTACACCACTTTTCAAGGCTGCTTAATCAATTGTAACTAGGGGGGTATAACTGTTAAGATAGCGAAGTATAATAAAAACTTTTTTTTAGGTTTGTGTGTGTGTGTGTGTGGAGATGCTTCTAAGTCTGTGATGATTTCTAGTGACTGCCTGAACAAGTTCCTGTAGTTTTCTTGGCAAGATTTTTCAGAAGTGATTTTCTATTACCTCTTTCCAAGGGCTGGGAGAGAATGACTGGCCACTGCCTTTTGTGCCTAAGACAGAAATAGAACTCATGGTCTTCAGGCTTCTACCCTGATGCCTTAACCCACATACCAAACTGACCCTAATAGGAACATAGAATGGACAAATAAATTAGTTTGTTGCTGGCTCACCACTGTCTTGCCTGGTTAGGCAGGGGCCAAAGGTTGGAGCACGTGTTTTGGTCCTGTGGGAGCATGTGTTGTTCCAATGGATAAAAGTCCACATATACATGGGCATCATTGTGACAGCTACCTAGTGAATTACTGGAAATTCGCAAAGAAGGCAATATTAGTTCATATGGACAAATGGACTTGATAAGATAGTTGCATGTGATAGTATTTCTGTTTTTTTCCAAATTAAATAGCAACTATTGTAAAGGAGAGGGAGGAAAGACGATGTTGCATGGACAGTATTAATTGTGTCTCCTTGCTTCTGACTATAATGAAAGTTAACCACCGAAATACTAATGCCTGCAGTTTTCTCAATCTGTATTACTTCCAAAGGAACAACTGAAATGGTTTATATTCTGGCAGCTTCAACAAATGGGTTGTATTAAAAAGTAATTAAAAGGATAATATGCATTATATATTATGGTACAATACGTTTCCATAATACGGTAAAGTCTGAAATCTGATCTGGGTGTAAAAATACATGATGCCAACAGTTTCATAGAAATTAAATTAATCTGATCAAGAAATGAAGACATCCAATTAGCTTATATATACATTTTGAGTTCCATCACTGATGAAGAATAGCCTTTAAATGTAATTTGTTCTTGGCAATGAGGGTGTAAATGAAAAAGGCCAATAAAGCAAAAGTATGAGCAAATAGTTTGCATGTAATGGATCTTCAAAAAAGCATTTGCTGCTTTAATCAAGGAGAGAACCAACCTAGAAACAAGGAGAAATCTCTGGACAATTAGAAAAAGTAATCGGTGGAATGATTTGCCTCCAGAAGTTGTAGATGCGCCAACGCTGGAAGTTTTTAAGAAGAGATTACACAACCATTTGTCTGAAACAGAGGGTTCCTGCTTGAGCAGAGGATTAGACTATAAGACCTCCCAAAGTCCCTTCCAACTGTGTTATTTTGTTACACAAAATATTTTGTTATTTTGTTCCTTATTTTAACAGGTTTTTGCCAGTTTAGTAGTGTTTAAACCAGATATACAATTTGAGATTGTTTTGGAGATTAAGACATGAGTTCTATTTCACAGGTATTCCAGGCACTTGACTGCTGGTGAAACATGCACAGGTACACTCTGCTCCCTGACATCAAGCTTGAGACATAGCATAAAATTTTGCTTGTCTTGTTCTTAAGGTGGTATCTGGGTAGCTTCAGGTACACATCCAAATGTGAGAGTAATATCTGAGCTGAAGGTCAGGACAAAAGTTGGAGGAGAATTCAATCTGATGGGTTAAATTGCAGGCCTTTGACATTTTACATGACAACCAAAATAGAGTAGAATGAGTGGGTGGGAATTTTCCAGTCCAGCTTTAAAAGAAGGGTTTTAAAAAATAGTAATTTCTGCAATAATCGCTGCCTTTGTAATCTAAAGAAGCCTAATGGGGCACTCATTTGAATTCTTCCTCCCAGTTCTTATTTCTGGACATCTGAAATGATGCTTTGTTGCAATAACATTGGAATCTTTCTCCGAGGCTGTAGCTACAGTATAGAGGGGTTGACCTCTACAGTATTGCATGCTCATGGAAAGATGCTACATCATTCTGCAGTGACTAGCTCTCATCTTGAAGGGAATCCATATGCTTCCATTAAGGTTGGCAAGTGACTAATGAGTGTGATTAGTTAATGAACAGGATACCTTTATTCCTCTTAAGATGTGTTTTCCTCTGGTGAAAAAAAAAAGTCAGGGTTGTTACACGCATAGTAGGCAAGAATGTTATTTGTGGCTTCTGTTCCACACTTTCTTCACTGCATTCAAGAGAACTCTTCAGAAACCAGCAAGTGAAGCTGTAATAGCAATAGCACTTAAACTTATATACTGCTTCATAGTACTTTACAGTAGTTTACAGAGTCAGCATATTGCCCCCCTGGGTCCTCGTTTTACTGACCTTGGAAGGATGGAAGGCTGAATCAACTTTCAGCCAGTCAAGATCAAACTCCTGGCAGGGAGCAGAGTCAGCCTGCAGTACTGCATTCTAACCACTGCACCACCACGACTCTGTAATGAACTGGATGTTGGTGGATTCTGATTCCCAGCATTCTTCACATTGGTTCATGCTGAGTGAAGCAACAGAGTTAAACTTCAGCTAAATTTGGAGGGCCACAAATTCTCCACTCTTCTCTGGGAGTTGCTGCTTCAAGGAGTTTCTGAGTATGACTATGAGATTGAGTTGAGGCAGCAGCTGGACCAAACCCAAGTTCTGGTTTAAAGTCCCCAGGTTGGTGGGTTAAACTAAAACCAGCTGGCTAAGACCCTGAGTTTGTCGATCAAAAGGTCGGCAGTTCAGCAGTTCGAATCCCTAGTGCTGCATAGCGGGGTGAGCTCCCGTTACTTGACCCAGCTTCTGCCAACCTAGCAGTTTGAAAGCACATAAAAAATAGGGACCACCTTTGGTGGGAAGGTAACAGCGATCTATGCACCTTTGGCATTTAGTCATGTGGTCCACATGGCCTGGAGACATTTTCAGACAGCGCTGGCTCTTCGGCTTTGAAACTGAGATGAGCACCACCACATACATACATATACATATACATATACATATACATATACATATACATATACATATACATATACATATACATATACATGTTTTCTGATGTTTTCGTGGGTGTTTGTAGGTCTTTGGTTATTTGGGTTTTCTCCCGTGTAAAATTGGAAGTGTCTTGGCAACGTTTCGACGAAGTCTCGTTTGTCATCTTCAGGCTGGTGTTCTCGGCTTCGTGCTTCTAGGAGCAATGTGTTAAAAGAAAGAAACAGCTGTGATCACACATTGCTCCTAGAAGCACGAAGCCGAGAACACCAGCCTGAAGATGATGAATGAGACTTCGTTGAAACATTGCCAAGACACTTCCAATTTTATGCGGGAGAAAACCCAAATAATCAAAGACCTCCATATACATATACATATACATATACATATACATATACATATACATATACATATACATATACATATACATATACATATACATATACACATACATATACATATACACATACATATATATATCTCACACACACACACACACACACACACACACATACTGTATGGATAGTGGATTGTGATTTCACTGAACTAGGGCTGCATAAAAATCTTGGTTTACGTAGCAATAACCTGGTTAAAGAGAAATACATACATACATACATACATACAATTGAAAAAGAGAAGCATAAAATAAATTATGCTATGTTCCATCCTCTTCTTCGCATCTCATTCTAAATAGAATGACCTCTCTGAACAGTCAGAACTTTTGTGCCAGACTTTTCTCCCCCAAGACCACTACTTAAGTAATAAAAAAAGTTAACGATTACATGTTAATAACTAAACCATGCAGGTAAAGCAATCTCTACTATTGTTGTCTTGCATAGTGCTTGCTGATATATGGGTCTGTAAATCATCCATCAGTAAATGTTTTGCTGCGAGCCCTCTAAATTAGGACAGGATGTCAGTCTTAAATGTTCAGACTGATTTCCAAGAGGCATCACAAGGGACTCTAAACCCTGTGTATTTTTATGCTGTAAACTTTAGAAGAGATAGCTAAAGCTAGTTTATCGTGCAGTCCTGTGAATGTTGATTTACGATCTGATCTGTTGAATTTAATGAAATTTACTGCTCATGGTATGGACACAGAACTACCCTGTTTCCCCCCAAATAAGACATCCCCTGATAATAAACCCAATCGGGCTTTTGCGTGCATGGCAATAAGGCCAAACGCTTATTTCAGGATTCAAAAAAATATAAGACAGGGTCTTATTCTGGGGGAAACACGGTAATGTTACATATTCAGCAACAGTTTCTTATAGAAAATAAACACTGCCATCGCTCGTACATACTCACTACTTTCATTTTATTTTCACATTTATTGTGAATAAATGCTGCCATCACTGATTGATATCATTAACTTCAGCAAGGCTGGGGCTGAAATGTGCTATGCTGTAATTGTACTGCTTTCTAGTAATAAAAGAATGAAATGCTATTGTAGGATAGAGGTGAGGAACTGACAGCTTTACAGAAATTGCTGAATTACAACTTACATTTCATAGAGTAGCCAGTGCTAAGCAATATTTGGAGTTGAGTTTAGCAAGTTCTGAAGGGGCAAAAAATGCACAGAAGATTGTTAAGAAGCTAATCTATCTAGCAGTTAAAATTCACCCATATTGAATAAACCTTATTTCTTTGTTTTATCAATAGAGCCTTCTCTTGGCAGCAGCATATGTCTACGATGCCCAATATAATAGGAACATCCCATTTGAGACTTCACCAAAGGCAATCAGGTAAAGCCAGGGTTACAACAATTCTGAAGTGCAGTGTAAAGAGATATGTTATTAAGGATAAGCATTCTAAGACTCCATCATCACTAAAGATTTTTTTTCAAGCTATGCAGCCAAAGATTTGGCTCTCCAATGAACAATAAGCATTAGTCATATTGAATGAAATTAACTTTTGGTGCTTTAATTGTCACCAGTTTCCTTCACATTTGGATCCAAATGTAGTTAAAAGTAGTTGCTACTCTTTTAAAATCAAGTTGAAATAATAATTATTGAAACTACTTGCTAGCTTTTTTTTGAGTCCGTGTGTTTATATACAGTATAGTTTGATTGAGTAATGTGAAGGTCTAAGACTCTGAAATTTTGAAGTCTTTGAGAAATGCCAGAAATGAAGTGTGCCCCATGTACTTCTTAGCATAGCTAAGTCACTTTAAGGGGCTAAGTGCACTCCTCTTTGTGAGTCTAGAGGGATGAATAACCCTTTAGCGGAGCTGTTGCAGCTTTAGATCTTCTCCACAGGGATACTTGCTTAGTGTATATTTTGTTGTGTGTTGCCAGAGCAAGTTCTCCATAGCTTGTCCTGTGTTTTAGTGCAAGTTTAGATCTGGTGGGTTTAAGCTACAGTGCAGAAGATATTAATGGATAATTGGGTTCTATTATTTTCAATTTTTCACCAAGCGTTGGCAGAGATCTTAAGCTAAGATATGGTGCCATATTCTTTTGAAGATACTCTATAATTTGCTGCTTTGTGCAGAGTCAGAGAAGACTTCCTCCATCCAGACCTTTCCAGGCCGTTAAATGTACAATTTGATTCTGTCTTATCATGGCTTGGGGTATTGTTTTATACCTTGGTATCAGAATAGTAAATGACCGAATTAAGCTCTTTTAATTTGACTTAAGTCAGAAATAACATATTTCTTAAAAGTATCTTAAGAGCCGCGGTAATACAGTAGTTAGAATGCACTACTGCAGGCTACTTCTGCTGCCTGCCGGCTGCCTGCAATTTGGCAGTTCAAATCTCATCAGGCTCAAGGTTGACTCAGCCTTCCATCCTTGGTAGGTGGGTAAAATGAGGACCCAGATTGTTTGTGACAATATACTGACTCTGTAAACCATTTAGAGAGGGCTGTAAAGCAGTATATCAGTCTAAGTGCTATTGCTATTATGCAGTATGCAATCTTGGCTTTTCTAGTAGTTCTTTTCCCAAGTTCTAAAGGACATGTTTTCATTGACCTAGAAACAACTTCAGAGTAATATCAAGGACTCACTTTTATGAAAGGTTGAGAGCAATGTCTCATAGTTTGTTGAAAAACAAGTTCATAGTCTTTGCAATATCTACAATTATAGTTTTTTTAATTGTTAGAACAAGCTAAGGGTTCTTGTTTGAACCTACTTGCTTTTTTTAAACCAATGTTCCAATCATTCTCATATGTTTTCTTTACTCAGGCTTTATTATCTCTATAACCATTGGGCCATGCAAGCAGGTACTTATTTCTTCATTTTTGTAGACCTGACACTTGCACTGTTTGAAGAACCAGCTGTATACCTACTTCCTTTCTTGGTAAGTATGTGGTTAAATATATAACAGGGAACTCTTGGAAGTTAGAAGCTGAAACAGTGTGTGTAGAGATAGAGATAACCCGTATTTACATGTTCAAAAGACACGATAACAAATTTAGGAAGCAAACAGCCAATATTCAGATAAGTAGAGATCAGCAGTAGATAAATAATCAGGCAAAAAATAATACTGTAATCAAGGAACCAAAGAGGAAACCACACTTCCACCAAAACTGGTAAGGCAAGCTATCCTATACAAACATGCACTGATGATGTTACCAAGTTGGGTAATGAAATGTTTACAAGCAAACAACCAATCTCAAAGAGCACCAGGGAAACTTCAGAGAAGTGTGTGTGTTAAAGCAATCTTAAGCCTGGTCATTATGACAAGCAGTTTTCCTCCTTTGACTTGGATTTAGTATTTATTTCTGAATTTATCTATTCTTCTTTTCAATAGTTTACATCAGTGATTGAAGTCTTGTGCCTTTTTGTCTTCTTTGGAAGACTCATCCATTTTGCACATGTTACACCTCGTAATACATTCTGGAAAGACACAAAGAACATCTGCATCATGATAACGGCCTTGGTGGGTTTTAGCTTGTACAGCATTTACCTTCTGCAAATAGTGGCTTGTCGCAGTTTCAGATGAGATCATTTTTTGAAATCAATAGAAACTACTGTATGTTGGGATTGGAAAGCCTAGAAATGCTATAAAATGAACAAATGATGTTATTGATGTAAATTCGTTTTAAAGATGCCTAAGTTTGGATCCACAGTTGACACTGAAAGATCTATATAACACCATATAGTGGTTCTGTCCTTGCATGCTGCTGCTGCTGCAGTTCAGTTTTGGATGGGTGAAGTCCCCTCTTGATCCATAGTTGTAATTCCTATGAGATTAAAATGAAAGAAGAAACACACACACACTGTTTCTTCTCTCATTTTAATATGCTGTTTTGAGCTCCATGAAGAAAAAATGGAAATTAAATCTATTCATAACACAGTAGTGGAAAATGAATGAAGATCCATGCTATTCTATGATATTTTGCATCACCATGGTGGGCAGCCCATTTTGGTTTGAGATTTTGGGAAGTTAACACATATGACCTTATCCTGTGTACAATGACACAGATCATGCTGTTGAATTTTGATAGTGCAATCGTAGCAAAGAGATCTGTTGTGACCTGCCTAGGTTTTAAGATGGGTGACCATATACATGTTTTAAATTTTAAAAAAAAAATAGATCTAGGACCTTCCTGTGGCAGCTGGGTTGTCTACCACATCTTTCGATCTGTCTACCAATCTTTAGTATAGGCATGTTGCCTATACTAAAGGCATGCTGGAGTCTCTAGTATCATTTATTCATATATTTGTGAAATGATCCATATCAGTTCCAAACAGAGCCTATGGAGACTTACTGATGGATACTAACTAGGCAACTGATACTTAAAATTGTTGGATAACAACCATAAAAGAGCTCTTTTGCCATAGTTTTTGATGCAGTGATTGCACACCAGTTCTTATTTGCTTAAACAGCCGCAGCTCGGCATGTATAACTACTGTGTATACAGTATATACAGTATGTATAGTATTATGTTAGCACATTAGACATCGTAACTTCTGTGCTTTGGGATAAGAATGAATCATGTTAGTCTAACAAACGTACTTGAAAATGTTACATTTCAGAAGAAGTTTCTGTTAATGGCAATGAAAGGAACAAGGATAATTTCAATACTGGATTGAAGCTGGATTGACCTTGGTTGCATAATCTTTATTCAAAAGTGATTATCACTTTTCATTATCTGGAACTCAAATTTCTTTAAGATACCTAGGCTGGATTCATGCATTTTCAAGGAGACTGCTTTATAAGGATTCAAGTAACCCTTGTGTTTTGTTGTACTGTCCTCTGTATACAAAGCTTTGTTTTAAACTATTGTCCTGGCACAACAATGGTGAAAGGTTTTTAATTTAGTCATGTAGAGAATCATCGGTGTACCCTGCTCATTCTCGATTTGAATCTGCAAGTAAACTAACTTACAGTCCTTATTCTCATTCTATTTCCCCACATTTCTGAAACAGAAGACATGAAGAATGACAGTAGAGCTTTTGAGTCTCAATACCCATCAACTAAACATTGACTCCTTTGTCCTATACTCTGTTCTCTTTATGGATGCCAGCACAAATCTCTGGCATATAAGACCCAAATTTATTATATGAGGTCAAATTCTTGACTCTTGCATACCAATATCTTGTGTGTAAAATCTAAATGCACAAGCATAACTTTATTTTCAGCTTATTGGAAAAGGGACTCCTACCTGTCATTAAGTGTTTATTTAAACTTAATTGCTTAAATGTAAATCACTTTTCCCTCTTCCTTTCAAATTGTAGATGACATTGATTGACCTAATTATCTATGGCATTCTTAGAACCTTGAACATTCATGGTGTTCGGTGGTCCAGGCCATTGAGACCCATCTTTTTAATAAACTTTGCAGAGAGCCGTCAGGTAAGAAACTAGAGTGGGTAATCTCCATGTTTGACAGTCTATAATACAGTTATTATTTAACTATACAGTTAGTAGATAATGTTGATGTAGTTGCTATTATGTGTGTGAGCTACAGAGGATATTTTCATCTTCTTTTTGAAACTGTTTTTTTCTTCCTCTTTCTCTCTTCTGTGCAAATAGGCAGGCTTAACCTGGCCTACCTTTGGCAAAGCTGAAGCATGAAATAAGGTATTGTTGAGCCCCTGAGAGCCAGGGAACATGCTGGACTGACCTGTGAGGGTTTTGAGAATTCTGCATGTGGTGGTTGAGACCAGCTAATTTGAAGAGGTCTAGAGCACTCTAGACCTCTATTGAGGCGACAGCTACAGAAAGTGCATGTGCTATTCTTTATGCATCATTCTGTGGTTGTTATTTTTTTTTATTTAAAACTTAGATTTTTTTTAAAAAAATTGTACTTTCCCCAGGAAGGACAAGTGGGGGAAAAAATTGCATGTCAGCTGTACCTGGCATATAATGGAACAGGAAGTATGGTTTCTGTGTATTGTTTGTTCCTTTTGTATTTGAAGCTGCTCTGAGCATGAAGCTTAGTTGTTGAAGCACCTGAAATGTGATGCCCAAAATGCCCATCTCCATGGCAACATCATCCTCTCTGGTTTAAAACTGAAGTCTGCCTTAAAAAGCTGCATCCATATTTTCAGTTGACATTTGATCAAGCTAGATTTCACAAAATAATCCTGCCTCCTGGTGCCTGTGCAAATGCCTATAGCAGAGAAATCTGTGTGCTTATAATTGCTGCATGAATGAAGGCTCTCCTCTACAGGCAGAATAATTGTAAGAGAGCAATTTTTGTAGAAAATTTGAAAACTGAATAAGCTTAATTGTTACCTGTTACAGAACACTGAAGAGGGTTCTAGTCGTTTGCTGTTTCCCAAAAAGTTCTACTTATGCATGCATGTGTACAATCAGGACCAAATTAATTAAGCTGCGGGTAATAGCCATTACAACAGCTTTGAGTTTCAAGTATGTAAACAAGACATGGATCCAGAATTGCTGTGTCCTCTGCCAGGAGGTAGATTTGGGTGGAGATTTGACTTGTACTGAAAGAAGCTTCTCAGTGGTGAAATTCAATTTTTTTTACTACTGATTCTGTGGGTGTGGCTTGGTGAGCATGGTGTGACTTGGTGGGGATGGCTTGGTGAGCATGGCAGAGGATAGATACTGCAAAATCTCCATTCCCACCCCACTCTGGGGCCAGCCAGAGGTGGTATTTGCCGGTTCTCTGAACTACTCAAAATTTCCGCTACCGGTTCTCCAGAACCTGCTGGATTTCACCCCTGAAGCTTCTGTTTGTATAGATGGGAGCCTCCTTTGCATTCATGGAGTATGTGACCCACTAAACTAGTCTCGAAGGTTGATTGATTTTTGTGATATGACTCTAGTAATCCTTTAGGGGGGAAAAAACATTTCCTAGGTTGTAGAGAATGGTACTTCATCTCATTCGTTTCCTAGAATATAGAACCTCTCAAATATCTGAAAAATTTCAACTTTAGAGATTGGTTCCAAGATTGTTCCCCCCGATCTGTTACTGGATATCTTGCAGCTGGAACTAATTCTATAGGGAAAGGTGATCATTACAAGTAATAGAAGGCGGATGCTCTTTTTGGCAGATCCGGCGAGCCTTTCGAAGCATCCGAAACACACTGCCTGAGATCACTTATGTTTTTCTACTGTTCATGTTCAGTGTCCTGATGTTTTCTCTCATGGCTCTGAAGCTGTTTGGAGACAGGTATGGGGGCTCAGGTTAGCATCACTGCCATTGTTTTTGGGCAAGGGTGAGTGGGTGGGAAGTATTGTCTTATAATAAATAACACTCAAAGCAGTTTGTTTGAATTTCTCCTGTTTGGTTGTGATCCCTCATTTTTTAAATGCATGACTGTTTTTGTTTGAAGGAATTTGAAGACCTTGGAAGGCTTGCCCTATTTTACAAATTATCTTGAAGTTGTATTTGATATGTACGTGCTGGTGACCACCGCAAATAGCCCAGACATCATGTAGGTAATTTTCTTCAGACCAGAAGTAGCTGTTAAGTTTAGGTGATGTGATGTGATGTGCAGGAATGCATTGTCCTTCCCCTGCCATTTTCACAGTGGAACAGACTAAGATAACCAGTCCTAATCTGAATCCTCAGTTTATACTGGAGGATGGGGAAATGGGATAAGTATGTAATAAATGTGAATTGCTGTTTCCAGGCTCCCTGCATTTCATTTGTGAATTAGGCATACAAAGATTTTGCTTTAGAAGGGGTGGCCATTGGGAAGAAGTAGTAGTTACCTAGGCTGTGGAGAGCAGATATATGACTATTGCTTCAATTTTGTGCAACTATTATGATTATAGGTGGAACTCTATTCAGATCAGAACCATGCATCAAAAACCATGGATACATGAAATTGTTCAACAGTGTCTCAGCTATATTTATCAACTACAGATACACAAAATTGTAGATAATGAAACTGTGGAAAAAGACACCCATCTGTATAGAGCTATGTGAACGGGTTGGGTTCAAACATGGTTTACCTCTTATTTTAAATCAGCCAAAATTGCCTGGGTTCATTTATCCTAGTAAGCAATGAATTACAATGGCTAGATGTCATGATATAAAATGAAATAAATCCCATTAAAAAGCCTGAGAATAGGTAATTCTGTTATGGGAAAAGTGTTTTCGACATTCTCATCCATTATCAAATATCTGCTTTTTTTCTCTGGAAATCACTAGGGCCTTCTCTTTAGTATATTTAATGCAAATTTTCTTTCTTCCTTATAGGATGCCGGCTTATGACTTCAGCTGGTGGTACAGTTTATTTTTCATAACATATGTAATAATCAACACCTACATTTTCATGTCAGTCTTTTTAGCAGTTGTGTACAACAACTACAGGAAACACTTAAAGGTAAACTCTGCATTTGGGTAGCCCCTGCCCTTAAGCCTGCTTACTGAGCTCACACTTGAGCCTCTCCAGTTTATACCTGAAATGTGACTTGTGGGTGGGGCAGGGGAATAAGCCACAAAATAGGTATATGAAGGCTGTGATAAATTTAATGCCTCAATTTTAGCCTCCCAAAACTCCACAACAAGGAACTGAATGTTGTCCCACTCCACTGCAATTGCTGTACCACAACTATGGACCTTTAAAGCCATTTTTGAGAGCATTATTCCAGCCACAAAAATGTTGTCCACTTCACCTTAGCTGTGGACTTAGAGTGTTGGCCTGTTTCAGAGCTTTCCCTAATTTAAAAGTAAATGGTATTTTTTTACAAATCTTCGGTATTCCAAGTCTGTTGATATTTCCCTCTTATGTATGGGTGATGTTGTTTAGGAACTGGAGTTAATATTCACAGCTTGTGTATCTGAAATAAAGATAAGTTAGTTGCCTTCCATTAGGGACAGATAGAAAACTGTCTTTGTTACAGAGACTTTGAGAGAAGGGGATATAGTGGATTCCCTATAGAATATTGTCCCTGAGTCTCAAAACTGCTTTCTGAGCTTTCCTATAAGCTCATATGATAACTTTTCTTCTTTAACAGTTATTCATGTTTTCCAGAATGAGATCCGCAAGCTTGCTTACATGAAACGTCACAAAATGATAGAAGCCTTCAACCTCTTAAAAGTCAAAGAAAGAGATGAATTTGTTATCCAGCAAGTTCAGTGGAAAAGTCTGGTAAAAATGGTGGCACCTCATATCAGTGCATCCCATTGTGAACTCCTCTTAAGGATATCCGATGAAGAACAGAAAGGCTACGTGGGTGAGTATCAGTTAAAGATGCTTTGGATATATTGATTGCTTCAAATTCTGATGCAAGCTGATCAAATATGCCCCTTGAGTCCATGTGACACTAAAGATTATGGAGCAGGCAAAAGGGATATCAGCATTATTATATGGTCTTCACCTGCCTTGGTGATTTTTTTTTAAAGGAAGAACCAATTGTAGATTGCTTTTAATCTAAGTCTTTAATTCTACTGAAACAAAGCTCTACTTAACCCATATATTTAAGGGGGACAGAACCTTAGTCATCATTTGTTTATGATTTGATGAGAATAAATGTAGTCAAGATGTGATCAAGTTGTATCCTAAATTCTCTCTTGCACACTTGTGTCAAAAAATGATTGAATATGTAGATTAAGTCTGATCTACCTATTCTAAGATCACCTTTCCCTGTTGAGTTGTTTCCCACAAAAGAAAAATGGATGATAAGTTGAGAGTCTGTTACAAAGTAAACTAGTGAAAAGTTTACATTACGACACTATCTTCTGCTTTAAAAGTTAAAAATAGAAATAACTAATACAGGTAGTCCTCAACTTATGACCACAATTAAGCCCAAAATTGATGATAAGTGAGAAATTTGTTAAGTGAGTTTGCCCCATTTTACAACTTTTCTTCTCACATTTGTTAAGTGAATCACAGAAGTTGTTCAATTAGTAATATGGTTGTTAAGTGAATTTGGCTTCCCCATTGCCTTTGCTTGTCAGAAGGTTACAAAAGATGGTCACATGACCCTGGGACACTGTAACTGTCATAAATATTAAACAGCTGTCAAGCATCCAAATGTAAATCACATGACCATAGGAATGCTGCAATGGACATAAGTGTGAAAAATGGTCATAAGTCACTTTTGTCAGTGCTGTTCTAACTTTGGTCACTAAGTGAACTGTTGTAAGTCAAGGACTACCTGTACACATTTTTAGTACAGATGAGGATTATCTTCGCAGAATCTGATGATTCATTCCATGCACATTCTGCAAAATACATAACAACAACAACAACAACAACCTATACCTATACAACAAAATTCACTTAACACCCAAAGACCAGGTCCAACACATATAACCATCCGCAAACACACTCCCACCCACCACAAATTCCTCACTCCTAAACCACTCAAACATCCACACAACAGACCAAATAATGCTTTCCAACAGCTCACTGATGATGGCCCTTTAGTTCATTGTTGAGTGCAATTAGCTCTGGGATAAAACTATTCAGAAAATGTGTGGTCCGAGTTTTAATTGTTCTGTATCTTCTGCCAGAAGGCAACAGTCCAAAAAGATTGTAAGCAGGATGGGAAGAATCTCTGAGAATGTTATGCAACTTCCTCAAACAGCGAGATTCGAAGATGTCGTCCAGGGCTGGTAGCTGGAGCCCGATGATATTCTTTCTGGGCAGTTTTAATGATTAAACTGATTATGAAATGATTAAACTATTGCAAACTATTATTGTCCCTCATAAACATGGCATGCATGCTCATCAGTGTCTCTGTCAAGCTATGATGATGTCAAACTGTGATATCATGGCGCAAATACCACAGGGGTGTATTGGTGCTGTGATATGTGATGCAAATGTGTAGGTTGTGGGCTTGCATGATGATATCATCACACACTGGTTGTCCTTTTCCCCTTGCTCCACCTGTGGATGCATATCCTACCATATATAAGCAATGAGCAAAAATTGTTGCTATTCTTTGTATCATGCTGTGATCATTTTAATAAGAAGTTTTGATTAAGGCTTCTTCTTAATTGGATTCTGTCATTCTTTTGTGCATGACAGACAAAAAATCCTTTGTACGTCTGGCTGATCTTTTGAATATAGAGGTGATCACACTGAAGGCCCGCATCCACCCCTTAGACATCTGGTTTCCACAGGTGTATAACACGACTCCCAGCCTGGTTTTACGCAGTATGGTCCAGCACAGGTACGTCTGTGTTTAGGAAATAACTTGCAACAGTCCCAGTATAATATTTCTGCTTGTCCCTGTGGGTGGCACATAATGTAGCAGCTGCTTTAGTATTCCAAATGTATTTTATGAAATATAATCTCCTTAGACAAATTGATCTACAAATTGATCTGTATTTCATTTCATTTGTCTGCAGAGCATTCATTTGGATATATGATATTATCATACTAATTAATGCGGTCTTCATTGCACTGGATGAGAAGAATCCTTATATTTCCTATGCAGAGTGGGTGTTTCTATGCTTGTATATCATTGAAATACTCCTGAAATTATATGTCTTTGAACCCAGGACTTTTTTTGCAAGAAACCAATTCTGGAACTGGTAAGTAATCCTTAGTCTTGGTCTTTTTATGATGAGCAAACTAATTCCACCTACTTTACATCCATTCACTGGCGAACATTTCACATGAAGGCTAACAATTTAGCTGCTTCACATTCAAGATTTGGGTTGTTCTAACAATAAATCACATTTAAGAAATATTAAACGGTTTGGTATTACAGTAGAAAAATATTGAAGAGCCAGAATAAAAGAAGAAAGTCTCCTATCTATATGTCTATGGATATTCTCAGTCATCCAAGTCATGGTTTTCCCGAAGGTGCTTTTTCAAGAGGCAATTGGACTTTTTGGTTTTTCTATGAAGATGTTTTGCTTCTCATCCAAGAAGCTTCTTCAGCTCAGCTCAGCTCAGCTCAGCTCAGAGCTGAAGAAGCTTCTTGGATAAGAAGCGAAATATCTTCAAAGAAAAACCAAAAAGTCCAGTTGCCTCTTGAAAAAGCACCTTTGAGTTTCCTATCTATATATTCTTGCCCTTGGCAATAGCATGTTAAAATGACTATTAAAAATCAACAACTGTTCTCTTACTGTTTAATGGAAGATCTGACTGGCATTTAATGCTTGTCTGACATCAAAGATTTCAAAATATTGGTAGATTTTTTAAAAAAATAGATCAGCACTTGGGAGGTGAAAGAGGAAGAACAGACTGTTTTGATAAGCCACCTTTCCATCTTTCCTAGGTTTGATACTTCTATCATTATTGCTGCTTTGATTGCAACAGTATTGAACACTGCACTTAAATCAGGTATTATATGCATTATATTACCTTTTACCTATAATTTTATATCTCTTTTATAGAAAAATGAGAGTAATACACTTTCTCCATTTTAGTAGAGGCCTGTTAAGATTTTTAGTCAAATAAGAGTCAGATTAAAAAAAAAAAGTGCAAGACTGCAAAGTTTGGCGGAAACTTACATGGGTTTCATTCAGTCACAGTACAGACCAGATTCTGATATAATAGGAACTAGTGTGGTTTCCACTGTCTGTACATTAAATGCTGTTCTCTTTCTCTCTGTTCAGACCCTTCCTGGAAACAAAAGTGAGGAGGAAATTGGGAAGTTCCTGTTTTGTTGCAAATTCCTCCCATTATGCTTGTTTCAAATTTTCTCTGACCATTAGTCTTAACTACCCTTAACTAGCATTATCTTGTTTCACTAAGATTAATCACAGGTGATTAATTTCAGACAACATTGAAGCTATAGTTAAAAAATATTAGTTCAAGCTGTTCACAGCAGAAGAGCAAGAGTAAGGGGCTCTCATTCTTATTTTTATAATTACCTCAACCGTGAGGTAATTATTACATCTAAACTGGCTTGAGGCCAAGTGCCCAGTTCCATAAACCAGGGTTAGATAGTTTAACTTCTTATGATTATTTTCTACCAGTCAATTTAAGCAGGGTATCCAGAAATGAATTTCAGTGATATTTATCTGCAGTCTAATTATAAATAACATTGAAATTGATGGTTCATTCAGGAAAATACAGAAATTTTAATAGAAGATGAGGGGCTGCTGCTCTATGTGAAGTAAATGGCTATAGCTAGTGATGAGGATCAGGGCACCGTTTTTTTATTACTTGTAAACTACTTGGCACATTTCTTTTTTCCTTAGTGACTGCATACAATAGCCAGCAAATCCTGGACATTGTGTTTATCTTACGAGTTCTTAGGCTTATAAGAATTATCGACAGCATCCAAAGGTAAGTGGTTTTTAGAAGAACACAGGTATTGTATGTCTTCAAATTAGAACAGGTAGGTTGCAGTTGAGAATGAATAATCTGAATTGGCCTTTTCCATCCTGATTATTTTCAGATGTGTTGGATTGTGACTCCTAGCCATCAATAGGCATCATGGCTGAGGATAAGGGAGTTGCAGTCAAATGCAGTTATATGAGGTTGGAGAAGGATAATTCTCAAACGCGCTGCTTGGAGAATCCAAGAGCGTGGGGTAGATCTTCCTCAGCTGGGCTGATACTGAGTGCCTGTGCCTTTAAGATTGAAGGTTGATACCGCCTCTAGGGCCTGGCTGAGTCTCAGTTCCTTTCACTCAGTCAGGTCTGAACGAGTGCCTTTAGTTTTCTCTGTGAATCCTTTTTCAAACCAATTTTCATCAATCCTCCTCCAATTTCGTTTCCTTTGAACAGTGAGTTTATGGACTATTGCTGAATAGTGGGGCGGCATTGATCCGGGGGCTCCGGCCCGTTCTCCTCCCCCGCCTACGCTGTCAAAGCGCCACAGAGTTTCGCCTTTTCATCGCCAGCTCTGTAGGTGCCAAATTTGAAGCCGCTGATGGGCGAACAGGTGTCTGCCCTGTCGGTCACTCCGCCGCCGCCATCCAACCTCTGTGACGTGTGAGCAGCCTTATAATCCCTGCCTGGTTGCTCCAAGGTTGGTAGATAGCGCTTGGAGCACTTTTGAGGGCTGACGCGCTGGGGCACACAGTCTGTTTTGCGGCGTTGATACGAGGTCTCCCCGCCACAATTACCACCAACTGATCAGAGGGGCATACTAATTACCTCAGGCGGTTCTCAAGTCGCGCCCGCCATTTTGTGTGCTGCGATCCCTATCGGCGGCCGCCATTTTACCTTGCAGGCCAGCGATCGCTAGCAGTGCCAGCCTTCTGACCACGTTTGGCGGCATCTGCCGGCCACAACCGCCACTCAGCCGCGTTTCTACCTTGCTGCTGCTACGCCACACACCGCGGCCACCTCGCAGTGCTGACCGGCTGACCCTTAAGACTTTACTACCCTGCTCGCTGAGCACCTGCTGTCAGTGCAGGGAGTTTGGCTGCATAATCGCCCTTTTCTTTTCGGACCTATTTGTTTGAACTTTCGCCCTGAGGTCCTGCTGTGCAAGCAGGCGGCAAGTGTTATTTTCCTCTAACCCCCCCCATTTTAAAAAAAAAACTTCTATTGATATCACTTGCTGGACATTAAGTGGTGCTAAGGGGTGGGCACCTGTGTCTCTTCAATATGGGCGTTTCAGAGCTATCGTCAGATCTCAAGCAAGCTCCTAGCCCTCCTAGGCGCCCACCTCCTGCACCTTCTTCAAAGAAGGAGTCAAATAAATGATCCAAATCCGCTTCATCTTCCTCGAAGGCTTCTTCTTCCAAGTCGCAAAAGTCTTCTTCCAGCGAAGACAAGGCAGCCAAACAAAGACACGAAGCCTTGGAGCGCTGGTTTGAGCAAACACGGTGCGAGGCCCAGTCACAGGCCCCCCCACAATCGCCTCCAAGGGTGGCCCAGAGTTCGCCTCAAGTTCCAGACCCTGTTCCCTCATCTGCCATTATTCCTCCGGAACCGACCGGTCTTATTTTGTTGCCCCAAATGGATGTCTTTGGCCAGCACCCAGGTCTGGTGTCCATCCCTACAGCGCCTGAGGCCACGTCTCTACCACAGCCTCCACCGCCTCGTCAGCTGCCAGAGGCCACCTTCACACCCATGGCAGCGGGGCTACATCTGCAAGGGGCTGCCCAACCTCTTTATTATGATCTGCAGGCCATGATTTCTGCCACCCTGTCGAGGATGATGGCAGGTGGTGTTCTGCAGGGGATCCCTTCTCCAGGTCTTCCACCTCAGGCAGGTCGCATTTCTGGTGGCGATCACCTCTGCCAGGAGAGTCTCGGAACTTGCTGCCCTTTCCATCCGTGCCGATCTCTGTATTTTTCACCCAAACAGAGTGGTGCTGAGCTGGATCCATCCTTTGTCCCGAAGGTTAATTCAATGTTCCACCACTCCCAAGAATTGATCCTACCGGACTTCTGTCCGAGCCCACACCATCGGATGGAGTCTCTCTGGCATACCTGGATGTAAGACATGCTCTGCTTCATTACATCAAACGAACTGCTTCCTTCCAGAAATCGGAAGCCCTTTTCATTTCCTTCTTACCGGGGTCCATGGGGCTCAAAGTTTCTTCCGCTACGATTGGACGATGGCTCAAGGCATGCATTGCCAAGGCCTATTCCCTTAAAGGCAAGTCTCCGCCCGGTCGCATTCTGCCCCACTCGACGAGGAGCGCAGCTACAACGGCTGCTTGGGTAAGGTGACCAGATTTTAACATTGGTAAAGAGGGACACCATCGACCGGGGGGGGGGGGGTTTCTAAATTTTTTACTATCGGTTCTGTGGGCGTGGCTTATTTGTAGGTGTGGCTTGGAGGTCATGTGACCAGGTGGCCATGGCTATGTGTATAGGGACTACTCAGAGAGCTGAAAAAAGTCATTTATGACAGGTCCTCGCACTTTTGACTGGTCCTCACAGGGAGGAGAATAAGAGGGGAGGAAAGAGAAAGTAAGAAAGAAAAAAAAGAGAGAGGTGGTAGGTTTGAGAAGAAAGATTGCTGTACAATAAAAAAGATGAAAAGGAAGAAAGCCAACCCCAAACAAATATAAGAATATTTGAAAAGAATATAAGAATATTAAGAATGAATTGTTAAACTTTAAAGAATAAAAGAGAACAAATATGAAT
This sequence comes from Masticophis lateralis, assembly GCA_030761175.1. Classification (NCBI taxonomy): domain Eukaryota; kingdom Metazoa; phylum Chordata; class Lepidosauria; order Squamata; family Colubridae; genus Masticophis; species Masticophis lateralis. Next base: position 41,241,781 of record JAUDYJ010000001.1, read on the forward strand.
AAATAGCAATAATTAGAAACACAAACATACAAACATACAATGTATTTTCTTTGAACAGAGTATTTGGCTGGTTCACAAATTTAAACAGTGTTTAGTCATTTCAATTAAATTTACAATTTCTATATTTCCTTTTTGCCATATTTATTCCTCATTTATTTTTTTAAAAAACCAATATTACCCTTCTTCCTCATCTCCAATCTTAATCAAATTCAATTTTTCCCTTCTATTCTATATTATACCCCTTCCCACTGTCATCTATTTTTATATCCTCACATTGGTTAATTATGTAATATTACAGTTGTTTAAAACAAATTCCACATTTTAATATAAATCAATTAGTTATATAACTATCTTTTTTATATATTAATCAATATGAGCATGAATATTCCAATTATTTCCATGCAATCCTATTTCTTACAAATCAATTAATTATATTTACCAATAATAATAAACCAAATAATTTCCCCCATATATTCTTCCACAATTTAACCATTTCTGCTTTCAACATAATATACAATTAATAGTATCTCAATTATTACAATTCCCTAGTTAAATAGAGCTTTTTTTTTCTTTTGTGTTTTAAAATCTTGAACTCTCTTCTTTTGTCATTTGTCATAAATTTCCCATTGTTTGCACCTACCTTTTTTGATGAGGAAAAAAGCCAACAACCTGCTTTACTTCCGCTTTCATTTTCAGTTTGAATTGCACAAGGAGAAAAAAAAATCTGCTCCAGGACCCTTTGTAGCTAACAAAAGACCCCTGTGCAAAACAGCTGAGAGCAAATCAGCTGAGAGTCCGAGGCCGATCTAATCAACATAGGTAATTAACCTATGCTGAAGCTGAAAGGGGCTTTTCTTCTATTTTTGCAGGCACCAATCTACTCATTTGTTTTCTCTTGACGCTGATCAGCTGTAGTGCGGCCCTTTGAAGCCCTGCGGCAAGAGTTTAAACAGTTTTTTTCCCTCTAGCCATCAGCTCATGAGGCAGCAATAGATTGGGAGTGGGCGGGATAAGGGACCAGCGAAAATCGGGACTTTTTTAAAACGCTGCGGGACGCGGGACGAATTGTTCAAAAGCGGGACTGTCCCGCCAAAGGGGGGATGTCTGGTCACCTTATGCTTGGGCCACCCAAGCCTCCATCATGGACATTTGCCGCGCAGTCACATGGACATCCCTTACACCTTTTATACGACATTATAAGGTTGACTCCTTCACCTCGGCTGAGGCGTCCTTTGGACGGCGAGTTTTACAATCTGTCATCTCTACGCCAGTCGACCGGGAGCATTCAGCCTCCCACCCTAGTTAACACTTGCTTGGGTATGTCCCATGCTCTTGGATTCTCCAAGCAGCGCATCTGAGAATGGACGTTGCTTACCTGAACGTCCCTTCTGGACGCGCTGCTGGAGAATCCAACCCTCCCTGACCGGCTTCTGCTCCGAGGATTTTGGCTGGCCTTGGGTCTTCTTGACTGCTTCCTTCGTGAAAGAAACTGAGACTCAGCCAGGCCCTAGAGGCGGAGTCAACCTTCAATCTTAAAGGCACAGGCACTCGGTATCAGCCCAGCTGAGGAAGATCTACCCCACGCTCTTGGATTCTCCAGCAGCGCGTCCAGAAGGGACGTTCAGGTAAGCAACGTCCATTCAATAAGTGACATGTTGATAGTACACAACTGAACGTTGAAAGATAGCAGATGACGTAAAGGAAAGATAGCAGATGAAGTAAAGGAATGAAAGCAACTACATGGATTAAAAGGTTGAAAAAGTGATGCCATCTACTGAGTGAAAATTTTTACTGAATTGGCTAATAGTGGTTTTTAAAAAATCTTACCTCTTCTTCCATGGTGTTTTTATGCAGTATTTCCTTCCAGGTTCCGTGTTATTATGAATACACTAATAAACATTGTACCTACGATGCTAACCTTTGGAGCATTAATTCTGGTAAGTAGTACATAATTTTGTCCTTTTCTTTGCTTCCCCCATATAAGTAAAGGCAGGTCTTAAATTCAATCTCCAATGTTTCCCATTTAAAGGAAGATCACAGCAAATGACGGAGAAAGATCTTTGACTTCCTGGATAGCACTTGCCAGTCAAAGTACTTGATTAGACAAAGAGATATTCTCAATAACAGGCAATCTCTGTGCATCTTAATTACTTGCTTGATTGTGTCAGATGTTGTCAGTTGAAGAACTGTGACAAGTTTTGGCTTATGTATCTGCTTGAATCAACCATAGCTCCATCTGCAGTATGACTCATTTTTAATGATACTGGCTCATGGCCTATAGACTAAAGGTCAAGATTTTTAAGTGATGTGTATTGTCCTTATTACTTTTCAGCATCCTTCTGGCAGTTGCTGTTCTTGGCTCTGTTTAAAGATCTGAAGATTAATCCTAATGTCTCCTGCATGCCAGTAGTATCCTCTGCCATGATTGTGTTTGCTTTATAGAAAATTGAGATGAACAACTTGCTTTTTAGAGGTAGAGATAGGGAAGACAAGATGCTGCACTTTTGAGCTAAAATTGAGCAAGTATTTATAATTACCTAGGAATGCTTAATCATGGGGAGATTGATTGCTGAGTAGATACGCATAGGATCATGCTGGAAGAATAGTTCCCCTTTTAAATTAAAGTCAATTATTTTAATTCCATTTTAATATGCCAGAAGAAAATGGTAAAGAATATTTATCTATTGTACTCAATTTATGGAAGAACTATACTAAACTGAGTTCATAGTCATCATAACCATGGTTTGCTTATAGCTTGCTGAATAAAAATTGGCTGAAATTCATAAAGCATATATAAGCCATGACTGACAAACCTTTAAAGATCAGGTTTGGACTATAACATGCTACGTCTCTGTGACTATTTATAACCAAGTTCTGGATATGAATTCTTGTTTTGCAAGAGTGCCCATGGTATGGTCCCTCAAAATTCTAGATGTATTCATGCCCTAAAATTGTCTAGTGACAGTGATAAAGAACAAGCTTTCCTGCTCAATACATTTTGCCTTTAATATAAACTTATAAGCTAGTATAAGAAACAAACAAGTAGATGTCTTCTTTTTTGTCAGGTGGTTTATTACATATTTTCCATTATTGGGATGGAAATCTTCCATGGGAAAATCCAGTTCTTTGCCGGAAACACCACCTCACCGCAAGCCATGTACTGTGGAAATCCTGTTTTGAGTGGAACTACATTTGCACAAGCCAAATATTGCAGGAATAACTTCAACGACATTGTGTCTTCTTTTGTTGTCCTAATGGAATTAACTATTGTCAACCAGTGGCATGATATCCTTTTTAGACAGCCATTGTCAAATACAGAGATAAAGATACAGCTTTGAGAAGAAGCATCATTATCATCAAGGCTTGAGTTGCCAAACATAGTAGGTACATTATGAAGGAAGCTTCAAGCACTTTGATGATTTCATCAAATCAGTTTATGCAGTCTTTACTCCCTGAGCTAGAATGTTTGGCAGAAAGTATGTGTGTGTGGGGGGGGGGGGGTATATTTGTACATGTAGGTGCACATTTGTCTTTTCTTTTGAGCCCTCCCTGGAATTCCCAGCTTTATTATTATAAGGCAGCTTTTGAAGATAGTGAGCAGAAGCTTGTGATAAAGCTCAGGGGGCTGCTTTCACAGAAGGGGTCTGAAAGTTGTTGTTAGAGAACAGGATAATGAAAGGCATTCAGAATCATTGTTTGATCATCCCTGGTCCTGTGAGAATACAGTTTCTCTAGAATCAGGCTTTTGATCAAAAGAAGTCTTGATAGATTTATATAACTATGAAATGCATATATAGTAGCTACTTTCCTTGTTCTCCTTAATATTGTACTTCTTGCCAATGGGTTTGCCCTTGTGACTCATGAGAGTGCAAAGCTGTTTTTCATCATCTTTCACATTGTTGTGGTGATTATGGTTATTAAGTAAGTCTACCCTTTTACATTGGAAAGTTTTATTTTTGCATGCATATTTTTCAGAAATTTGAAATTGTATTCATTTATGGAATTTATATGCCATCCACATCTATCACAACTATATGCTAAGTGGAGCATATTTATTTATTTGTATTTCGTCAAGCATGTATTTTATGACAGATACAGGTATAAACAGTTATAAATACATGAAATGGATACTAATTATATATATATATATATATATATATATATATATATATATATATATATATATATATATATATATATATATATATATATATATATATATATATATATATATATATATAGTTATTTATTTAGCATATCCAACTATATGCTAAATGGAAATTACCTGCACTCTCTTAAAGGCAGGTTATTATTTCCTTGGGGAGATTCTTGTTCATTTTCACAGTGTACTTCAAGTATTGAAGTTCTGGGCCTATGTTTATAGTTACTTGGAAATAAATACATTATCTGGTTTATTAGCAAGCAGGGGTAGGGAGTGTGATCATGAGAATATTAGCTAGTAGTTTGACATTTGGAGAAGAGTAGTTAGTATTTCTGGGAGGCCACAGAGTCTTGATCTGTTTTTTCTGCCTTCCAAATTCAAATAACCATAAGTGAATATTGCATTGTCTGCTATAGTCATCAACATATTTCCATCCATATTAGGTCATGAACCTTTGATCCAAAAAAATTATTCCTAAACTCTTTTTGATTAGCATAATGGAGGAAACAACATCCCTTTTGTGATACACCATGATGTTAGTACTCAGGAGAATTATTCCTATCCACGTATTATCTGCCAGTTTTATTGTTTGCCAAAAGAGATAAATCTGTATCTAAAATTTTAACCTATTTACATAAATTTTTATTTTTCATATTTTGGCTCTACATTCTTATAAAGAATTGAGGGATTATATGATGGAGAGAGGCTGCAATACAGTGACTAATCCTATATAAAAAACCTAACTAATAGTAAAACCTCTTACTGAGTAAGCACAGATAAAAGCTTTGCAGCTCTAGTCTCTCATTCTTATCCACTTTGAGGGCTGTTCAGATTTCAATAGGCCATGCTAATAGCAGATTATAGGAAGCTACCTTTTACCTCACACTATTTTTGCTCATTCTAGTACTAAATTAGGCTTGGTCACACAGTCAGCCCGATGTTTACACTGGACTTGGCATTTTACCAGCCTATGCAGTCCTTCTCAAGGGTGTGGGATAGGCGGATGTTGCTTGATGGTGTTTCTCATATCTGAAAATAGTAGGTTGGAGAATCCTGTCTTTTTGTCCAATGATAATTCATGTCCATGTTGTCACTGCGTTATTTTGTATTTGCCAGCTGAGCTTCCATTCTGAACATTCCTGTAGCTTGCCAGAGAATTTTATCAACAAAAGATAACACCGTCTTGTGATTTGTGAGCTACTGCGCATGTCTACATTCTTTCTTTCTTTCTAACTTCCTGATTTACTTTTCCTTTTGTCCGTCTGCGTGATAAACTACTGGCAAGATGTAGTCAGCTAGTTTTTTTTTTACTTTTGTAATAAAAATGTTTTCTTAGAATACATTTGGGTTTTCTTTCTTTGAGAGTATACACCATGGAAAACAAGATCCATTCTCCTCTAATTAATTACAATTTCCCCAGGGGGGAGGACGAGGCTGATTCACGCTTCGACACATGCAAATTGCCTCATAAAGAAATTGTATCAAACCAAGGAGATATTGATTAATAGCATTTGAAATGTGGTGTGTCATGTGACATGTTTGATTTCCAGCATCTTTGTAGCATTCATTTTGGAAGCGTTCTTTGTGGAGTATTCTGTTGAGAAGAGTGAAATGGAAACTGCCATTGAGAAGAAAATGCAAGAACTAGGTATAGGGGTACAAGAGTAAGTAAATCAAAAATACTTTTTATTGCCCAAAGCAAATGATTTATAAAGCAGTTTTGGTAGAATTCTTGTGATCAGTAAATGTTTTCTCCGGACCCAACCATGGGTGAAATCCAGCAGGTTTTGACAGATTCTGGAGAACAGGTAGCGGAAATTTTGAGTAGTTCGGAGAACCTGCATATACCACCTCTGGCTGGCTCCAAAGTGGGGTGGGAATGGATATTTTGCAGTATCCTTCCCCTGGAGTGGGGTGGGAATGGAGATTTTGCAATATCCTTCCCCTAGGAGTGGGGTGAGATTTCCTAACCAGCATTTTATTCCCACAATGGGCAACTAGTTTCCTAAAAGAAGTTTACTAGATAGACATCAATACAATAGCAATATTACTCTGCATTAAAATTACAAGAACAAGCCTGCTGTAAAATATAGGGCTACCAGTTCTTGGCTGCAAAAATTATAAGTGACCACTAGATGGCAAAAGAAGCCACCACAATCCTTGCTGGTTACTACCACTTAATGGCTTCTTTGAATTGTAGCTACCGAGCACAGGTAGCCTTAGCAAAATGGCTAGTAGAGACTATGGAGGCTAAATCATGTTATGGAAGCCTATGAGTCTGAGTAATCATCTATCTGCAAGGCGGCATGTACTGTAACTGACTTTGGACACAGTAACGGTCCCCCTGCAAAGCCGGGTATACTTCTTGAGTATTCCTGGATAGAGTGCTTTCTGTGAAAATATAGATGTCACTAAATAGTCATAAATCTTTTTTTTTTTTTTTAAACAGCTTCGAGTAGTTTACCGGCTAAGAAAAAGCAGTCCTCTAACAAATAAAACATCTTGCTTTGGATTAGTCTGGATGAGTCAATATTATCAATTCTGTTTGGGAACTTTTTTAGACTATGTGGGAACCTAAGTTAGTACAGAATAAGGCAGCAAAATTATTTCTAAGCTGTGCGTGTTTACTTCTTAAATGGATCTTGGTTCACATATCATTCTAAAACATAGTATATTTGGTTATTGTTTTCTGGAATAAACATCAACTGTTGTATTCATAACATGCTTGTAACAGTGGTGAAATCCAAATTTTTTTACTACCAGTTCTGTGGGCATGGCTTGGTGAGGATAGTGTGGCTTGGTGGGCATGGCAGGGGAAGGATACTACAAAATTCCAATTCCCTCCCCACTCCTGGGGGAAGGATATTGCAAAGTCTCCATCCTACTCCACTTTGGGGCCAGCCAGGGATGGTATTTGCCGGTTCTCTGAACTACTCAAAATTTCTGCTACCTGCTGGATTTCACCTCTGCCTTGTTGTCATCAACTACGATGTATTTTTAAAATGATTTACATAATATTTTAACCAAATCAAAGAAACAATATTATGGCTTAGCACATATTGTGAGCACACCTTTATTTTATGCTGTTTATGTTAGCTGCTTAGATGGCTCTTGGCATAAGATTTCAGTAGACGCTGTGATGATGTCACATGCATAACATCAGACAAATTATATCATTTGTGTTATGTCAGCATGACACATATAGCTTCCCCTCCCCGCCTTGTTTGCCCTTCTGCAGAGGTACCCATGACACACGAGTAGAAAAAACTTGAAATTAAAGAGACGCTTTTAAAAAGGTCATTTTTTTAAAAAACGTATATGTGTATTAAGTGATGGGTTCTGTTTTTAGGGATGACCTTTTTGATGGTAGGTTGATAGACAACCTTGAAACCAGTGAAAATAATCTTGGAAGTGAAGAGGGAATGGCAGTGAAGAAGAAACCTAAGGGATTGATGTTTAAAATTGCCTCCAGAAGTAAGTGCACTGTCAGAGAACTTGTGTTTATTGTTGGGCATGGAAAAATAATTACTGTTAGGAGCAAATCATCATGCTGTGTATATTGTAAGATATTATGGGGTTTTCCCTTAAGGGTGGAAAAACATAAATCTAGTTCCTTAATTGCATTCCTCCAGACAAGTTGGAAAATTCCCATAATTCTTAGTTCAGCTAAGAGTCTTGATTGTTGAAAACTCAGGGAATTTCTAGACAAGAGTAAACTGGAAAAGCCTATGTAAGTGATGTCAATTTTTCTCTATGGCTTCTTGGTTTGCTGCTTTTCAAAAGATAGGAAAAGATGGTATTGCTGTTATGTTGACCTACAACTCTCTCTTCCTTGCTTCAAGGTAAATTTTTTAGAGACTTAGTAAATTTTAATACAGCATGAACAACTTTGATTCTACCCATACTACCTAAAAGAGCAATTTCACTTACATATAGATTGATGGGGTGGGTTGATGTTGTGGCTATGGCCTTTTGCACTTTCTACACTCTTGCTCCTCCTTTTTTTACCCCAGTGTCCCCTTTGGTTATTTGATATACTTTATTAATATTAAGGATTCAAACTTTAAAACTTAGGTTTAGTGTAAGTGGGAATGTAGGTTGCAGTGTCCATCCTCTTCACAAAAGGAAGAAAGGCTGATCAATCCAAAACCAAATGGTAGATATCCCCTATCCCAGGGGTGTCAAACTCCGGGCCCCCAGGCTAGATGCACTGGCCACGCCCACCCCCAGTTTAGCGAAGGGGAAAGTCACGATGCGGCACGTGACATGACACTGTGCATTTGATGTCCCTGCGCTATCCTCTCCTATACTGTACTACATGGTTATATCTAAGGCTTCCAGTGTTGGGTACAAAGAACAATCATGATATTGCCAGAGGGAGAGTGGGGGGTCATGGGCGCCTGTGCCCATATCCATAATTCAATGCGCCCCACCCTCCCGCACATGTGCACGTGACCCCCCCCCACAGTTCCCCCTGCTTTTGGTACGTGATGGCACAGTGGGCCCGTTTTCCCCCTCCCCAGGCTCCAGAGGCTTTCTAGGAGCCTGGGGAGGGCAAAAACAGCCTTTCCCATCCCCCCCGGAGATCTTCCGGAGGCCGGAAACAGCCAGTTTCAGGACTTCTGGTGGGACCGGAAGGCCTGAAAATCAGTTGGTCGGTGTGTGCATGCAAGCTGGAGCTGAGCTAGGGCAATACTCGCGTGCCCACCAATATAGCTCCGTGTGCCACCTGTGGCACCCATGCCATAGGTTCGCCATCACGGGCATAGGCTGTTCTAGTCCACAGTATAGCTTTGCACAATCAACCAAACAAAAATGCATTGCCCACTCATATCTGTGGACCAGTGGGAATCAGTAGCTTGAGTTTTCATGTACACTGTACTAGGAGAGGTTCAGCTAACTGATTTGTTTTTGGCCCCAGGATACAGGACTGTGGATGCCTTACTCCAACGCATGTTTGAAGCAGAGATAGCTCCAGAAGAAGAAGGTCCTTCCCTTGATGAAATCTTAAATCTGTCCCCAGACGAGACCTACCCAGGGAACCCAGCTTTTGACCAGGCTGTGTAATATGGAGAATGAGTGGAAATAACTGGAATCTTTTTGAAGCAAGTCTCCTATTTTAATCATTCTCTAGCTCACTAGGTACCAGCTTTAAACTATTACTGGTCCCTTCTGTTACTTGCAACTGAAAGATTATTGGTGCTGTGTTCAAGTTCTTCCCTCTAATGAATCAAGCACTCAAAAGCTTTAATATGTACAGTATATAATAAATGAAATGCAGTATTTTTTTATAAATGGAAAGCATATTGGATGTTTGAAATACTTTGAATTCTCCTACATGCTTAACGTATTACTTGGATACCTAATATTGAAAGTTATATTACTCAATGCAGCTCTGTCCACTACAATCCAGAGATTTTTTGGGGGACACATTATCAATAAATATCAGGGAGATGTCAAGTAATAAAGATAGGGGATCCAATACTACTTACTATTATTCTTCATTCATCCACCCACCCACCTACCCACCCACCCACTTTGTCTGTACTTACACTGTAGATCCTATCACGTCTCTGAAAACAGAGTGCATGGATACACTTGACTAATGGAAGTAGATCCATGTCTGAATTACTTTACCATGGTCAGTTTAAATATAGTAGTATCTGAGTCCTAAATATCAAGCACTCATTCACATAGTTAAGGGGCTGACACTGCCTCACTGGTCCTGCTTCTCCCATTGTCTGGTGTAAAGTGCTGTTTTCTACATTCCATTCATCCAGAGATGGAAATCAAGAAAAGGGAAGACACTTGATCCTAGTCTTTTTTCCCCCAAACAGATCAGCCTTGAACTTTCCAGTATTGGAATGTTACAGTTGTAATTCCTGATTCAAATTGTGTACAGTATCAAAATTCAAATATATGAAAACATATTTAATGTTAGGTTGAAAAATAAGTTATTTGTATGCTTGACTTTAAAAGAATCGGACTGAGGTGAAAATCAAATGGAGATGTTTAATACACACATGTTCAAATGAGCCAAAATGAGTCATTCATTTTTTGCATAGGGTTGAAGTGCAAGCCATCTTGAGAACAATTCAGTTGAAGTTGTGATATAATATTTTATGGTCAGGAATGTTTTTGACATTCTGCATCTTAAGTTTCTGGGGTAGTACTTATTAGAAAGTAGTTCATCAAAGTACTGTATGTGTTATACTGTATGTAGTGAGAGAGGGAAAGGTAATTGGCCATTTAAGGGCTGGGAAACGTATTTCCAATATATTTTGGAAATAAATTCTTTGTTTATATGAAGCTCAGGACATCAGAATGGAACCAAATTTGGCCCTCTTCAAAATTCAGATGTTCTTCAAAAATGACTTCAAGAAAAAAGAATCCACCAGTGAGTGTGTACGGGAGAGAGACAGACAGGGATCTGTTGGCTTAAACCCACTTCCCTCTCTTCACCTAGGTGGAACAGCTATTAAGAGATTGGAAAGAATTAGAGAAGCCATGCTCTGCACACTTTCCCTAAAATAAAGCTCATTTCCATTCTGGAAAATCCCTGCCAATTAAAACAATTTTAATCTGAATTGTTATTGATTTGAGCAAATCATGTCCTCCTTCCCCATCACTAGTTTGGGGGTTTGACTTCAACTGATGTATTCTATCCCCTCCATGTAGCAATGCAGTATCTGTCAGATGTTTTAGATGAACGACTTTCACCTGAAGTCATTGTTTGATTGCTGATGAAAGCTTTCCAAAGTACATAGTGGATAGGTTTGTTCCCCTGCTATACTTATTCTCAAAATCTTATTTTTTTTCTTTTCAACTTATAGGTATACAGGTATTAGTCGCTTATTGACTGCAGTTGGGGTCATTAACTATCACTAAACAGCACGAGTTTTTAAATATGACCATGCATGACCATTAAAGACCTGTCTTATATGTCAGTTTCAGCTGTGGTTAAATAAATCTTCCAGTCAATAAGCTCAATGTCACATTGGTACTTAATGGCTAAGTAATAGCTTTAATACAATATAATTGTACTTTCAGCTCAAAATATGTTGTCAGTATTACACTTATCTATTACACTTGATGCCTTCTGTTATTTACTATTATTCAACTCGTTTATCTGGAAAATTAAAATGAATGGACTTGACTAGACAATTTTCCTTTGAAAGCACGTTTTATTGTTTATAAAGTACCCACAGGGGGAAAAAAAGACACTGGAGCATTTAGATATTTACATTTGAGTTTCCCAAGTGCTGACTTCTTCATCCATCTCAATTTTCATTCTCAAGCTTTGAGTCTCTCCATATTTTTTTTTCAACACTCCACTCCCCTATTTTTCTGCTGTCCAGTTCCAAAAAGAGGGTTCATTTCCATTGTTAACGTTTTTGACAAGTGTTAGCAAATGGACGCCAACACTTTTCAAACCATTAACAGTGCACCATTTAAGCATCAGAAATGCAGTGCCAACCTTTGCAAGTCAAACAAAATTAAACTGCTGCTTGACGAAACAAGATGAAAACTTGATCAAACAATCTCCAAACTTTTTCGTTGTTTCACAAGAGTTCGGCATTTACTTCCGTGATCGTTTGTTTTCAACAAGCAACACCGCAAGCCTGTTACGGAGAGCTATTATTTTATTGGAGTACGTCTTTAAAAATAAGTCTCTCAAGGTTGCCCGTAAAGCTCCCAAAGAAGGCAAGTGGTTGCAGTCTTGTATGTTCAGCAAAGTGACGAAGAAATTAATCCAGATCTCTCCGTTGGGAATCCTAAGGGGGGGAAAAAGAGAAATAAAAACTTAAATCAACCTTCCCCAGATGTGGCCAGATGTTTCTCAGAACATCACAAGTGGAAAGCTGTGTCAACTATTTTGAAAGGTGGACTAGAGCTTTATCCAAAACAGGCTGTACAGCAAATCTCAAATTAGATTTCCTACTGGTCAATACCAACTCTGGGCTGTTGGATCAACAATAAAACATTTCAGTTTGTCTTCAGATATTTTTTTTTCTAGGTTTCAGAAATACATTCTATTCTTTCAGACTCCCACCCTTTTTTGTATTTTCAATGACATTCCTAATGGAATGGGTATAGAAAATGGTAAAAAAATTTAAAATCATTGTATTTCTAACCTTGAGAGCCTTTACATGAAAAATAAATGTGCTAATCACCATTTTTGCCTTTATTCTATTAGCTGTCATAAGCTGAGCTATAATGCAACTAAAAATCCTAATGTTATTTTATATTTTATAAGCATAATCAGATTTTATTAAAAATACCTTAAGATCACTCTGTAGAGCAGGTTTTAATGAACACAAAAATAATTATGTATCTGGGGAATATAATGCTAGTGATATCCGAGGGACATATTTATGTTTTGCACTGGTTCTTTCCATTGCTTGGAGAATACCCTTAGAGCAAATTAAATCTTTATTTCAAAAATAAATTGCATATTCTTGTGCAGAATTTGAAGAATATAAATAGAAATTGTCCACAAATCCTGTGTTTCCCAACTTTCATTATGACAAAGGTTGATAGCATCTTCTGTAACAGGGGTGTCAAACTCGATTTCATTGATGGCCGCATCAGGGTTATTTGACCTTGGGGGTGGCGCGTGGTGTGACCAGAGGGCGTGGCCAAGTCAACGTCATTCATGTCGGGCACCTGAGGTGGCCAAGTGCTAAGGCAGGACTTCCCTGAGACACTCACTCACTCTCATTATAATCTATTTACCTTCCTCCTTCCCTCCCTTTCTCCTTCCTTCTTCCTCCTTCCCCTTATTTTTCCTTCCTTACTCTCTTCCCATCTTTCCTTCTTTGTCTTTCCTCTTTATATTTCACCTTTTGTTGTTTTTAGTTTGTTTTGCTAGCCCTCTGCCAGCGAAAACAGAGCTCCATTTTCGCTGGCAGAGGGTTGCAGGAGTCTGTCATGGGCCCACCAGGGCTGCATGTGGTCCCTCCAAGTTCTGTTTTCGCTGGCAGAGGCACTGTGGGCCGGTTCTTTGCTGTTTCTAGGGCAGCCTTGCGGGCCAGATCTAAGCGCACTGCGGGTCAGATCTAATATGCAAGGAGCAATTCTATAGGAGAGAAAATATATGACTCTAAAAAATTATTATTGAAATAAAGTAATTATAGACCAACCTCCTAAAGATACCATCAGGTTTCCAGATTCCTTGCTCATTTTTTACTTTCATATATGTGCCAAATAACATGCAGTACACTGTTGCAGCAATTCCGAAATAATCAGTCTAAGAATAAAAACATAAAAACATTTATTTATTTATTTATTTATTTATTTATTTATTTATTTATTTATTTATTTATTTATTTATTTATTTATTTATTTATTTATTTATTTATTTATTTATTGAATTTCTATACCGCCCTTCTCCCAAAGGCTCAGGGCGGTGAACAGATTAAGATGTCATATACATATAAATATATTTTATAAACAGTAAATAATAAATTGAGTCAACTTGGTGTATCTACTAAGACCTTGGCATAGAATTTAGATGTTTATGCTAGCCCTGCTTGTTGAAACAGAAAGGTCTTCAGGGCACGTCGGAAAGTGCGAAGATCTGGGATTATTCGTATTCCAGGTGGTATTTTGTTCCAAAGCATAGGTGCCCCCACAGAGAAGGCTCTCTCCCTTGGAACTACTAGACGACATTGTTTTAATGATGGTACTATGAGTAGGCCTACTCTGTGAGAGCGTATTGGTTGGTAGGAGGTTATCGGTTGCAGCAGGTGGTCTCGTAAGTACTCAGGTCCTAAGCCATGGAGCACTTTAAAGGTAAGAACCAACACCTTGAAGCGCACTTGGAAGGCCACCAGAAGCCAGTGCAGCTCGCGTAGAAGAGAAGTTACATGCGAGCACCATGTTGCTCCCATAATTACTCGCGCAGCCGCATTCTGGACCAGTTGGAGCTTCCGGGTGCACTTCAAGGGGAGCTCCATGTAGAGAGCATTACAGAAGTCAAGTCGGGAAATGAGGGCTTGAGTGACTGTGCGTAATGAGTCCCGGTCTAGAAAGGGACGCAATTGGCGAATTAGGCGAACCTGATAGAAAGCTCCTCTGGCCACGGCTGTTATATGATCTTCTAAAGACAGTCATGCATCCAGGAGGATGCCTAAATTGCGAGCTTTCTCTGCGGGGGTCAATGACTCATCCCCAATAGTTAGTGATGGGACTAACTGGCTGTACCGGGATGCTGATAGCCACAGCCACTCAGTCTTGGAAGGGTTGAGTCGAAGCCTGTTTCTCCCCATCCAGACCTGTACGGCCTCAAGGCACTGGGACATCACTTCAAGGGCATCATTGGGGTGGTTTGTGGTGGAGATGTACAGCTGAGTGTCATCAGCGTACAGATGACATCGCACCCCAAAACCATGGATGATCTCCCCCAACGGCTTCACATAAATGTTGAACAGGAGAGGCGAGAGGACCGACCCCTGTGGCACCCCGCAAGTAAGGGGCCTCGAGGTCGATCTCTGTCCACCTGTCAACACTGACTGCGACCTGTCAGAGAGGTAAGACGAGAACCACCGCAATACGGTGCCTCCCACTCCCAGCCCCTCCAACTGGTGCAGCATGATACCATGATCAATGGTATCAAAAGCCGCTGAGAGATCTAATAGGACCAGGATAGAGGAACATCCCTTATCCCGAGCCCTCCAGAGATCATCAACCAATGTGACCAATGCTGTTTCTGTGCTGTATCCAAGCCTGAAGCCGGACTGGAACGAGTCTAGATAGACAGCTTCATCCAGGTACTGTGGGAGCTGTCGTGCCACCACACTTTCGACAACCTTGGCTAAAAAGCGAAGGTTGGAGACTGGATGGTAGTTTGCTAAAACAGCCGGATCCAGAGAGGGCTTCTTAAGGAGGGGTCTCACCACTGTCTCTTTCAAGGTGGGAGGTAAGAATCCCTCGCTCGGAGAAGCGTTAATAATTCTCTGGAGCCAGCTACGTGTAACCTCCCGGATAGCCAGCACTAGCCAGGAAGGGCAGGGGTCCAATAAACATGTGGTCGCATTCAGCTTCCCCCAGTAACCTGTCCACGTCCTCAGGAGTCACTGTATCAAACTCATCCCAGATAATGTTCTCAAGATCTGCCCTCATCATTTCATCCGAATTAACCCAGTTAGAGTCCAAGCCTTCCCGAATCTGAGCGATTTTATCGTGCAGATATTGTGCAAAATCCTCAGCTTGTCCTTGCAGGGGGTCTTCCCGGGCTCCCAGCTGGAGTAGAGAGCGGGTAACCCTAAACAAGGCAGCTGGGCGATTATCTGCCGATGCAATAAGAGGGGAAAAATAGTTACATTTTGCCGCTTTTATCGCCACTAAGTAGGTCTTAATGTAAGATCTCACTAGTGTTCGGTCGGATTCAGAATGGCTGGTCCTCCAACTGCTCTCTAGGCATCTTTTCCGGCGTTTCATCCCACTCAGCTCATCAGAGAACCAAGGAGCTGGGTAGGTTCAACGCCGGGTCAGAGGCCGCAAAGGCATGACCCGGTCTAAAGCACCAGCGGCCATCCTATCCCAGGACGCCACTAGGTCTTCAGCCGAGTCATGAGCCAAGGTCTCAGGAAATGGCCCAAGCTCCATCCGGAACCTATCAGGATCCATCAGGCGCCTGGGGCGGAACCATTTAATTGATTCCGCCTGCCTGCGGTGGGTTGTAGTGGTCAGAAGGTCAAGCCTAAGGAGAGAATGGTCTGACCATGACAAGGGTTCGATGACTATATCCCCTATATCTAGACCATTCAGCCACTGGTCAGAGATAAAGATCAAATCCAGAGTGTGTCCCCCCGTGTGAGTAAGGCCATTAACTAATTGGGTCAGGTCCATGGCCGTCATGGAAGCCATAAACTCCGAGCCCCTTCAGACGTTTCACCAATGGATGGCAGGTTGAAATCTCCCATAACCAGTAGCTTAGGAGTCTCAACTTAACTTCAGTTGTTTAAAAATATCTGCTTTTAATCCCATCCTCCCATGAATATGATCCAATTGCAAACAGCCTCCTTTTCCCTGATTTATTCTTGATGCTCCTCTGGAATAGATTAGATTGAGCAGTGTTTCTGGGCCTGAACATGATCTGAATGCAGAATCTTAGATACACTGATAATTAAATTAATACTGCTGTGTAATAGGTGTTCTAAAAAAAAATTAGTAACATCTGAATCAAAACTTACATCTCTGAACTGAATTTTCTTCCATGATCAGCAAAGTCTGTAATTACTAGTGACATGGGCTACATAGCATAGTATGAAAATCATACATATAAGTCCATACCTGGTAATTCCATGGCTTGCCTGTAATCATTTCAATACATTGAAACCCAGATGTCTCACACTTTCCCTTGAAAGTGGTTCCTTCAGGAAACAGGGTCATATCTATGCTTTGGCCAAAGTCAATAATTGTCAGACCATGAGACGTGCCATCAATATCACATGTGTCATTGTCCAAAAACCTTGTTTAAAAGCAATTAACAATGATTACTATTAAGCAATGCAACAAGTCAGATTGACAAGAAAAGATCTTCAAATATTCACAAGTGAGATACTTGCCTTTCGCCAAATATAAAGTTGTCAGGTTTAATGTCACCATGAATTATTCCACATTTGTGAAGCTCTTCTACCATGTGCAGGATTTTGATGGCGAAGTAGATAACCAGAGCTTGGGGCATCAACTCTGTTAGTTTTTTGTATATATTTATGGTGTTCTACAGAGGAGAAGCAGATGATCATGTGGACAAATGAATATGCCTGAAATCTTGTGTATAGTGGATCTAGAAAGTTTACACTCCACCCACACCCTGTTAAAATGCCAGATTTTTGAGATGTAAAGAAACAACATCAGCTGTACACTTATCAGACAGCAAATTCCACTTAGACCTTGGAGAAAAAAATGCATCCATCTGGTTTACAAAATTATACCCTACTAGAAAGATTTCATAGATAAATTCGGCAAAACAATGCTTTCTAAACAGCTAAACTATTTTAATTTGGCCAAATATTTTCTGTCAAGGGCTACTAATTCTACTTGCAAGTCATAACACATTCCTCTGCTGGGGGGGGGGGGAGATAGAAAAGGTGAACATGGTTGCAATGCAGGTAAAAAAAGGGATGCATCTTTAATTGTGTGGTCACAACTCCCTTCTTGACTTTTTATTAAACCCCCCCCCCCAAAAAAAGAGGACATCTATAACTCTTCCCTTTCTGGTCCTTCAGACTGTGATGACATTTGTACAAGAATATACACATGGATCAAAGCCCTATTTACCAGTAAAGTTCCATAACTGTAGAGCTCCCCTATTAGAACACTTCCATTCTGAAAGAAGTGAGCACCGTAGAATTGGATGCAAAGGTGATGCATACTGGGCTTCAGCCTTTCAGTCAGCTGAGCTGCTATATAGAATTCCCAGGGGCTTGCAGGTTTCTGTACCTATAAAGACAATAAACAGTTCTGCTTTGCTTCAATGCACAGGAGCCATTAACCACATAGAAAGATTTTTTTAATGCTATTCATTTAAACCAAAACCTGACGTTTTCTATTGTTTCAAATGACAATGGCCGATTGGCCATAACGGTACCTGGAGTTTGAGGGGCACTATAAAATATCAAGAGGATATACTGATCACCTCTTCCAAACCATATTAGAACATTTTTAAAATCTTTAAAATCTATTTCATTGTTGATCCTGGCCAGAAATACACCAACTTCCACACTGTGTGTGTCAATGCTATAGCATGTTAAGGTAGTTCTAGAACATCCCTGGCTCTACAGATTAGATAAAGTCTGCAGAGTCTTACCTATCCAGCTTGCCCAGGCACCCATTTCTCTTCACTAAATTCTAATCTGACATCAACTCAGCAATGGACAGGAGAGATTATGGGGATCAGAGATTTTAAAAAAACATTGTTTTTACTGGTAAAGCAGGTGGATTAATTGATTTTAAACAAGATTCTGGAAGTTAAGAGTCAAATATAATACCTTCAGTATCACTCTCTGATTATTCTTAGAGTTTTCCATATCAAGGGCAGAAGCTTGATACACATGTGCAAAAGCTCCTTCTCCAAGTAAGCAATCAATGTGGAAGGATGTGGATGCTGAATGAGGACAAGAGATAAGCATGTAGAACAGGTTTTAGGATTATAGCCCAAATTATGCATTTCCAGCTAAATAGGGTTTGTCTCAAATCCATCTGCAATTGCCTCTCTAAAATTTCAGCGAAAAAGAAATGCCAAAGCACACCAGACAGAAGTGTAGGAAATGCAGAAGCAGGATCCATGCACTGGGGAAGGATGGTCCTTCCTTTTCAAGACCACCAGCAATGACTGTTGACCAATATGTTACCCCTAATTCTGGAAATGCAGCCAAATACACATAAGAGTTTATACTATGAGAACAGAATGAGTGGGTTATCAATAGTTATCCTTCCCACCAAAGCAGAACAATAGAATTTAATTCCTATTATTTCTTTAAGTACATCACTTGCCCTACAAACATCTGTATGTACTGAAGTTGCATGTAATGGGAATTCATGTAAGGATCATGTAATAAGGTTAGGCCTCTTCTTGTCTCACCTTTCTTCCCTCAAGTGGAAAAATGAATTGGAACATATTTCCATTTTAGCAGATTCTTCCCTTAGAGTGATAGTTTAAGTAATTTCTAGTCAATTTTAAGAGTCAGCTGAAACCCTGGACTACTTTTGTAGTTTTATCAGTTTACTAGCGTAACCTGCTGCCTTTTGATTTCTATAATTCCAAGCCACTACAACCAATGTAGTCTGCTCTATTAAAAAAAGAAAAAGTATCATCTTCAATTACACAATTGCCTACCTTATATTTTGCAGTTTTAATTCTTTTGCTTTGGCAAGAATTTTTACTATTATTAAAACAAATCTTGTCTTAGAATTATGGATGAACACAATCAAAACAGTTGGCATGTTGGCTTCATGGCAATAAATTCTTCCATAAAGTTGTATTGCTTTAATGGACACAAATACAATCCAGAGTCCCAATTTCCCTTTTATATTGAAATATGCCCAATAAAACCACAAGAACATTTTTAAAAGTTTCATAGCTCTGAAAAGAATAACACTAAACATGTAATGGGGCTTACCTAATGTGACAACAGTTTTTGGTCTGACAACCGGAAGATTTGATGCCCATTGGAAAGTATTGGGATAAGCACTTATTGGTTTTGGCAGCTTGGACAGAAGCTGGAAGATTAAACTCTCATCCCAAGGGTTCTCGATGACTTTGTGAGAGAATAATAATAGTCAAGTTACTGACATTAATCAGGAAAGTACAAGAAACCCTTAATGATAGGCATTATTAAAATCTGGAGAGTTAAACCCAAATGAGAGAAAACAGAGACAAGCACCACCCTTGAGATGTCTTGGTTTCAATTCCCCCCAAAATTCAGCAATGGCCATGCTGATTGGGCATTCTTTGGAATTGTCCACATATCTGGAGAGGGACCAGACTGGAGAGAGACAACCAACATAAAGTTCCAGAGCCAATGAAATACATATTCCCATGCACTGGGATGCAAGAAGGCCCACTCCTTGTTAATAAGCAAGAAATAATACTTAAAAAATTTAAGTATTTTCTACTTCGATCTTTCCTCTCTAAAATATTTGAGATGGCTTGCCAATACAATACAGAAAGTCCTCAGTTAATAACCACATTCAGCAACTGTTCTAAGTTACAGTGGCATAGAACAAGTGGTTCTTAATGACCAGACTTCAAAGTTCGGGCCATCCCAGCACCCCAATAGTCACCTGATCGTGATCAAGGCACTTGGCAACTGGCCTGCACTTAGAATGGTTACAATGTCCCATAGTTACATGATCACCATTTGCAACCTTCCCTACCGCCTTCCCCCAAGCCAAGGCAATGGGGAAGCCAGCAGGGAAGGTTGCACGTCGCTCTTGCAAATCATTCCCACTCCTGCCACTTTTTGTCCTTTGGAGCTTGGTTATGGAGTATGGGAGCCCGAGAATCTCATACTTCGTAGCATGTGCCTGCCTGGTTGCGTTTATGCAGTGGCACAATAGCCACCTGCATATCCTCCCACCATTAGCAACAACCACTTGTAGGTCCTCCCGCACCTAGACATTGTGCTTTATGACCACATTGTTTAGCGATAAAAAAATCCAGTTCCACTTAATGTTCTTAACCGAAGATTACTTGTACAAAACAATAATCTAACAATTAAAAAACAATACCTGACTGTTGACAAATTTAAAAACAAGTAAACCGTACTATAATTACTAGTAGAGATAGAGACCTTCCATTACTATTAAGCAAGTCATTAAGTGAGTCAGATCTGATTTTGCCTTTTTGTTCATTAAGCAAATTCCATGGCCATTAAGTGAATCTAGCTCCCCTCATAGACTGTGCTTGTCAAAAGCCAGCTGGAAAAGTAACAAATCACCATGTGACCTCGGGACGCTCAACTGGTGTAAACACATGCCAATTGCCAAGTGCCCCAATTTTAATCACATGACTTCAAGGATGCCATGACATTCATAAGTGCAAGGACTGGTCACGTTGTGACTTCAAACAGTTGCTAAATGAATGGTTGTAAGTCAAGAACTACCCATAAGTATTTTCAGACGCTATGTGGATTACCTCTTCGTCCACTTTAGTCTAAGAAAAGCATTACAATTATGTATTGTCCCACATTACAGCAAAAGTACTTTCTGATGCAACATTTTACCTTTAGCTTGCATCTCTTGGACTAAAGGCACTGAAATGGTATTGAATGGTGTAGAGGAGGCAAGGTGAGCAGCTTGAATGAAACCTTCTGGGCTTTTCAGACATGGAGCACAAGTTTGGTTACATGGATTAGCCCATACTGTATAGTCACTTGTCAGGCCCTCTGCTGGCTGGCTTTCATCCTAAAGGGTAAAACAAAAATCATCATCAACAACTTTTTTCTTCTCTAACACGCAAGAACAGCTGAATTTATACTGAGTGTGTGTGTGTGATGTGTGTGTGTGAACAGCAGCAAGGCGCTCTCTCTCTCTCTCTCTCTCTCTCTCTCTCTCTCTCTATATATATATATATATATATATATATATATATATATGTAGGTCTTTGGTTATTTGGATCTCCTCCCGCGTAGAATTGGAAGTATCTTGGCGACGTTTCGACGAAGTCTCATTCGTCATCTTCAGGCTGGAGTTCTCGGATACATATGTATAAGCCGAGAACTCCAGCCTGAAGATGACGAATGAGACTTCGTCGAAACGTCGCCAAGATACTTCCAATTCTACGCGGGAGGAGACCCAAATAACCAAAGACCTACATACAAACACCCACGAAAACCTCAGAAAACATACATACATACATACATACATACATACATACATACATACATATATATATATATATATATATATATACACATACACACACACACACACATATATATATATATATATATATATGGTCAGACGTGGAAAAAAAGATGGAACTTGCAGAGATGGCTAAATTAATTTCTTTGCTCAGAGAACAAACAATATCTCCATTTATGGATGACCTCAGACTTTTTGCATTAACTAGGAAATATGATTTATGATTTGCAGTTTTGATGATTAGTAAAAAGCTGGATAGCATAAAAGAATGCACTTTCTTTTGTAATCATAGAGTAAAAGATAATTTTGTAAGTGTGTTTATATTTGTTTCAAAAGAAATCACAAGCATCTATTTCTTTTTCTTCTTGATTTTTTCTCATTCTTCTGTCTTGTTCTTTTCTCACTTTTCTCTCTTTTTATCAAGTTGTGTCAGCTTCTATGTTCTTTGTAAAACTTTTAATAAAAAGCACTTTAAAAGATGGCTAATATTGGAATCCCCTCTAATTTTATTCCCGCAATGACTCCAACAGGTAGATTGTGCTGAAAAAGAGCATTTGGCTTGCAACCCTCCAGCAAGCACAAGACAAGTGAAGGTGTGAATCTAAGTCTCCCTGATCAAATTCAACACTGTGATAATCTTAATTATTCCATAAGGTGCATTCTATTTCCTACATGGAAGGGGAAATGTGTGCTTTTTGAAATTTCATTCAAAAGAGATCTAAAAAGACGAGAAGACGTTCCTTTATCAAGGTCCCAATGAGCTACCAGAACAATCAATTTTGTCTCTATAATATGCCCTCATCTACACAGAATATATGTAGTAAATTAATCAATTACACAGATATTCTTATACCAAGCAGTATTTTTCAAATACCTACCCTGAATTAAGATATACTCAAGTAAAGCGTTCTGGATATTGATATGAGGGAATCATTTAATCTTACTCTTAGGGTAAGAGAAACATTCTTCACCTGAATATAATTCCCACAATAATTCTATACATATATTTCAAAATATGTTCAAAAATTACAGTGTACAGTGTTTTTGTAAATTTTTATGGGGTTCTTTAATTCTAAAGTTATCTTTAAAAATCATGCAATTGTCAAATAGCAATAACACTTAGATTTATATACCACTTCACAGTGTTTTACAGCCCTCTCTAGGCAGTTTACAGAGTCAGCATATTGCCCACAACAATCTGGATCCTCATTTTACCCACCTCAGAAGGATGGAAGGCTGAGTCAATCTTGAGCCTGGTGAGATTCGAACTGCCAAATTGCAAACAACCGACAGTCAGCAGAAGTAGCCTGCAGTACTGCATTCTAACTACTGCATCACCACGGCTCAAAGAGAGGTATTTGGATTTTCTGAATCTTGAATTATTGCATAATGCATACTATTTGATCTCAATGTCTTCACTTAGTGCTAATTCTCTTTCCTGGCCCCTTTAGGAGTGTTTAAATATAAATCTTATTTATTGGGTTGTTTTGGGTTCAAAATGGAATAGATTTGCTATATCTTTCATTCCTCTTTATGTTGATTCAAAAACTGTAGCATATTATCTTTTGGAAAAATATGTTTCTATCCTTTTTCTCATGCTAAATTGATGCTATGGAATAACTCAGTCCTCAAATATGATTTAAAAGTAGTTTTATGAAACAACTGGATGGATGATAGTATTTTTAGATTGGATCAACCTGTGGATGATGTGTTTTTATCGTTTTCTGTGTTTGTTTGTTTTTTTAATTTGATTTATATGCCGCCCTTCTCTGGAGACTCAGGGCGGCTTACAATGCGTTAAGGAATAGCTTTCATACTTTTGTATATTTACACAAAGTCAGCTTATTGCCCCCACAATCTGGGTGTTAAAAGATATATTATGTTTCTCAGTTGCCACTCGCTGACAATGTTTACGATTGCAATTTTTATTATTATCTCAGTTTGGATCAGCAATATTTTCAGCTTCAAAGACATGTAAATTATTAGAAGGGATCACTAAAACTTATGAGACCAAAAAGCTCACAATTTTTATAAATATCTGTTATTAGTAAGACAAATTGATACTTAAATTTTATTTAAGACAGAATGGAATAAGGCAGTGTTTCTCAACCTTAGCCATGTTAAGATGGGTGGACTTCAATTCCTAGAATTCCCCAGCCAGCACTGAAGTTGAAGTCCAACCATCTTAACATGGCTAAGGTTGAGAAACACTGGAATAAGAAATTGGAGACCTCAATTCTGTCTGAGCCATGGAATAATATTTTCACTTTAATACCAAAAATCTTGCTAAATCTCAGATTATGGTTTATACGATATAGGATAATATTGCCGTACTTCAAAACATCTGAGAAACAACTAACAGACCATTATAAGCACATGGCATCACTGTAGCACACAAACCAACTAAAGCCCATTAAAACATCCGAAGTAAACCAAGAGTTAACTTGGTTGAGTTGGGTGGCTATAGAAATTAAATGAATGAATAATTAATTATTGGACATGGAAATAGACTCCATTCTTTTGCTATTGCCACAGGATTAGTTCTTCAAACTGAAAAGACAAAATTATGACCATAATTACCTTATGGCCAGATGATTACAATTCGGCCACTTGGCAACTCACATTTAGAACTGGTTGTACTATCCCAGTCATGTGACTACTATCTGTGACATTCTCTGCTGGTTCTGGTATTTTTTGTTGATTTCCAGAAAAGACAACCATTCAAGAGAATGGATTTGGAACACAAACATGCGATTTGCCTAACAACCACTGTAAAAACAGTGGGCCCAATCATGTGGGTATCTCAACTTGGGACTGTCATGACCATTCTATCAATCCCAATTATGGTTGTAAATTGAGGACCACCAGGATGTGTATTTGTGTTTATATGTGTATAAACACACATACACACACATTTATTTTTTTTGCATTTTTTCTTTTTTATTATTCTTTTCAATATTTTATTTTTCTAATTCTGATTTATTTGATTAAATATATATAAAGAAAAAAAATAAATAAAGGCAATTAGCTTACTCTTGGTTTAGAAACAGTCAAAGTGTCTCTGGGACGTTCACCAAATACTTTGATAGATGTTGACTTTGGGACTGACGTTGACTGCAGGACCCTAAAAATCAAAGGAGGAACATTCAGAGTTATTTTTCAAATGAAACATTTTACATACAGTAGATTTAACTGTCCATGAGAGCAATTATCTTCCAGAAATCAGATCTGCTATAACAGAATATAATAGATCAAGAATAGGTAATCTGTAAATTCTCAAGATTTACAGGTCTGTCTGTCTGTCTGTCTGTCTGTCTGTCTGTCTGTCTGTCTGTCTAGGGACACTGTGGTTCAGTGGCTAATGCACTGAGCTTGTCGATTAAAACGACAAGTTGGTAGTTCAGCGGTTCGAATCCCTAGTGCGCATAATGGGATGAGCTCCTGTTACTTATCCCAGCTTCTGCCAACCTAGCAGTTCAAAAGCACATAAAAAATGCAAGTAGAAAAATAGGGACCACTTTTGGTGGGAAGGTAACAGCATTCTGTGTACCTCATGCCAGCCACATGACCATGGAGATGTCTTCGGACAGCGCTGGCTCTTCGGCTTTGAAATGGAGATGAGCACCGCCCGCTAGAGTTGGGAATGACTAGCACATATGTCCGAGGGGAACCTTTACCATTTTTAAGTCCTCAAGATGTTTTGGACTCTCATGTACCAACACAAACCAATGATAATAGATTACAAGAGCTGCCCAAAACATCTGGAGGGATCCCAGGCCACCTAAAATCCCTGTGCAAACAACAGGTGATTACAAGGAAATTGTAATCAAGATTCTTGTGTACAAGGATATTGTTTTCTTCACAATAAGCATAGTGAGTCACCATTGACTTCTTTCAAGATTTATTTTTTTAGCTTCTCAGTCTAGTCTACATTCTCAGTTTCTTAAGTAGTTAGGTAGGATTTCCCATCCAATCACTGTTTGTCCTTTCATAGCTTTTTCAAGATGAGCCAAAATCAGCAAGCTGTAACAATACATAGTATAGGACAAGTACAGTACACATTAGCTCTTTCAAGAATCAAAGGGTGACTTTTTCCATAGTCTGTGATGCAAGAAAGTGAAGGGGGACTGATAAAAATGATTAAAGAGAAACTGAAATCTTCATTCAACAGCATAGATACTAGATGTGCTAGTATGTTTTCATTGCAGAATGTACAAATAGGCTTCCAGTGGAATCTACTACAAACCAATCTCAATTGTAAAGAGCATTCTTTGTGGTAATTGCATACTGACTTCTTTACAAGGCTATCTGACGATTTTCAACTTACTCCATGTTCTCATCTTCAAAAATTGTAAAAGCAGATAATGCAGCAGGAACGCTAGGCTTAATGCTGACAGCCTCACCTGGATCTAAAAGGAGAACCGAAAAGGAAAGATGTAATAGGCTTACATTTTCCCTGCCTCTGACTGAAGTCTCACATAGACAGAATATATATATCTTGTAACTGCTTGAGCCATTACCTCCTCAACCCTCTGAAGCGCTTCCAAGTGGTCTACAAGCTGTAAACCAAGCTGCAGTTGAAGTCACATAGGTAATTGTGAGAATCTCCTGATACAAGAATTATCTGAACTGGTACACAGGTCTAACTGTGTAAAACTCTCCCTCATCTCAGCAGCTCCCTGATAGTCAAATAATAGCTGTGGATCCAAGAGGATGCTGAAACTGCAAACCAGTTCAGCGTGGGGGAGCATGACCTATCTATAACTAAAACTGGACCATGTTTATAGTTGGCTTTTGAGGGCAATGGAAAATTTATTTATTTATTATTTATTAACGGTATGCCATTTATTATTTATTAATGGTATGCTGCCCTATCCCCAATGGACTCAGTGCAGCTCACAACAATTAAAACAAAGCAAACAAACCATTAAAACAAAAATCCAGGTTACAATTAACAAAAATTCAATAAAATTCTATTAAAACCCCCATCAGTCCAGGGTGGCCAAGTGAAATAGCCACGTTTTCAGGCCACCGCAGAATGAGCGAAGGTCGGGGGCCACTCGGAGCTCCAGAGGGAGTTAATTCCAAAGGGTGGGTGTGCCCACAGAGAAAGCTCTCTCTCTGGGGGTAGACAGCTGACACTGTCTGCCGACGGCACTCTAAGTAGGCCCTCCCTGTGGGAGCGCACAGGGTGATGGGAAGCTGTTGCTGGCTGCAGATGGTCCGCCAAATATCCTGGGCCTAAGCCATGTAGGGCTTTATAGGTAATCACCAGCACCTTGAATCTCACCCGGAGGGCAACCGGTAACCAACGCAAGTCATACAGGAGAGGTGTAACATGGGAGTGTCGAGACACTCCCATCACTACCAGCGCGGCCGCATTCTGCACCAGCTGAAGCCTCCGAGTGGTCTTCAAGGGCAGCCCCATGTAGAGAGCATTGCAGTAGTCAATACAGGAGGTGACAAGCGCATGAGTGACTGTGCATAGGGCATCACGGTCCAAGTAGGGGCACAACTGCACACCAGGAGAACCTGGGCAAATGCTGCCCACAAGAATGCTTGTTGTGATCTTTAAAACCCTACATTAAGCATGTATAACCTGCAGCCAAAGGACCGCCTGGATCCTAGACAGCTAGTAATAAACAGCTAGTAATAAAAAATGTAAAAATAAAGAAAATTTATTATTCATATACATTAACTGTATTATATATTTTATATGCGGCCCAAGATAACTCTTCACTCAGTGCAACCCAGGCAAGCAAAAAGGTTGGATGTCCATGCCCCACATGATTCAGGGCGTGGTATCTTCCAGACTACCTTCTCCCATTAGTACTTGCATGCTCCCTAAGATCTGGCATGAAGGACATCCACCAGAACTCTACTCTTAAGAACTGCTTCTATCAGGTACCATGAAGGAAGACCTCCATGGTACCTGAAGGTCTTCCTTCAGTTACCATGAAGCAGTTGTCCCTCTCGTCCAATTAAAATTCTACAAAGCCGTTAAGATCAGATCTTTAGAGTCTGATTAGAATTTATTTTTTCCTTCAGTGGAAGTATTTGGTTGTTCTGATTAAGTTATATAAATTTTCTCATCATAGGCATTTATGTTTAATTCTCTCTAAAAAGCCAGCAGTAGTCATGTATATATCCCAAAGGTCTGTCTCTACAAGAAACTAAACAGACAAAAACCTACCCTTGCTAATATTATGGTATCTGACTCCTACTTATTAAAAATCCTCAGCTATAGCTAAAGTTAATCCTCACTTTTGTTAATATAAAGATTATGAGATTTATCTTTATTGGATCTGTTCGGTAGCTCACATGGGAGCTCCTCATACTGCTCAGAATAAATTTATATTTTAACAACAATGAGGCAGGGAAGAAAAGAACTCCCATCTATTGTTTTAGGTCCTTCAGGTTTAGCATCATTAAATCACTTAGGCAGAGATTATTCCATTATGTCTGCCTAACAAATTTTATAATCCAAGACAAATTCTTGAGCATTTGCAGAACTTGGGGCTCCAAATTTATGATGAGGTCTCTCCAGTTTCACTTAGCAGCTATGCTGCCAGCATAATGGAAGCTATAGTCCCAACCCATCTGCAGATTCCCAAACTGAGGAAGACCAATGCAAAGATAATTTATCATTTGTACGTAATGACATTTACCTTTGTTTCTGAAGAAAGCCTCACCATCTTCATCCTCATCTTCTGAAAGTATAGTGGTATCTTTTAGAGAAGTCACTTGAAACATGTCCATGATGAAACCTCGGTAAATCAAAAAAACAAAAAATATTCAAAGTAAAGGACAAGCGAAGTAAAAAAATAAATAAATCCAAGAACATTTAGGAAGGCAAAACCATTGGAAGTATTTAAACCTTTTGGTTTCAATTCATGAAGACACAAGTCCAAAGTTGTGTTTTAATCCTAATAGGAGTTCTCAGTAGGTTTACATACAGGCTGAACTCATATGTTGCCCTAAAACAGAGGTGTCAAACTCAAGGCCTGCAGGCCAAATCCGGCATGCGGGGTGCTTAGATCTAGCCTGTGGGGCCACCCTGGAAACAGCAAAGGATTGGCCCGCGTTGCCTCTGCCAAAAAAAAATGGGCTCCCGAGCTCCATTTTCAGCTGTGACAGCCTCCTGCAACCCTCTGCCAGCCAAAACAGAGCTTCGTTTTCGCTGGCAGAGGGTTGCATGAGGCCGTCGCAGGGAACAAGCAGAGCATTCATATCACAAGCAACCCATCTCACCCCAAGGTCAAACACAACCCTGATGTGGCCGTGAATCAGGGGTGAAATCCAAAATTTTTCTGTGGGCGTGGCTTGGTGGGCGTGGCAGGGAAGGATACTGCAAAATCTCCATTCCCTCTCCACTCCACGGGAAGGATATTGCAAAATCTCCATTCTCACCCCACACTGGGGCCAGCCAGAGGTGGCATTTGCCGGTTCTCCAAACTACTCAAAATTTCCACTACCGGTTCTCCAAACTGCTCAAAATTTCTGCTAAAGGTTCTCCAGAACCTGTCAGAACCTGCTGGATTTCACCCCTGCCCTCAGTGAAATCGAGTTTGATACCTCTGCCCTAAACCATGTGACTCTGATCACGTGATTCTGGAGCACTTGGCAACCTGTTGTGTGAACAGCTTGTCAAACACCTAGATTGCAATCACATTGGGGTGTTGGTACAATGTTTTGTGACAGGTCGAGGCCATTTTTAATTCTGCACAATTGTTAAATAAATAGTTGTAAGTTAAGGACCGCCAATACTAAAATAAAGTGCAGTCAGAGATAGGAGAAATGAAGAGACAAATAGCTACATATAAACCATTTAACTCCATTATTATGCAGGTTTTCCTGCATAATATAGGTTATTATTGTGATTCAAGGAGTTAACATAAAATTGTAATTAATTGCTTCTACCAGATCAGGAGTGTCAAATTGACGGCCCAAGGGCCAGATGCGTCACATGCAGGCCACACCTACCCCAACTCCACGAAGGGAAAAAACATTGCAATATATCACATGACAGCAACGTGACTCAGCAAGTTTGACTCAGCAAGTTTGACATGTACTAGATGGAATGTATTATCAGTCTCTCTTTTCGTTCAGGAAATAAGATCTTCCTCGTTAGCCACACCGTTGCATCTTAAAGTTACTTTATAGTGACATTTGCAATTTTAGGATATTTTAATTGTCTTAATTGCAATCTACATGGAAGTAATGTGCAAGGTAAAAATAGTTTACCAGCTAAACCTACTTTTCCAGCTGGTAAATATATGGCTTTTTTAAAAAATAAAAACTGGTTAATTAACCCACATTTTTATCAGGTTTTGTCATGGTTATTTAAATGTATTTATGGATTATAAATTTGCTTTTTATTAGTTGGATAATCAGTTTCCTTATTAGTTCAATCGAGATATATTTTGAAACTACATGTATATACATAAATATTGGCATCTTTAGTAAATTTACTTAGTATGTTAGCTATGGAACACTAACAAAGTGCACATAAAATTATCAGTTCCAATCTACCCTTTCTTTTGCAACTCAGTACTGGATAACAGATGTTAGCAAATATGGAGCAGAAAAAAATGTTTAGCTACATTTTCTGATAAGATCTACTAAGAAATAAAGAACGAGAAGAACTTTATAGCTTTTTTGGGCAAAGAAGTTGCTTGTTCTGATTTATTTTTAATGTTTTGCTTTTAATTAAACAGAAAAAAGTAAAACAAATGTATATTCTAACATTGTTGTATTCTGTGAAGAATTATTTACATTAGACTTTGAGACAGGGTTTAATGCTTTTGGATGTTCCTATTCTTTTGAAATATATACATTAGATGGACATACTAGTAATATTAGGAAACTGCTAGATAGCAAAAGTGGATTCTCCATGTCCTTTTATTGCTCTGAGTCTAGTGAGACTAGTCCTTCAACACTGGAAAAATAAATTTATGGCCCAATTATTCTGTAAATTGAAGACTTGATATTACTTGTGAATTATGAATGAATTGCTTACAGGCACAAATTGTATTTATGGATATTGCAATGAAGTACAGTCATCTTTTATTGAAACTATTGCATAAAACTTTATAAACATATGTGTCCTTTCTAATCTACCTAATCACCACTTCCAGAATTCTTTCCTTGAATGTCCCATTGTAAGGCAGCTACTTTTTCACCTGAAAGGGTTTCTTCAAGCATACTTATCAATGTTAAGCGTCTATAAAACTAAATCTAAGAGTCTATAAAAATATCCCCCAGGGCAGGGATAGCTAACCTTTTTGCCGTTGTGTGCCAAAAGCGGGGGTCGCGTGGGGGGTCGCGTGTGTGTGCCCACATCCATAATTCAATGCGTGACGCCCCTTGCGCTCCCCTGCTTTTGGCACACAATGACATGGTGGGCCCAGTAGGCCTGTTTTTCCCCCTCCCCAGGCTCCAGAGGCTTTCTAGGAGCCTGGGGACGACAAAAACAGCCTTCCCCATCCCCCCTAAGGACTTCTGGATGCCGGAAACAGCCAGTTTTCTGACTTCCAGTGGGACCAAAAGGCCTGAAAATCAGTTGGCCAGTGCTCGCATGTGCGCTGGAGCTGAGGTAGGGCAATACTCGCGTGCCCACCAATATGGCTCTGTGTGCCACCTGTGGCGGCCCCAGGGTGTTGGGTGTTTTTTTTTAAAAAAAAAACAGGCTTTATACTTACCCAAGGCTTCTTTTGTGTGAACAGTAGGAGAAGGCTGCACTTTAGATGGGGTTGCTTGTATTATGCTTGATGCATTTGGAGTCATATGACGTTGATCAAAAAAGCCTGACATATTTCTGTTATCTGGTACCAAAAAGTGCAATATGAGAATTTGACAGACGCACACAAGAGGTTTAAATTTATAGGAACTACTACAGATTATTATTATTATTCCTAACGTACATTTGATATAACAATAACAATGGAAGAAAGAGTATTTTAAAAAAAGGAAATTTCTTTGAATTTTAGCTTGATATGCTCCCCCCTTTTAAAAAAAGATAGCTCCCAAAATTGATGAAGTATTTAAGTTGTACCAATAGTCTTCAACTTACAACCATAACCGTGACCAGAATTTCCATTATAATTCAACATGCTGGTTATCATCTTTAAAGACCTACATGCCATATGTCTGAGTTTTTTACCTTTCCTTCCCACTAGGTCAGATAGGGTAGGTGGATTTTAAGCCCCTTCCCTTAAATGCTATGACCTTAAAGATATGTATGCCTTTTCTGTAACTGCCTCAGCTCTTTAGAATAGACTCTCAGCTGAGACTCATGGGGTCCCTACCCTTTTAGCTTTCCAGATCTGGCTCTTCTCCTTCTAGTATTGGGTTAGAATGGGGCCTGAGTCAGGAGACTATTGGTTGCTTTAAATTGCTTAGAATATGAGATACGTTTCTTAAATAAATAAACAGTGAAACAGCCTGCCTCCTGGAATCCTTGATGTGCATCCTCAGAGAAAGATTGGGCAGGGTTTTTTTTTTTTTGGCTTGGGATGTTATGAAGATTTCTGTTTTGGGCAGAGATTTGGACTGTATGTTCTGTGAGATCCCTTCTGATCCCATGACACTGCACTTCAAAGATCTCAGACTACAGGCTGCAAAAGACTTAACGCAGAGACAATTATACCTTGTACAATCTCCTTAAAGTACAGATTAGTAACCCATTAGAGCACTCACAGAAAGGAAGAAAATATATTACCGTCTCTAATTTCCATAGAATGCTGCTCTTTCCGATTTGAAGGCTCTAAGTGCCTGCCCAGAAAAATCATCACATAAATTTTCCCATATTAATCTGCTTCTAATTACTACAAAAACAAAATTGTATTGAAATGTCACACACACACACACGCGCACACGCACACACGTGGAAGAGGGAGGAGGAAATGGAGAGGCAGAGAGAGTAAGCGTGGCATGGTTTTAAAAAAGTGGCATAGTTGTCCACAAATAAGATCTTACTATAAGTGCTGGCAGTTGTTGTCCTTCTGCATTACATAAAATATAGAAGTATTCAATCCCACTATACGGACTGACTTTTATCAAGAATGGGATACAAGTTCTAAAAGACCCTTTTAATCATCTGTTGTCACTAAAAGTATCTTTAGCTTTGAGGATGAGGCGATTGTGGTGCCCCTTTTTGTTTTGCTTGTTTTATTTTGCTTGTTTTATTGTTTGGTATTGTACTCTTCTAATTGGCTGTTTCTCTTTTAGTTGTTTTAGTTGTGAGCTACCCAGAATTGCTTGGCTGTCTCAGGAATTCTGGGAGTAGAAGTCCACAGATTGTAAAAGTGCCACAACTGCCCACCCCTGAGGTAGCCTATAGATTAAACAAACAAATGTCTACATGTCAGCTCGAATGTCTTAAATTTAATATTTTAACAATGTGCTTAATATTGGATTTCAAATATCCTCAAATAGAGTAAATGTTATTCATACAGATCTCCTAGCACATATAGTGGCATATAATGCAGAACAGGTTCACATGCATCAGGTTGATTGTTGCTAATACTAATTTTGATAAATTAAGATCTTAGGAATACAAATGTCAGAGATCAACAGTCCATTCCTATCCCAGCTTATTAAGATATGGTTGTCTAAACATCCCCAGCTGCAGCACTGCACATATTTAATTATGGCTTCTTTAACCAGGGTTTGTTGAACAAGTTATGGTGATCTAGTTCATCAGTAACCTAGGTTATAAACTACAAATACCAATAGTTAGATTTATATATAACAAAAATGAATCAAACCATATGAATTATTCATATGATATATAATCCAACCAATATGTCAATCACAAGATGTAACAAATCTAATTCCCATCTATCCACAGAGCATTAATTCTTGGATTTATAAAAAGCAACTGAACCTGAGAAACCTAACTTTTACTTACATCTCTCCATCATGGCAATTATGGAAGATAGTATACTTCTGAGATGGTTGGACAGGATCATTACTGCTGACTTGAAGTCTACGCAGACTATTTGCACATTCTTCAAAATCAGGGCGAGTTTCAAATGCAGCTTTCTCACTTAGAGCTGTCATCAGAGGATCAAATACTGACTGTTGTCCAAGAATTTCATTGGTATTGGCCACATTGCTCATCGTTGACAAAGAAGTTGAAGTCACTCCAATCTCCTTGAAAGCAGATCTCCGTGGGTGATTTCCAATAGGCTGGGAAGTTAAAGCATCTCCTGATAAACTTTGATATTTTGTCCTCACGTTTGGAGCACTCTGAGTTACAGAAGACGCTATCCACTCTGGCCAACATTGTGCTGTTGTCATTTGTACACATTGATCATCCTTATTAAATTAAGAACAAAATACAAATTTGTATACTAGTATTTTTAAGTGACTTCTTCCCATTTGTATACTTAATTGTTTACTGATTTCCATGCTCTAATGCAGGAGTCCCCAATCTTTTTGATTCCGTGGGCCAATGGCAGCGGTGGTGGCAGCAGCAGGGAATATAGTTTAGCAATTGCAACCTAACTTCTTCACATACACATATGAAGCTTCGTGTGCTCGCCCGTCTCTTCAGCAGTTCGGTTCCCAACGATCCACAGCCCAAAGGTTGGGGATCCCTACTCTAATGTACTCATAGGGCAATTTTGGTAACTTTATCTGCAACACTTTATTTTTTAGAAACACTAACCATACTTACATGCATAACATACTTGATCAATATTTTACAAGTAACTTGCTATGCTGTACTGTAACTCCGGCCAATTCTAGTTTCATAATAGTCAAACAGATCTGTAGGCCACCAGATCAAGAAAAGTTGCATTAAAATTGAAACAGATTGAAAAAGTTTTTACTAATTCAAATGTGAATTCCTTCCTATATTGAAGGCATAGATTGGAAAAGTTCATTACATTATAAAAATAATAAATTTAAAGTTACATTAGAAAAAAACATTTTAAAGCTTTTTGGGAGGCACATATTATAATTAAGAAGGAGTCTATTCAAATAGTAATCCCTACTGATTTTTACTGAATTAAAAGAACAGCCATATTTCACTGATAAAAAGAACTATTTGATAAAGAAGATTCAAGATTCTAGCCTAGCTTTTCTACTTAAACAGCTAGGAATATCTTGGGAAGCTACTATTATTCAGTAAGAGAATTTTATCTAGAGGAACTACTGTAGTTGCCTATGTTCACTAAATGGCAGGAAAATTATTTTGCACAGGTAAAGTACATATATAGATTTGGAGTTAGATACTATATTTTTTGGAGTATAAGATGCTCTGTATAAGACACACCCAAATTTTCACTTCCTTTGGGGTGTGTGTGTAAGGTGCATCTTATACTCTGAAAAATACGGTAGTTCTAGAAGAGCTCCTGAAAATGTTTTTAAGTCCCTTATAGTTAAAATTCTGCTTATGAATGGACATTATGAAGTAGACATTCTTGATCATCTTTCATAGAGGGATATAGGTAGATACTAGGACAAGGAGTTTTTTCAATCAAAGTATTCCAGGAGCAATATGTCCAGATGTCGCTGGACAGCATCTCCTAGCAGCTGTAGCCACTATGGCCAATGATGAGAAGTGCTGGGAGCTGTAGTTCATCCTGCAATTCTTATCTATGGTTGATAAGAACTGTAGTTCAAAACTGGGAAGTACCAACTGGAGAATATGGATTTATAACACTACCACCCCACATGCAAACTAATAAATCACATTGCAAATATACCCCTGTCGAGCTTAGCAAGGACTGGTGAGCAATTGGCTGTAACACATCTTTCTGGCATGAAGATGAAGATTGGGAGAGTTGGTCCAATTTCTGCTGCAGTTTCTGTAGCTCAAGGAGGTCACTTTCCTTCTTTTTCATTAACTCATTGTCTTCATTCTCTGAAAGTATCAATACCCATACATTAACTATATTGTTAAAATAATTCTCTCCCTCTCCTTTAACATTAAAGGCTGATATATTTTGAGTAACTCTGACCCGAACATGGCAGGAAAATAAAACAGAATGTCAAGTAACACTTGTTATCGATACCCTGAAATCTATCAGTCTGTTAATTTTACATCCATCCATTCATCCATCTGCAGCAACAGTTGGTAAAGCAATGCAAATAGGCTTTAGGAATCAAAGAATACATGACCTTCAACATGATAAATCTACATAGCACTGCATTTAGAGCAGTAATCCTGATTGTTATGTTACTGTAACAGGACAGAACATTCTCTTATAGAAAGAGAAGATTTAAACAAGGAAAAATATAGGATACAGTTTTCCTGAGAAAAATAGTTGATAGTTTAGCTAAAAACTAGAATTTTTCCTAATTAGAAAAGGAAATAGTTCCACTTCCATTTTGTGTACAAGAATAGGGCAAGATATTGTTTTAACTTTACTATGGAATTCAGTAAAAACTCCATTGCACTATGCTGACCAAGCTGCCTCCAACTGTAACGTTCAGATGCAGTTTTTGAATGTGTGTTTGTTCTAATAAAGTTGAATGCAGAAGACATTCAAGCATTGATAATTGGCAACGCAGGAACGTAGCAGACTATAAGGTACCGGTAGTTGTTGCAGACTGGCATACCTGGCATATATTATGATCTTATTTCTGTGCTGCCTTTCATAGGCCAGAATGTCTTCTCCCTTGCATGTGGCATGAGATCTTTGCCTATCACTGTTAAAATGGTGTAAATGTATGTAGGATAGATTTGGGCTTGCATTTACACCCTACTGAAATCAAAGGGTAATTATTGATGACTTTATTCTCACTGGAATCAGTAAGACTTAACTGCAGATAACCTAAGTTATAATGTTATTTATGAGTGTCTTGAGTAAGTGAGAAATGAAGAGTCTAAGAAATTTCCATGGCTTGTTTTTAGGAACAAAAGTATGGTGCGTTACTCTACCGATTTTGTTGCTTGTTTTTCAATGCATCTTCACTTATTCCTAGTTTATATTTGTACCTTAAGTTGCTAACCAATCAAGAGATGAAAAACAAAAGCAGTGAAAAAGGAAACCAAACCAGAAAATGCTTTGCTCATCCACTCGGTAGTCCTCGATTTACAACTACAATTGAGCCCAAAATTGTCGTTGCTAAGCAAGAAATTTGGTGAGTTTCCTCCATTTTACAACCTCTTTTGCCACACTTGTTAAGCGAATTGCTGCAGTTGTTAAGTGAATCATGTGGTCATTAAGCAAATCTGGCTTCCCCTCTTGATTTTGCTTCTTGGAAGCTGGCTGTGAAGGTTACAAATGGTAATCACATGACCCCAAGACAATGCAACTACCATAAAAACATGTGACTAATTTTGATCATGTGATCATGGAGATTGCTGCAACAATCATAAGTGTGAAAAACAGATACAAGTCACTTTTTTTTGATGCTGTTGTGACTTTGAACGGTTACTAAACAAATGGCTGTAAGTCAAGGACTACCTACGATACAGCAGACTGAAACCTTATTTCAACAAAACCCATTTAAATCCCATCTTGACTTAGGACATGTGGAAGCATTAAAGTATTATGTTCCATGTTTTGAACTCATGAAACTGAGTTAAACTGTAGTAATTACCCAATTCCTTTTGCCTTTTCAAACATTCCGCCTTCTTCAAATATGCTTTGGCTCTCACTTCTTCAAAGCACAGTTCAGAACCTTCACAAACAAGAAGTGCCTTGACATACATCGCCTTCTGCTCAAGGGCAGCATGACTTGATGGCACCGGTACAACTTCTGACTTGGAAATGGTGGTGATGTACTTCGGTTTTTCTCTAGGGAGAAAAATGGAATTTAGGGCCCTTTATAGCAGAGCCAGAAACAACACAACAAGCAATTATGCTTAAGCACATGCAATGTTCCATCCAATCAATGAAGTAATATAAATATTTTGAGAAATGCTAT
Organism: Masticophis lateralis; assembly: GCA_030761175.1. Taxonomy (NCBI): domain Eukaryota; kingdom Metazoa; phylum Chordata; class Lepidosauria; order Squamata; family Colubridae; genus Masticophis; species Masticophis lateralis. Next base: position 41,279,201 of record JAUDYJ010000001.1, read on the forward strand.
TAAAACAAAATTCAGTAGCTAAATCACAGGACATAAGCCATGGGAAATCAAGGCCCCCAACCTCATTCATACACTAAACCTATTGATTTGGACCAGTAATTTTCTCATGATTAAAAATGGGACAGGCAATATGCTTAGTTTGCTGCTTAGGAAAGATTAAAAACCTGAGCATGTATGAGATTGGGGGGAGGGGGGTGTTATAATTCAGAATGGGTGCAATAATGAGTAAAATAATTCTTATTCAGAAGTGTCTTATTCAGAGGAGTAAGAGTTAAAAAAGGATCTTGATTTCTTAGCACCCCTTCCTAATACATGCTTTTATTGTTTTCCTCAGCTAAAAGTCAATTAAAGCATTGGGACTGCTCCCCCAAAGAATAAATAAGTACATATGGGCATATGTCCCCTCACACGTACCAGGTCTGCATTATACAAATGAACTAATGGTGAAATTATAAATTTATCTATAATTACTGAACATCATGTTCCTAAAACACTGATTACTTACATATTCTCTTGTCCCCCGCAAGTCATAGGGTATAATTCAGAACTGTTTGAATTCTAAATAAATAAGATAAAAGTTCAAAATGAGGACTGGTCTAGCAAAGACTTCAAGTTTTGTTTTGTTTTTAAAACTAGAGGCAAAGAGAATGAAGACAAACTTTGGATACTTTTTCTAAATCTAAGTGAATGAAACATCTATTATACTATATATGTTATGGTTATACAGGTGTTCATTTAAACAACAGTTGGGGAGGTGTAGAGTTTCTTAAAAAAAATCAAGAAGGGAAGTGCTGCCAAAAGGTTTGCTCTACATCAGTGATGGTGAACCTTTTCGGCACTGAGTGCCCAAACCGGAACGTGAGTGCACGCACCGGAGCGCAGGAAACCCGAAGATCAGCTGGCTGGAGCATGCATGCCTGTCTTTTGGTCGTTTTTGGCCATTTTTCAGGCTGTTTTTCGGGACATTTTCAGACCATTTATCAGGCCATTTCCAGGCCGTTTTTCAGACCAAAAACAGCCTGAAAATGGCCCAAAAAATGGCCTGAAAACAGCCTGTTTTTTGGCTATTTTTCAGGCCTTTCTCAGGCCATTTTCCAGAGCTCTGGCACCTGCGAAGATCAGCTGGCCAGCGCAACAGAAACCAGAAGAGCAACTGGCGATGACGCATGTGCCCACAGAGAGGGCTCTGCAGGCCACCTCCGGCACCCGTGCCACAGGTTTGCCATCACGGCTCTAAATGGTAGGGAAATGTGGCAGGCAAGTAGAATTTACTGAAAGAAGATCTCAGTATGCTGAAACAGCAATGTATTTGCAAGGGTTTCATCACAAAAAAGCCCCACATTAGTCATATTCAGGCATCACACAAGGAGTCGGAGTCCCTGTGGCCCCCCTGAATTTTTAAGCCCCAGCATTCTTTAGCCTTGGCTTACTGTCTGGCAGGGCATTCGAGAATGTAGCTCAGAAAAGGATTTCCATCTGTGTTAAAATGAAGTCTCAAGGAATCTAGCTGAAGTCGTTTGACTTGCAATTCTTTTCCCTTCCTCTTAAAAGGCTGCAGTTTCTTTTGAAGAGCCACGTTTTTTCAGGATATCCAAGCTTAGAAAAAACATTGATAATGATGTTTTAGGCCAAGGGTGGGCAACTGCTACTTGGGTGGGGCCAAAACATAGCATCCCAACCTGCCTGCAGGCTTCAAAGAGCCATCTGGTGATGTGGTGAGAACACTGGATAGGGCAGAGCTATAAATGTTCAGCCAATTTTTTCCCCCTTGATGTGGACATTTTTAAACATGCAATGGGAAAGGTTATATTTGGTAATGCTTTGGCAATCTGAGTCTTAACACCATCTAAGAATTCCAAACAGTAGTTATTTGAATAATGGCATATTTTAATGCCATTAAAATGTAAAAGGAAAACATTACAATCATAACTGCTTAAACATAAAATGTATCAGATCCTCATCTGTAGCTGTACAATTAACAAAGAAAAATAAATGTGTAAATGGGATTTTTTAATATCATGGTATATTTAATAATAGATTCTATTTTTAGTTACCTGATTCTGGTAGGGACAGTCTGAATCATTTTTAGAAGCCAACTGATTAGACAGCTGAGGATTACGTTGCTGCAAAACACCAACTACAGAAAAATATACTGTTAGACGTGGAAAGATGGGTACCAATTATCAGAAGTAATACTATACCAAAACACTGGACATTTCAAAACCAATTTTACCCTATGTAAGGCCTTCCAGATGTTCTAACTATAACTCTATCATCTACACTTGACACACCTGCTTGCTATTTTGGTTGAGGATGTTGTCGGTTCTTATCCAATGCATCCAGAGAGCCAGGTAAGGACTATTCCCCAAGGAAGATTACAGAGAGCTAAACTAGATTTTAGAGAAGAATCTATGTTTCTTTATGTTCACATTTTCAAGTTAGGCCAACACAAAAGAGAAAATTTTAAACCTTATAAACAAGGAGAGGTTTAGATTGCAGTCTCATTAGTTTGAGACATTTGTTAACATGATGTTTGCCGTATTTTACAACTTTTCTTGCCACAATTGTTAAATGAATCACTGCACTTGATAAATTAGTAACGCGGTTAAGTGAATCTGGCTCCCCCCCCCCAATTTTGCTCGTCAAAAGGTTGAAAAAAGTGATAAGTATGAACCAATTGCCAGGCATCTAAATTTTGATCACATAACATGTGTTGTGTCCCCGTCCTCTGAGCCTATCCCATTGGAGGAAAGAAGCTCTGAGCAGGAGGAAGAGGAGCCAGCCAGATCTCCCAGCCCCCCCCCCCCCCCCTGGCACTGTCTCAGGTGCCAGCTGAAAGAGAGCCAAGTAGTGGGGAAACAGGTGTCTCAGTTGAGAATGAGGGAGAGACGGCATTCCTGGACGCACACCAAAGAAGGCGAGATAAACGCTTACAGCAGCTGCGGAGACGCATGAGGGAATAGACCTGAGTCACTGGACTGGAGTCACAGGATCAATGAGTCACTGGACCACACCCAGAGACTATATAATAGACAGGGTGGTGGTAATGATCTCTGTGATGAACAAATACTCAATCGGATAGGCATTGGAGTTAAAAGCTGAAGCTGATCAGAGACTTTGCTGAATATTTGTTGTGCTTTTCTTTCTGTGTACTATTAAAGCCCTTGGCAGACGGTGTGCATATCGCTGCCAAGTTTGAGATAAGAACTGTGGAGTGTGCCAAGTGCTTCCTTAACCCTCGACTGGCTGTGTTTTTGTGGGTATCTGCGGAGGGGGACAGATCAACATGCTACAAAGGTGCAAATGTGAAAAATGGCAATAAGCCCTTTTTTTCAGTGCCATTGTAACTTTGAATGCTCACTAAAGGAACTGTTGTAAGTCGAGGACTACCTTCAGTATTACATGCTGAAGCAGGAAGCAGTCAAGAACAGACAAAAAACAGTTGTCTAGTGGAGGGATCTCCAACCTTGGCAACTTTAAGCCTGGTGGACTTCAACTCCCAGAATTCCCCAGCCAGCAAAGTAAAGCTGGCTGGGGAAGCAGGAAGCAGTCAAGAAAAGACAAAAAACAGTTGAGGGATCTCCAAACCTTGGTAATGTTAAGCCTGGCGGACTTCAACTCCCAGAATTCCCCAGCCAGCAAAGCAAAGCTGGCTGAGGAAGCAGGAAGCAGCCAAGAACAGACAAAAAACAGTTGAGGGATCTCCAACCTTGGTAACATTAAGCCTGGCGGACTTCAACTCCCAGAATTGCTCCCAGCAAAGCTGGCTGGGGAAGTTTGCCAGGCTTAACGTTGCCAAGGTTGGAGCCCCCTGGTCTAGTGGACACAATGGAGAATCAGTGTGGTCTAGTGGTTAAGACATCAGGATAGAAACCAGGAGACTGCGAGTTCTAATCACACTTTAGATACAAAGCTAGCTGCATGACCTTGGGCCAGTCACTTTCTCTCTAGGAAAGAGGCAATGGCAAACCACTCTGTGTCCAAGAAGGCAAAAACCTGATCTAATATCATGGAATTAATAGAATAACTCTGGGCTATTATGGTAACTCCATGTTCCAGGCTAATACCGGTAGAGTAAGCTATTTTAGTACAATGTTAGGAAAAACGTCTTGGTAATTATTTATTTTGCCCTGTTGTTGAGATTTATAAATGAAGGAGCCGGATAATACTTCAAGATGCTTTACTACGGATTTCAGACACTGAGCTAAGTGAGCTAAATCGCCTGCAAGGTCACCAGTCTGATGCCGGGGATTAAAACTAGGTGTGAGAACTGGACAGGAACAGATATTTTGAGCAGATAGGGCAGTACATCCAAATAAGAGAATGCCAAGAGAAAGGGAAACAAATAGGAATTGGGCAGAAAGGAAAAATCAATTTTGTAGAAGTATAATCTATGAAACAAATTATAACATATGCCAAGAAAATGGCAGAGACAAATCCTAAGAACAGGATACAATTGAATGGAAGATAAATGAAGTGGACACAATATAATGTCTCTCTACAAGAGAAGCATAATAATGCCAGCATTACAGTGACTTTTTTTTATAAAAAAGAATAATAATATTGAATAGTAATTCAGGACCTGAATTACTGTAACTCTTAATGTCTTATATCCTATACAAATAATTTAACAAAACTCATGCAAGAAAAATTCCCAAAGCTCTGATCCTTCCTGTATTCCCCAAAGTCTGGAAGATCTGTGTGTTTCTGAGCTGAGTGAAATGAAGCAAAAGGGTACTGTCCCATATGCAAGTTTACCAGCCTAAAAAGTCTGCCTAGTCCTAAAGCCTTCTTAAACGCTCTCCCGCTTTCCCAGACAGCCTGCTCTACACTACAATATTGAAGGAAGAAAAATTACCTTCTAAGAATGCAATACATCTTATACGTTAAATCTCATCTCTATTCTCATACATTAAGCTTCCACAAAATTATTTTTTACCTTTCTTTTCCAACTCCCACTTGTTCCCCTCTTTTAGCATACCCTTATTTAGATATGCTTTCCTCTCTGCTCAAAATATTTGTTCCTGTCCAGTTCTCACATCTACCGGTAGTTTTAATCCCCAATATCAGAGTGATGACCTTGCAGGCGATTTAGCTCACTTAGCTCAATGTTTGAAATCCATAGTAAAGCATCTTGAAGTATTATCTGGCTTCTTCATTTATAAATCTCAACAACAGGTCAAAATAAATAATTACCAAGACTTTTTTTTTCCTGACATTGAGCTGAAATATCTTATTCTGTTAACATCATGCTATTAGATCAAGTTTTGCCTTCTTGGACACAGAAACAAATCTTTCTTTGTTCTTTATGACAATCCTTCAGGTATCTGGCCAGTGCATCCCCTCCTCCCTCCACTACCGTGCTAATCCCTGGTCTAATGCTCATAAATTCCTTCCACCTTTTCTCTTAGCTCTTGTTTTCTATAATCCTTCTTGGCTTTCAAAGCCTATCAGCAATAATGTGTGTAGCCCTACCTACTTCACACACAGCAGTCTCACTTTACCCATACAAATATTGGATTCAATCAACATGCTAACATAAGGCTTTAATGTTCACTTGCCAATTAAAAGCTAATGAACTTCTATGGTTTCTGAGTGCACACACAATACACACGAAAGCAAATGCATTTGATAATATTTTTCAGATGTAGAGTTTAAAAACAGAGTTGAACTGTTATAGACATAATATATTTTGGAGAAGGAAGCAGCCATATGTTGCTGAAGTATTTGTACACAACAAGTTTTTGATACCATTATACAAACATTTTCTTCCCTTACAAGAGGTCATGTAAATTCTCTAAATCCGACACTCCGTTTTGAGAAATCTCAAAGTCCAAAGAAAGTTGGTGAACACCATGCCCCTCAGTTTTTAAAATAACACAATTCGATAGCAGTCTTAAGAAATAGCAAGTATTTTTTTAAAATCAAATTATTACATTACATGGCATACATTTATGGAATCAGACCCACCTTGAGTTGAACTTTCATTTTGTGGCAAACTATTCTGTAACAACCTAAAATTAATGTGAAAATGTATTAACCAATGTTAGAAATCTAACAGAAGAAACGCAATTTTTCTCCATTAAACAAGATTTAAGAACTAGAAGAGAAATAAAAACTTTATTTTAGGAGTGTTAAAAGGCAGCTTACAAGTACAGGTAACTTGCCTTATGACCACAACTGGGACCCATATTTTGGTTATAAGTTGTTGTGATCATAAATCAATGGATCAACTTGACCAGACCTGATTTTTTTTTACTGCTTTTATGATGGTCATCAAGCAAATTACAGAGATGTTAAGCAAATACTTTAAAAAGCCCCCAAATAGGCTTTTTTCCTCAGAAACCACGAAATACATCACACATTGCAGTTTTGTGTATATATTTTGTGTGATATGGACGCACCACGCAGGCTGAGGGAAAGCTGCCAGCCAATGAGGCGGAGCAGGTAGGTGGTTTGCCTGTGGCCTGCATGGCACGTCAGGATCACATTTCTGTCCTGCGCCTCTGCCTCTGTCTACTGCCGGTGCTGCCATGTGAAGATGAACCTCCCACAGCTGCCCACCTGTTCCAGCCCACTGACTCTTGGCTTTCCCATGGCCTGCATTGCGCATCTAGATCGTCTGCCTCCCCCCTACGCATCTGCCTCCATCTGTTGCTTGGACAGGAAATCAATTCAACTGCGCTGCTACACAGGTTGTGCAGCCCCAGTGTGCTGACCAAGGGATCAATGGACTGCATCTACTGCCGGATACTGTCAGTCCCTATGTCCGCGATGGTGAACCTATGGCACGTGTGCCACAGGTGGCACGCGGAGCCATATCTGTGCGCACGCAAGTGTTGCCCTAGCTCAGCTCCAACGCTCATGCGCGCACCGATCATCTGATTTTCGGGCCTTCTGGGCCTACCGGAAGCTGGGAAACAGGCTGTTTCCGGCCTCCAGAGAACTTCCGCAGGGTTGGGGAAGGCTGTTGTCACCCTCCCCAGGCTCCTAGAAAGCCTCTGGAGCCTGGGGAGGGTGAAAAACAGGCCTACCAGGCCCACCGTGCCATTGCATGCCAAATGTAGGGGTTGGCAGCGGTTTGCGTGTACATGGAGGGGGCCGGGCGCAGCATTCAATTATGAGTGTGGGCACACGCATGCGCAACCCCCCCATGCTCTCCACGCTTTTCGCACGCAACGGCAAAAAGGTTAACCATCACTGCCCTATGTGCTTGTGGGGAGGGGGGGGGGGCGCGCAGGACACGCAGCTAAGCTGATCATCCTGAAATTGTGTTTCCTGAAAATAAGCCCTTTTGCTTATTTTGGAGCCCCCAAAAACATAAGACCGTGTCTTATTTTCAGGGAAACATGGTAGTTTCCGGCATTATTCACACTGAAAATGTTTGAATTGTATTCTTATTTTAAGCCTTCCCATCATAAGATAAACAGTAAAAGAACAGTATCTAAGCTTCTTCTATTTGTAATTTTGTTTTGTAGCATACTTACCAGGTAACACAGTGGTTTGAACTCACAGTACAAAGATACTGTATATAGATTTGCATCAGCAAGCCAATCATTTTCTCTCCTTTCTAGTCTAAAATGTCTATTTAACTTCCCAACTCCTGGATCCTACCGACGGGATTTGCTAGCATGAGTCGGACCGGTATGGGGCGCACAAATCAAAGCTGTGCAAAGGCTCTCCTAGCTATGACAACTTGTTCTTCAAGCAGGAGTTTCAACTCCTGGACTTGCAATTCCTACTCAAAAAGCAAGTGGTGGTTGTGCCTAGATTACTGTACTCTCTTGAAATCTCTTTCTCTCCATTCTCTTTGTGTGGAAGTGAGGTAAAGGGTTTCAGGCAAAGTAGAGATTGCCTATAGAAATTGCTTGTTTTTTTTCAGAGCGGATTAGAGGGAAAGAAATTTCAAGAGAGTATGGTAAACTGTTTGCATAGTGCATATGAGCCTCCCAGCCCTGGCCTGAGGCATAATCCACAGTACATTTGATATATAGAAGAACAGTTTACTTTCTTGCAGTACATCTCTCTAATCTCTCTGCTCTGCAAGGGGGGAAAAGGAAAAAAACTCACAAATCAAGCGCAGTACAAGTATTGACTGTAATGGCAATCACATGACTGAGGGACAATGTGAAGGTTGTAAATGCACCTGGATCTGAAAAAAGTTATTTTTTCAGCCATGTCGTGCTGAATGATGACTGAGAAAATGGTTGATAAACAAGGATTTCCTTTACCTCTAAGCGGCTACATGCCTTTGCCTCCTATTTTATCTAAGACAGTGTCATTCAGTTTGGAGTTCTCTAAATAAATTGGCTAGGAACTCTGGCTCTAACTAATTGCAATTACATGACAATAATATTTGCTAACATCTCTAAGATATGTTCTAAATAGATTTAGCAAAGACAGTTTGTCAGTGGCTATAACACATGTATTTCCTCATTGGACCACCTACTTTTTGCCTTCAATTTTATGGAGCAAGAAATCATAGCTCAGTAGGAAATTTTAAAAAGTAATTGCAAGTCACATTTTTTTTAAAAAATGCAGAATTTGATTGGATAAAATAGTCACTATGCTCAACTTGCTTAATAGACATAAACTATCAAACACAGGCCATACAACAGAAACATACCGATACTGCTGATGTAATTTCTCAATTGGCTGGGCTTCATTTTGGATACCTCTCTGAATAACAATGCATGCCTGAGGCACATTTCCTTGTCCACCAAGTTGTTGTGCCCAAGAAATATACAGAATGGATGATTTGTTACCAACTCCTTGGCTGTACATGTAATCAAAAAATTGACTTGGATTATCAATGAAGTCAGCCTAGGGGGAAAAAAAGAAGGCACGCTCATTAACATACTATTTTTTAAGGGGGTTATCTCAACTATGATAAACTCACATTATAAAACAGAAGAAAAAATAGTCTTCAGTTTACATAATATCATTCCATAAATGTTATGAAGTATTTTTTTTTTCAAAACTGGACTTTGGAGGCAGAATTAGTTATTTACACAAATTCAGTAGTGTTTAATTTAATCATCTGTAAAGTCCTATGGATTTCAGTCCATCTACTTGGAGTAGAACAGACTGAAAATTCAGTAATGTTGATTATGTTTAGATATCACTCTAAGTTAGAGTTTCCTGAAATTTTCCTAATGAGAAAGAAACATATTCTTATGCCACTGCCTCATCTGGTTTATTTTTTGCCTACCGGAGTGGATTAACTAATATTCTTTCATAGGATGATACCTGTCCCCAATTTAACAGACTAGAGTTGGAAAATATCTTCATTAATTGTCAAATAAATATTCTCCTGTATCTCAGTTCACACAAGAGAAGGCAGCAGAAATACTGCTGAGCATGAGCTTGAGAAGCTAAGATAGAAGTTTGTAGAGATTAACAACAGTTTCATATGAAATTCCATTTTGATCTGATTTAAATATAAAATACTTACATTGGATTAACTATTGTCATATCAACATATATAAAAGACATTTCAGAAGATCAAAATCAACCATGATCAAAACAAAAACTGGGTAATGTTCTTTAGTGAAAAAAGCTTAATTCCAGAATTGTAAAAATCTACTTCTAACATCAACAGTACCACTACTTATTTATTGCCCTATAGTAAAGTCTTAGAACTTAGTTTACATCCTATATACCTACAAATTTGACACAGCAGTTGATGAATCTCATGTCGTCATGATACCTCTTATCACTTAGAAATGTTTTCACAAGCCGCTCCAGTAAAGATGACAGGCAATTTTGCTTTCCTTCTGCTTCTGACATTCCTTCTATCCACTGAAAATACCTAAAACCAAAATGAGTTAACTTAACTACTATCTTATAGTAATTTAAGGATCTAAATTAAAGAGTAAAGATAAAAAAAAGACCAACCTGTACCAGGGATCAAGCGGATCATTGCCACTGTAATTCTGTATATGAGCTTCAAACATTCTGTGAAAAAAAAAGACATACCAGCTTTTGTAAATGTAATGTAAATGTGTCATATGATAAATACAAATCCATAACTATACCACCAAAGATTCCTGATTGTTTACTATCACAAAATTATAACAATATTAACAAATGCAAGATAAAAATAATAATAAAAATCACACTCAGAAAAGAAATGAAAGGGCAACTCTGTAAAACTCCTGTTGTATTACATCATGAAAATATGCAGTCTGCTGAAGCATGAATCACTACAGTATTTACTACCACATTAGTGTAACTTCTTAGTGACAATCTGTCCTTCGGGTCTTCCAAAAGTCCATCCATCACCATTGTAACTGAGTTCATCCTCCTTGCTGTTGATCAGCCTGCCTTTCCTTTCACTTTTGACAATAATATACACGTCTTCCGAGAGATAGGTTTTCATGTAATGCGTCCAAAAGATGATAATTTGGTCCTGGTAATTTATTTCCTGAGTGAGAATTCTGGATTGATTTGTTCTATGATCCGTTTTTGGTTTTTTTGTTTTGGATAGCCATGCTGTCTTCTCCCACACAAAATTTCAAAAGTGTCAATACTCATTCTATCCTGCTTCTTTGAAATCCAACTTTCGCTTCCATAGACTATCACATGAAAAACTACTAACTGTATGATCTAGTCTTTGCAGGCACATCATGGCATCTGAATATCTTTTCCAAGGCCTTCATTGCGACTCTACCCAGTACTATCTGTTGTATGTAGGGGTAACCAAATGTATTGGGGCCCTTTCCCTTTTTCCTAAGAAATCCCAATTGGCCTGAAATGAGTTGAAACACAAATAAATGGCATCCATCATTTTTATCACATAGTCCATAGAGCAGATACTTTGCTTTTGAAGTGTGATTTAAGATATTTATCTAAATAATAAAACAAATGAAAACAGCATGTTCATAATTATAAATATTATCTGAATATTTTACTGTTTTGAAGCAAATATTGCAATCAAGCTTTCTGTAACTCTGCATAAGCATCCTCAACTAGCAGTTTGCTCTGCTCTTGTTGGTTAAACTGCTTCAGATATTTTAGATTTAACAGGTTCTTCTCTCAACGATGGTTTCAGTTCTTTCCACTGTAGTTCCACTGGATTCAGAGTGAAGAAAGGTAGCGCCCACCCCTCTTAGAAGAATGAAATACTTTAGGAAATATTAAAAAGGCAGGATATTATAATCTCCCTAAAGGAGAAACATGTTTCCAAAGACAGAAACTCAGCCCCAGATCCCTGCCCCCAGCAGATATTTTGGTGGCAGCTTATCTACAAGACAAAAGACTGGGCCATCTTATCTACAAAACAAAAGACCTCAGCTCCAGGATGATGGGATTATCCTTCAGGGCAAAGCTATTCAGCTACAATAGGAAATTGCCCTTCATTGCATCACCCAGCAAGGTTCAACCAAGCCTGGGACACAGACTACCTCAGCTATGACTGCATAGCCCCATGGGAGTCTCTGACAGCAGCCTATAGAATACCTGCCCTTGCCAGAGGAACAGGAAGTTCAAAGGCAAGGCCCAAGAGTGGGCATAAATATATATCTTTCTCCACTCCATGTGTTCAACTGCACCAGGACCATGTGCTTAATGGTACTGCTCAATTAAACCATCCTTCCAAGTAGCCTCTGTGTTTTCAGTGGTTTTTTTCCCTTCCCAGTTGGAACTGAATCCAGATGGACATTACTTTTTGGACTACTTCCAGCAAGAGCTAAACTCATAGCAGGCCACTTGAGAACAGTACAATGTTTGCTTTTAATCATTCTTGGATTTCCTTAGATATTTCAACTCTTTATCGTGCTAGAATGGACTATGACTTGCAACCAGACAAAGCTTGACTCAAATTGTCTTGGTGTGCTGTGATTCAAGACACCCAGTAGAGGAGGCAGCAAAGACCCCCATAACATTATGGAATCGCCTCCGTGTTTCACAGTAGAGATGGTGTTCTTTTCTTTAAAAGCATCATTTTTCTTCTGTGAACATAGAGCTATGATTTACCCCAAAACTCTAATTTCATTTCACCTATCCTCTTCTTTCTTCCGGACTCATCACTATTTAAATCCTAGTCTAGCCTCTGTAGGCACCTGATGAAGTGAACTACAACTCACAAAAGCTTATCTTTTTAAACAAAATTTGATAATTGGAAAAGGTGCTACAACAGTGATCCCCAACGATTCTGTTGCTGAAGAGTGGCAAAGATGGCGACAGGGATTGCTTTGCATGTGCAACCTAAATAATCCCATATTTCAGTTTGATTGCTATGAGCCTCTCACAGTTATTCAGCCAGGAAACATACAAGTTTAATATATTATTATGGTTGGCTGCACAATCAACCCGAGGTTTAGACTGAATTTGGCATTCCTGTCCACCTATCAAGTCTCCCAGGACCTGGGATAGATATATGTCATTGTTTAATACTCTTCAAGGTTGCAGGATGTAAGCTGTTCCAAATTAAGATGCCTTTTGCAATTGACTGACGATTTTTGCCATTGTCGAATTTCAAATGTATTACTCTTCTCAGCATTATATCATGGTTTTTTATCTGGTTTAGCTTGATTTGAAACTTGCACGTGAACAGTTTGTGATGTTCCATAGTCAGCCCTCCTGGGCACGACTTTGCTATTATAACTGAGCTGTACTATCACCTTGTAGAATCTCACCCAAGTACTGTCCTTGCTATATCCTTCCCAACTATAAAAGCATCCTTGTTTTTCATGTCCTGAATGATAAACAGTATGATATTCTGCCTGAAAATTCATTTCAGTTTACTGATGCCTAAGGTGTCAATGTGTAGTTGATTCATCATTCACTGTGCTGAGGTTTCCCACATTAACGCCTCTTGCATTCCATGTTCCCAATGTAATTCTGTCTTTGCAACTTCAATTTTCTTTTCCTACACAGCAACGTCAGCAACTGAACTCCCCAAAGGCTTTTATGTAGCTGTATCATAAACACCATTAGTATTCCAAAAAGAACCTCAGTAACATGTCAATATGATCCAACGTAGAGGTCCATTATCCAGTACATCATCAATCACTTTATCTTATCTATCTATATGGTTTTCTTGATAAAATATAAAAGTGGTTTATCACTCTTCCAGGCAGTATGAAGTGACCCCTTTGCCCTTGCCACCAAAATGATCACCTCTTCTAGAATTTCCCCATGTCCCTGTTTCCCTTAAATAGGCAGCTGGAGTGATCTTCATATTTTTGGGTGACCTTGCTACATTTTCCCAACACACCTGACGTTCTTCACTCATTCCTCCCAGGACAACTCTACAGTAAAGCAAATCTTTATTTATGTGGTCCAGGACCAGCATACAGGCAAAAATAAGATAAAATTAAAACTGCAATACAGCAAGACCAATGCGGAGTGAGTACACACTTTTAAGTATTAAAAGTGCAAATAGAAAAGTACAAAGCAATCACAAACAGCTAAAAACAACTAAGAACATAAAATCCTAAATTAATTAATTAATTAAGGGAAGTAGGTAACTAATAAACTCTATGAGCTGTTTAATTTGAAATAAGAAAACAGGATTTGAGAGAGTTGGGTTTTTGCACCACTGTACATATTTCTTATATGTATGGTATTAATTTCCTTTTGTTTGTAGGTGTGTGCTTTTCTTTATACTTTAGTAATTTCTATTTTTTTACGCATATGCTTATTGATGATTGTACCTGCTTATTGTTTCCCTTTTTCCTTTTATTATCAATTAACAAATAATAAAATACATATAAAACCCCTAAAACATGAAAGACATGTTTTAAGGTGAATGACTGCATATTTGAAAACTTAAGCGTGGTCTCCATAAATCACTTTTTAAAGCCTTCTCTATCCCACTGGTTTCATAAGATTTACTTCCAATTTAAGTAAACTTAAGATTGTCTCCTTCACCAAGTCTTTTCACAGAATAATTAAACCTAATTATTTTCACCCTTCTACAAAAACAGAGGAAACTACAATGGTAGTAAGCTAATCTGTGGTGAGTGTCTCTTCTAAAACAAATTTCCTGTAGAATGGGGTGTTGCATGTATTATCGGGGCCAATTTCAGAATGTACCAGCCCAAATCTAATAGTCTTTCTGTACTGTACAATATGCTGCACAGTGCACAGCTGACTTGAGCTATAGATAAGATTGCAACCCTTATTGCAACCCCCTAAATTTGTTTTAGATTGTAACTGCTATACAGGTAGTCTTCAACTTACAACCACAACTGAGCCCAAAATTTATGTTGCTAAATTTGAGAAATTTGTTTAGTGAGTCTTGCCCCATTTTACGATTTTTCTTGCCATATTTGTTAAGTGAATTACTGAAGTTGTTAAATTAGTAACATGGTTGTTACGTGAACCTGGTTTCCTCATTGACTTTGCTTGTCAGAAGGTTGCAAAAGGTGATCACATGACCCAGGTCACAGCAATGGTCAGAAATGTGAGTCAGTTGTTAAGCCTCCGAATATAAATCACATGACCATGGGGATGCTGCAATCGTCATAAGTATAAAAAAAGGTCAGAAATCACTTTTTCAGTGCCATTGTAACTTCGGGTAGACACTAAGTGAACTGTTCTAAGTCAAGGACTATCTACAGCAGTGGTTCTCAACCTGTGGGTCGGGACCCCTTTGGGGATCGAACGACCCTTTCACAGGGGTCACCTAAGACCATCGGAAAACACATATTTTCAATGGTTTTAGGAATAATTTTATGGTTGGGGGTCACAACATGAGGAACTGTATTAAAGGGTTGCGGCATTAGGAAGGTTGAGACCCACTGATCTACAGTATATTAAAGAAACTCTGCATGACAGGCTGTTAAATACAAAAGTCAGAAAAAGAAAAGTCACAATCCTGGCCAATGAAAACAATAAATAACTTTGTAAATAACAGACACCTCCCTCCAATTATGATTTCCTAAAAGATTCCTGACTACAAAACAATACGCTTCCTCTGAAAGTAATGAAGACCAAAGCAAAAGAACCTCAAATGATGAAGCTGAAAAGTAAAAGAAGCTGATCAATGTGGACCAATTTACACATCAGAATCCTATAGAATCAAATGGCAACTATATAGCCAAGCTTGCTATTGAAGTGAAATTACTTACAGTAGTGGCCAAAATTGTGGAAACCTTTTGGGAAAAGTATATTTTCTAAAACTAGCTAATACTTTTTTTTTAGTAGTACCATAAAATTATATATCAATGGAAAGATAATTTAATCAAGAATGTAATGCAATAACTTCTATGAAGGATTTGCTATTAAAATAGCAGTAACAATATAAAGAAGAAAAGTGAAACAAGTAGAAAAAACGAGATATACAAAAATTATCACGTCAGTTAATACTTAGTTGGGTAACCTTTAGCATGAATTATGGCCTTACAATGTCTTCCCATGGAGTGAACCAAGTCTTTTAGTTCTGCAGCTGTTATAATGTGAAACCAAGATTGAATGATTGCTTTTATTAACTGGGTTTTATTGCTGGTTGCTTGACTAACAAGTTTCTTTAGTCGGCTCCATAGGTTTTCAATTGGGTTAAGGTCTGGGCTATTCCCAGGCCATTCCAGCAGTGGAATATGATTATCTTGGAACTCAAAAAAAAAAAAAAAAAGTGGTGTTATTAGCCATCAAACCTCAAAAATACACTTTTCCTAAAAGGTTTCCACAATTTTGGCCACTACTGTATATTATGTTCTTAAAACACTTTTGACTCAGCAGGACAATATTAACCTATAATGTTAACAAACAAACATTATATATCATGTGTAAATTGCAGTAAAATAAACTGTTAACAGATAACGGTAAGAAAAAAATATCCAGCCAAAGCCCAGGTAAACAAAATCCAAACTATTACTGACTTCCTTCCTGCCCCCCCCCCCCCAAAAAACCAAATTAACTCCAGTTAACTGACAACTAAGAGCAACAGCAAAGCACTACTATCCTCGGGGATAACCACAGACTTGTTACTATAGCTAAAAAAGTGTTCAAGGGTTGCTCTCCCGGCACTGTTCATCTTACAGAAACAAAAGAAGGGAGATATTTAACAGGTTTGTGTAGTATTTATATAGATGCATATATATTGTAGCCTGAAATTGCTGTGCTTCAGTACTCCCTTCCACTTGCGTGCTGCACGTAGAACTGTAGAGGGTAATTCCCATGCAAAAGATAACTCCCTCGCCGCCATCACAATTATAATCCGCCTCTTGAGTCTGGGTAAGATACTAGGGAGGCAAAATGTTGCTAGCCTGGGTGACCGTCGCAGGACTATGAAAGCGAGTACGGAAGAGTTTCGGCCAAAAATCCGCGGGAGGCGAGATCGCTTCTCCCTTCCAGTTACTCACTGTGCGCGAACTGAGAGGTCCATGGTGGCCTCCGAGCAGACGGGATCCATCGTAACTGGCAGGAAGCATACAGAAAAATTCAAATCGTCCCGCGCAGACGCACAGGCGCTCTGGTCTTATGATGATTGGCCGATGTCCCAGGAAGAGCGACCAATCAGGAAGACAGCTTGATCCTTTGGTTTATTAAAAGCTCCAAGTACCTTCATAGAGAGCAGGAAAAAGAGGGTCGGCGGCGCTGGATTTTCACTTCCAGTTGTAATTTGAACACCGCCATGTACGTGGCAGGAAAGCAAAAGGGAATCCGTCTTTCTAACGCCCAGTCCCGTAGAACTGTGTTCAGGCTTTGGCTCCCCCGCTCATCTGAGAGTCGGAAATATAATTAATGTTTTAATTGAATTCTTAACGAAATATAGAAGTAGGTCGTTAAAAAAGGAACTGCACCACTCTGCAATCGATGTCTGTTCCTTGCAAATGTTTACATTGCATCCGTACGCACGTTTGTGGAGACGTATGACGGCTTTGTTAAATCTTGCACCTTTTCCAATTCTTTCTCTAGTTCCTGTGTGAGAATGTCTGCATTTGGATGTGGATGTGGATGTGGATGTGTTGTGTAAACGTTCCTTTCTTTGATCTCTCAATAGAAAGTCATCGTCCTTGTCATTACTGCTTACAGATTTGCACTAAATGAACTCTAGTTTTTAAGCTATGCCAAGGGATATATTTCTTTGTCGCTAAGGTCCCCTGATATTTTTTACTATTGTTTCATTGTTATTGTTATTTTCTGAAATTTCACTTTATTAAACCATTCCAGAAGAGGGTAGCAAATAGTAATTTTTTTTTCTACAAAAGACACACACACACACACACACACATAGACAAAATGCCATGCCTGTTTCTTAACAGATTTTAAAAGCTTGACCCACTGGATGAATTAGCCTGTTTAAAATTAGAAATAGTTCTTCCATTGCAGTAAATATAAGATGCTTGCTGACATTTTGCAATGCACCTTTTTTTTCTTCCAATCATGTCCAATCCTTAAAAGGGCCTGGCCATGTCCTTGCAGCTTTCTTGGCAAGTTTTTTCAGAAGTGGTTGCCCTTCTGAAAAAGGGCATAAACATCCTTCCTAGGTTTATGAGAAGACTAGTCAGAGGTCACCCTGCTGGCTTTGTACTTAAGGCAGGCCTAGAAGTCACAGTCTCCCAGTTTCTAGTCTGATGCCTTAACTGCTACACCAAACTGGCGCTCATTGTGATTCTACATAGGTTCATACTAAGTCCATTTATTTCAGAAGAAATTGTTTCCAGGTAAATGTTTATTAGTTTTTATTTGTGTACATAGTTGATGGGGAAAACAGACCATAAATAGGCAATATGAAAATAACAAGAAAATGAATATTTTGGGGTTTCAGGCTTAAAATCAACACATTTATTACTGCAGAATGACATCCATCCAAAAATACAGTATGCAGCTTGTATTCCATTGCTTTGCCTAGCTGTTCAAAGAAACTATGATTGGTGAATTTGCTGTCAAGAAAGGACTTTAAAACATAGCCACATATTTTTAGTCAATTATGCAGATAGTCCTTGTTTCGACTTCCTAGGGCTAAGAAAGAGTGTTTGGCCCAAGATTACGGAACTGGCTTTGTGCGTATGCTTTGACAGAACTCAGGGTCTCCTGATTTCTAACCTACTACCTTAACCAATACATCAACTGATTGTCATAGTAGCAATAGTTTTTTTTTAAATTAAGGATGCAATACTGTAATTCCTAGGGGGAATCACAAGGGCCACAGGTATTTTTAGATCTCCTTAAGGGAAAGGTCAACCCTCTACTTTAAAAAAGCCCACGGTCCTAAAGCTGCAGAGACACACGCTTCTCTAATACCAGAATTCAGTGGTATAAAAGAGACTAGAAAGGCAATCTGGGAGCATTCCATGGAGGAGAGGTTATGAATCTACAGATTTGCTATGTTCAGAGTCATTATGGGAACAGGGAGGAAATGGTGCTAGTTCTGAATCAGGCATAGGTTTTTTTTCCTTCTCATCAGAATCAGTGAGGAGAAAAGGTAAAATAAGAGAAAGTTAGATGTCAAATAAAAGCAGGGGAGAATCTCATGTCCTGATTACCTGCTTCATTTTGGTCCCTCTCTCTTTGCCTGGTCTGTGTCTTTGGTATAATTTGAATTCTTGCTTTTTTCCTTTACGATGTCCTAGAGCAGGTGTCCCCAATTTCTAGTCCGTGGACTAGTACCAGGCATGCCAGAAACCAGTCCTCACAAACAAAGCCCTGTCTGCGGGATGCAGACAGCATGTGAAACCATGACCCCTCTGGTCCCTGGGAAAATCTTTTCACGGAACCGGTCCCTGGTGTCCAAAAGGTTGAGGGCCACTGTCCTAGAATATATTTCTCTATGGCTCAAAAAATTATAAAGCATTTAGAAGGGCACATGTTGATAGATTTCAATAAATATTACTATGTTTTACCTTTTTATATTGAAGTAGCATTTTTTAAAATAAAGCTGTGTGTGATTTATAGAAGTTGTTAAGTGCCTTTGGTGTTTTTCCAGACATTATCAGGCCAATTAATCTCAGTTAGTTTTTAATGCAGTCAGGTGTGTATGGTTGTAGCCTAGGATTTTGTTTTGTATAAATGTTTTTTCAGATTTAATAAGAAACATCTGGGTGTCAAATGAGCCATGCCAAAATTGACTGTAAATCTGATGGGCTACAAGGTATCTTCTTGGTAGCTGGCAAAAATATACCATATTTCCCCAAAAATAAGACCCTGTCTTATGTTTTTTTGAACCCTGAAATAAGTACTTGGCCTTATTGCCATGTACTCCAAAGCCCGACTGGGCTTATTTTGGGGGAAACGGGTATTCTTTTTTGCGTACATTATTCTCATCTTCATCTGACCAAGGCCCTTGCAAGCATGTGTCAATTCCCATATCATAAAATTATGTGTTGGATCTTGAGCTTTTGTTTGGCTTTGGCCTAGGGAAGTATATGAATAATAAGTATATGTTACATACATAGAAATACATATAAGAAATATGAATATCAGGGAAAACTTCCTGAAGGTAAAATCTGTGAAACAATAGAACACAAGACTAGAAAGCTACCTCTCAAGGATGGTTTAATTGATTTTCCTGAGCATTGTAGAGAATTGAGCTACCCAACTCTTGTGGTCCCTCCCAGCCCCACAATTCCATGATTTCATAAGCTGGGTCACTGTGGTTAATAAAACGTGGTTTATATCTTAATGGATATGTGAAATGTATTCAATAAACTGTGGTTGGGAAAATCAATAGTCAGCCCAATGTATGAGCATGTCATTCTCTTTGGTCATATTCTACCTGATAGGGTATCTGGCTGAGGAGGCATCGTGTTTATCAAATTGAGCTTTTGGGGGAAAATCTGGGTTGAAACAGAGTGAGCCAAAATGATTGTCAACAAACTCTTCAATTTTTATATAACCAGAGTAGCACTAGAGGTTACAAGGATAATTATAAGTAAATGTAAAGGGTCTCCAGTGTTTACAAACATAAGATGTACTTAGGAGGCTTCCCTGAAAATAGTTGGATGCGGCCTATTTCAAGGGGGAATGGAATGGAGTACTTTGGGAAAAGGCATGGCCAGCTGGTTCTACATGTGTACTTTTCATCTTAAAAGTAAGCAAGTCTAAGCTGATGCAGAGGCCTGCCTGGGAACCTTATGGCAGCTAATAAAAGTTGGGGGTTCTGAATTTAATAAATAAATTCCTGGTGATGTAGCTCTTTGTCTGGAAGTGATCATGCAGAAAAGCTCTTAAAATAAAGGATGGATATCTTCTGGAGCTTGCTTTATGATTTACATTTTCCTGTGTGAACATTCATCATTGTACAGGAAAAGACACGTAATGTATGAGTGGTGGCCCAAGTGTACTTTTCATTACAGGTACACACATCAGACAGATTGAAAAAGCTGCTAGCTGGGAAGATGTGACTTTATTATGTCCCATAGGGCTTTGCACTAGTCTGACTCGATTAAGTTGTAAACAAAACCAAACGTATGACAAAGTGTCCAAGCATTTCAAATACACTTTTTAAAAATACAACAAGAACAGATGATGAATGATAAAATATCACTGACTAGAACAAAAGTTCCATTTGGTCTTTGGCTTGGACTGGAACCATGAATTGATCATTTGGTCTGCTTTGGTTAATCAACCCACTTTCAAACTGAAAGCTTGGAAGAGCAGGCAATCCTTTCCTTTTTATTTGAAACAAGGGATTCTAAAGACTTGAAGCAACTTAGTAATTGTCTCTGCTGAAATTCTGTTCCCTTCTTTTGTTGTTATCTTTATAATAAAAGGTATCCCTGGAACTGCCCTTTAGAGAAGACTCATTTCAGAACTTCCACCTACACAGCAAAGATTTCTTAAAGTGTAGGTGGTGCCTTTCTCTGGCAAGTTACCAAATCATCTTTCTGTCTCTCCCTCTCCCCCCTCCATCTTTCTCCCTCACAAATATACACCACTGCTCTTGTATCATGTATTTGTCATGTGTTTTTAACCTCAACAATTATATTAAATGTGGGCCTCAACTTCCAGAATTCGCCAACCAGTATGTTGGATGGGGAATCCTAGGAAGTGAAGTCCACATACCTTAAACTTAAGGTTGAGAAACACTGAAATGTCCTAATGAAGTTACATTTCAGTATTAAATTTCAAAACAGGTCTTGTCTTCTGTCTTTGGTTAGATCAGTTAAGTGTTCTCTAAGTACATTAGACTGTAAGTTTCATCATCTTCTGATAGGGTGAAAGGGCAGGTAGTGTTGTGGCCCGCCAGGGGCCTGCGCAGATTGTTGCTGATCCTGACGACGAGGAGGCTGTTGTGGTGTCGCGCCAGCAACCTGTGCAGCCAGCACTTGAGTTGGACAGTGAGGAGGCTGAAGAAGATGTGGTGCCAGAGGCAGGGATTCAGCCAGGGCCTTCAGAACCTCCAGAGGCTCCTTTAAGTGCAGAAGATTAAGTGGGGGAGCCCCTTCTCAATGCATGGGCATTCAGAGCTGCCAAAAGGCAGGAATGGTTACTAAGGAGGAGGTCTCCTCAAGACTAAGGCTTGGGGCTAATTGGCCACTCCCTTATCCTATTTAAGTTGGCACACAGCTTGTAAAAGTTGCAAGAAACAATGCATGTTCGCTCAATGATCATTGAATCTGGATTTTCTTTGCAAACCTTGCTTTTGGGCTTTTGCCAACTATCGTAAGACTTTATCTTTCTGTGGAATTTCTGGCAGGTTGTTAAGGACGTTTTAGTTAACAGCCTGCATTTGTAAAAAACTACATTTGGAAATAAATTGAGTTTGGTTCATAGTTTGTGTGTGCTGCATTCTCTGGGATCCGTAGCTGTGGCAGGTACATGCTATTTGGTCTCCTGATCATATGAGATATAGTTCACTGGACAACAAATATTTTGCTTCCTGAATGCTTTTGGGTGTATCAAACATATTTTTCATGATCGAAGCTTGCCCCAGCAGAGCATACAACTCAAATAAATATTGCTCCGTCTATTCTAAACAACCAGTTGTGCCTCAGTGTTTGGTTGAAAGCAATTTGAGCATGGCAATTTTCCAGGGCTGTGAGTATGTGAGTGAGTAAATGAAGGAGAATATACATGTCCCAGGACCAGGAATGACCATAAGCTGAACCTGGGAGCATGTGTGTATCATTGGAGGGTTAATGCATAACAGGAAAATACAAGAAATCAAGAGAATAACCCATAGAAAATATATGGAAGCAAAAGTTGGACTTTAGGAAGCAGGATAGGAAGAATATTGACACTTTTGAATTTTGGTGTTGGAGAAGACTTCTAAAAGTATTGTCCACAGCCAAGAAAACTTATTGATACATCATCAAACAAATCAGCCCAGTGTTTTCATTAAAGGCACAAATGACCAGGCTCAAATTATCTTACTTTGGACATATGCAAAGACCCAGGTGTCTGGAAAAGACTCTAATGCTGGGAAAAGTAGAGGACAACAGAAGTGGATGACTAGCAACAAGGTGGATGGGCTTAGTTATAGTGACAATGAGTGTACTATTGGGAGATTTGAAAGAACAGATTAGGGACGGATTATTTGGAACAAAATCTGTGGTCACTAGATGTTAAAAACAACTTGATAGTACATAGTCAAATCAATGATTACTTGAGAGAATAAAGTTTTATTTGCCAGTTAAAACAATTGCTGACCATCCATCTTTCCAATAATTAATCTCAAAAAGGGATTTTATTAATATATTCCTCTTGGTGAGCTTTAAAATGAATGTAATGAAGTGAAATTGACATAGCTCACTAGTAGTAGCTGGACATGCAAAACTCCATTACACACATGATAGGGCCCTCAAAGATTATATCACCAGTCCCTTTGAAAGTGCCAGTCTCTCCTACAGATTCCTTCTTTCAGTATCCATGAAGCATTTGGACAAACCTTCATGGTCATGGGAGCTTGAGGTACACCAAGGATTCCCAATTCCTAATGGTTGTCTTCAATGTTAATTTGCCTTGTTTGCACTATAATTGACAGTACCACAGGAATGCAAAAATGTTGCTTAAAAACATTTTAAGTACTGTTTTAAGAATAGTTTAAAATTTAGTATCATATATTCCAATTTCAGTGAACTTCCAGAGTTTGGTAAAATGCATTTGGTAAGCATTTGTTTTTGTTTTGTTTGGTTTTTTAATAAAAAATGGGCATCATTTCCAATCACAGGAAAGAATCACTATATAGGGGCATTCATAAGATCCCACCACAAATATTGTGCCTGGTTTGGGCACTCCTTTTAAGGAAGGTTCAGAACAATGGAACTTTTGATACTGAGGATGATCAGGAGACCGGAACCCTAGTTCTATCAAGGAAGATTGAAGGAGCTGGGTATATTCAGCTTTGAAAAAAGAGAATGAAGGACATGGTAGGGCATTTCAGCACCTAGACCACAGAAGAAAGCCAAGACCTGTTTTTATTGTTTCAGAGTGCAAACCATGGATAAAGGGACTTCAATTACAAGAAGACAGGTTCCAATTTAACACGGGGAGGGGGGGATCCCTCCTATTAAGAGTAGTGACCAAAAGAAACAATAGTGCTGTGTTCAAGTGAGTCCAAACACACTTCTCCCCGGGATGTCTTAATTTGAATTCCTATCCTGAGCAGAGGTTAAACTCAGTGGTCTATATGACCCCTTCCAGTTCTTGATTCTGTGAAGTGACTCTGAAATTTTAAATGATTAAAAAAAAACAATACAAACAGTAACATCAAAACTAAAAGCCCTGAGTAAAGAAAAAGAAAAGGTCATGGAATTCAGCACCAGGTGAGCTTCCTTGGAAGAGCAGCTAGCAAAGAGAGCAATGCAATCAATAAGGCCTTTTCTTTAGTCAGCAGCCAAAAGATCTCTGATGGCAGCCATAGCAGGATCACCAATCAAACTTACTTGGTAGTATCAACACGTAGTCCACTTTTGAATCAAATGATTGAAGTAACTCAGAAGAACTTAAAAGCTTGCAGATTGAAAGAAAACAAACAGACTGGTCAGAGATTCAGTACACATATCCACATACACATACAGAGAAGCCACCAGTCTTTAAACTTCTGGCTGCCACTTAACAGATTAACAGAGTTGGAAGGGACCTTATAGGTTATATAGTCCAACCTCCAACTCAAGCAGGAGAACCTACACCATTTCTGACAAATGGCAGTCCAATCTTTTCTTGAAAGTCTCAAGTGATGAAGCTCCCACAACTTCTGAAGGCAAGCTGTTCCATTGATGGATTGTTCTCACTGTCAGAAAATTTCTCCTTAATCTCTCCTTGATCAGTTTCCATCCATTATTTCTTGGCTGGCCTTCGGGTGCCTTGGAAAATAGCTTGACCCCTTCCTCTCCGTGGCAGCCCCTCAAGTATTGGAAGATGGCTACCATGTCTCCCCTGGTCCTTCTCTTCACTAGACTAGTCATGCCCAGTTCATGTAACCATTCTTCATGTTTTAGTCTTCAGTCCCCTGATCATCCTGGTTACTCTCCTCTGCACTTTTTCTAGAATCTCAACATCTTTTTTATAGTGTTGTGATCAAAACTGGACGCAGTACTCTAGGTGTGGTCTTACTAGGGCTTTATAGAGTGGTATTAGATTGTGCTTTCAGAATAATAGAATAAAAGAGTTGGAAAAGACCTTGGGGATTTTCTAGTCCAACCCCCTACTCAGGCAGGAGACCCTATACCATTTCAAACAAGTGGTTGTCCAATCCCTTCTTAAAAACCTCCAGTGATGGAGCACCTACAACTTCTGAAGGCAAGCCAGTCCATTGATTACATGTTGTGTCCGGAAATTCCTCCTTAATTCTAGGTTGGTTCTCTTCTTAATTAGTTTTCATCCATTGCTTCTTGTTCTGCCTTCAGGTGCTTTGGAGAATAGATTGATGCCCTCTTTTTCTGGCAGCCCCTTATATATATTGGAACACTGCTGTCATGTCACCCCTAGTCCTCTAATCCTCTAGTCACCTCTAGATATACCCAATTCCAGCAACTGTTCTTCTGAATGCAAAGCGCATGCTCAGTGAACCAGTTGTTACACTGGTTGAATCCCACCACTGCTATAGTCCCCTAATCATCTTTGTTGCTCTTCTTTGCACTCTTTCTAGAGTCTCAACTTGTTCTTTATACCATGGCAACCAAAACTGGATGCAATATTCCAAGTGTGGTCTTACCCAAGGCATTATAAAGTAGTACCAACACTTCACATGTTCTTGTTCTATCCGTCTGTTAATACAGCTAGAATTGCATTAGCTTTTTTGGCAGCTACAGCACATTGCTGGCTCTTACTTAAGTGATTGTCCACTAGGCCTCCAAGATCCTTATCACAGTTACTATTATTGACCCAGGTACGACCTATGTGCTTTTGGTTTTTCTTGCCTAAATTTCTTCAATTCTCTAGTCCCAGAGATACTGGTAGTTACATATTCTTTCAAAATGCAATGAAGCAAGGCAAATGTCCTGCAAATGCCTCTTCTTTGTCCAGTTGATCTTCCTCTTCTCATTGTGTTCTTCCTGGCAAAAAGGGCAGTTCTTCAAAGGCTCTTCATTTCAGGTTGGTCACAACGGCCAGAATGTGCCTCACTTCATTTCTGCAGTCCAAGAGTGATGATGATCTCAGAAGTTCATGTGGTGAAATCTCTTAGAACCGAGGTTCAAGTTATGAGTCACTGTAATCCTTTTTTGATCCATCTGTGGAATTCCCATTGGACTCTGAAATCATGGAAGATCAGTAAGTGAGCATGCAAATGTACAAATAAACAATTTCCGAAAGCCCATAGACTAAAATATGAAATGTTAGAGGGATAAAAACAAATCTGAACTCTTTTTAATTCATACATTTTTCTTCCTAACTGTAATGGAATTTGATTTTTCTTTCTTTTTATTATTAAACTTTCCGGTGATGAAAACTGCAGGCAGCACGCCAATCTGTCTTACAATAACACAGCAGTAGCCTCTATGAAATCATTTTTCTATACTGATAACACATTGTCAATTCAACCAGCAGCAGCATTAAATTATTGCAGACATAAACCCTCACCAACAGTAGCATGAAACAATCATGCAAATGAACTGAGCCAGCTAAAGAATCAAAGCAACAGGGAAAACCCATCCACCCATTCCATTCACACCAGCCGTTCTTCCTCAAAACACTGTATTTTCAGTGCCAAAAGGTCCCCTGCTCGAAACAGTGGTTGTCTTTATTATGATGGATGGGCTAACTCCTAGACTGCAAGTGTCAAAGCAATCCTATCTTTGCAGCAAGTCCAGATAGTGCATTTTCACGGAGCTGCAAGTGGTAAGGGAGCAATCTGTCTTTACAGTCTATACATTTTTTTTGTTTCCTACACAGTTCCAGGTGGGATAACTTTTGCAATCTCCTAGCATCATTTAAGTTGTATTGTAGAAAAGCCACGATAAAGCCAATTCTACACAGAAATAAAACCAGTGTGATTTATTGAGAAGTCTACCCTCCTTGATATTGCTAACCCATTGTTGTCCGTGCTGTTTGGAGCTGCAGAGAACTGTAGTTCAACAGCTTTAGCTGGGCTTAACACTCTACTTTTTATGATTTTAAGAGAAGAAATCTAATAACACCCATTTCAAGAACATCCTTGACCTTATCCAGAAGAGAGTGAGTCACTGTTTCATAATTCATAAATCCTCTGCTAGTCTGGGTGGATTGGTGAGAATTTATACTTTCAATTCATAGACTTGTCAACAGAAATCGTCCAAAGGATTACCACATTTTGCCCATCTGCTATTGCTGCAATGGGACTAGCAGTTTAGCAATTTGTTAACAAGAAATGTTTTGTTGTTGTTGTTGGGTCTTAGTTTTTCATAGCCTACCACATTGTTAGAGTAATCCATTTTAGTAATACTTTTACTTTTTATCTTGAGTGAACTGTGCCTGATATAATTGGTCCTTGATCATAAATAAAATAAAAATAATAAAGAAATAGCATCTGGAGAACTGCCAATTCCCCACTTGTAACTATAGGTCAGTGCCAGAGAAGAACATGGTTTGTCCATTATTCCTGCTTTTAGAATATTCCTTTTCCAAGCTGTTGTTTTAAACAGTTTTTCAATATCAGAGAGGAGGCACTGCCTTTTTTGCCTTGTTTCAGGCTTGAGAAGCCACACTGGTTTGCGAATTCTGGGAGCTGTAGTCCCTACCTTTCTACAGGGTGCTAAATAAAGGAAGGCTGCTGTAAAACCATCTCTATGAAATGCTTTCTTTGTCCTTTTTTCTTCTTTCATACAGATTAAGGCTATTTCTAAGATAATCATCATCTTCTGTCTATACAACTGTACAGGTAAAGCAGCTAATGCTATATTATGGCTAGTGCAGTGAAGAGGAAGTTACTCCCAAAGTTCATAGAAAGGACTTATAGAACATTACGATCTTACATATCAAATCCCAATCCAAAGAGATCCTTGGTTTACCTCCTATTTAGTTCCTTCAGTCTGAATTTGATTGAATAGGTCCCATCCAGTTGTTGATTCCTAGTGACCACACAGATATATTTTCTCCATAAAGTTCCTTCAGAGTGGGACAGTAATTCATTAATAAATCATTAATGATCCAAGGAAAATCAAGGAATAAAGCAATGTCCCTTTTTATTTCTCATCACTCTGTTTCTCATATCTTAATATTATTTTTATTTTTATATTTGTTGAAATAGTATTTGAAATAAATTATATTAAATACAAGCAATTTCAGATGCGACTGATGTTGACATCCATTCAGGTTCATGGGGAGTTATTAAAAATGTCAAACTAAAATGCCCATGGTACAATATAAAGAAATATAAAGCAATAAAGTTACTGCAGTAGAAAATATAAAACAATACAATATTCATAGTCCACAACACAAACAGTAAAACATCCATGTCTTGATAGTAAAGCTCAAAACAGATTTTGATGCCAACCAGCCCTAAAACAATTGACAGGATGCCATTAACTTTGGAACATCTGCAAACTTTCATCACACATGGCTAGATAAATACTGCATTTTATACTGTATTATTATACCAACTATAACAACATTTCTATCAGTGATTCCATACAGAATAAACTCTTCATTTTTCTAGGGAAATCTTTTTTTTAAAAAAATACGACTGAGATCCAAATAAAAACTATTATTGTGATTTTTTTTTAAGGATTCATCCCTAAGGGGAATGTGGATTCATCGTGCACTAATTTTTTTTATTTATTTATATGCCGCCCTTCTCCGAAGACTCAGGGTGGCTTACAATGCGTTAAGCAATAACCTTCATACTTTTGTATATTTATACAAAGACAGCTTATTGTCCCCACAAACTGGGTCAAATCAAACAGGTTTTACAGTTGCGGTAATCCTTACAATTGAAGGCTGGTGAGAAGATGCTGATCAGCTTATGCCCAAAAGCTGGAGAGGTCAGTGACAATGGTCAGTGGCAGCAGTGTGAAGATACTATGAAAATAGGATGGCACTTGCAAATTGGGTAGCCTCCCTGCCAAGCTATCACACAAGGATGCTGTTGCAGGAAAATATTAGACGAGATGGTCATCTGTAAAAGCATGGAGTTCCTTGGAAAAGTGAGATGTAAGTCTAATAAATAAGCAAATAAATAAGAACGAGGAAGTCTAATTTTGCTGTCAAAGGAGTTATTTCCTCCTATTGTCATTTCTGGGGCGGGGGATGGGGACAGTGCTGATCAGGAACATAACAGAGATGATGGATTAAATCTATAATCCCACTCTGAGTCAAAAAAATCCAATTTAAAACCTCAATACCACAAGTCATATAGGGCAAACCAAGTGACTAACACCACATCAAGCTTCACTTGCTATATTTTTTTTAAAGCAATGCAGGTGTTTCTGTGTTTTTAAAACGTTTGCTGTTGAAAAAGATGGCATTTCCCATATAGTGCTTTGTCTAGAGCTGCTGCAATATTTTAAAGGTCAAACGGCACAAACAGGATCAGCCTAGGCTTGCCTTTGGCACATGTGGCTTAAACTGATTCCTATCTGCAAAGACAAGCTTGAGAGAACTTTGAGTGATGGCACCAGAAGGAGAAGCGACGTTCTTTTCAGCCTGTTGCTATGGCTCAGAATGAAATCTCTGTCGAAAAATCCCAAGGCTGACTTCTCACTTGAGTAGTCGATAGCTGAGCATTGGTGTCCAGTGATGGCAGTTGAAAAACTAACTATAAACTACCATTTATAAACCTGGGATTGCATTCAGACTGGGAAAAACTCCAGCCCTGTGAAAGAAAACATCTCCCACACAGTTGAAACTGAGAACAGAAAAGTTCAATCAAGGGGAAAAGTCCATCAGATTCTGTGGTTTCAAAAGATGTAGAGATATGGTAGCAGTTGTTATACCTGCTGCTACACACAACTTAAGCATTGAAATTCTCCTTACTTTATGTAATCAGCAAAGGAGACAGTAAAACTCTTCTCATTGTTCCCATCTTCTTCCACTTATGACTGTATGATTGTAATTTTGTTGCTTGTATCCTTACAATTTATATTGATATTGTTTCCTGATTGCTTATTTGTACCCTATCATTAAGTATTGTACCTTATGATTCTTGACAAATATAGCTTTTCTTTTTATGTACACTGAGAGCATACGCACCAAGACAAATTCCTTTTGTGTCCAATCACACTTGGCCAATAAAAAATTCTATTCTGTTCTGTTCTGTTCTGTTCCTCACCTGTTCTTTTTGGGAACGCAATTTAATACAGGCAGTCCTCAACTTACAACCACAATTGAGCCCAGAATTTATGTTGCTAAGTGGAACATTTGTTAAGTGAATTTTGCTCCATTTTACGGCTATTCTCACCACATTTGTTAAGTGCATCACTGCAGTTGTGACATTGGTAACATGGCTGTTAAGTGAATCTGGTGTCCTCATTGACTTTACTTCTCTCTCCCTCTCCGTCCCTCCCTCCTTCCCTCCAAAAGAAAGCAAGATACAGAAAAATGTTTAACAGGTGGGAGAAAGTAAAATTAAATAAGCTAATGATTACTATTTTAACTCAATTTAATTTTACTGTTAGAATCTGCTTACTTTCTGTCTGTAGACATCTGCAATTTAAAACAGGGTACAGGGGTGATGGTGGTGGAGGAAACCCTATTGTGACTTTTGGAACCCCAAGATGAACACATATGGAAGATGTTCTATAATGATTTAGAAAAAGTTCCGTTTCAAATATGTGGTTTCTGAAAAATACCACCCGGATGCTGAGCCTTTGTGACCTCCTGACAAGCAAAGTCAGTGGGGAAGCCAGATTCACTTAACAGCCATGTTACTAATTTAACAACTGCTATGATTCACTTAACAACTATGGCAAGTAAGGTTGTAAAATGAGCCACGGTGGCGCAGTGGTTAGAATGCAGTACTGCAGGCTACTTCTGCTCACTGCCAGCTGCCTGCAATTTGGCAGTTCAAATCTCATAGGGCTCAAGGTTGACTCAGCCTTCCATTCTTCCGAGGTGGGTAAAATGAGGAGCCAAATTGTTGGGGACAAAATGCTGACTCTATAAACCATTTAGAGAGGGCTGTAAAGCACTGTGAAGCGGTATATAAGTCTAACTACTATTGCTAAGTGTCATTGCCAAAATAGGGCAAAATTCACCTAACAAAACGTCTTAGAATATAACATAAATTTTGGATTCAATTGTGGCTGTAAGTCAAGAACTACTTCTACATAAAGGGAAACATGAATACAGGTAGACCTCATCTTACAACAGTTTATTTAGCAGCCGTTTGAAGTTAAAATGGCCCTGAAAAAATGACTTATAACCATTTTTCAAACTTATGACCATTGCAGTATCCTTGTGGCCATGTGATCAAAATTCAGATGCTTGGCAACTGGTTCATATTTATGACGGTTGCCATGTCCTGGGATCATATCATCAGCTTCTGCAACCTTCTGATAAGCAAAGTCAATGGGGAAACCAGATTCATTTAACAACCATGTTACTAACATAACAACTGCAGTGATTTACTTAACAACTGTCAAGAAAGATCGTAAAACGGGGCAAAACTCACTTAACAAATGTTTAATTTAGCAACAGAAATGTTCGGTTCAATTGTGGTCATAAATTGAGGACTACCTATATGCCAAGAGGACTGAAAAAGTTCTAGCTGTCCGGATCCTTCAAATGAGCAGCTTGAAGACCATGAAGTGATAATTAGCCAGAATGGAAGCTACAATGGTTGGAAAATGTTGGAAAGATTTGGAGGGAGTAAGTGGCAGGATAATAGACAAAAAGGTAAGTATGTAAGAGCTTCTTGCTGACAAATAAAAAATAGGGAGGGGGGATTAGGCTTGTACTTGACCTCCTAGTAAGCACCCCTATGCTGTAACTGCACCTTTCTTCTGGTCAGAGATGGTTAATGAGAGGAAAATGGTTTATGTATAACCATTAGTGCAGTCCAGTGAATAACAATTAGCAAAGTAACAATTAACTGTTTTCATCACCCTGGGAGAAATGGAAGAATAAGGCACTATTGCACAACCATTCCTATGCTGTTAATGGATACAGTAGTGAACATTGTCTAACCTACAGTAGATGTACAATCAACGGATGGGTTTGGTGGAGATGTTTACATTCACAATTTCCCCTTCCAGGTAGCTGGATATTTCTTACAATTGTGGCAGGTTATCAATCACTACAAATGCTAACTAAGGAATCTTTTAAAAACATCTGGAAGAGCCTCCCTGTTCCTGGGATGTAACCTAAGAATCAAGGAATCATGGGAGCAGCCTAAAGTGAACATAGTGAAGTACTTTATGAAGAACTGAATCTTGGATATCAGTAACAGAAACAAACAGCAGAGTCAAAGAGTAAAAAAGAAAAAAAAATTCAAAAGCTGTTTCTATGCCAGTTGCCATGAAAGTAGTATTCTGCTATTTAATTAGCATGAATAACAGCTAGATAGGGACACAGTTTCCTCTTAGATCACTTTCCCTTTTAGTCACAATCACATGACATCCCCATAGCAACTATGGAGAAATATGGAAAGCAATATTAAGGAAAGCATTAAGTCTAAGGCTTTTTTAAAATGTTATGTGGCAGTTGAAAAGAGAAAGTAGAAATCATGTGATCAACTTAATCTCTATAGACTGGTGACATTCTTTAAGAATTATTGCTTTTGATATTTAAGAAAAAAATCAAATACAAACAAATCTTGGGATATGTATGCAACAAGGTTTCAAAGTCAAATATTTTCATGACCAAGTAGAAAAATCACCCGGTAGATTTTTTTTTTACACTTTATAAGCTGACCATAGGGAAAATACCAAGCCTGTTTTTACATTCACTTCATGCATGCACAGAGTTTTACCAGTTTGCTGAAGAAAGGGAAAACTATCTGAAAATGTGGAACAGTGTCAATCTGTGAATGCTTGCCATGACTTTATAGGGCTGCAGTTAGGATCTCATGCCCTCTTTCTATAGGAAAAGAATAGACCTTTTCCTCCAGCATCCTGTTTCTCACAATGAATCCTGCCTGAAAGCTCTTGCCATTGTTGCTGTAGTAGAGCAACTCACATTGTGGCCTATTTGTACTTGAAGATTGGATATACCTAGCATGGCAATAAGTCATGACAGATTGTATGGCATGTTGAGAATTTCTGAGCTAGCGCTATTGTTAATGTTTAACAAACGTTTATTTATGAATTATAAGGCTATATGTTGTTGAATATGGAGAAAAGATTGGAAATGAGATATTACTGCACAAGGATGGTCACGCTACGATAAAACTGAACTGAAAAATGAAACCTCTTGCTCATATCACCTCTTTGGAGTTTTGTGGATAGTTTGTAATTCAGAACCAATGACCAATTCAGAAAAGAACAGAAGAGACATTTTTCCTCATAAGAAGGAAGTCCTTTTTCCTCTAGCAAGAAGCAAACCAATACTGTTAGTTCATAGACTCATCAACTTGGAAACAGCTGAGGGGTCACCGAGTCCAATCCCCTGCTGAATTCAGGATCTATAAAGCTGTTCAGTAATTATCCAGACTTCAACATATGTCTCCAAAGTGATGTCTTTAAACTAGCTGTCTGGCCATTCAGTCTGTTTTCTTTTTCTTAGCGAGAAGCAGTCAAATGTTCCCCATATTCCAAAAGAAAAAATAAATGAGAGGTTCAGTGCAACTTCTGCCTAGTCAGCCTGTTTGATAGCAATACTTGGAAAAATTACAGAATGGATAATTAAAGTGTTCATTTGTAACCTAGGAATGAGTTGCTGAAGAAGAAGAAAAATGATGCTAAACTAAACCTATTCCTTTTCACAATGAAGTTACTGGTAGTCCTTAAATTACAACCCTTCATTCAGTGACTGTTTGAAGCTATGCAACTTGGAACAATTGCTGCTTACACCTAGTCCCTGAAGTTGTAGTTGTTTCAGCAAACCATACAGTCACGTGATCAAAATACAGGCATTTGGCAATCCACCCACATTTACAACTACAGGGCACCTCACCTGCCCTCACCTATCTATCTCCCTCCCCAACACTTCCCTTCAGGCTTCCTGCACTCTGCTGCCTGTTCTGCCCTGTGCACAGATACCTTAGCTGACCTCCACCATCTTCTTGTTCCCACCATTGACCAAGCAAGGGCAGCCTGGCCCTTTGTGCAGCAACTACAAAAGGGAGCCATGCGAAACCTCCTTCCCAAGGTTGAGGTGATTTCTTTGCTACTGGGCTAGGGCAGCTGGGGTTTTCTGGGGCAACTGTGATTTCATGTTGGTGGGCTGGGTTGGGGTATCTGGGATTTCCTGTGGTGGCTGCAGCTTTGGTGCACCACAGGTCTGGGACTGGGCTGGGCAGGTGAGGGGTTTCCAGACCTTAGCTCAGTGGTGAAATCCAAATTTGGTTACTACCGGTTCTGTGGACGTGGCTTGGTAGGCATGGCAGGGGAAGGATATTGCAAAACCTTCATTCCCACCCCCTGTGCAGCCAGCCAGAGGTGGTACTTGCTGGTTCTCTGAACTACTCAAAATTTCCACGGTCGGTTCTCCAAACTGCTCAAAATTTCCACTACTGGTTCTCCAGAACCTGTCAGAACCTGCTGGATTTCACCCCTGTTGTAGCTCATGCAAAATTCTTGAGCCACAATACAGCAAATAGCTCCAGGTACCCCGTACAGTTCTGTGGGCTGCTTACTGTCTTGCAAGGCAAGATGCAGGATGGCCAAAATGGCAGAGATAGAGATGAAAATACTGTTAGGGAGAATTGAAGGGGAAGTATTTCCGTATCTTGGAAGAACCAAGGCTCAGGACTAGGAGAGAGCAAGCCAGAAATCACTTGGATCAGGATGGGTCTTTGGCTAATGACTGGTGGGATTCAGTTAACAAAGGCAACAGGGGGTGCTGGAGTTGCCATCACTCAGCAATGCACTTATGTGCATCACACTATAGGGCCACACTGTTTGACGACAAAAATTGCCAGCGTAACTCAAAGACTAACAGTAGTGCCCTGGCATCTCAGAAATTCTATACATACAACATACTATATATTGATAACAGCAAAACTACCTGTTCCTGTTGTTTGACCAATATTCAGGGAGTGCTTGGTTAATGACAGTAATTGAGACCGAAAACTCTACTGCTAAGCAAGGCCCTTGTAGAGTGTGACGTTATGCGACTGCACAGTTGTGGTCATTAAATAAATCCCATACATTGCTGTGTCCCACAATCATCTGATCACATTTGCGAATCTGGCTTCCCTATTAGGTTTGCTTGGCAGAAGCTGGTACTGAAGGTTATAAATGGTAATCACATGACTGTGGGACACTGGAACTGTCTAAATTCTAGCTGGTTGTCAAGCCTCCAAATTGCAAACACATGACTGTGGGGACCAGAGGTGGTTTTCAGCAGGTTCTAACTAGTTCTGGAGAATCAGTAGTGGAAATTTTGAGTAGTTCGGAGAACCAGTAGTAAAAATTCTGACTGGCCCCATCTATTCTCTGCCTCCCGAGTCCCAGCTGATCGGGAGGAAATGGGGATTTTGCAGTAACCTTCCCCTGGAATGGGGAGGGGATGGAGATTTTACAGTATCATACCCCTGCCATGCCCACCAAGCCACACTCACAGAACCAGTAGTACAAAATTTTGAAACCCACCACTGGTGGGGACACTGCAATGACAACAACTTGTTCCAACTGGTCCAGAATGCGGCCGCACGGGTGATTATAGGTGCGACTCGATGCACCCATATAACACCTCTCCTGCGCGAGCTGCACTGGCTCCCCGTGGTCTTCCAGGTGCGGTTCAAGGTGTTAGTGACCATCTTTAAAGCGCTCCATGGCTTAGGACCCGGCTATTTACGGGACCGCCTTCTGCCACCGATAGCCTCCCACCAAGCAATACATTCCCACAGAGAGGGACTCCTCAGGGTGCCATCAGTTAAACAATGTAGACTGGTGACCCCCAGGGGGAGAGCTTTCTCTGTGGGGGCACCCACCCTCTGGAATGATCTGCCCGCCGGGATACGTATGATTCCCGACCTGTGTATCTTTCGCCGTGCCCTTAAGACCCTGCTATTTCAACAGGCTGGTCTGGCATAATGAAATTGGAATGGGGTGTTTTAAAATTGGGGGTTTTAATGTAATGGCCGAAATATTTAATCTATTTGTAAATTGTTTTAAATTTTGTATTTTTACATTGTTTTATGATGGCTGTACACTGCCCTGAGTCCTTCAGGAGAATGGCAGTATAGAAATCTAATAAACCTAACCTAACCTAACTTCACAGACCAGCCAACTAAGTCTCCACTGAGTCAGCACTATTGTAACTTCAAATGGTCACTGAACAAATAGTCATTAACCAAGGATTACCTGTGCTACATTCATACAGCACAACTAAGCACTGTAAACCTAGTTGTTATGGCTTTTAAACAATGATTTACAGTTTAGCTTTATAGGAACCCAACCACTACAGCTTTTTCAGCCAGCCATGGTTAAAACAAACCCATAAGCTAATTGAAGAGTTTAGCGGGATGTACAGTAGTTCAATTTCATCATTAACCTAATATTGTTGATTAAGCCACTATGGATCAATTCAAATAAGACACTAAGCTATAAATTATGGTTAATAGAGAGTGATTAGCTTCACTCTCATGGCAAATAGGCTAAAACAAATTTAAAAAACACAAATGATAAAACAATAACCAAAATCATGAGTAGGTAGTCATTTTAAATTCAGCATCCTCCTCCTTTTAGCTAAGTATAAAAGCAAACGTTCTTAAGTGTAAAAGAAAGTGAGGGTGATCTCAATCCAGATCAGAACCGTAGCAAGAAGCAAAGTGTCAAAATCCACTTCTCCTGGAGTCATGAACTGAATCAAGCCCTTTCTACCTGGTATTTATATTTTGACTGTTTGTATGGTGTATCTCTTCACAGTTAGCTGAACTCTGGATATATGTAATTATTCCCATTTTCTGGGCTCACATGGTGTCCTGTAACATAAAGTAAACCACACAGACTGACTGGATTGGTTTGCACAACACACTAAGATAAAGTGCAGTCTTAAAAAGTTCACATTGTTTGCCTGCATAGCACCTTGCTTTCTTGCATCTTGAGTGAAACAATTCACTTAAAAAAAATTAAAAAGTATTCAGGAGAATGCTTGTAGAGTGGAAGTCAGACCTGCCCCCTCTCTAGGGGATTTCCACCTGTGCTTATGAGCCTCGCCTCCAGTTGTCCTTTATAGCTTGGGCAGCTGCCAAGGGTCAGGGAGTAGGGGGGAAGGGAAAGGGAAGGGGGAGGGTAGAGCTACCAGGGCTAATGGCACCAAGCCACGGCTATGAGAGCTCTCTAAGAAAGCAGAACAGTAGACTGACAACTGCCAGTGAAGTCATTAGCTCTCAAGGAGTTGAAGTCATTGGTAGGACTCTCTATCTGATGCCAAGGAAGAAGAAGAGAGGGAGAAAGTGAAGAAGTTGACTGACAAACAGACAGGCAGACAGACAGACCGACCGACCGACCTCCAAAAGAATGTGGCCATCAGAAAAGTTTCATTCCAACCTTTTCCAAACCACAGAAATTGGAGTCCCATCCATTAAATAACCCCCCCTTTCCATAATAAGATGCCAAATGCTTTCCAATGACATCTTGCCATAAGATGTCCATAAGATGTAGGAGTCTCCAAAAAACATCTGATTGATCTGATGGAATCAAGTTTTCCACAGGGAAGTGTCCAAAAGTCTAAAGATAGTTGCTGTGGCTATACAATCGAGGCCCTGCAGCACATATAAAAGAGGACACTCTCTTCTCAATTGCATAGTCACAACCATCTCTTGACTTTTTTGCCCCACTTCTGTAGATGGTCCTGTTTAGCCATTAGAGAATGACAGATCATTGAGATCCAGTAATCGTGATCAACACCATCTTTTTAGATTTTGCACTTCAGCGTTTCTTAAAAGCTCTGCCCTGTAACTTTCCAAGCCGAAATTGTTTTAATTGAAGTATGTTCAGCGCATCATTCCATCAGTCATGGTTTTTTACTTTGCAAAATAGTAGGAAGTATTTTCTCCTTTTGAAAGTTCTTTTTCAAACTTTAACTTATGTGACTCAACTTGTGACACAGAATTTCTGCATGACTCAGGAGGGAAATGAGGTATATCCTTTAAGGGAAACAGTGTTTTCTACTAATATTTTACCTTCTTCTCTGTTTTTATTTCAAGACTAAAACTGTTTCTGTTTAGGTACAGTTAACCATATAGAATAGATTATGTATAAAATGAGTGGGCTAAATATAGTGAAAATATAGGATAGGACTACTATATATCGGGCCTGAAAAAAATCCTAAATGAGCATCAAGAGAGCAGCAAGAGTTAGAGTTTTCTTATCTCCTCATGGCCATCTCTGAAGGTTGTGTGGATTTTGCAAGCCAAGCACAGGAGCTGTCACATGTGAAAGGGAAGATGCGGCCACTACCACCACTAACATGTCCTCTTCTGCTATGGCTCTTGAATTAGCTACTGGTTCAGCATTCATTGTTAGGTTGCTGAAAGTGATCTCTCAGTTATCACTCTCTTTGTCTTTTTGCTTCCCTTCTCGTTCTTATTTTTTTTGAAGGAATGAGGAGGAAGACAGTAGGCATACTATATTCAGTTTGCAAACATCCAGACAGCCAAATAAAGGCTGCCACCTAATGGCCATCTAGATTTATGCAGCCCATGAAAGTAACTTCTTTACTATATCATGACTTAAAGAATATGAAGCTCCTGTATTCCCACGGACGCTTAATCAAGCAAGTTCAAGCAGTAAAAAAAATGCAATAGAGGACAAATGAAGCTAGAGTTCAAGGCGTATCAATAATTATGCTACATACCATTTCTTTCCTGGTTTATTTGCCTTGCCTGATTAAAAGATTTTGAAAACTACATAGTTTGTTATTATTTTGTAAATTATCAGTTGGCTTAATCAAATCATTGCCTTTAAACCTCAGAGCAACATTATTGAGGTCATAGGCAGTGGTGGGGTG
This sequence comes from Masticophis lateralis, assembly GCA_030761175.1. Classification (NCBI taxonomy): domain Eukaryota; kingdom Metazoa; phylum Chordata; class Lepidosauria; order Squamata; family Colubridae; genus Masticophis; species Masticophis lateralis. Next base: position 41,317,565 of record JAUDYJ010000001.1, read on the forward strand.
CCCCCGGTTCGCACTGGTTCTATAGAACCAGTACTAAAACAGGTCGGAGGCTCCACCCACCGACCCCGACATCATTAAAACACTTCTGCATGCAGCCCCACTGCAAACCGGTAGTAAAGGTAAGTAGAATCCACCCTGGTCATAGGGTAAAAGACTGAAGAATTCAAAAGTCCTCACCCAGATGTCCGCTGGCTCTAACATCCTGACTCCACCACTTATTCTGGTATAGTTCTTCAGTAGTTATTGTTGCTACCATCTATTTTTTAAGATGTGCCTCACTTAGCTATCTTCCGTGTTTGTGAGAGTTTTCTCCTACTTGTATTGCTTTTTCAACAAATCTATATACCGTATTTTCCAGCGTATAAGACGACTGGGCGTATAAGACGACCCTCCTCAGAGCCATTTAAGGCTCGTCAGAGCCTTATGGGCTGGTCTGCCTAGTTACAGGAGAATGAGACCCGGCGTATAAGACGACCCCCAACTTTTGAGAAGATTTTTGTGTGTTAGAAAGTAGTCTTATACGCAGGAAAATACAGTACATTCTTCTTATAATTTTCCACTGGGCAAAGTGGTACATTATAGGGCAACAATTATTGAATCAAGCAAAGCAGTGGTGGGTTTCAAATTTTTTTACTACCAGTTCTCTGGGTGTGGCTTGGTGGGTGTGGCGTGGCTTGGTGGGCCTGGCAGTGGAAGGATACTATAAAATCTCCATTCCCACCCCACTCCGGGGGAAGTTTGTTTGTTTGTTTGTCAAGAACGTATTTGGTAATAAGAATAGGCATGGATTGGATACATAAAATAGATACAAACAGAAGAAACATTAGGACGGGGCGGTAGGCACGCTGGTGCTCTTATGCACGCCTCTGCAAAAAAAAAGGTTACTGCAAAATCTCCATTTCCTCCTGATCAGCTGGGACTCAGGAGGCAGAGAATAGATGGGGTACGGACAGTCAGAGGTGGTATTTACCAGTTCTTCGAACTACCCAACATTTCCACTACCGGTTGTCCAGAACTGGTCAGAACCTGCTGAAACCCACCTCTGAAGCAAGATACAGTACCTCAAATGAGCTTACAGAATGCCAGGACTCATTACTTTCATGGTAATTAAATTTGAAAAAGTTGTGGCTGCTTCAGCACCCTCATGTTGCTGTTCCTTCAGTGCCACTACTCAGCCATGGACCCATGATCATCATTTCGAATGCTTCTTGATAGCTTTTCACAAGGCAATGAAATATTTCCAGTCCCTCTGGGTTTGCTCCAAAGGAAGGAAGGAAGGAAGGAAGGAAGGAAGGAAGGAAGGAAGGAAGGAAGGAAGGAAGGAAGGAAGGAAGGAAGGAAGGAAGGAAGGAAGGAAGGGTTTCCAATTCTCCCTGACAGTTTCCCACAAGGAAACTTGATGGGGAAGCCAGCAGGAAGTTGGAAGTTGCTCCTGTTCACACAGCTCTTTTGCCTACCCATGGTAACTCTGTTTTTCTGTTTAGGTAAGGAAATATCTCTGAAACAATAACTCAACAGGTCACAGGTTATCTTTTCAAAACATTGAAAAATTGAAAAAAAAACTTCTATAAATTAATCTCTTGTGCTTGCAGTATACAAGCATGTAAAAAAATTGTTTCAGGCATTCCTCCACACTTTGAAAATAATCAGTCTCACAAAAGATAAACAAAATGAAACATATATTTTAAAAAGTAGTTTGAAAGATATGAAGTTTGTTTTCAAAAATGCATACAATGTTGTCAGCATTTCACAAGTTGGTATTCACCTGCTATAATTAATAATGTTGGAAGAAGACGGTTTCCAAGTTACATGTTAGTTCTCAATAAATCAATAAAAAGAAAAGTCAGTCTTGGGCTCATTCTGAAATTACACAGAATACCATTCTTCAGCAGAGAAATAAGGTTAAGAATTCTAACACAGACTGACAAAAGAAACTAAAACTCATTGCAATATCTCACTAGAACAATTAATTATACCATAAAGATACTTTCATCCTGAAGCAAAGACTTCTGATTCTGAATGCCTGGATTTTTCCCAGATTTTTGAGGTAGTTCCAACTATTTACCAGAGCTCTGATGAAATGGTCTTTGCCACTTGTTTTCCCAGTTCAGGCCCAGAAACCTCCATCTCTTTGTCACTAGAGTTCTGTCTTTGTCTTTTAAAACAACAACCTTCTTTCTCTATTGAGGAGGGAAAGGGTTGAAGGAATCTCCTGAGCATAAATGCTCAATCCTTTTTAGAAGATATGAAAAGATATGTATTCAAATTCAGAGATTTTCTGACATTTAGATAGGCAAGGAAACTGCAGTATTGTGAATGCTGACTGGCATTCTAAAATATTTGTGTTCTATAATGGGATCTAATTTTTTCCTTGTTTAACACACTGAAAAGTTTGCCTTAAGTTTCTGCCAATTTCTCCTCTTTTACTTAAATTATTCCTTAACCCAATCAACAGTCACCTTATTGTATATCACTTTTCCAAGTGTATTAAGATATATCCTATGCATGGTTACTCAGAAACAAGACTTATTATCATATTCAATAGCCCAGAAAGTCTCCAGAAAGACGGTTTGCAATGGCAGTTAAAGAGTGTATCTAAAGAAGCAGGTTTGGAGGTATATTGTTAATTATTAGTACTATTAACACAATCATTTGCTGACTTTGGCCTTTATAATAGAAAGATGGTAATAATCCTTTACCTGCTCCTGAACAGTGGCGTAGAAACATAATCATACAAACATACATTATTATATATGAAAATAATTTCCAAACTTACTCTGAGTTTGAAAAGACTGTTATCTTATTCAGATCAATTGCTGGGCCTGTGACATCTTCTTTTATGAACTGAATCATAATATGTCTTAGACTGTCAACTCTTCATTTGTTAGAAGACAGAGAGTCTCTTGAAGGAATCTATAACTTCTAAAGTTTCATTTGATATGATCATGTGGGCAAACCTACGTCCAAAGGGAACGCTTCTAATTGGCCATTAGTCTTGGGCTCTGCTTTGAAATCTGTTCATATATGTCAAGGCGTATCCATTTATTGCTCCAAAGCAGATTTAGTGACCAGCCTTGTGTCAGTTTCATCAGAGGGGATTTAGAAAAATACAACACAGAGTTCTTTGACACTGAGTTTACAAGAACCCTGAAGAAACAGCTGTGTTTTTAGTTCAATTCCCAGAGTGCTCAATTCATCCACTTTCTTCTCTGTAATTGACATAGTGAAGTCTGTAACCAACTTACCTGTGACACTTTATATTCCCCTTCTCCAAAATACCTTGGCGAGTCATGCTAATGTGACAACTAGCCAGAAAAGGACTGATAAGGTGCCATTGGAGGGCCATATGGTAATGGATGTTACATCTACCATCACCGATGGTGACTGGATTGTTGTCTAGATGGATTTTAATAGAAAGCCCTTCAATCAATGAAAAAGTTTACTTGTGTAGAATGTTACAACCCTAATAAATTTATATTTAAAATTATCAGTAATTCTTAGTAGTGATCTAGAATAGGGGGGGGGGAGAGAAAGTTTATAAGTATAGGTATCTCACACTAATTGGTTGACAGTACTTCTTAATTAAAATAAAATTTTCAATGCCCATAAGCTCATCAAATCATTAAATTTCATGAGAATATAATGATCTCACGATGAGATTTTTGACATTTAAAAAACTATTTTGCTCCAAGGATCCATAAATGACACTTGATCTAAATTTTATATTCAATTTACTATAATAGTGCTCTCAATCTTTTTTTAAGTCCTGCCATCCATCTATCAAAGATACTGACTCCCATCTAGACAGAAAGAAAAGATCTGCTTTTCTACAAAGGGTATACATTTATACATCTATATGCACCCTGTTGCTATATTTATGATACATTAATATATTTATTATATTTAAATACATAAAATTTATGTACTTCTGCCAATCATTTTATTGCTATAATTGTAAAGTTCAAGGATAAGAATTAATTTCATCACTACAAAAGATATGGCAATAGTAGAAACCTCATGTAAAAGAATATCAAGTCTCTTCATACATAGGATAATAAAATGCAATGAAAAGCATGCTTGCCTCAGCCAATGGGGGGGGGGGATCTATACATCTCTCGCTAAATAACCATTCAAACACACATTGCACCCAATGGCAATCAGCACTTCTATATAGGTACTTGCTTACCACTCCCAAGGGTTTCCCTCCCTCTTATGTTTCCTTTATTTAATATGCACCAAAGGGAGGTAGCATAGTTGAATCATCTTTCTCAGAAACTACAGTAGGAAAGCACCCACACCCACACCCACTTTTTCCTTTTTGATAGAGTTAGGCCATTCACCAGGGCCATAAAGAAGAAGTCAAACTGCCTTTGTGCACTGAGCTGAAGACTAGTTGCTCTTCTCTGCTGTTATCGGCCTCTCTTTCTCATTTAGTGATTGGGGAAAGTAAGCCATATTTCACCTAGGATTCTTCTCTGTACCAGCAGCACCACCACCAGCAGTAGGGAAGCACTGCTCTCTAATACCAGAAGTTACTAGTGACTTAAAGCACAGGATCATCTAGCTGTTTTGGTTGCATTAGAAGTAATAGACAAAAATATTGGTTTTGGTTATTAGTATTAGCCTTTCATCTTTTTCAGTGGAATGTAGCTTTGAGATACATGTCATAATCTATCATATATTTCACTGATTTATTAGACACCGATGGACAATAGTAACCAATTCAAATGAAATCAAACGAAGATGGAAGGAGCATGCTGAAATTCTGACAGCAATCAAGGTCCCTTAGAATAGGGGTCTCCAGCCTTGACAACTTTATGACTTGTGGATTTCAACTCCCAGAATTCTTCAGCCAGCCATGCTGATGAATGTAAGACCATGCTGTCTGAAGAATTCTGGGAGCTGAAATCCACAAGTTGTAAAATTACCAAGGTTGGAGACCCCTGCCTTAGAACATATTCCTTATTTACAAAAACTAGTACTAGACGATGAAGTTGGATAAGTATTCATTACCAAATCAGAAGATTATAGGAACTGATGGAATATTCACAGCAATATGGCAATAAGTAAAGATTCTAACCAAACTGTGCCAGCAATCTTGAAAAATGATCCAATGCCCAACCAATGTAGAGATCAGTTTATATTCCAATACCGAAAAAGGAGAGTTAACAGAGTGTACAAACTATTAATTTCACATGCTAGCAAAATGATGCTTGGAATCATCCAACATAGATCAGATGGAAAAAGTGGTGCAGATGTTTTAGAAAAGACTGAGGAACATGAGACTTTATTCCTGATGCATGTTGTATAACTGAGAAAGACGCAGTGGTTTGATTTAGTGTCCAAACAAGAGAATGATCCTCAGCATCCTCTGACTAGATATGTGCCCCAAACTGACTTGGACAAATATTCCTGAGGGAACGCAAAAACAAAAGCGAATTAGAAGATGGAGGAGAGAATTTAGGGAACAAGCAAGGCATAATCCCAGATGAGAATATGGCTGAGGGATCTAATCTCCCGTATATTACTTGGAGGGACATCAAATAGGTTGAGGGTGGGACTGCCTAAGTGTAAGTTCAATATGCTCAAGTGGGGATTGCTGGCAGATAACAACACGCTGTGCAAATGTGCAGGGATACAGAGCCCAACCTATTGTTGATCTGTCAATTATTTCCAGTAGAATACATTGAAAATTATTTGTTTCTGACCAATGATAACAGCCAAAAAGGTGGCCACATTTTGGCAGTTTAAGGTTTGATCTGGACACAAAATAAATAAATCAACACTGAGAAAACCAAAGAATACTAAAAAAATCTAAATCCAAAGCAAGAAAGCTTTGGGTTTTGAGAAAGCATCTCAGATTTGACTTTCCCTAGTTCTCTTGAACATAAAGACAGAGAGGGAACCGGCACATTCAGAATTGAAAGTTTCTGTTAATGTAACTTTAGAATCAAAGTAATATTAACATTCATAACCTAGTCTGGAGTACCTTGAAGACTAACATCTCCCCTTATTTATTCAATTTACAGTATATGCTGAAAATATATTAAGGGAAGATGGATTAGAAGAAGAGGAGAGGAGAGGCTTTTAAACTGGGGCCAAAACCCTCCATTAATTTTGATCCTAATTTCTATGTCAATGGAAAATAGTTCCACCTTTTTATAACTACTTATATGTACTTGAACACTGATATGACTTCCCTCATTTTCTTTTCCCCAAGCTGAATATCAGTCTGTGCTCATAAGTCATGTCTCTATATCATCTTTTTTTTTGCATCTCTAGAAAGTGCATTAGCCTTTCTAGCAATTCTCTCATACTTCTAGCTCATCGTCATCATGGCATGCTTCCAAGTAATGAATGCTTCATCTTTTACATCAGACTTATATTTTTCCTCCCTAAGTGTAGTACTTGCATTTCTTTCTTTTGAAGGACATTTTGTTTGTTTGGTCTGTCAAATGATATAATCACCCATCCCACCAGAAGTGATTCTGGGCAGTGTATAACAATCACATAAAACTGCAACATAAAAGCAGTCAAAAAAAATTATAGACAATTATTATTACAAATCTTTTAAAAATCACTTTAAAATTACACTATACAAACTACCAATGGATAGAGAAGTACAACAACTGCATATCAGATGTTGGTCAGACCTCCCAATCTAATGTCATCTACAAATTTGATAAGCAGCTCATCAATCCTGTTATTCAGCTTATTAATAAAACTGTTTCATAATCCTGGCCCCAAGACAGATTCAAATACACTGTATTGATTAATTCTTTCCAGTTTGACATAGAGTAATGCTGAGCCTCTGAGTCTGGTTAACCAGTTGGTTGCACACCCAGCATACTATAATGTCATCCAACTACTACATTGTAACAGCTTGTCAATGAGAAATGTCAAAACCTTTGCTGAAGTTGAAATACATTATATCAGCAGCACTAAAATAATGATCTTGTCAAAGCAGGAGACAAAATTTATTTCACATAACCTATCTTTGAGAAAGACATGATGACATTTAGCACTCATACTATTCAAGAAGCTTACAAATATTCTGATTCATTATCTGCTCTATAATCTTTCCATGCATTGAAACCCATTGGTCAATCACTTCTGAAATTCTCCTCTCTTTTTTTCTTAAAGAGGTGGAGAATACATTTATTCTTCTTCATTTGTCCAGAACTTCCCCAATTCTCCAGGACTCCTGAAAGATAATTGTCAGGAGTCCTCAGAATTCTTCAACCCATTTCTTTCCTATTTGAAGCTACATTAGCTTTAATTTCCTTTTCAAGAACTCCTAGATTGCTACAACTTCTTTGTCGCTAAGATGTTCTTCCTATGGTGTCTCTCTTGCTATTTTTCTTAGTTTATTAAAATCAGCATTTCTAAAATACATAATGTGGATCTCACTGGTTTTTTTAACCAAACTTTTTATTAAAATCAACAACCTTTTAAAATGCATGAACACTTACGATCCAAAATATCCACCACCTTAATAGCTTCAAAGTTCCCTCTCCTTCGCCCTCCCTTGCATTAGCAGGGACCAAACTGAAAACAATATGTCCTCAAATACTGACCTCAACTTTTGGGAACAGGAAATTATCAGCATGAATTCCAGTCCAAACACATATGTTGAGTATTCAAGTGGGGAAGGATGGTCTAATCTGCTCAACAATCCTCCACAACTTTAACAACTATGGACTGGAGATTTGCCACAGTGTCCAAGAACATTGTTTTCATTACCTCACATTTTATTTGATGGTTTATTCAATACTCTATTTAAATGAGAATTCCAGGATACTAAAATCTTGCTCAGTGATTTGCAATAAAGAAAGTAATATTGGTGGACCCCTCCTTACAAGTCCTTACTCAATTTCAGTTACTGCCTACAATAAACATCTAGGTAGTGAGCTTCTCTAACCACCTGAAGCCTTTGCACAGGAATGGAGAACTCCCATGTTGCTGAACTATAGTAAAATTCTTATCAGTTCAGCCAACAATCAACCTAGGAATTGTAGTTCAGTAACATTCCCAACCCATACTGCACTCTACAGCTGGATTTAATATTAGAGCTTAATCTTTTATTAAGGTTATGCATGTTTCAAAACAATAGTTATAAGTGCTATGGACCTTGCATAGTCGCACCAACTCTCTGCTATTTATTAAAACAGACTGCCTTTTTCCAAGCCACCATGTATAGACTGTACAAAAGTTGTGGCTGCTTTAAGGAGTTTATTCATTAAAGTTAATGCCACTGTTATAGGGAAACTAGGAAGATACTATGTCCAACTTGACCAAATTCAGCATTCTGTTTGAAAAGTTGTTCAGTCGACATCTGGTTTAAAGATGAAGAACCATGGAAAGGGAAATCCTTGAAAACCATAATTCCACCTGCCTTATAGACTGAATAGACACACATGCTCTACTATTGTTTCCATATAGTCTTCTGAATCTTCTCCTCTATGGTGTGATGGACTTATTTCTGCTTAAAGAGATAGGCATTTAAACATTAAAAAATACACATTTATTTGGCTGTTATGCAAATTTCTGCTGAGGTGAAAATGGCTAAAATCAAAGGAGTGAAGCAAAGAGAGTGCATATTATGGCACAGAGACAAACGATAACCAGTACTTCCTGATTTATAGCTTATCTAGTACTCTTCACAAACTCTCAAGAAGTATATTTATAGTTCTTCCAGCTTGAATCTCAAGAAATTATGGTTTCCAGTTCACAGTATATTGGAGGCACTGAAAACCCACAGGTCAACAAAGTGCACCCATCATGAGTAGGACAAGAGATATCTAACATATCTCCTAAAACTGACTTAATCATTCAGCCGGAAATCCTCCAGGAACATTGTTCCAAGGTCCACCTTGTCATTAAACAAAAGCAATTGTTGCTGTTTTTTTGTCCTCGTATTGCTTAAAGCTTGGTTTCAGTCATGTGACTCTTGAGATTCCATTTCAAAATAAACACCTGACTTCATATCTGAATCAGTTTCCAGGAGAGAAACTTTGAAATGGATTTGTTCCAAGAGAATAGCTAACATGAATTACTGTATCAGAGAATGTGATCAAAAACTAGTGATCTGATCCACTGAAAATGTACTGCAGATGTGAGAAAATGGTGACCTCTTCTTACTGTTTTTGAGCCTCAAATTACAGGAGACAAAAGCAGCAGTCACCATAACCACCCATCATCTCACAGCAACAAGTAAAAGGCCTGATTCTCACTGAGGTCGGAAATATGAGTAGATGAATATTTTAGATTGCTTTATGAAAAAATATGATTGATTACTTCATCAGACAGAAAATTCTTTTTACATAACAGACCTAGATATCAAGGCGAGGTAGTCAAATCTAGCATTCAGCTGGACATGTTAGCTTTTGCTGTATGCAGTTGGATAACTATTTGTGCACAGAACATGCTAAAAATCACTGGATGACGTCTAAGTCCCTACAAATTTTTAGCCATTTCTATCCTTATGATATCTAAAATGTTGAAATCTTGAGAAAACCAAAGCAATCACAATGAAGATGAAACCAGAAAGAGATCTGCAAATTCAAAGAAGTTCAACACAAAGCAATTTTCATTCTTTAACATAGCTTTAAAAAAGTGTGTAGGGGAAGGGACAGTGGTGGTATTCAGCCGGTTCTATCCTGTTTGGGTTAACCGGTAGTGGCAGTTGTGGAAGGCTCCGCCCACCAACCCCAATGTCATCATAACACTTCTGTGCATGCGCAGAAGCTTTTGCGCTACCATTGCGAACCGGTAGTAAAGGTAAGTTGAACCCACCCCTGGCGAGCACACTCACATTTGCTAAGTGAATACCACGCCTGGGAAGGGATATAAATGACCACAGTTCATTCCATGTTTCACACACACCCCAACTTTGTTCACTATTTCCTGAGTTCAAATCTTTGGATCAATTACAATCTCTCAGCCCAAACTGTCACAGGTGGGGAAATTTTATTTTTTTAGTTTATATTATTTTATTGCAGAAGAAGGGAGCAGACTGGCTGGGGAATCTGGGAGTTAAAATCCAGACAAGTTTCTGAAAGTTGCTGAGGTTGAGAAACACTGGTCTAATCCCAGCATCCCTAGCCATTTGTCTTTATCCCTTGTTCTTCCTGCAAACAGTTCAAGGAAATACCGATGGTTCTAACAATCATTATATGGTAAATACATGCTGGTAGCCAAGGGCCCAAATTTTGATCATGTGACTGTGGGGATGCTGCAACAGTTGTTAAATGCAAAGATGAGTTGTAAGTCGCTTTTTTTCAGTGCTATTGTAACTTTGAATGGTTGCTAAATGAAGGGTTGTAAGTCGAGGACTACATGTACTTGAATGAGATCATGAAATCTCAGGACTCCAGACTAAACCAGAAAGTTATGAAAGCAGTCTGGATAGAGGCTTTTTGTCAGGAAAACATGTCACAAGGAATGAAACTCAGCTCAACTTTTTATAGTCAAGGTCTTTTCTTCAATCGCGTACTCTTGCAGGAATATCCTCCAGATATATGACTTATGCAGAAAATATAATTCTTTTGGCACCCAATTGTGATGCAGTTTTCTACTCGTTTATTTTGAAGGTTGATGTTGCTTCAGTCAAGAAAGTCAATGTCGTGTAGTGGTTAGGATGCTAGACGGGGATTGAGGAGACCCAGGTTCTAGTCCTCCTTAGGCACAGAAGCCAGTTGGGTGACCTTGGGTTGTCATGCTTCTCAGTTCTAATTAGCATCAGAGTATGCGACAAGCCAGAAGAAAAACAAAAGCCCTTGTCACATGGCGCATCGATAAGCCTCACTGTAAGAACTAGGCAAGCACAGGGCAGAGCAAGCAGAATTTCCAATTGTGTGGGGCAAATGTTAAAAACAACAACCCCAGTGTATTGCTTCCATTGTCTTGTTGCATTTTATAATCATTTGCCATTTCTCAATTTGCAATACTATGTGCTCAGCTTTTTTGGAATTTTTGTTCTGTGTAAGTTTTACTGTATGCTGTTTTTACAGTACTCTGGAGCCTTGGATGAAGGAAGATTTAAAAACACAGCACGTAACTAAATATTCCAGCATGCTAATTATGACACTATGCTGGTTCTGTCGGAGTAAAATCCACCTTTGTTTCACCTTTTTGTCATACAGTCAGTGAAATATGTTTCTAAGCAACAGAAGATAAAACACAGGGACTGTATAAACATTCACACTGCAAATGGTTGACTTCATCCCTCCTACATCTCAAAAACTATTTTCAAATATCAATTGTATTTCCACTTTATTGTAAATAAAATTTATATTTCTATAAACTGTTACTGTATTCCCATTTCCTTACAGACAACATGGCATTTTGTAAGCAGGTTAGATAATTCTTCTCCTTTACCCTTGACAATATAGTTAAAATGCAAATATTTAAATTTTAATTTATAAAGGACACTCTGTTCTGTGCTCACAAAACATTTACCCCATAACATTTTGGCTCACATGAGCCACCCACACAAAAACCAGAACAAGCTGGAAGAAAAAAAATAAAGCTTTCGACTGTTATCTTATTTACCCCCCTCCCCCCAAAAAAAGAAAATGTTTCTTTGCAATCTAGATTTGGCCCTATATGGGGAAGATATGGCAAGATCTGAGAATGGTCTACAGATTTAAGAAATATGGGAAGGTATTCATCTTTTCTCACACTACATGAACAGGAGTGGAATTGTGAATAGTCTGGGAGGCTTCTGAAACTAAGGGGTGGGGAGTAAGACTTGAAGGTTGCTGGGAGTGCCAGGAAAACAACCACAACAGGATATAAACATGTTTTAATGACAATATTCAGTAAGTAATGCAAAATACTCTAATTTACTTGACAAGAGGATCTCTAACTACACATATAAAGTTACCTTAGGCTGAACATTGACCAGGTACCGTAAGTTCTCGTTTGCACACTGAATGACAGCAATTCTACTGGATTTCAAACAGAGAATTTTTCTCCATGCCTTACTTGGAGATGGTATGGATTAAATCTGAGTTCTTGGATTTGCAATGTTCTTTTCCATTATTGAAGGAGAATACCTCTTTGGTATGTCCATGGTAGAGAGCACAGAGCCAACATTGTCAAGGTACAATAACTTACTCCTATTTGTCATTTTGTGACTTGCAAGATATACTGAGTCACAAACTGGCCAATCACATTTTAACCTAATGTATTATGCAAATTGTACAAAGATTCAGGTCTATATATATGTCTATGCTCCTCCAGAATTTAAACTTCAGGCTTTTCCTCTTGCCTTTCAGAGTTAATGGATACTTGTAATTCACTTGTCGCCTTGGTGGCTCAGACATATATTGTATCTAAAGATCCTCTCTAGCCTGCAAAACAAGATGGAGTTTCTTCTACAACTCTTCTACTCAATACAGCTTACAAAAATCTGAGCATATTTGATGGTTAGTTGCTATATTCACTGTTGTAAAGCAAAATATTAAAGATAGCTATTATAAATTAATTCTAGTTCCTCCTCAAGAAATGTTATTGTAAAATGTTGCTGGAACCAGGCTACTACATTCCTAAAAGTTGGAGAGAGAACTTCCTTCCTATGTTTTTAATCCAAGTTTTGATAGGCAGAAGGAAAAGTCAAATAAGAATTACAACACTTTGGAGTAGTGGCAAATAAAACTTTATTGCCTGATTTTCTACAGTATCTGCATCTGCATCTGTGTTAGTGTTAATCATGAGAAACATGCACAAAACCAAAATGTGGTTGGGCCTTGATTTTGGGAAGGACTTCATGCATCTTTTGGTCTTTTTGTAATTTATTAGAGTTTACAAAGTTGAAAGACTAATATAAGTCTTTATAAGAAAAGTATAGAAAAAGAAGTGCAAACAGACAGAAAAAAAATAAAAAACAAGAAAATATACAAAGGATATCTGTTCTCCCCTCTAAATAAGTTTAAACAACTTTAATACCTTAAAACCTTTTCTACTATTTTGCAACTTTTGGATCCTGATGAGAAATTGGAATTATATTTTGCAAACAAGCTTACTAATGTTGCAAGCCCCTATTTTTCTGAACAACATCCCAGAGCAATAGGAAGCTGTCTTAATGTCAGACCACAAAGTTAGACAGCTAAGATAACCAAATGACAAATATCCATAGCTGAGGTTATGTTTTGTTTTATCATATCAGATACACATTTTTAAGGACTCAGATGCAAATTCTTACTACGTTAAATTCAAAGTAATATTCTAAAGTCTGATTATGAGATTTTTTAAAAAGTCTTTTCATCCTAAGTAGAAAAATGAGACAGTTGTTTCATCAAGCTTTCAAATGGTGAAGCTGAAAACAAAATTAAAATTATTAGGATGATATTGCCGCTAGGTCCTCTTGCAAATTTGGGCAGAGTATGAGATGTTGCTGCACAAGGATTCAAAACAAGAAAAATGTATGACAAGCTGAAGTTAGAGACAGAATAAATTAACTTAATGTTATAAGACTTATTTTCTAGCCTCCTGCACAAGCAGGACTTTGTTCCTTTATTTGTTGGATTTATATCTTGCCTTTCTTCCAAGGACAAAAAGGGACATAGACAGCAGTCCCTCCTCCAATTTTTTTCTTGACTGCAGAAGGAAGGGATCAATAGCAATAGCAATAGCACTTAGACTTATATACCACTTCATAGTGTTTTACAGCCCTCTAAGCAGTTTACAGAGTCAGCATATTGCCCCCAACAATCTGGGTCCTCATTTTACCGACCTTGGAAGAATGGAAGACTGAGTCAACTTTGAGCCTGGTGAGATTCAATCTGCCAATCAATCAAGCTACCTGGAAAGCTCCAATTTGGGGAAGGCTACCATAAGAATCCTTCTGAAGCCGGAAATGGTCCTTCTGTTCTGCCAAGCAGTTTAGCCTGATATCCAGAGAAGTCACCTGAATTCATCAGTCCTTCTCTGTTCCTTGCAACTTTCTCACCTCTAACATTCCAATTACTTCCCATCATTTTTAGCATGTGTAGTATTCATCACTGATAGATGAGGGGTGTGCGTGTGTATTGGGGGTACAATTCCTGTACTGATTCAAAACATTTCACCAGGCTCCAAATGACTGCTTCTCTTAGACTTCCATTTGTAATCTTCCTTTGTTTTGCTTCTAGTCTTTCCAACATTTTGCTTCCATAAAAATCCAGATCCAATCCAGGAAAGAAAGTAGCTGTAAAATGTGTAAGCCATCTATCTGGAAGCAATTTTAACTTTCCCATATATTTTTCACTTCTTTTCAGAGCCATCTAAATGAGAAAGCTTCACTACAAATGGTAGCAGCAAATAGTACATTGTGGGGAGAATAGTCCTTTTTTCATCTATTTTGAATCTAGAAGTCATCAGTTTAATTGGCCAATGTGGAATTCGTCTTATGGAATAATCAGGTAAACTATTCTGGGTACTCCAGCCAATCCATAACTCTACCCGAGTTCCTATTTTGCTGATATGGCAGACCTCCACCTCATTCTCTGAGATACCTCTTGTTTCTGGCCTTGTTGGCTAGATGTGGACTGTCAACTTGTCAGAAGTTAAATACAATGAACAATATTGTTATGGAACTTGGGCTGGATGATTTCCTGGAGCTCTTTCCATCTTTATGATTCTATTGATTTAAGGCTGGGTTTGGCTCAGGGAGAGTTAATGCTGGAGAGGATTTAATGACTCTGGCAAGTATCTCCTTGTTATGGAAATTTTACATTAATAGCCCACAATGTTTCTGAAATGGCCAGACACTTTTCTGGAAAGAGCACAGACATTTGGAAGAAAGGGGTCTGCCTTTCTTGCCACCACCTGATCTTTTCTTTTGGCTTGTTAAAATGTCCTTAAGGATGGATGGGTGTGTGTGTGTGTATGGGGAGGGAGGGAGGGAAGATAATCTAGAGTTTGGAAGAAGGCAGGCTGCAAATAAAGGGCTTGAGTTTGGGAAACATTTTAAGGTATTGGATGTCCTTTGAAATATAGTGAGGCAATAGTCAATTTTGGATGTTCAGAGAGGTTCTAATGCTATGCCTCTGCTTTTAGCTTGAATATCTGTAAATAAATATTAAATGCCAATCAGCATGCAATGAGAAATTAATGCTGGGTAAGTGCTGCATCTTAATGTGAGTTCATGTAATAGTACCTTTTGTTGTGCTGTTAAAAAGAAAAAAATCTCAGCCTGGAGCCTTTTCCTTGCCCTGTCTCTGTCTCCGTCTCTGTCTCCCTCTCCCTCTCTTCCTCCCTCCCTCTCTCTCTCATGCACAGACTGCCTATAGAAATTCTAGGAAGCCATGGATGACCCTGCCTTTTTCTTCTACTATTGGCCTGGCCTCTCTGATGTCATAAAAGCACACAGTCAAGAGTTAGAAGGATTTGAAGGCCAAGCCCCATAGCAACAGTTCTTAAATTAAATACTACAGGAATAGTTGTCATGTGTTTTCAAACAAAACATTTGCCAATCGGATGAGCAGCTGTAGATCTTTCATTGGCCTAGCTGCATAGACAAATACTTGCTATTTATATGATTACACATATATTGGAGTTGTTTTACTCTTTCCAGATACGTCTCTTTCTCTTTTACCATGATAAAAAAAAAATCATCTCCAAAATAGCACACACCTTAGTAATGAAGGAATGTGACTTAAATAAAATTATTCTTCTGGGCCTGTAACATTTTTAATTGCTCTTGGGGAAAACCAGACTTGCAAAATAAAAGCACATTTATCACTGCTGAATTCTTCCCTTCTATAAGGATAAACTTGTCACTGATGAGTAGGAGGGCTGCTGGTTAATTAGCACAACTACTGTCTCTCAGTTTTGGGTATGACAGGAAAGTGGGTGTAAACAGTATGAACAGGGAATGAAGATAATTCTCAAGAGATCTCAGTGGGTTCTTTATTTAAATTTATCTGACAGTAGCTTGATTACTGGGCAGTATTAATACCCAACCAGATTTCCTGTCTCCCACTCTGGGCTGGTCCAAGATATGTTGTTGCTTAAGGCACGGACAGCTCAACTTATCTACCCCTTAAGTTAAAAAATACAGTACACAAGGCCTCTGGCATCTGAAGCAGAAACTACCAGAGAGACCTTGTTATTTCAGTAGTAAAAATGCAACAATATAAATTAAACCAGTAACACTATGCAGTCCGTTCATGAAAATCTACATTCTTAACCTACCTACTTCCAGTGCAAACTATAGGACAAACTATACCTTATGCCCAACCATATGTAATGTTATCCAATACCTGCTGCTTCACTTCAAAGGACAGTTAGTCCTCAAATTATAGCAGTTTGTTTAGTGACTGTTCAAAGTTTAAAATGGCATTGAAAAAAGCGAGTTATGACTGTTTTTCCACACTTATGACTGTTGCAGCATCCTCATGATCACATGATCAAAATTCAGATGGTTGGCAACTGACTCATATTTCTGACGGTTGCAGTATCCCAGGGTTATCTGATCATCTTTTGCGACCTTCTGATAAGCAAAGTAATAGGGAAGTCAGATTCACTTAACAACCATATTACTAACTTAAAACGGCAATGATTCACTTAACAACTGTGGCAAGTAAGATTGTAAAATGGGTGGAAATTCACTTAACAAATGTCTCACTTAGCAACATACATTTTGGGCTCAATTGTGGTTGTAACTCAAGGACTTCCTGTGTCCTGTTAGACGGGGGTAATGTGCAACACAAAACCTGCTAAGGGAACGGTTGGAAGGACTTTTCAAATCAACCAAGTGAAAGAATAAAGAAAGTCACTCTACTGCAAATCAGTCTTTCTCAATCCAGAGTATTTTGCCTACAGCAGTAGCCGCTGGCTAGCATTGTGTATAGCTTGAAGTCATTGGCTATGTGGTGATGATAAAATTGAAGGAGAGTTAAGGGAAAAGTGAAACTAAGAGGATGAAGTATCTTCTTCTCTCATCATTTCTGCACTGCAATTTTTTTTCTCTCCTTATGATGGCTTTTTTTTGTGTAGCTATTATTGTTTAATTGTTCTAATTGAATATTGTTTTTAATCACTCTTTGTTTCCTCAGTTTGAGGCTCCTTGAAGAGGAATGTAAAATAAAATAAACTGCAGTAATAATGTTGCTGCTGTGTAAAAATTATTTAATATTGAATGCATTTAATAATAACAAAAAAGTTTTTAATTTAACAATATTTTTGCTGGCTGAAGGTGACTTTTTTTTCTTTTTAAAGAGCATGGCCAGATTTAGCAGGAAGGGAATATAAATCAAATAGGATAATTTCACACATGTAGAATAGGAGGAGGATTTTTTTTCTATTATGTTTTTTCAGGGCTAATGAAGAAAATTGGATTTTCTTCACCAACACCATTCTTCCAGATATGTCACAACTCCAGTTCCAACTTGACTGAAGAAAGTCCTGTTACTTTTCTGATTTGATGCAGATGTCAGTTTGGAGAAAAACTGTTTTGTTTCAGGAAAAAAAAAACAGGCTGGCAATATTTTCTTGCTTATACTCATGGAAAAGATATGCTTCTCCAATTTGTTATCCTAATGTTATTGCTCCCTCAATATATACTAATTAACCTCTTATGACTTGTTTTTGATGATAGTGTAGGAAGTTAGCACCCCTCCCTTCTCCTAGAAGAATGAAATGTTTTAGGAAATATTAAAAAGGCAGAATATTATACCTCCCTGGATGAGAAATGGAGAAACATATTTTTTAGGCAGAAAGCAGACTCACTCTTAATAGCCCCCACACTTTCAATAGCCCACAGCAGATGTCAGCATTTAAGAGATAAAGAGATAGCTAGGTCTATTCATAAGCAAATGCCCTCACCCGAGATCCAACAAAGATAGGATTATCCCTCTACTCATCTAGCGACAGAACTCACCACATGGAACCTGGGGAGATTGATCACCCAGCAAGGCTCAACCAAGCCTGGGACTCAAAAGACAACCTATAAAGTTACCCCTGTATGGCCCCATGGGAGTCTGACAACCAATCAGAATATAAGCTCAAATTCAAAGCCCAACAGATGGTATAAATCTCTCTCTCTCTCTCTCTCTCTCTCTCTCTCTCTCTCTCTCTTTCACCCATGTGCTTTTTCACCCAGGACCTCAAACCATGTGGTCCTGTCCACCATTAAATCATCTTTTCAAGCAGTCTCCATGTTTTCAGTGTCTTTCTCCCCACTTGGAACTGAACCCAGATGGACATTTCTTCCAACAGTAGTTTTGTAGGTGACCGACATTTGTGTATATCAGTTTATCTGTATTAAGACTCTCGCTTCTGGAAGCATTTTCAAAGCTATAGAACCTGTTCTACAACATTTTCTTCATCTTCACGTTTAGTGGGGGTGGACAGAGATCTTTAACCAGGAAATTAATGTTTGTCCTCATTTGCCTTTCCACTGACCATGATAGCAGATCATCAGTCATATTTTTAAGGCATTTTTCAGTGGCCAGATCATCTGCATAACTGTATATAATCACACAAGCTTTTAAAATTTAAAATACGTTGTTATGTATAGCTGTGCAGATGCAGATGTATTTATTGACTCAAAAAAAGATACCTGAAACAACCCACATGACTTCCACTTCTCCCACAATTTTAAGTCTTGTGGCTTTCTGCATGTGCTCTTGCTATAAACACAAATGATAAAGCATATGTGACCTTTCAAATTGTTTCTGCTGCTAATACAGCACTATATACTGGTATATGATGCTTAAATAGTATTATAAATACAGGTAATACAGTAGTATATTAATGAATGTACCTATCAAATAATTTTATATGAAAAAAGACTGACTGTTTTTTGGTGTGCTGTTTGTTCAATTGCTAGTGCAGCTATGCTCAATAATTAGGTTTTTCCCGACACATGCAATGATGTTTTAGGATACATTCCAGCATTCACTAACACCCTACAAGCATGTCCCATTCTCACACATTTTTGGAGGCTGCAGAGGCAAAGCAAGAATGGGGTATGCTCTTGTGTGGTCTCTAGAGGACATTGCACAAGAGTAGGGCATGTTTTCATGCAGTTTTCAGTCTGCAAGGGCCATAGAAGAGCATTCTCTAAAGCTGCTTCTAGAACAAAGGCCTCATCTGACCTGGACAATCTTGGATAGGCCACATGGGCGTGCCAACAAAAAGACAACACTGCCTAGAGATAAACACTGGGCCACATGATCAGTGTTTATATCTTGGGGAGCAGTGCAAGGCAGTCTTTTTGAGTGACAGTGGCGGTGCTAATGTTGAAGCCAAGGCCCAGGCCTCTACTTCAGGTCCAGCCTCAGCACCATTCCAAGTAGTGCTGTTCAGGGCAATCCAGATGTAGAATGGGACAACTCGTTATGGCCAAGTTGCTGCGGCCAACTTGCTGGTTCTTTTTTACCCTTGGCCATGGAAGCTCAGTGGATGATTTGGGGCAGTCTCTCTTTCTCTCAGAGAGGGAGTGCTATATATGCAACCTGAACTAATAAATAAAAATCAGATATATAGATCAAACAAACAAACAAACAAACAAATATCAGGAAATGTAGATTGGTGAGCTGTCTAGCTTTCTACAGATTCTTTCTTTTATTAATGGTGTCCAGTGATATTCATTGCTAAAACAGCTGGGTGGTTATCCAAGATCATATAGTAATCAACTTAATAGTTTTCTCCAACAAATAGCTGGGGAAGAATATGAAATCATGGTCTCTGCAGTAGAAGCTTTTAACCGCTGATTCTTGTGAATTTATACTTAATTCAAAATTGCTTGCATACATAAATATTAATCTTTACTGATATTAATAGGCATTTGGGAAATATCAGTCTTTAAATTACTGTAAATCATCCTGGTTAAGGAGTTGGATTTAACTGTAAATATTTCAGCCCTAAGAAGGAGGCAATGATAAGCTTCTGAAAACTTTGCCAAGAAAATTGTAAGGACTTGCAACAATAGGGAAAAAAATCTGGGTTCACTTCATGTAACTTATTGGGGGACTATTCAGATTAATCTAGCTCACAGGACTGTATTGTGGAAATAAAATAAAGAGAAGCTTATTGTGCTTTGTTCCCAGAGAAAAGATAAAATGTTAGCACAAATAAATCATCTATTACAGAGCCCTATACATTTCCTATCTAATGTTGAAATTCAATTCTTCTTCAACCCACAAAAATATGTAACACAGTGAAAGTGTAAGTTAACAGTAGTAGACAAAATGCTGACACTAAAATTTAATTTTAGATACCAGCAGTACTATATATTATTAAAGCTGTTTGTTCAGGGAAAAGTCTGTATATTTTCTGAGGTTTTTTTCCCATTTAATGTGGCACTTACATCTGACAATTTTGCAGAAATGTGAACTAAGTCATCACAGAGGAGCAGAACACTCATATAAAAAGTAGTGACACATGCTTTGACTTAGAAAAGCATTATCAGATATCTAAGCCTAATAATTACTTCTACACAATAAACATTTGAAGAGTTTCATGTTACTGTATTATAATCTATTCAAGAATCCTGTAAGATTAGCAATATTATTCTTGTATCAAAAAAGGATCACAAGAGTGTGATAAAAAGGTTTCTCTAAATTCATCTAATAACTTTTAAATCAATAGTAAGATTAGAATTCCTCGTTGTTCCTCGTGACTAGAAACAATGGAATTTAAGAAATGTTCATGATTTTAGAGTTGACAGTTATTTTATCCTATTTTTCCATAAACAATTTTATAGTCAAAACAACGAAGAGTCTTGCTAGACTAATACCTTTATTTACTGTATTTCATGGACCAAATGAAAAGTGATTCATTTAGTGCACTCATTTAGGGCACACACAATGTTACCTGTGACGATCGAAATCAGAAGACTTTATTGTTCTTCTTCGGTGGTCTGACTGTCAGGTACGCAGCTTAGGGAGATAACTGGCTATAGAAAAGAGGGGAAAAATAAATTTCTTAGAATTAGGAATAAAGGAAATAAAGGAGTAGAGTTTGATTAATTCTGTTAGTATACTTAGATGTTGATTGTGTACATCAGGGGTGTCCAAATAGCAGCATCACAGTGTTGTCATGTGATATATCACAATTTTTCCCCTTTCGCTAAATCAGGCGTGCGTGTGCCCAGCACGTGACGCATCCAGCATCTCGGCCCGTGAGTTTGACAGCCCTGGTGTACATACTTACGTATATTACATTGACACTCACACAACTATGGTCCAGACAACTATTACTATTCTGACTCAAACAAAACAGCCATCAACAGGCACACAGACATAAACAAAACAAATTGGGAAAATACATGGGAAAATCTCATTGGCAATAAAAATTAAATTATGGTTAGGATTAAGGTTTGGGCTAGGATTAAGTCTCCTTGGAGCAGTGGTGAAATCCAATTTTTTTACTATCGGTTCTGTGAGCGTGGCTTGGTGGACATGGTATGGCTTGGTGGGTGTGGTTTGGTGGGTGTGGTAGAAGGATACTGCAAAATGTCCACTCCCACCCCACTCCTGGGGGAAGGCTATTGCAAAATCTCCATTCCTAACCCACTCTGGGGCCAGCCAGAGGTGGTATTTGCCAGTTCTCCAAACTGCTCAAAATTTCCGTTACCTGTTCTCCAGAACCTGTCAGAACCTGCTGGATTTCACCCCTGCCTTGGAGTCAGTGCACAAAACTGATGTTTGGGATATACTCTAAAAGGTCCTGTAAGGAAAGTAAGGATGACAACTTTTTCTTCAGACCTGTTTGGGGAGCACAATAAAATACATGGGAAAATCCTATTACCAATGAAAATTGGATAAGTGTTAGGGCTAGGGTTATGTCTCTTTATAGTATGGGTTGAAAACTCGGGTCAAGGAAAGATTCTTCGAAGTTCGCTAATAAAGTAGAGGTGACAGCTTTTTATTTGGACTTTTTAGTGGGCCATAGTAAAATAGGTGGGAAAATCATATTGCCAATGAAAATTAAACTATAGTTCAAATTAGTGTGAGGGTAAGGTTTAGGGCAGTGATGGCTAACCTTTTTGCCATCACGTGCCAAAAGTGGGGGGAGTGCGGGGGGAGGTCATGCGCATGCATGCCCACACCCATAATTCTATGTGCCCTGCCCCCATGCATATGCGCACGACCCCCCCGTGCTCCCCCACCTTTGGCACGATGGGCCTGGTAGGCCCGTTTTTTGCTCTCCCCAGGCTCCAGAGCTTTTCTAGGAGTCTGGGGAGGGCAAAAACAGCCTTTCCCACCCCCTGGAGGCCCTCCGAGGGCCGGAAGCAGCCCAGTTGCTGACTCCTGGTGGTCCCAGAAGGCCCGAAAATCAGCTGGCGGAGCTGAGCTGTGTCATAAGTTCTCCATCACAGGTTTAGGGTTACGTAACCTTAGTGTCAGGGCTGAAAAGTGATGTCAGGGATAGATTCTTAGAGATTGTCAAAGAAAGCGACTATGAAATCCATTACTTCAGACTAGTTTGTGAATCACAGCAAAATACATTGGAAAATCCCAATTGCCAATGAAAATTAAACTAGGGTTAGAGTTAGGAGTAGGTTTCCTTGGAATTATAGCCATAAACTGATGTCAGGGGCATATTCTAGTAAGTTCTCTAAGGAAAGCCGAGGTGACAGCTTTTTGCTTGGAGTTGTTTTTGGACCACAGTAAAATACATTAGGTTTAGGGTGAGACTTTAAAAGATATGCAGATAGAAGTAGAACAACTGTTACAAAAGAAAGCAAAGAGAGTACCTACAGTAATAGGCACTTTGGGTGCAATCACAAAACCTCTGGAGCACCATTTGATCACCAGGAGCATTGACAAAATCATCATCAGTCCATTTCAGAAGGCAGCTTTAGTTGGAACAGCTTACATCATGCAATAATATATTTAATACCATCAAATAATATCTTCCAGGTCCTTTGGAAAGACTCGATAGGTGGATACAAACCAGTGGTGAAATGCACATACCTTCACCACCAGTTCAGGAATCTGAGCGTGCGTGCCCCTTCTGCGCATGCACAGAGGGTCAAAAACAGGACATAATGACATCCTGGCAGGTGGGAGGAGCCTCCTGCTGCCGGTGCTACCTGTTTGTGTGAGCTGGATAGAACCAGCTGAATTTCACCACTGATAAAAACTCAAAATGCAGTATAAAGTCCTGGCTGAATGTGCTACCAACCATAATTATAGAGGAGGAGGAGGAGGAAGTCATCTTCCTTGGATATGATCAACATATAACCAATGATAACAGACAAATTCGTTGGAAAAAGAAGATTCTTCTGCAAGGCAAGGTCATGATATGATTCCTAAAAGAAACCTTTGTTTATTCTTATACTTTTATTTGAATTATGATTCTCTTCATAATTAATTTGAATGAGGTTTAGCAGCATCTTAGGAACTTCTCAAAATACTTTGCAAGGCCAGACCTGGCTAGCATTTGGACAGAATAGGCCTCAGGAAACCCTGAAACTGAAAAGAAATCATAAACAAGTAACAATGAGAAACACTTTCTATATTGATGGCAAAGAAACTACATGTTTGCACCCCTATACTCACTGGGGGCCAAACTTTACACTGAATCTCAAGGGCATACTAAACATGACACTTAACATGTTTAAATATTAACAACAGATGTTTTAAAATGCAAATAGCATCCGCAGCAAGAGGCTCCATACTGATAGAGCAGGTCTACAAAAAGAACTGAATTATTTTCTCCCCTGCTGGGCTCCTGAAAGGAATAGTAGGAAATCCCCATGGCACAAAAAGATTAGATAGGCATGTCCAGGAAAGGAATCTTCTCTGGGCCATGCGCTAGAGAAATGGGAAGGCTTTTTGGTGCTTTCTTCCCAAGATGATCAAATTGAGAACAAAGTGTCCTTCTGAATGATTAAAGCTAGTTGGATAGGTGAATCATAGTTTCATTTGTTTTGAAAGCCTTCTGTATCTGAAAGTATTATCTGAAGTGGAGCCTGGATCCAAAGAGAAAACAAAAGCTTGGATTAATGTAGCTAATATGGTCCCCCAGACATTCACAAAAAATCTTAAACTAGCATAAGTATCCCTTACCAGTTGTTTTTACTTCTGTTGCAAATGGGCAGAGTTACATCCACAATCAAACAGCAAATTTCATATCACTATTACTTATGCCACAATTGAGTTTTCTAGTTGTGTTTTTTTGGTTTTAATGGTTGAATAGACCTAAACGATTGTTTCAATATAAGACCCTCAGATTAACACTACATTAAAAATGAAGCAGGTTCTTGCCAAATGTTTGCAATGCCTTGCATCAAGTTTGACTTCCTCCTTCCATAAATAATCTTACATGACATTAATCAGATATATCAAGTAAATGAAGTGATAATTCCTCTCTCAGCACAGATTTAACTGGATTTTAAAGTTCCTGCAATGCAGAAAATGTTGCATTTTTAAGCCAGGCCAATTTGTAAAGAAAGGAAAAGCACACTTGAATTTTGAGTTTTGAATTAAAAATATTACAAATGAACTGGTATATTTCATTAGTTAACATAGTCCTCTGAACTGCCTTTTTTGAATTAAAACAAATGATTGTGCTAAGAGGATAAACTCTTTCTTTTCTGGCTCATCATACTGTATGTATTCCACAAGACAAATTCTATATAATAGATTTGTTGTGGAGAACAAGAAATGAAGTTATTTGTGATTTCATTGGCATACCAAGATTTTTTCCTCTTTTATATATAGCTACTTTGGCAAGTATGTGTGTCTGGTGGACGGAAATAATCAGCAGCTATATTACTATAAGGAAGGTTATTATGAATTTAGGACTGTTTGCCAGCCCCAAATGAAGATTAAACAGACACCCCAAATCTGTGAATGGGAAAAACATCTATAGGGGATTAATACAGCAAGATGGAAGATAGAGTATTGTGATATGAGCCCCACCTATGTGCACTTTCAAATATCAGTGCCATCTTGTCTGTATCAGTGGGGTCTATGCTCCCTTATTCACAGAGTTTCATAACCTTTGGATGCTTTTGAAGTGATCTCTGTGTCGGCAGCAGATAACTGGTAGTCAGTTACTTTTCTCTAGATCTATTTGACCTCCGAATGAGATGGGCAAATAGATAGATAGATAGATAGATAGATAGATAGATAGATAGATAGATAGATAACCAATAGATAGATTAAGGCTGGTTGAAATGTGTTTGAATATTAGTGATAAGGCTTGCCAGCATTCATCCATGTGACTTCGTAACTTTTGTTATCTATTTTATGTGGAACAACCACAGAACAGCTGTGCTTCATTTCCAAGAATATGCAATTTTGCTTCAACTTTTCTATTTACTACAATATCTAATTGTATCTGAATCAGCACTGTTTTATTCTGTTTTTCATTTATGCAAACTTAAGTTTATGAAGAAACTACTGATTTCAGAGCTCACCATGAATATTACCCAAATACATAAATCATTGGAGAAAAGTGCATGATATATAACACCATTATTTTTTTTTAAATAACAAATTCAAGGACTTGGAATTAACAGCTGGTAAAGCATCATTTCAAAAGCCAAACTTGGCGGTCAGGTATTATAAGACACTACCTCAGGTTATACTGTTAATATTCTTCCCACTGATGTGGATCTATAGTGCTTTTTAATTGGGCAAACATTACCAGACAACTTTTTATAAATAAAGCATTAACAAAAATGTTCAACATCTGCATTTTTATTGGAATGTTTGTCTATATCAGAATCGGTGGTAGAGACAAAAAAGGGACAATAAGTCAGAATTTTCATCATATTTCATGTACCAGTCCATATTTACACAATACAGTAATCCTGAAAATATAGTGGTGAAAAGCAAGTTAATAGCCAATGATAAAAATTCTACAATTAGTGGTCATCTTTTTAATGGTTAGTTTTATCCCATAATCATTTATTTCCCCATCATCCAGTCAGAGCTGAAGAAGCTTCTTGGATGAGAAGCAAAACATCTTCAAAGAAATACCAGAAAGTCCAGTTGCCTCTTGAAAAAAGCACCTTTGGGACAAAAGTACCTTTGGGACAATCATGACCTGGATGACTGAGAATCTCCATAGACATTTACTTGGTGAAATATGGTTTATATCACTAACTGATATAAACCATATTTATAATTATGAGTCCAATTATTAGTTTGAATTTGGCTCAAAATAATATTGCCTATATTCTCATATAGCAAAGAAACTGATAGTAATCAGGTATCTTGGAATTGTTCCTTACAGGTCACAAATCATGTGTTATATACTATCATCATTCATGACTTTTTAAGATTCTGAAGATTGGCTAGGTCACATGCTCATTTGAGCCACTTCAATGTTGCCAGATCTAAGATGCAAAAACCTGGATAACATCTAAATGGGAGCAAAGAGACACAAAACTTCCCACAGCATCTTTTAGCGATGTAACTCTCCCCCCATAGTTTTTCTCTCTTGAAATCAATAACCTAGCAAATTAGGTACAGAGAGGAGAAAAGCAAGGCTGATATAATTGTTAAGTGTTTTTAAATAATGCTGCTTTAAATGAAATGTTTTCAGCAAGCCGATAATTCCACATGCTTTGGATGTGTCCCCATTTTTGTGGAGCCTAGAGCCTTGCTGCATCCCTTTTACCATCTTTTACATTTGCATCGTCAATCTCTTTTTGAGGTAAGCCTGCAAGTGCAATATTATTCTTTTCAGCCAACAGTTGTTATTTAATGCAGTGTTTTATGCCATGGTCTTTTTTTCTCTTCAGCTGACTATTCTAATTTATCTGTTCATTTGTACTCACTGGTAAGAAGAAGCAACTCTTAAATCAGGGGTGCGCAACTTCTGTCTTCACAAGAACTATAGCAGGTATTATGTGACATGTTAAAAGCTTTGGACACTTCTTTTGTCCATTAATCTCCTCAAATCACCAAAATGCACTCTAGAGGGTTTCTGAGGCTACCACAAGAAAGACTAAGGTCTGCAGGTGGCCTAGTTTCTGTATTTGTTGCACTCTGCACTTATAAAATACTTTTCTGTAAATAAGACAGAAGTCAGTGCAGCTTATTTTTGCAAATAAATCAGTCCAGTCCCTTTCTTTAGTCTTTATGTTAATCAGCTTCACTCTTATTGTTGCATTGCCAATGACAATGCTAATTGCTATCTGTAGGATCAATCTCTAGGAAAAATAAAAGGTTTAGAACACTGATGTTATCCCAAAGATGTTACCCCCAGACTAAAGCTGCAAATGGAGCAGAGTTTGTGTCTTGATATTTGGGCCCCAACTCTCTTGGGTAGTAAATGCCCAACTCTCTTGGGAGCAGAAAAGACAAAGCAGCATGCAGTATAGCTATCTTTGTGTGAATTTTCTCAGTGTACCTAGAATCCATTGCAGTCATGTGAGCTTTGTTCATTGGCCCTTTTCTCTTTTCAGTTGTCAATATTAACACCAGAAGTGACTTTTGACTTCATGGGAACCAGGAGGAGAACTGGTGAGTCATTGCTCTTTTGAGCCATGTAAGCCCTCTCTCTCATAGCAGGACTTGAAAAGAAAACACACACACAAAAATGGATCTATAAGGCCTCATCCCAGCCAGATACTGAACATCTTAACAGAGGAAGTTGACTATGCTTATTCTCACAGATATTAGCCAGCACTTGCCCCAAGCTTCATAATTCAAGCTCTGAGAAAAATATTCAATATGTATTTTCTAAATCATAAGAAATGAAATTAAGTAATTAAATTAATTCAACATAGTAAAAATGTGAATAAATACTTATTAAAGAATTATCATAGCATAAGAATAATATATTAGTACATTCAAAGTAGGTGTTTTGAATGGCAACATATGAGGGCATAGACAAGATGTTGTAGCTCTTAAAGAACCCATGATTTTTGCAAAACTCAAACAGCTGCTTTGGGACCTCTTTTGGTGTACACAGAGCTGAAAGTAGCTTCTGAAGAAGCCACGCCCAGCCCTAATTAATATTTTGTCAATAACATTATTAGATTACTCCTATTCTAATTTCACTTTCATTGGATAAGAGATAGCCCTGGAGTTTTAAACTTTATCTTTGTAGTCCTTGGTTTGTTTACAAAGAACAGTGCTGTTCTAAGAGTACAGTTACCATATTCTTACCTTCCATCAGACCTATTGCAGACGCTCAGCAACCAGTTGATAATGACAAAGACTAAAAAGGGGTTCCCTTTTGATTATTCTTGTTTAGCAGGGATGAAATTCAGCTGGTTCTATCTGGCTTAGGCAAAC
Source organism: Masticophis lateralis (assembly GCA_030761175.1). Lineage (NCBI taxonomy): Eukaryota > Metazoa > Chordata > Lepidosauria > Squamata > Colubridae > Masticophis > Masticophis lateralis. The sequence goes on from JAUDYJ010000001.1 coordinate 41,345,761, forward strand.
TGGTAGCGGCGGCTGCGGGAGGCTCTGCCTACTCGCACAGACGTAATGATGTCGCTTTTTGGATGCAAAGAAGGCTTTGTGCATGCACATTTGTGAATTGGTAGGGAAGATAAGTGAATTTCACCCCTGTTGTTTAGGCATTTATAAGATTAAATTGTTCTCCATTCACACACCCCAAGTATTATGCTATGGATACTAGTTGATCATTGTGTGTGAATGGAATCTACAAATTGTAGAAGAAAGATGCAGAGAAAACATTGATCAAAATTATATTTTTGTTCTGGTACCCGTTTCCACTTCTATATAAGAATTGCAATCTTGTTGACAATTACTTCGGAATAAGCCTCAGTAAAAACAATTGAATTTACTTTTGAGGAAATGTGCATATTATTGCAAGACACTTTGGAGAAAATAGTATAGTAAGATACTTATTTTGTTTCAAGCTAAAGTATTAAATGTTCATATAGAATAGAAAGTTCCCTAGAAGAGAGAAATAAGAGTGGTAATGTTAGACAATAGGAAGCTTAAAACCAAGCAATTCCTCATATATTTCATTGTAAGTGCTATATTGCAAGAAACAAATGTTGACTAATAAGTTGTAACTTATTCCAAGAAACTGAATTACTTCCATCCCTTTTTACATTCTGAAAGTCCCTCAAACCTGATTGTTATCAGGCACAGGCCTCTAAGAAATCACAAACATACTTAGGCAAGCCCATTGTTAAGATACTCATTTTTATCCACTCTTTGCCTACGCTTGTATATTTTTATAATATTTGTCTTTTAATGTGGATTGATATTTTTTATGTTTGTTGTTTTATTCAATTGTTGTTTGCTGCCCAGGATTGCTTTTTGTGAGATGGGCAGGTACATAAATTTGACATAGTGATAGACGATAGATAAGATAGATAGATAGATAGATAGATAGATAGATAGATAGATAGATAGATAGATAGATAGATAGATAGAAAGAAAGAAAACATAAACTCCCGATTATTGAGTGTTTGCAGATTCCAGAAGAAGAAGTCTTGAAAGGGATTACAACTTTTTCATTGTGTTCATTTTTTCTGTAGGATTGAATTATTTGGGTGCAGCAGGGGTTTTTTTGTTCTCTTTTATACTCATTCCTAATTTCAGATATGCATGATTTTTCCCACTCACCCACAACTTAATGACATAACATGAATAAGACCTATTCTTTAGTAAATATTGTTCAAGATGAAAAACAGTTAGATTAGAAGGATACTCAAAAACTAAAAATTGGATTATATAGCAGACCATTGTTGTAGTTAACTACTAAAATAATGAAGAAATAATTGAATTATAGAGAAAAGTAAAGTCTTACACTTAGGTAAGAAAACGAAAAAGCACACAGATAAACTGTGGAAAACCAGGCTTAATAGCAGTGACTGTGAGAGGGATCTTGGAGTCTTAGTGGACAATCAGCTAATATGAGCCACAGTGTGCAGGGGCAACCAAAAAAGCCAATGCAATCCTAAATAAGGAGCCTGAGTAGCGTAGGGGAGTAATGCCTCCTACAAAAGCAGCATTTAAGATCCAGCTGCTGCAATTACTTGTGAGTTCAATCCCAGGCAGGCTCAAGGTCGACTCAGCCTTCCATCCTTTATAAAGTGGGTAAATTGAGGACCCAGTTTGTTGGGGGTATTAAGCTGACTTTGTATAAATATAAATATATAAAAGTATGAAGGCTATTGCTTAGCGCATTGTAAGCCGCCCTGAGTCTCCGGAGAAGGGCGGCATATAAATCAAATTTAAAAAAAATTGCATTAACAGAGGGATACAATTAAGATCAAGTGAGGTACTAATACTACTCTGTAAAGACCTAGTGAGACCACACCTAGAGTACTGCATCCAGTTTTGGTCACCAACTATAAAAAGGATGTTGAGATTCTAGAAAAAGTGCAGAGGAGAACAACCAGGATGGTTAGGGGACTGGAGACTAAAACATATGAAGTACAGTTACAGGAACTGGGCATCGCTTGTCTAGTGAAGAGTCTAGCCAATACTTGAGGGGCTTCCATAGGGGGGGTGGGTGTCAAGCTGTTTTCCAAAGCACCTGAAGGCCAGACAAGGAATAATGGATGGAAACTGACCAAGGAGAGATTCAACCTAGAAATGAGGAGGAACTTTCTGACAGTGAGAACAATCAACCAATGGAACAGCTTGCCTTCAGAAGCTGTGGGAGCTTCATCACTTGAGACTTTCAAGAAAAGAATGGACTGGCATTTGTCAGAAATGGTGTAGGGTCTCCTGCTTGATGTGGGGTTGGACTAGATTTCCCGTAAGGTCCCTTCCAACTCTGTTAATCTGTTATCTGAATCTGTGAAAAATAAAACTTTGAATACCTTTGTAAGAAGCCTCCCAGAAAGGCTAATTTATGTATTTATTTATTCCATTTCTGTGGCCACACAACTCAGTCAGTGACTGTGGGTGGCTTGCAAGTCAAAAATATATTACAATTAAAATGCTAAAAACATTTTGAAATACCCAAAATAAATATACATAACAGCTGAAAAACTCAGCCAGTTAGCAATACAGCCAGGAAATGGGGCCCTTAACACATTCAGCATCTCAGACTTGGGAACATAGTCAAGCTTTTAGGTCCTTAAGAAATGCTAACAGGATTAGGGCCATTCTAATCTCAAAGGAAGGATGTCCTTTGAATAGGGCCCACTATGGAAAAAGCCCATCTTGTATTCCCTGCCAGCCGACGCGCAGCATACCCATTCTGCTAGATGGGGTTGTATGGTTAGAGACTCTTGGAAAAAGGCAATCCCTCAGGTACCCCAGTTCCAAGCCACATAGGGATTTAAGGATAAGATAATTGTTCTTGAACAGATTAATTCAATAATTAAGATTCTATCCCTATTCTGGAGATAAAAATTGAATTCCCTTCTTTTAGCATAGGGTCAACTTATCAGATGCTTTACAATACCAAACTAGGGGTTTTTCAAACTGGACTACTCACTCCAAGCTGAAAGAGAGAAATTGACTGATTTTACCTGTTACATCACCTTAAAAAAACTTCCCAGAGCAATTGGGAACAAAAGTTCCTTAAAATGAGAAAATGGATTGTTTACAAGCTATACTGAGCTTCACCATTGCAGGAAAAAAGATGTTTAACAACCTGAATTATATTACCTTCAAGCTGGAAATGAGGTTCAGCTGACACTGAACTACTTTTGAACCTATTTCCACCAATATTCAAGGCTAATGCTATACAACTATCGTATTCATTCTTGGGTTCTCAATATAGGCATTCTTGGCAATTAGAGAGGGACAGTAGTGGAAAAGTGATGAAATAGATCTAACAGAATCTTTTGCTTTAATAGCATTAGGATCTATCTATATGGAATCATTATAGATTTCTATTAATGTTGCCTGAAATATCCATGTTTTTTTAATCTTACATTTTCCTCTGAGACACAAGTTTGAAAAGTTTGATTTTTAACAGATTAACAGAGTTGGAAAGGACCTTGTAGGTCATCTAGTCCAACTCCCCATCAAAGCAGGAGACCCCACACCATTTCTGACAAATGACAGTCTGATCTCTTCTTGAAAATTTCAAGTGATTAAACTCTCACAACTTCCGAAGGCAACTTCTGTTCCATTGGTTGATTGTTCTCACTGTCAGAAAGTTCCTCCTCATTTCTAGGTTGAATCTCTCCTTGGTCAGTTTCCATCCATTATTCCTTGTCTGGCCTTCAGGTGCTTTGGAAAACAGCTTAACCCCCTCCTCTCTCTGGCAGCCCCTCAAGTATTGGAAGATGGCTATCATGTCTCCCCTGGTCCTTCTCTTCACTAGATTAGCCATGTCCAGTTCATGTAACCGTTCTTCATATGTTTTAGTCTCCAGTCCCCTGATCATCCTGGTTGCTCTCCTCTGCACTTTATCTAGAGTCTCAACATCCTTTTTATAGTGTGGTGACCAAAACTGGATGCAGTACTCTAGGTGTAGTCTTACTAAGGCTTTATAGAGTGGTACTAAGGCTCACTTGATCTTAATTGTATCCCTCTGTTAATGTGATTTAGGATTGCGTTGGCTTTTTTGGCTGCCCCTGCACACTGCTAGCTCATATTTAACTGGTCCAGTTTAACTGGTCCACTAAGACTCCAATATCCCTCTCACAGTTACTGCTATTAAGCCTGATTTCACCCGTGTGTACTTTTGGTTTTCCTTGCCTAAGGTTTTCCTTCCTTACTTTTCTCTACATTGAATTTCATTTTGTTAGATAGGGCCCAGTGTTCAAGTCTGTCAAGATTCATTTGGATCTTGAAGCTATCTTCTAGGGTGTTAGCTATTCTTGCCATCTTAGTATCATTCACACATTTGGTAAGTTCTCCTTCTATTCCCTTTCTGAAGATATTGAAGAGTACTGGGACTAAAACAGAACCTTGTGGTATCGCACTCTTACTTCCCTCCATGTACCTGACAAGCACACATACAGGTAGTCCTTGATTTACAACCGTTCGTTTGTATGGCCATTACAACAGCACTGAAAAAATAACTTCTGACTGGTTTTCAGATCTATCACCATTGCAACATCCCCTTGGTCATGTGATGAAAATTTGGGTAATTGAAAATTGGCTTCTATTTATGACAGTTGCAGTGTCCTAGGATCATGTGATTATCATGTGTGACCTTCCCAACCGGCTTCTGACAAGCAAAGTCAAAGGGGGAAGCCAGATTCACTTAATAACTGCATGAGTGACTTAACAACTGTGGCAAAAATGATCATAAAGTGAGGCACAATTCACTTAACTGCCTTGCTTAGCAACAGAAAATTTGGGCTCAATTATGGTCATAAGTTGAGGACTACCTGTAACTACTTGATAACAGCAAAACAAAAATATGTGCGCACACCAAATTACTATTTGGTATTTTTTATATTACAACACAAAACCAGTTTTTAACTTATTTATTTATTTATTGGTTTGATTTATATGCCGCCCTTGTCCGAAGACTCAGGGCGGCTTACAATGCGTTAAGCAATAGCCTTCATACTTTTGTATATACCTGCTTAGTAGGGCTTTTGCCCCCCCAAAGCGGTGTTATTTTTTATACAAAGTCAGCTTATTGCCCCCACAATCTGGATCCTCATTTTACCTACCTCGGAAGGATGGAACCTTGAGCCTGGTGACATTTGAACTTGCAGTAATTGCAGGCAGCTGGCAGCTAAGTGTTACTTTTTAACAGCACTTTAGTCTCCACCAAGGCTCTTGGACAAGGCTCTTTAACTTCTTTTAAAATGTAGGTATCTATACATAAGTTCATTTTTAGCATTTTCGGTTTGTGCTCTTCAGTTTACTCAGACATCCTGCATGAATTTAAATTCATAATTTTAAGAGAATTGGAGAAATAAGAAGGACCCAAAGGCAGGCAGTATTTGCACTTATTAGCTCACAGTTGTCATCCTTACTTAAGAAGACCCCTCCTCAAGAAGAGATTGTCTGAAATGGGGCAGGGGCTGTTGGAGCAGGGGGTTGAGCTAGAAGACCTCCAAGGTCCCTTCCAACTGTGTTATTCTATTATCCTCAAATCGCCTCTTTAAGACAATGGCAAAAAGAGTTCTATGCTTACACTGCGTGTGTGTGTGTGTGTATTTATCTGCACGTGCGTTTTTACACGCCAGTCCTTCCGTTAGGGCATATAGAAAGCACCACCTCGGGCAAGAGCTTTTCTTGTCCCGACCAGGCAACAATTTACTAATTACTTAGCTCGTTACGCTTGTATTGTCCTGCGAGGGAAGAGGAGGCGCTCGTGAGATTCCTGCCTCAGGTGAGAGGAGCACCTTGACCGGGGGTGGGGGAAAAAGCGGGTGACTGCCGCTTATTAGGCAGTGGCAAGTCCCGGGCCAGGCTTTTCGGCTCTCCGAACCAAAAGCCGGACCATGCGAGGGAGAAACTCTGCGCCCCCTGAAAAGGAGCACTTTGTTTTTCGCGAAGAACCGGTGGGGGGGGGGGGGGGGGGGGACCAGGCGAGGTAAGGCAAAAAGCCGGAGCGCCTCGGCGGAAACTTTCGCACTAACGTCTCCCGAACTCTTGTTATTCCCCCTCCACAGACTCGGCTCATCCGCTCTCGCCTCTCTCTCTCTCTCTCTCCGGACGATGCTGCTCGCTGAATGATTGGCTACCGAGGCCGGGAGCCAGGCAGGCGGGCAAGTCTCGACCGCAGCTTTTTGTTGCTGTTGTTGTTTTGAGCGCGCGGCAAGGGCTGGGAACAGAGCCAAGCAATCTCTGCAGTTGGGAGTCCCGGCGGCTTGGAAGCCAGGATCCTTCTCCACCCCACCCCCCTTCTCATCTCCTCCTCCTCTCAGTCCCAAATCCCAAGCAAGGATTGGCCACATTGGGATTGGCGGCGAGCGGGGAGGAGAGGTGGTCTGTCTCTTTCTTCCTCCCTCCCTCTCGCCGGCTACTGAGGCTCGCGGTGGAGACTTCCCTGCTAGGCGCAGTCGGCCTGAAGCGGAGGAGGGTCAGGGGTCTTTCAAAAGCGTGACATTGCAACGGATGGGGGAGACTTTCAGGAGTTTTGCGGATGAACTGTAGCTCTCCAGATGTTGCTAACGTACCGTAATTTGCAGTGCCGCCCGCGGGATCGATGCTGAGTGAGAGGCGCTGGCATTTCTCCTTGGTCAGAATGTGGTGAATGATCCCAGATCTCTCTAAGGGAGGAAGTTAAAAACGATTTGGTAGGTGGATCGATTCTGTTGGTAAAGGTGTGTGGGGGTGGGGGGGGAGGTGGAGAAATTTAAGTTCGTTTAAACTTTAACGGCACGTGTGCTGTCCCTGTACTGGACTTCCCTAGGATCTTCAAAGCGGGGAAAAAAATAAAGTTGGGTAGAGAGAAAAGACCGTTCTTCGAAAGATTGCGTGTGAGAGACAGAAGGAGAGAGAGGGTTGTTTACCTTATCTTCTCTGTGCTGCTTTGTGTAGCACTGTGGAAATGTTGGGGTGGAAAGGAGAAGCCTTTTTATTCCAGTTACATGAACTTGTAGTTTTATTGGTAACAATGCAGAAATAATTTGCCATTTCCTTGTAGGATTTTTTAAATTCTTAGCCCAGTCTACATCCTTATGTTTTCTTGATAGTCTCCTATCCAAATATTAATCAAGTTTGACCTTGCTTAGCTTTTTTGACTTGAACCAAGGAAGTTAGTCTAGGTGCTGCCATCTGCTGTGACACAAGATGTAATAATGGACACCAATTTAAATTATTTCAAGAAGGGATTAAGCACATTCATGAAAAAGAAGGATTCTACCTCTATTCTACCTGGAAAGCAGTAGTTGAGGAAAACTATCACTTGCATGGCCTATTTGTGAACCAATTAGATATATTGAATTGACTCTGTGTGAGATAGAATATTTGAAGCCAACCCTCAAGTTGAATTACAATTCAACCTTGTAGTTGAATGGGGGTGGGTGTTATTTAACCTGAGTTTCTTATATTGAGAAATAGCACTTCTGGAACCCTATCTGGGTTATCTATCATGCAAAGCAATATAAGGGTTTGGTGTAATGTGTAAATCAAGTAAATTTTAAGTATGTTGAGGTAAAGCATGTGTTGGTGGGATGGGCACAGCTTGATTTTGTGATTCTGTTTTGTGAAAACAGAATATAAAGTGTGGGGTTCGTGCTGGAGGAATTTGGTGGAATACTTTTGTGAAATGAAGTTTGTACTCTTAGTTGTGAGAATGAAATGCAAGACTGATGAAGAGGGTTTCTGATGTGGTAAAATTGGATTGGAAGAAGGAAAGATGGCATGATATGACACAAGTCTTTGAGGAGCTTAAATTTGACAAGATGGGAGAAAAGGACACTTTCTGAAGTACTGTATGGCTGAATCTGGACAAGACAGTATTAGCTACAGTAGGAGAATGAACCAATGGATTATATAGCTCAGTAAACCACTGTTCAGTTGACTATACGTTAACTTGTTATGTGAACCCAGTTACTATGAAGTATAGTCAATGTGCTAATTGCTGAGATTTTGTTTGGAGATATGAGATGGCTGTTGATACTAGTTGCTGGTGGATAATCAATGCCACTAATGCCAAACAGTCATTTTACTTTTACAGTTGATATAAGTTATGATTTAAACAATGTTAAAATCATATTAAAGCAGGGAATAATTAAAAATAAAGTTAAACATTTTAGAATGTAAATCAACATTAAAATATTTATAAATTTCCACATATAGAAAACCTAGAAACAAGTAATATAGGACAAGGAGTTGCTATGAGGAAAGCTGGATTTCTTACCTTCCCCTTTTTTTGATGAAGTGTTTGCTGATGGAGTGATGTAATCTTGGTAAGAATGTCATGTATTAAGATGAATTGAGCTGGGGAGGTTCAGAGAATATGTTAAGACAGAGAACAGCAAAAGTGACAGATGTACCGTATTGGGAGGGAAAAGAATTGGATTGGGCTAGATCATTCCAATCTAACTTAAAACTATCTCAACTAATTTGCTGGATGATTTCTGCTGGGAAGAGGAAGGAAGAGTGTGGCCTTTTGATTGTTGGTTCTCAGTTATTTTTGAAAATATTAACTCTAGTATCTTCCAGGAGTGACTCTTAAGTGAGAATTTGTAGCACTGTAATAAAGGGATTACAGTCTTTTCTGTCAGGCAGCTTCTAAAATAGCAGCAGAACACTGCTCAGCTTGTGGCATTTAAGCTGCAGAATATTGTCTGTTGAAAAATTCATTCAAAGATTTAGGCCACAATGCCATCAATATTCTGATGACCGTTTTTACATTCTCTGTGAATTGGATAAGGCAGAGCAGGGATCCAGAAAGCATGCTGACATACTAATGATGAGACATTCCCAGGCTCACAGGTGAGAACACACCCTGCTCTGGATGATCTGCAGTGTCCCAGAAAGAGCAAAAAACAATGTATTGCTATCCAGCAGCCTGGTTTAAGGTGACCTGGACCCTGTTGGGTAGGCTTCTTAGAATATCTGTAGGCTGCTCTGAAGATTATTCAGGCTTTCTAGTAAATAACACGAAATTCACTTCAACTGGACACTGACTGGGCTGGGCAGGCTGGGCAGGCTGAGGTGCATAGGGCACAATCTGGAAGTATGATCTCTGGTAAGTTTGAACAGCTGACTATTGAGGAAGTGGATAGGGTTTTCTGTGCTGTTAGCTTGGCTGCTTGCTTACTAAATCCAGACCTCTCTGGGTCATAAAGATGGCCAGGAAGATGACCTGCCATTGGATTCATTCTATGGTATTGCCCTTTTGTTGAGGGGAGTAATACCTCATGCCTTGAAAGCAGCAGTGGTATGACCCCTCCTCAAGAGGTCATCTGACAACTTTCCAACAAATTTTGAACATTTGACAGTCTACAACTTTTCACCTGGGGAGGGCACTTATTGAGAAGATAGTCTGTCTGCAGCTGAAGAGAATCTTGGAGGAAATGGATAATCTGAACCTATTTCAATTTGGTTTCAGATCAGGAATTATCACTGAGACAACCTTGGTTGCACTTGTTTATAATCTGGCAGAGATAGGATGGAGGTGGTACATCTCTCCTTGTGCTCTTTGCTCTTTCAATACTATTGACCACAATTTCCTTTTGAATCAGTTCTGCGTGGTTGTCTTCCTTTCTCTGGAGCCAATTCCAGTTGGTCTTGGTTTGAGGGATGAGATCACTTCCTAAGCCCCTTGTGGGTAAAATGCCACAGGATTTTACTCTCTGTCTCTCCTCCTTTTGCATGAAACCATTGAGTGAGCTCAGCTGTTGATTTGGAATCATCAGTATACTGATAATACCTCACTATATTTTTCAACCATGGGCTGGCCAAATGAGGCTGTCACAGTTCTGTTCCGGGGCCTGGAGGCTATGCGTTTTGGATGAGGAGGTACTGTCTCCAACTGAATCCTACCAAGACCAGGGGTCTGTAAGTGGTTGGATCACCTAAATCTGGGGTTTATTCCATTTGCGCAATAGGTTGCATTTTCCCATTTAAAAACAATGCAAAATCTGGGGGTTGGCCTGGACTCATATCTTCTGCTCAATGAGCAGGTGGCTATGAAGGCCTTTATTATACAACTTAATGTGATGTATCAGTTGTACCATTTCTTAGATTGGAGACTTTTCAGTCAGTCGCTCTTGCTCTGATCGCCTCATGGCTTGATTACTGCAATGCATTCTGCATATGGCTGCTCTTGAAAAACATTCAGAGGCTCCAACTGGTCCAGATCACAGAAGCACATTGATATGCCTATAACACCCCTGTTTTGGGACCATATTTGTTGTCAGTTTGTTTCTGAGCGTGATTCAAGGTGCTGGTCATAATCTTTAAAGTCCTACATGGCACAGGGCCTGGTTATTTGAGGGACCACTGTCTCCCATCATACTGCTGGCCAATTCAGTTGAGTAGGATTGGCATGCTTCAATTTCCTTTGCTTAAGCAGTGTCATCTAATAAGGACTTCTTCTTTGTAGCAATGCCTACCCTGTGAAATGAGGCTACCCTGACATCCAGATAGCCGTCATTCTTCTGGTGTTTAGAAGGATTGTGAAGAACCTTTTTTTACCCATGCCTTTGGCAAGGGAGAGTGAGACTTTGCTTTGTTTCTGTTCAGTCTGTTTTTGCTATCCTTTATCTTTCCCTCATTTTCTTTTTAATTGGCTTTATTGTAATTTTCTTGTCTTGGTTGCTGTAAGCCTCCCAGAGTCATTGGGAATCGGGCAGCATAGAAATTTGATAAATACATACTGGTACATACTCAGTCCCACTTTGTTATGGGACACCCAATGTTTTGGAGGCTTCAGCTAGTACAGAATGCCTGGTTGTAGTTTGGTACTGCATGGTCAAAATCACATTCTCAGTGATCTGCCTCTGATGTCTATTTTGGAACCTACCTCAAAATACTGATGCTAATATGTAATGCCTTAAAAATCAGACCTAGATTGGAATTTTTTTCGATATATTCTGCAATGAAGATTGTGGTATTGAGAAGCGTGGAGGGGACAAAAGTTCTGGTGCTGTGTTTAGCTGATGCCAGGAAGATGAGAGGCCTATTTGGTGATGGTGCCATCATTGCTGCTCAACCTCTCTGTTGAACTCCTCCTGCTTCAATTCTCAAGCATGACTTGTAGTTCATTTCAAAGTCTGCACCTCATGATGATTATATTTTTGGCCTCTGATGCCTTTGCCCCTGACTATTTTGCATTGTGCTTTTATTGTGACAAGCTCTTCCCAACGTTTAGGTGATAGTCATCTAAATACAAATCATGTTCATTGGTCATGTCTACTCTTCCACAAGACTAGAATTCCCTCCCTGGACAGAATGAATCATCTTGGGGTGTGAGGCTTCTAAACCAGGGAGGAGGCGGAGTCTAACGGTTTATTTTATTTTTTTATGAAGCTTGTTGAGGGGGGAGTAACAAATATCGCGGGGTGCGGTTGCATCTCTGCTTTTGTCAAGCGAAAACGGTTTTCTCTACGGAAACGGGTTTGCTAGTTGTCAGCCTCTCGGATTCTTCTTCGTTGTTGCTGGCACGTTTTAAGAAGAGAAGTGGAAGGTGGGCGTGCATAGACAACGCGAAGCAGAGCCCAGCGTGGCTGCTGCAAGTCAGCAGCCTTTCTCGATCACGGCTGCCGTCGTCACCGCGGCGGCTTCAGGAAGCTCCTGAGGACATAAGGAGGGAAGGAGCAGGGCGGGCCGCGGCGCAGCGCAGGGGTTGTGGCAGGCCGCGCGTGTGTGTATGTGTGCCTCCTCCTCTCCCCCCCCCCCCCCGCCCAACAAGCATATAAATGTAAACAGTGCCCTCGCGCTGTGGGCGGAGCCGGGCCGCCTCTAACGCGCCCGGATTGGCCCTGCTGCCTTATTTTTTATTGGCGACGGGGAGGGCTTTCTCTCCCTTTCCCCCCGGAGAGGCAGAGCGCGGGGATCTTGCTGTCGCTCGGTTGGCTGCTGTTTGGTCCGCGCGGCCAGACGCCAGCAATCTCCGAAAGGCGCGCGAGCGTGTCGCTCACCAGCCGCCCTTGGCGCCCGGGGAAGAGTCAGGCTTGCCTCTGTGATGATTCAGAAACCCTGACGCGTAAGTACGGCCGGCGGGAGGGGGGGGCGTAGGGGCGGGATTGGGGCCGGGGGTATCTTGATGTGCGCCCGAGTCTCCACCCTCTCCTCTAGCTGTCCCCTCCCCCTTTGCGTGTCTGTTTCTGGCTCTGTTATTCTCCTGCCTTGCACTCGCGTTCCCTTTGTTGGGTTTTCGGTGGGAAGCGACCTGTCTCTCGCGGCCCCGACCGCAGTTCTCCCCCGGTGTCGTTCAGCAGCGAGGGAGGGGCTTTCCCGAGGCGAATGGGGTGACTTGGCCTTGGATTTCTTTCCAAGTCTCGGCGCGGGGCTGTTTCCCCCGCACCCCCCACTCCCCGCACCATCACCTTTTTTGTTCCCTGCTTGCGATGGTTCCCCAACTTGGTGGTGGATGCTTGGCTTGCGCCGGCATTTTCTACAACCTGTTGTTGTTGTTGTTGTTGTTGTTGTTGTTGCTCGCGTGAGCGCCTAGTCCAGTCGCGGGACACGGGCGTTTGAACGAAAGTAAATAAAAGGTGAGTTGGAGCGCGGCGGGTGGGTGGGAGGCAGGCAGGCAGGCTGCGACCCTTGCCTTGCGGCTGGGGTGACCTGTCGTTCCTCGCTCGTGCCTTTTTTTTTTTTTTTTTTTTTGCTCCTTTTTGCCGCTCCCTGAACTCATTAAAGAGTGTGGATTTTCTAAAGGTGCCAAGTGAGACGTTTTTCCCCGCGTGTAGTATAGAGAAGGATTTGATCGTAGCCGTGGAAGGATGAGGGGAGGTGGAGTGAACAGAGGAGCACTTTGCAGTGTACAAACTATTGTGACGCACTTTTACAACTGATTGCTCTTGCCAAACCTTCCAGACTTGCTGTGATCAGCATATTCGATAGAACAATGGAGCGAGAGCCTGGCCGACTTCCCCGTCCTGCACAATCACCGCATCTACTTCTAACATTTCAACACTATCTGATCCTCCTGTATAGAACTTGGAGGGCTGGAGGGTGCGGATCCTGAGTTTAAATATTTCGCCATCACCCCCTTTTTAAAAAAAAAAGCAAAACAAAGTCAGTTGGCTCCTTTGCCCTTCCCTCTCCAAAGACCTGGAATATTGCTTAGTTGGCCCCCAGGTTTTGTCTTAGAAAACTTTTGTTACTGTTCTGTTTTCTTTTCAACAAGTCTTTTTGCCTTTTGAGAGATACTGGATTGGATATAGCTAAACACCTTTATCCATTACTGGTCTTTTTATTTTCCAAGTTTGACATGGAAGGAAGGTTAATTAATAGATTTGAAATCCTGTGGTGAATGTAAAATGTCATGGAATTTGCATTGCTAATATGTTGATAGTGATTTCTATCTATTGCAAGTCATCATCACTGTTACCAAGTTTGAATGAACTTTATGTAATTTGAGATGTTTTTCTCTTCTCTTCCCCCTCCCCTCCTCTTTTTTTTTCCTTCCAGGGTTGGGGAAAAAGAAAGACCAAATGGCAAAACAATCTTCTGATTTAAATTCTGAATGTGAGAGAGAAGGTGGACAATTGCAGCCTGCTGAAAGGCCAGCTCAGCCTCATCACCTTCGGCCTGGGGCCCCTACCTCCTTACAAACTGAATATCAAGGTAATCATTTGGGTGAACGGGACAGTTCATCACCCGGTAGCCCTCAGGGACCACTGGCACCACCCTCCAGTCCCAGTCCATTTGCTACCAGATCCCCGTTGTTCATGTTTGTAAGAAGATCCCCACTGCTCTCCAGATCCTCCAGTGGGTATTTCTCTTTTGACATCGACAGGAGTCCTGCACCTATGAATTGTGACAAAGCAACACAGACTCCAAGTCCTCCGTGTCAAGCTATCAATCATTATCTAAGTGCAATGGGTAAGCAAGAGCATGGTAAGAAACTTTTACACTCATCTTTGAAATACAGTCAACACTTCCTACTCCCCTTTGAAGCTGTGTTTGTGGTTTGGAGCTTAGGTCTAAGAAATAATTTGTCTTAAATAGTATTAGAACTCCAGTTTAAGGCACGCTATACTGATTAAAATGTTGGATAAATGGGATCCAGGTTCAAATCCCTACCCAGCTTTCAAGCTCATTGGGTGATTCTGATTTCATTATTTTCTTTAAGTTTAAGCTTACTTTATAGGCATAAAAATAGGGGAAATAAAAAAAAGAGAACATGAAGCTTTTTGAAGGAAAGGTGGATACAAATGTAATAAATGCATTTGAAAATTTTGCAGCTAACCCTCCCATAATGACGACTAAGGATAAATGTACTGACTAATTTATGGAGTTATTTGTAAAGGTCCCCAAATAAAATGAAATGTTTTGACAAAATGAAATTAATTAGAATGAAAATAAAGATAAATTTTCATAAGGATAACTTTTTGTAATATAGAAAAAAATGGGGAGAAAATCCAAATGAACCAGAAATTGGTTTATAGCTTGTTGAAAATATAATAGTGTACTTTTGTTTGGAAAGTGTTTTAAATGTTTGTGGCTTTGGAAGAAGTAAGATCTAAATTGTATTATTGCATGCAAATGTCATTTGCAGTGTATGTTTGAAAATGACATAGTAGAATGGAAATAATGGTCAAGGATTAGGACCGTAGTACACTCAGAAGTTGATTTTAAATCTTTCTTCCTTTATAACAAGTGAAGATTACAGTCTCACAGTTATCCCCAGGATGGGAGTTTCTATTCCAAAAAGCACTTTCAGCTTAGGGCATATAGCATTGAATGTCAGTGCTATTATCCAGAGTAGGCCTCCTGTGCCTGTTCATTCCCTTCTTGAAAACTAGAAGAAATGGGAAGCAATGTGTTTATGGTCCTTATAGTTGGCCCCAGATGAGGATTATAACCAAAATGTCCAATGAGCTTCTTGGTCCTTTCTTTGCATCGTTTAGAAACATAGGAGGATATCTCTGCCTTACTCCATGTAGAGATTTTGAATTCCACTCATTCCACTTTCCTCCATGCTTACCCAATGGATTTGTGCTGGTTAAAATTGGCTTTATTTGGCTTCTGAGTGAATAATTGGTTTTCAGAACATTTTTGTATAATTCGAGTAGAGGTGTGTGGAGTAACTGAGTTCTAAATTTTCTTTTTATTATAATGGTTTTTTTTAAGTATGCAGTGATCAAGAGCTCTGTATTTTTCCTGAAAAAAATGGTGGATATGTGCTTTCAGATAACTACAATATACGGTTTCTGTACAATATACAGTTCCTGAATGGGATGCTGAGCCATTGTTGCTTTAAACTGCACCAATCTTCCTCTCCTTTTGAAATCAATAAATTGGTTATATATTTTTTAAAAATGAAAATGTTTAATTTTGTTTGCTAAGTATCTTTAGGTCATGTAATAACCTCCGATAAGGTACACAAACTCTTCTAGGAAAAAAAGCATGTTTGTTATGATGGTCCAGTCCAATAGCCTTTTAAGAAGAGGTCTTGTCTAATGAAAAATTAAAAGGTTAACACTAATTAGGTGTTCTGCAAATTGATTCAAGTATGTTCCTACTTGATTCCCATTTGGGGTATATGCATGAGGTGTTGTAGTGCATCCTATTCCCTGTGGTTCAGCATAGCTGATTTCCTGCTTTGAGTGCAGTGTTTATATAGCACTAAACCCAGAGTAAGAGAAGCTACTTTGCACAGATATGCACTTAAGCCAGTATACCCCCAAGAGCATATATCCTTTTTAAAGTGGCTTAGGCATCTTAGCCTTATATTGCAGGCATGTTTACCTTCCACTTTTTACCATGGAAACTGAAGGTACTTCCTGAAAATTCCACCAATCAGAATCTAGAGAGGAAAAAAAAATCCCTTGGTTTTTAAAATAGATTCTGTTGGGGCTTAATTTGCCTGGCATAGCTGAAAGAATAGAATATTGAATGCATCTCAGGAAATTATACAGCCTATTGATTAGGTGGTAGATGGTGATAATTGTGTGCATTTGTGTATGTGTATGTGTATGTGTATATATATATGTGTATATATATATATATATATATATATATATATGTACACACAAAATATGTAAACTGTAAAATGAGTGATTTTTTTTCTATTTCAGATAACGTAGTACAAGCAGTTGTTACCTTGAATTATAAGGTTTTGTAGCATTTTTAAAATACTGTTTTTTCTGGTGAGGAAGTGCAGTAATGGGGAAAATTACACTTACTGAATCTCTGCCTACAGCTGTTAAAACAGAGGAGCTTTGTTTGGGGAGAGATGGCAACAGTAGTAAAGAATGAAGTTAACAAGTAGAAAAGGGGCATTGCATGTTATTGGAGGTCAAATATGTACATTACTGAGTATTTTCAGCAGCCTGCTTGTATTGAATTGGTTAAGCCAGTGGTTCTACTAGAAATGATTGTTTTATTTCATTTGTTGCCCTGTTCCTAGGAGTTGGGACTTTATATAATATGTGAAAGTATTATGTATCATTTTAAATTCTGCTAAGAAATGAAATTATATTAAAAAGTATTCATGTAGAAGATTGATTTATCCAGCCTCTTAAGGAGAAAAATCCAATCTTAGAGCAGCTATATTATCTTCTTTGTTGCTTTAATGATATTCCCATTCTTCAGTTTTGTTCAGGTACATAAAAGGTACCATATAGAAGCTGGTCATGAATTAATTTTCATTCCCACAGAAACTAGATCCAGAAGTAATGGGCATAAATTGTAGATACTTAGCTTTATTTTAATATAAGGAAAAAGCTTTCTGATGGTGAAATAGTATAAATGTGGAATAGTTACTTTGGAGAGCCAGTTTAGTCTGGTGGTTAAGGCACCAGGCTAGAAATCAGGCAGCTGCGAGTTCTGGTTCCGCCTTAAATGTGAAAAGCTATCTGGGTGATTTTGGGTCAGTCGCTCTAGTACACTATGTCTGCCTCAGGTGACAAGCTGGTCTGTCAGTTCCTTTCTCAGTTGATTGATCAGCACTCAGGTGATCTGAAAAAAGTGGACCCTGCCAGGAAGAAAGGAGTAGTTTACTTATGGTGGTGTGGGTTCTTCATCCCTGGATGAACCACTTATGGATAGTCTAATTGGTTTTCCACCACATTAGGGAAGGTTGAACCACATAAACTTTTTGAACTCCGTAGTTCTATGATTGTATTGTACAGATGGGCTCAGATTTTGTTTAATGAAAAATGATCTTACACATTTCACAGATGCTAGGGGTTGTTAAGTTCAATAGGATGTATGCTGTGGACAGTACATATAGGATTTTTAAGAATGTAAGAGTTTATTTTCTAAATTGAAGAGTTTGATATTCTTGATAAACTAAGTTACTCCTCTAGAACAGAACATAAACATAGTTTCAGAGAACTATTTGGAAGATACAAGGACTTCTGTGATGTCAAGACCACCTTCTGCAGATATTCTAGAAATAGTGTAGGCGAACAAAAATTAGTGCTTGTTAAAGTTCAGCAGACCAAGAAAATGGCTTTCTATCAATATACGATTTATAGAATATGTAAGACCCATATGGGACATAGTCTGGATGGATCCTGACAATCAACAATTATTCTTCAAATGGATGTTTTAGTTTACAAATTTCTTTGAAAATGAATATAGGCAAATGAGTTTTGAAAAACTAACTGAAAATTAATTGCATCTTTTTATGAATTCAAAAACTAACTGTAAATAATTTGCAAACTCACCATAGTCTACTGATTTGTAAAGATTGTCAAGTCTTACAGTGTGGTTTTTAAAAATCTCAAAGGAGATAGTTTAGGAGTACAAAATGATAGATTCATTCTTGTCCTAGCTTTTATATGTAGTTTTATTATTCAGAGCCAGTTCTTAGGATTTCTTTCCAACTTTAAATCTACAACATGATTTTTTGTTAATGTAAAGGTTTTTTTTAGTTATCTGTGCTAAAATTTTTTTTGCAGAAAACCTCCAAAAATGACTTGTGATACTTTAAATACGGTTTATTATTTGTTACCTATGTATGAGAAATTATGCAGAATAAACCATTTAGAATTAACTAGCCAAGTTAAGTGCACATCTTCTTTCACTTAAGTAATAGGGATTATCAATTTTAATCATGTTCATTTATGATGAGTTTAAATGAAAAATTTATCTTTTTCTTGCAACTTCAGGCAAACTTTACATCTGGGTTTAAAATGATGAAGGGGAGGTTTATTTGCATTGTGTAGCTTATATAATCTTCATATTTCAGGTAAAACTGATCTTATGTTTGAATTGTTTTAAATATAGACACATTGCTTTCCTATTTTCAATAGGAAATAGTGCTTCACAATGATGATACTAATTGAGATACAAATATACTATGAGTCAATTGAATATTGAAAAGTCATTTGAAATGACACAAGAAAGAATAAATAATGTAGACTAAAAAAGACTTCACAATTATGCTGAAGGTGTAAATTAATTGAGACAAAAAAGGAAGTTTGCGTTTTATATTGCTGCCTATTTGGTTTGTTTTCTGAGATTATTACAAGTTTAACAAGCTCACTAAAAAGAATGTCTATTTTCACAGAAGGAGCAATTTTCACATCAAGATGACATACTGTTTATGCCAAATTATATCCAACAACTTTGTATGTGATGACCAAGGGAAAAGATATCTTGTTTTTTAAAAAAACAGCTATGAGATGTACATTATTTACATGTTCTTATTTCTGTAGATTGCCTAAATAATATCTGGTGAATACAGATTATATTGTTCAAAAAAATTGGCACTGAACTTTTTATATACAAGTGCCCTGAAAAACATGAAAGATACAATATTCTTTTATATGTTTATTCAGCATTCAGTTCTGTGAACACCCTTGATCAATGGCCAAAGTATTGGCATAGATTTCAAGTTGGTGAACAATTTACACATAAATGGTTTTTGCATTATAGATAATCCCTTTGTAATATATATATTTTTCCTCATAGTTCTGCTTCTATTAAAAAAATCATTTTTGCAGTTAGAAGTAACTGCTTCTGGTTTGAATGGGATATGGCTTGCATAAGGAAAGTCGTGGCAGTGTTTTCCTTTTTCTTTCCCGGGTTGCTGCTGCTACACTTCCTGAAATTCACTAGAGGTCCTTCTGACTCCAATACAGTCTGTGTTGACAATTGGAAGCGCAAACATACTTGCTTTGTGGGTAGTAGCTGAAGAACCTCTGTGCCAACTCTGTTTCTTGAATTGTTTTGTAGAGGTGAAAAATGAGAAGGGATAAAAGAAAAACTAGGTAATTTATTTTACCTGTTTATCTCAGCTGATCTACTTTGACTAATTGACTTGTAAAACAATATAATTAGAATCTTACTAGGATTTTCATCCTGTAAAGAAGACGATACTCCGGTTTCTCAAGTTTTTGAAATGACTGGCATTGTATTTGATTTAGATGCTTAATAATGACTTAGAAGTGAACAAAAAGTAAATAGTTATATCTAGCATTTGTGCTTGATTATGGAAATCTCATAACATTGTACAGTGTAATTTTCAAATTCATTATAATAATTAGCTATTTGCTACAGCAACAGTGTTACATAGTAAAATATTTCAAACATTCCAGCCAACATTCAAAACCTGTTTGAATAGTTGAGGGGTTTAATACACCCAGTGCTTTTATATGATTACTAGACAATCTTTGACCTTTGGGTCATCGTTCCAAAGATATTTCCTTACCAGATTCCTCAATGCCTTCAGCAGTGGCAGAGCTTATAATGTATCTGAAAAATTCTTAAAAGTTTAGGGAGATAATTAGAGAGATATCTGTCTTGAAAAACAGTCCATGTTGAATTGTATAGCATAGTCAAACTTCAGGAGTTGACCACAGGAAATATATTATTTTTAATTATGTCATAAAATGTTTAATAAAATTTGCGAAATTTCCATTGCATGGGAATTATGGGTCCTGGATTCTGAACACATTCTGTAAATTAGCCCATTTGAGATAACCTTGGTTTAAAACTTTATGATGTACTGTTTTACCCAGTTAAAATTTACATACGTGAAAGTTTTAGTAGTATATAGATTAATGTGAAATGAAGTACATGTGGCCATACCTGTAATAAAAGAATCCTTGCAAAGAAACAAAAGAACAATATTTGAACAAATAGTACTTGGCTGCTTATAATTTTCATTTCTTTGCATTATCTTTATATTTGTGATAAAGAATCTGCTTCAAATACAGTAGTGCTGTAGAGGATGCTAATTCCTACTGCTCTGATGAGAGAACATTTTAGAGCAGCTGAAGGCCAGGGAAGCTGTTATATGAGCATTTTGTTTTCTTCAGACATTGATTCATTCACGATATAGTTCAAACAGACCATTTTATGATACGGATATATTTTAAGAATTTTATCTCTTAGTCCTGTATGATATAAAGGCTTTCTAGTATAATAGGCTAGTTTCGTATTGATTCTATGCTTTTCATGCTATCTTTGAAATGAGTCAAATGTGTTTAAAATAATTTTTACATTTAGTTTCCTGTGTTTCTAAATTACTCCACCATATTTTTGGCTCTTAGCGTGTTATTTGATTGAATGAAAGAATCTGTTTCCTGATAGGAACTTTAAAGCAAAATTTATTAAATATTAATAATATTTTGTGGATATTTTAAAAAATGCTTTTAATGTCCCCTATATTTTGATTGAAGTATGTTCATGAGATTAAAGTGATATAAATAACCTGTAAGGGTTGGTAAAAGTAAGTATGCAATTCATTTCCAAAGCATGAAGAGTTCAGCTCCATTTCTCAGATTACTGTGGCATCAGATTCCAGCAGCTGTTCAGTGTGTTGCCTCCGATTAATGTGACTGTTGCCCATATGTGTATAGCAATTCATTTTGCTAAGAATGTTGAAAGATTCCTGTCCTCTGTTTTCTCCAAGTTACTTTCATACCTGCATCCTTCCTTCCTTCTTACATTCTTAATCAGATTGCGAACTATGTATTTGTATTACTTGTTACATTGATAGATTGGTTATAAGGATAAACTGTTGATTTTTTGATAAGTTTAGCACAAATAAGTTTTACTGCTTTCCTATTGGGTTTTCTGAGGTTGTATTAGTAATGCCTTGTGTGTGTGGAACACCTGTGCTTCTCTGCAGCCGCAGCAGTTTTGGGGTTTTTGTGGGAGGGTGTGAGGAAACAAAACACTTTTAAAAAAAATAAAAGATCTCATATGTGGGATCTTCATTTCTTTTCCACTATATTAGTATCACTATATCAATGAAATCCTAAGCTATTTTCAAAATAAAATATAAATGCTTATAAGCCTCCTAAATTGCTGACATAGAGTGTATATTCCAATTCTAATTTTTGTCATGACTTTTGTCATGACTAGTTTTTAATTGTATGCAAGTGAGATGATTGCGTATTATCTTCTGCATTTCTCTTGCATGAGATTGGAAGTATTTTAAGGACCATTTCCTGATCTTTTCAGGAAATTCCTCACTTGACACAGGTTTATATATTATACAGTGCAAATGTTTTTAATTCAAGATACCTGGCACAAAAGTGATTTAGAGATTGGCAGATCAGGAAGGGATTATTGCAATAGAGAAGATAAACTAGAAATAACCCCTTTAAGTTAATTATGTTTGGCTGAACGGTATGTTAAATTGATGTTTAAATATTACCAATGCAGCATTTATTAAAATTAACCAGAATTTTATTAAAACATTTATTACGGTGACAATCTTTATGAGAGTAGTGATGTAGGCACATTTCAAACTTTTTTTTTTTATTGTGGTTATCCTGAGAACTAGCAAGAAGAATATGTATGTAATAGAACAGAGATACATTGTAGTGCATGATGGACATCTTTACAGTAATGATTGCATTGACATCATATCCATTGTTTAAATGTAGCTTCAGTATTTTGAATGGATATTATGACTTGAAAATGTATTTCTATTTTGCATAACTAAATGACTTGACACTCCTAATCTTTTTGATCTTGCAGCCCCACAGAAAGTCCTTTATGAAAACCTCAGATTGATTTCATGGTTAACCACATGAAACATTTATATTAATTTCTTGACTTACAGAAACTGTCATTTAGAATCAATTAAGGGTTTTATATACCTTTGCAGTCCCATAGGTCCCATTATATGTTTATATGATTTTGGTAGCTAGTTGAACACTTCTGCTTTTGTCTGGTTATGTGAAACTAACATCTTGTCAAGTGACATACAAAGCTTACGCAGGTGGCTCTCAATCTCTGATCCTCCAGGTTCTTGGTATAGTTTGATTTCTGTGTAATATGCAGAAATCTCACTATATAATTGAGGACAGTGTAAATCATTGCCTTTTTTTCCTAATGAAGAACTTCACTGATTAGTTTTTGCCCAAATCTAATGAAACAACCTACATTGTTCTTATATTTTAACACTGCGTAGTATAACATTTTTAAATGTAATTTTTAACAATTTTGTTCTTTTTGGAGAGTCCTTTCTACTACTTAAATTAGATGCCATACTAATAAATACAAGGTGATACTATTTTCTTGGTCTAGTTAGTTTGATTTCATCCAGAAATCTCTAAGTTGCTTATAAACAGATCATGGGATGACAGTTTTTGAAGCTATACTTTATTTCTCAGACTGCTGAGGCACCTATTACTATACACATTCCCATTGGCAGAAATAGTAGTATTATTTTTGGCCAAGGTTACTCTAAGATTTGATTCTGCTCTAATTTCTACTTTGCCAATTTTCTGCCTCAGGCATCAAAATATTTTGGCTGGCACTAGATGTCACGTACGTAACTTGAATACTACATTGGTGTTGGAACTTGCTTGAGTGGCATTTTATAGTTTGGGATTTTCTTATACGTAGCTCTGTACTATCGGGATGTATTAGAAGATCTGATGTATTTGAGTTAGATTTGGGAAAAATCATTTTTATATGTTTCATTAATTCATATGAGAGTAACAGAACTGCAAATAGGATTATTTTTAATGAAGTAATTTCTGATGGTTTCATTAAAAAGGAGGGAGGAAATAAAGGGTATACTGAAATAAAACATCATTAATGTTTTCCCCTTCATTATACATAATCCATTGGTTAAGCATCATAGTGGGAAGTATGAGTTTGTATATTTTGTCAATGTCTGGAGTGGTTTTGTTTAAAGAAAATCTTCAAACGTTTGCATAACATTCAACCTGTTTCAATAATACCGGTTTGATTTTTATGCAAGTTTGGCTATTTTACGTGCTGAAACAAAAGCTATTAAGATCTTCAGTATTCTTTCACTTACGTTCCTGTTCTCTGAGCACTTTCATCCAAAAGTCTACTAAGGATATTGTTTGTTTCAGTGTGATTTTGAATGGCTCAGCTAACATCTCTTCATTCATAAATAAGGTATTTGTTTGGCTAGTGCAACTGAATAAATTCAGAACTTGGAAAAGAATATGAAGTAGTTCAAGGAATACAAGTATTCCACAGGTGTCCCATAGGAGAGGCAAAAAGAATCAGACCAAAAAAATCCCAGCATTGTGTTGTTGTGATGCCAGCTCCACTCCTTTCTACATATGTTTGTGATATCACATGAATCGCCAAAATGAGCAGAGCTTGCAGCACTGATGCTGGTTTTTTCATTACGTCAAAAGCAGCCTAATCCTGCAAACACTGCTAAATGCTACTTTGGCTTTTTTCCTTTCCCTTCCTCCACTGTTGAACATACTGAGAATTATTTTGATTTCTATGATGGTACCATTAGTATACAATTACATGTACAGGAATGATGATCAAATTAGAGTTAAGTAGTTTAATTTTAGGCAGGAAAAGTGGCATTGTAATATAATTGTAGAAAGCCTCTCCTCAGATGGGATGAAGTAAGCTAGTTCTCCTTTAAAATGATTGAAAAATTGAGTCAACCAGTATTGCAAGAAGACTGTTGAATGAATTTCAGCTTACTAAGCAACTAAAATTGAGCCTGATATAAACTTTTATTTTGAAACCCGATAATAGTCTTTCTCAAGTATAATGTGAAAACAATACATTTGTAGACCAATGAAATGTTAGTTTGGCTCTGAAATAAATTTTCCAACCAGTTTGGAGCCAGGCACATTTGCTTAACATTTTCACTGCTCTAAGAGTGATTGTTGTGAGATTGAGAGTTATGGATATTCCCTTATGATCCTTTTAAAGTTTTTAATGCCAAGTCTGTGGAACAATTTGTATAAAAAGAGCTGTAATATTTCTTGCTTATATTCTCCATTCATTTTTGTTGGCGGAAGACGTTAGACCAGAATCATAGAACTAAGAAGAGTTCAAAGGTATAGAATTGAGTGACATAGGGAGCAAATGACAAGATTTCTCCTCATCCTCCACAGAGCTGAGAGATTGCCTAAAGAAGCTATCTATCCCTGAGTTGCTTTCCTGTGTGCTATAGCACATCCCTAAAAAGCTCTAACCACACAGGTTTACAAGCTCAGCTCTGTGATCTTAATTAGTTGATCACAACCTTCAAGCCAATTGGGGCTGTGTCTGACACTAACAAGACTCTTAATCAGTTTCATGCTAAAGGCTTTTGTTTGCCTCTTAAGTGGCTAGTGTTTTGCAATCTCAAGAGCGCTACCACATTTCTTTCAATGTCTATTCCACATTATTCTAATCTTTTCCTCTCCAGTGAATGTATAAAGATATTAATTCTCTTCTTGCTAATTATCCCAGCCCCAGGGTAAGCATTCCAAAGGGCAGAGGAAAGAGCTATAAGATTTCCCTTTTACCTGGCTTCCTCATGAGTCAAGTTCTGGAAACCTTCTCCGCCATTTGGACTCTCCCAGCTGTTTACAAGTTGTATATTTCCAACACTGCAAAGCAAAAAAAAAGTAAAGAAAGATCATGTGATTGTTCATTTAATGACTGCTTTGCTTAATGATGGAATCATGAACCAACTGCAGTTGCTGAACAAGGATAACTTGTATTGAGCCAAAAAAAGGACCACAATTAGTGTGATGTATGAACCTAGGGGCAGTCTAGTCCTAATGCAATTTTTAAATTATGTCAGTTTTCCCCCCATCCACATTCTGCACTCAGGAATTTGCAACTACTATGTTATTGGAGTAACAATGTTCCATGTTTCACTGTATATTTTGTGCTGCAATGTTATGTTATGCTGGCCACATGACCGCGGAAACATCTTCAGATAGCCCTGGTTCAATGGCTTAAAGAAGCAGAAATGACCTCTACCCTCTAAAGTCAGCTACGACTAGCAGAGTAATACCCGCTAGTCCTTATATTGTTGGAGAAACAGAGGAGGGAGGGGGGAATAAAGCAGAATATATGAGGAGAAATATGCATTATTTTGTTATGCATCTTGGTCTTGGTTAGTAACTGGGCATAGGAATCAGTGTGATGTGCCAACCACTTCATAGAAAAGATCAGTTTTGATGGTTTGTTTCAGCATCTGTTTGTGAATAAGTTACCTGAGCCTGCATGCTTAGAATAGATGTTTCCTTACATGCAACATGTCTTAAAAAGAGAAAAAGTAATTGCCTCAAGTGGTACTTAGGACTATACTGCCTCCCTTTTTGTTTTGAATACATGTATTCAATGTATCTATGAGTACAGATTCACAGATAATCCTTGATTTGCAACCTCAGTTGGGATTGGAATTCCATAAATTGTTGTAATCCTAACTCACCACATAACCAGACCTGATTTTATGACCACTTTACTACAATTAAGAGTGGAATCATCATAGTCCTAAGTGTGAATCCATCTTAAATAATGGCAGGGTTTTGTTTTGGGTTTTTTTTTTTTTTTTTTGGCTAGAAATCATCAAAAAACTTCCCAAATCGTGATCACACTACAGAAGGCTGCAACCAGGTATAAATGTAAGCTGGTTGCCAAGTGCTCGATCAATATACCAATTGCGATCATATGACTATTGGGACGGTTGTTAAATTCAAATTTAGGTTGTAACTGAATTTTTTTGGAGGCTATCATTACTTTGAATAATTGTTAAGAAACAAGTAATAACTGTCATAAGTTAAGGACTATATATTGCTTGAGCTGAAACTGCTTGACATCTTCTAAAGTAAATTTACTTGAGAGCAGAAAGCAGTATGCTTCTTGACTTTTGAAGAGTGCATTTAAACATAATTTGGAAGACAGCTGTAAACCTGGTTCCAAACTTCTCATATTTTGCTAATAATAGGAAGCTATAACAAATCCTAGCTGGTCGCTTACATGCAAGGAATGAAGTTTAGTACATACTAGTGTTTTGATTAATGTGATATGCAGTCCTTTAACAGCATCTCTGCAATGCTGGCTTATATGAGAAACTATTCCTCAGATTTTGCATGATTACAGAGCCTGGTGTCAATATTTATTTCTGTATCGGCCTATTTCAAACAAGTGGCCATGAGTAGCGAACAATCATAAATTAAATCACAGTCCCCCAATGTTTAATCCAGAAATAATGTTAAAATGTGCTGTTTGGAAATTGTCAGAGAAATGACAGATAGAAGTGCTACTATTATTACTAACTTGTGAGGGAATTGGGATATAAATAAGGATGACATCGGAATATAAGATTCCATGTTGTAGATTCATTTCATCATTTGGGGGAGATATTCCTCTGGTATTTTTATTGTGTTTTAACTGTGTGGGATTTTTTTGGGTGTGTGTGTGTGTGATTCTTTATACAGGTAGTCCTCAACTGGCAATAGCTCATTTAGTGACCGTTGAAAGTTACAGCACTACTGAAAAAAGTGACTTATGACTGTTTTTCATGCTTATTATTATTGTAACATCCCATGCTTACATGATCAAAATTCAGATGCTTGGCAACTGACACACATTTATGATAATAGCGGTGTCCTGGGATCATATGATCACCTTTTGCATTGTCAAGATTCACTTAAAAATCATGTTACTAATTTATCAATTGCAGTGATTCACTTAACAATTGCGGCAACAAAGATCATAAAATGAGGCAAAATATACTTAACTGTCTCATTTAACAACATAAATTTTGGGCTCAATTGTCCTAAATCGAGGACTATCTGTATACTATTTTATTGGTATTTTTGAGTTTGATTTCCAAGATAGCTGTTGGAGCACTCTTGAATTGTTGTAAAAGTCTGATCCTAGCTGAGTGAAAAGTATGTCAGAATCCACAGACATAGCTTTACACAATTTACTACTACTTTAGGTGAAAAAAAATTACTATTTAATAGATTCAGTTGATTATTTATTTATTTATTTATTTATTTATTTATTTATTTATCAAATTTGTATACCGCCCTACTCTCCGAAGGGACTCAGGGCAGTGAACAGCCGATTAAAATACAATGTCATACAAAAGTTAAAAAATTTAAAATAAATTAAATAATTTGGCCGAAGCAAATTAAAATCCAATTATATAAGACATTTAAAAATCTAGTATAAAACCCATTATAAAGGGGAGGTTTAAGCCAGACCAGCCTGATGAAATAGGAGCGTTTTTAGGGCGCGGCGGAAGGTACATAGGTTCTGAATCCTCCTTTCTCAGGGGGGAGCTCGTTCCAGATGGCCGGTGCCCCCACAGAGAAGGCTGTCCCCCTGGGGGCCGCCAATCAACACTGTTTGGCTGACGGCACCCTGAGGAGCCCCTCTCTGTGGGAATGGACTGGTTGGTGAGAGGCTATTGGTGGCAGAAGGCGGTCCCGAAGATACCCTGGTCCTAAGCCATGGAGCGCTTTGAAGATAGTAACCAGAACCTTGAAGCGCACCTGGAAGACCACTGGGAGCCAGTGCAGCTCGCGCAGGAGTGGAGTCACATGGGAGCGCCACGATGCTCCCATCGCCACCCGCGCAGCCGTATTCTGGATCAGGCACCGGGACATCACTTTGAGCGCATCGTTGGAATGGTCTGGGGATGTACAGCTGAGTATCATCAACATACTAATGATACTTCACCCCAAAACCACGGATGATCTCACCCAGCGGCTTCACATAAATGTTGAACAGGAGGGGTGACAGGACCGACCCTTGTGGCACCACACATACAAGGGGCCTCGGGGTCGATCTTTGCTCCCCTGTCAACACAGACTGCGACCGGTCAGAGAGAAAGGAGAACCACCGTAATATGGTGCCCCCCACTCCCAGCCCCTCCAACCGGCGTAGCATGATACCATGGTCGATGGTATCAAAAACTTGGTCTAATAGGACCAGGACAGAGGAACAACCTCTGTCCCAAGCCCTCCAGAGATCATCAACCAACGCGACCAATGTCGTCTCAGTGCTGTACCCAAACCTGAAGCCCGACTGGAACAGATCTGGATAGGTCGATTCATCCAGGTACTGAGGCAGCTGTCGTGCAACAACCTTCTCAACGAAGCGAAGGTTGGAGACAGGACCAATATTGCCGGGCCCAGGGAAGGCTTCTTGAGGAGAAACCTCACCACCGCTTCCTTCAAAGCGGCGGGGAAGACACCCTCACTCAAAGAAGCATTTATAATCCCCTGGAGCCAGCCTCGTGTCACCTCCCGGGAGGCCAGCACCAAACCAGGAGGAACACAGGTCCAATAAACATGTGGCTGCGCTCAGACTGTTCAGTGTCCACGTTTTCTGGAGTCATAGAATCAAATTCTTCCCATATAATAGTCTCAAGACCTGCCCCAGTTACCTCCCCTGGATCTACCCATTCTGGGTTAGAGTCCTGCTGTTCCCGAATCTGAGCGGTTTTGTCATACAGATATTGTACAAACTCCTCAACTCTACCCTCCAAGGGGTCCTCCCACGCCCCCTGTTGCAGCAAGGAGCGGGTCACCCTAAACAGGGCGGCTGGGCGATTATCTGATGATGCAATAAGAGCAGAAAAGTACCTCGTCTTCTCCGCTTTTATTGTCAATTCTTAATATGAGCTCTTACCAGTGTCCGGTCAGATTCAGAACGACTGGCCCTCCAACTGCTCTCTAGGCGTCTTTTCCAGTGCTTCATCTCCCTCAGCTCCTCAGTGTACCAAGGAGCCAGGTGAGATCGGTGCCGGGTCAGAGGCCACAAAGGCAAGACTCGGTTCAAAGCCCCGGCGGCCACCTCATCCCAGGCGACCACTAAGTTTTCGGCTGAGCCGTGTGCCAGAGCCTCAGGAAATGGCCCAAGATCCGTCTATCCGGATCCATTAGGCGCCTGGGGTGGAACCATTTCACCAGTTCCGCCTCCCTGCAGCAAGGTGCGGCTGTTCGAAAGTCTATGTGAAGGAGGGAGTGATCTGACCATGACAAGTGTTCAATCGCTACATCCTCTATCTCAAGATCACTCAACCACTGTCCAGAGACAAAAACCAGGTCTAGTGTGTTTCCCCCTATGTGAGTAGGGCCATAAATTAACTGGATCAGGTCCATAGCCGTCATGGAAGCCATGAACTCCCGAGTCGTCTCAGTCGTCTCACTGATTGATGGCAAGTTAAAATCCCCCATGACCATAAGCCTGGGAATATCAACCGCCACCGCGGCAATAACGTCGAGCAGCTCAGGCAGGGCTGCTGCCACGTGGCAGGGAGCCAGGTACGTGACTAGCAGGCCCAACTGCACCCTATGACCCCACTTCACAAGGAGGGACTCACAACCAGCCGTCTGAGGAACAGTGGCCTCCCTCGGCATAAGACCCTCGTTTATAACAACCGCCACCCCCTCCCCTCCTCTGTGACCTTGGCTGATGAAATGCACAAAAACCAGGTGGGCACATATCAACAAGGAGGACCCCCCCCCTCCTGACCCAACCATGTCTCCGTAATACCCACCAGGTCCGCGCCCCCCTCCTGAATAAGATCACAAATGAGGGGGGCTTTATTTACCACAGACCTGGTGTTGCACAGCATCAGCCGAAGGCCCTGGGTCCGAGGATCTGTGCAACCAAGGGAACTGGAAGAGCATAATAATGAATAAAGGAATAGAGTTAGATCATAACTCTATTCCAGTGACAATCCCCAATCACCCGGTGCATTCCCACAGACAGGGCCTCTTCAGGGTGCCGTCGGCCAGACAGTGTTGGCCGGCGACCCCCAGGGGGAGAGCTTTCTCTGTGAGCACACCCACGCTCTGGAACCAACTTCCTTTGGAGCTCCGGATGGCTCCTGATCTTCACTTGTTCCGCCGCGATTTGAAGACCTGGTTGTTCCATAGTTTGGACTGACAGGGGTTTCTTAATCAGTTTTGTTTTAAATTCAGATTTTAATTTTCACTGTTTTAATGAGGGATTATGCATTTTTACTGAGTCTTTGGAGATAGGGCGGCATATAAATCACATACATACATACATACATACATACATACATACATACATGAATATACTAAAAATATAATCACAGATACCATGGTGACGTTTTTAGTGTAATTAGTTTTTTTCTGTATTTTTATTACATTATTATTATAGCTTTAAGAGAAAAAAGTAGTAAAATCATTGAGTTGCATGGGCACTGTGGGGTATGGAGGTGGAAAACCTTTTGGAAATGTAAAAAAAAATAAATTGTGTTGTTTTGATACAGCTTCCAGATGGCAGTCACGGCCAATACCTGAAGATATGCAGCCAGAAATATGGATTGCACAGGAATTACGGCGCATTGGAGATGAATTTAATGCTTCCTACTGTCCAAGAAGGGTAACTTTCAACATTTTTATTCTTTTAAATTCTTTTGCTTCTTTCAGTGATGTAGCTCTGTCTACTCAAACAGAAGACAGGGGAAAAACAAATGTTATGTAAGTATTTCAACATTTGCTAAAATACTGATTACTCAAACATACCTGATTTCAAACATTATTTGAATACTTATGCCTTTTTATATTGAAAGCAACTTAGTTATTTGTAGTGTATTTGCAATTCAAGGAGCACACAAATTTTATACAGTAGGCCTGTGCTCCAGACCTCATGCGAACACAGCACCTATCTTCTACCAATTAAAACACCCTTGTCTTGTTTAGGTTTCAGTGGAGACATGAAAAAAGACACTACTTTCAAGCTTACATGGATGCCTGAAAAAGAAAATGGCTCTTTTATGACAGGCTCTGTGTCAGGGGTGAAAACCAGCAGGTTCTGACAGGTTCTGGAGAACGGGTAGCAGAAATTTTGAGCAGTTCGGAGAACCAGTAGCGGAAATTTTGAGTATGGAGAACCAGCAAATACCACCTCTGACTGACCCAGAGTGGGGTGGGAATGAAGATTTTGCAATATCCTTCCCCCAGGAGGGGGGAGGGAATGGAGATGTAGCAGTATCTTTCCCCTGCCATTCCCACCAAGCCACACCACGCCCACCAAGCCACACCCACAGAACCAGTAGTAAAAAAAATGGATTTCACCACTGCTCTGTGTCAATCACTACAGCAAAGATTGATGGTTGGATAATTGGTTGGATGGATTCATGGATTCTGCAAAATCTGTATCAACTAATTTTAATTACATTGTGTGGTATATTAATGATGTATATGCAAACCAGTAGTACATATTACTGAACTCTGAACTGGTGAACCTTTTGAAACTGCATACTGCACAGTTGTTATATATTCCTGCCTACACAGTTTCTTTTAGAACAGTATAAGGATCTGCACCATTAGTATTTAATTTAACTTTCATCCTCCAGTATTCTTAGCTTGGCATTTACAAGTAGACCTTGATTTACAATCATTTAATGACAATTTGAAAAAAAGATAACTTACGACCAGTTTTCACATTTATGACTGTTGCAGCTTTCCCCATGATCACATGATCAAAATTTAGGGGCTTGAAACTGGCATGTGATTATGACAGTTACATTGTCCCAGGGTCATATGATCACCATTTGTAACTTTCCCAGCTATCTTCCAACCAGCAAAATCAATAGGGGAAACCAGATATACTTAACCGCATGATTAACTTAATAACTCCACTTGATTCACTTAACAACTGTAGCAAAAAAGATTGTAAAATGGGACAAAACTCACTTAATAGCTGACTTGCTTAGCAGTGGAAATCTTGGGCTCGATTGTGATCGTAAGTCAAGGACTACTTGTACTTGCTAAAACTGTACCAAGATTATCTCAGCAATGGGAACTGACTTTTGTTCCTGCTGGGAATGGAAAGTTAAACCAAGTAGCAGCGGATTTGGCAGGAGATCATGTAGGATTCAGTTCAGGCTACTGAACTAAGGTAAAAGAAAGTTATAGTTTAGAACCTAGGATCAAGCTTGGCTTCTTTAAACTCAACTTTGTTCAGTTTAAAACAGAAACTGAGCAATTGTTCAGTCTGGAGACAGAAAGCAGATTTTTTTTTTTAAAAATAAATGGCATATAATCTTTTTGGATAATGAGGTAGTGTTTTAGCTTTCTCCCTTTTCTTGGATTTTTGAAATCTTAAAACATAGATTCATTACAAAAAGCACTGAAAACCTGATCTTATTTGAAGCTGTTATAGAAATTGGCAGATTGGACCAAACTAATTTAGAGAGGAGGATGTTGAATCTTTCCTAGGACTGCTTTTTTAGGGTCCCCTAGATATCTTTCCACTCATGAGGGAAAACCTATAGGGATTTTTGTTTTAGGTGGAAAGATTTCTAGGGAATCACAACATCTCTTTGTATTGCAATGATCAAATTCACAGCCCTCCTTGGCAGCTTTTCCTAGGATTGGGTGTACATGGCTAATGGCCGTGATGGTCTTATCATCAATCAATGCTCCTAATTTCTATTTTAAACCATTGAAGTCAGTGGTTGTCATCATGTGTTGAAGGAGTGAACCCCACAGTGTAATTCTTTTTTCTGCTATTGCTAATTCTATATTGTATGAGATAGTTTGATATGTTTTGTAAATCATTGGCATCTGTAGTGAAAGGGAAAACAAGGAAAGCTTTCTATAAAAGAAAATATCAAAGATTAATCAACTGTATTATCACATAAGCATTTATAAATTATATTCATCATCTGATGAATGAAATACATTCCTATGAGGGAAAACCTGAAAGTGCATTAGGTTGGGATATGTGTGGAAATCCTGTACAGGATTGACCTGGGTGCTGAGTGATATAAATACAACAGAGTTGGAAGAGACCTTGGAGGTCTTAGTTATTTTAGATATAAAATAGTTTAAATATTAATAGTAAAAGTAGTCCATTATATCTTGTTAGTTCCATTAAAAAAGAATTGTGTGATCATAATACAATTAATGTTACCAGTAATTGTAACATGGGAAACAGTATACATTCAGCAGGATAAATGCTATCTGTTTCTGTTGTTGTTTGGGGGGGGGGGGAAGCACATTGAGAGTAGTCTTCCATACATGCTTGTGCAAGTGGCTATACTTAGTGTCATGGGAATCAGAAATACTGCACCTT
This sequence comes from Masticophis lateralis, assembly GCA_030761175.1. Lineage (NCBI taxonomy): Eukaryota > Metazoa > Chordata > Lepidosauria > Squamata > Colubridae > Masticophis > Masticophis lateralis. Next base: position 41,379,073 of record JAUDYJ010000001.1, read on the forward strand.
TTCTCATCAAGGCATCGCACCTTATTGCCAAAATCTCTTCTGAACACGGAAACTTCAAACCAATGTAAAATAAATGTAGCTCTGAAGTAACTTTAAGTTAAAAATGGTAATATGTATTCTGACCAATAAAATAATAAATTCCTTTCAGAGAAAAAACAGAGACAGCATCTTGACAATTGATGCGTGCATTGCATTGTCACCTTAAGGTTTGGTGAGCTTTGTAAATGGAATAGCTTATGGATCATAATTTTGTGTAATTAAGGGTTTGTGGTGGTTCTAATTGTTTTAAAAATAATGAGAATCAAATAATATATCATAGTTCCATGCATTCTGCCACTATATGGGAAATTTGTATTGTATGTGACAAGTTTGGATAAATAGAAGCTCTGCACTGCTTTTGGTCATACATAAGTAGATCCACCAGGAGTTCAGTGTGTCCAATTTGATATTGTCCAATTACAAATAGTTGCAGCTTGATTCTTTCTGCTGAAATTTTGTGTATTTAATATATGTATGTCTTAAATGTACATATAAACTTCTCATTTTCCATTATACTTTAAATGTCTTTGCTATTTCTATGGCATTCATCCTGTCCTCTTGCTGTCCTTGTATATGATATGGGTCTTTGGCTTTTAGGTTGACAGACTCAATACTCTTATTGAGAAGTTCACATACTGTTACCACAAAATAATTTGTGATAGCAACATTGAATAGATTCCTCTTTGGTTTTCCTTCACAGTGTCTGTAAAGCATTCATAGGTTGCCTATTTAAAGTGAATGCATGAGAAGGGAGAAGGAGAGATTTGCGTAGGAAAGATGGTGGTGGGCTTGTGATACTGAATCTTCGTCATAAGGGACCACAGCCAAAGGGCAGGGGGAAGGAGGTAAGAAAGGGTTAAGCTTCCTGCTGCCATTTTTCTGATTCTTTGATTGCCCATGTTGTTTGTATCACTGGTTGAATTTGCCCCAGTGATGTACCAATCTTTTCCAGGCTGCTGTTTTCAGCCTGAGAAATATTTCCTCAATACTGTTTTGCTTCCCATTAGCTATTTGTTTTGGCTAAACTTCTTTGGCTGTTTAGTATGTTTTATATTTAGCTCCTTCCGGTTTTTCACGCCTTTATTTTGGTCTATGTAGCTTTCTTGTTCAGCTGGCAAAGCATCACACACCTGATTTGTCATACACGAAAATAACGTGCAGAAGGGTGTTCTGTAATGAAATGTTATGATGAGTCATTTAGTTTATACGTGAATTGGATTTTAGACAGTTTTTAGTTTCCTCATTCATATCTGGAAACTTGAGTAGAATCTGCAGCTAGCTAAATGTTACAACTGATAACAATAGTAAATTCACAGGAGACTTCAGAAAGAGCAAGTGGCTGTCAAGGTCTGTTTTTGTTTCCTATGCACCTGCTTCCCTGGATTGAACTTGCAGATTGTTTTGATTTGGATATTTCTTCGTTCCACTGTTGTGCCGATGCAGACGCTTGCATTACATCAAGCTTTTGGAAGTGACAAGTGTGCAGAAATTAACCCCTTAGGAAACGGCTAAGTTGAGGAAACAAGTACATACTTCCTTGGAATCTCCTAAAACCTAAAGCATCAAGAAAGGTCATGTGATGAGCTTGACAAAAGCAGCACTGTTCCTGAGATACTGCAATAATACAAGAGACATATAGTTAATGTCACCCAGTAGTCTCCAAATATAGTTCTACAGTATGTCACTTTCATGACAGGCAAGGGTTTCTAGGACAGAGATCAGATTTCATTGACAGTTTCATTAGAATTTACACCTTGGTCTGTTGTCATTTCCTTGTACATCTTTCTTATTATAGCTACTTATTTCACCTCAATTGCGAATTTTGGCCCCTTTTTTGGCCATTTACTTTTACTTCAGTCCTGCCCTTAATCTCATAGTTTTGTTATTTAAAACAATCCTAATATTTTAAAAGGTGTGGCTAGCTGAGGTCTTCTACTTAGTTTGGACCAATGTTTGAAGCACACACTTAAGATGAATGTCTCTGCATGTAAGCAAGATTTACTTGCTGTTTTGAATGAAATTGCCCAGTAGCTTTAAAGCAGCATCTGGGCTCTGCCCTCTGTTTTGCTATGTTGTAGTCACAAAACAAATGTAAACCGATATGCTTTGGTGAAAGGAAGACTTGTCTAGACTTTTTAAACATTTGAATTCAGCCTTTCTTTAAAACTGAGCACTGTATTGTGGTAAATTAGCCTGTTTCTTTTTCTAGAGTTGATGGTCAATTATTTGTAACAGACGAGATATATCCTTTTATCTCCAATCTTAAACCCTGGCTTCTAAGATAAATTTATCTCAGGCCAGTTTCCTAGTATCTTCTACAGGCTAAACAGTTTTGATTCTGTTATTTATATATCAAACTTCTCCCACCCACATGTTTTCTTTTGTGGTTATTTACGGAAAACATGACGTGCTTTACTATATTTTAATATTTTTAGAACACAGTCTATGGATACACTAAAGTGGTGCCCTTTTCATTAAACTGAAAAAAGCTTCTACATGCAAAACACTCTTCTAGATCTGCTTTAAAAAGCCTCTGGCAGATGGGGAAAAAATAAAGTATAGAAAATCAATCTTTTACACTGCAGTCATTTTCTACTTACCTTTGTTTTATAAGTATCTACAATTTCCATCACAGAAATAGAGTCTTGTGTTTTGCAGATTCCATAGAGAGAGCATACTTTTCTTTGTGCATTTCATTATGCATCCCCTAAGCACACCCCAGAAATATTTCTCTTGTATTCTTCCCTTTCCTTTGAAAAGTTAGATCATACAAATGAGAAGTCTATGCAAAGTGCCAGTGCATATGTGGAATGGAGCAAGGGGCATATCTGCTTCTGTCCTTTCATAGAGACTGCCTGTCATTTCACATCTACAGTGGTTCTTGGGGGATTTTGTTGGAGTAGTATGCTTTTTGTATACTTTATGAATTGATGTTTGTGTCAGGTTTTGGAGACATTGCCATTTTTTGTGGTTTCCCATCTGCTTAACCATAATTAGCAATGGGGGAAAACATAACCCCTGGAACCTATGCATTCTCTCTGTTATGATTGATACTGCTGTTAAGTTTGCCTTGAAAGGCAATACAGTAATTCCTTTAAACAACAACCTAAAATAAGCCTTATTGTTTTGAAAGTAAATTTGTGAAAGGCTAATTTTGGAAGAATCCTGTACTTCCAAGATAAAAATCACAAGTTGTTGTTAGCATGCTCTTAGAGGAATTGCAGGCATGAATTGATTTGCTCTCATCTTATTATGTAGGGATGGAAGTGCCATAGCCTTGCCAGAATCCCATTATATCAGGTGGATCAAGCAAGAATTTGTTGCTGCTGCTGTCCTTCCCTTGTTTAGTTTTTAGAAATATCAGAAATGTTTTATCTTTGTTTGGCTTGAAAATTGAAGGAAGACGTAAACGGTTCAGATTTTAGGTAAGCTACACGATATGACTTTTTCCAGCTAAAGCAGTGGTTCTCAAACTGTGGGTCAGGACCCCTTTGGGGGTTGAATGACCCTTTCACAGGGGTTGCCTAAGACCATCCAAAAATACACATTTTCAATGGTTTTAGGAATAATTTTATGGTTGGGGATCACCACAACATGAGGAACTGTATTAAAGAGTCGCGGCATTAGGAAGGTTGAGACCCATTGAGCTAAAGCAAAGGTAATTGCAGTGCTGCAAGAATCTGGTGGGATAGGACAAAGAAATTACTATAGGCAGGAAACCAATCCTTTTTAATCTTAATCTGAGTTAAGTGCAGTTATAATTACTTTCCATGAATTTAATAACTTCCCAATTTTGTAATAGCTTTTAGGAGAACTCTTAAATTGTGCATCTCTTCCTATAAAATAATTTACCTTCTTGCTAGACTTAAGATCTTTGAAACAGATTTATGACTCCATTTGACATAATAGGCTTTACTATAGGAAAGCTTATACCATAATAAATCTAGTAGTCTAAAGTATCCCAAGATATTATATTTACAATTAACAGAGTTGGAAGGGACCTTGTAGGTCATCTAGTCCAACCTCCCACCCAAGCATGAGACCCTACACCATTTCTGAGAAATGGCAGTCCAGTCTCTTCTTGAAAGTCTCAAGTGATGAAGCTCCCACAACTTCTGAAGGCAAGCTGTTCCATTGGTTGATTGCTCTCACTGTCAGAAAATTTCTCCTTACTCTCTCCTTGTTCAGTTTTCATTCATTATTCCTTGTCTGGCCTACACGTGCCTTGGAAAATAGCATGACCCCTTCCTCTCTGTGGCAGCCCCTCAAATATTGGAAGACTGCTATTATGTCTCCCCTGGTCCTTCTCTTCACTAGACTAGCCATGTCCAGTTCCTGTACTGGAGCTGGTCTTCTGAGACTTTTTAGTGTTTGTTTGATACAGATAAATGAAAATATCTAGTCCATATACTAATTGTATTTAATTAGTTTAAAACAACATTTTCTAAACAAAGGGTTGAAAGAGAAATAATTGATTTGATTGTCCCCTGGATTATCTGCCTTATTTCCTCTCATCAGATGAGATTTATGGATGTTCAATTCAGGCAGCACACAAATATGTATGTCTTCTTTTTCTTACATGACTGCATCTTTTCAAATGTATCTGCATGTATTTATACTTAAAAAAAAAGCAGAGGGTGTTTATACAGGTGGAGTCACTTGAGAATAATTTGGAGGTTCACTAGTTCATTAGCTCTGGCACAGATTGCCAATAGCTTTATTTAGGTTCTTGGCATACATTACACCAAATCACTGGTTTCTCAGATAAATTATAGCTACCAGATTTCATCCTTTGGGAATCTCTGTAACATTTTCAAGAGTCAACAATTTAGACAATGACACAATTATGCTCTGAGAACACCATTCTGGTTTTGGCATCTCCTGTTTCTTTTCCTTTCTGTGTGCTCTACCAGATCTCATAAATTATATACCATTTGTTTCTGGTAACAAACCTCACATTAAGCAGCACAGAACAAGATTAAATATAGTGACAGTTACTCCAAACACTGTTAAAGATACAATTCATTCACAGGACTTTCTTCTGTCTTCATTTCTTAGACAACTGGAATCAGAAAACTATGGATTTTGGAGTCTCTCTTCACCTAGGTGAAATGTCAAAAAACTGCCATTCCTGAAGAAAAATAAGCTGTCTAGAGAAGCTTTTTTAATTATTATTACTTCGTTAATTTCTTGTCTCACAGGAATTTTAGAGCACGTTAGATGGGCTTGAGTTGTATATACCGTGGTAGGGAAATCCATTTGAATGAATAAATTATAGTCAGTGTGCAAGCATGATTGAGGCAGACAACGAGGACATCAATCAGTGACAGAAAATGGATATAGAAAAAAGAATTATCTAGAAATACAAAATGCTATGAGTTAATCATTTTTTTCATGGTTTGCTGAATGACCCCAAGTAATTTTGCATCACATTAACACAGCATTAGCAATAGCACTTCTATACCACCAGTAGCTTATGGAAATTCTCAGTCATCCATGCTCATAGTTGTCACAAAGGTGCTTTTTCAAGAGGCAACTGGACTTCCTTGTTTTCTCATCCAAGAAGCTTCTTGGATGAGAAGCAAAACATCTTCAAAACAACAACAACAACAACAACAGAAAGTCCAGTTGCTTCTTGAAAAAACACCCTTGGCAGAACCACCCCATAGTGTTTTACTGTACTCTGTGGGCGGTTTATAATGCCAGCATATTGCCCCATCCTCGGAAGGATGGAAGGCTGCAATAACCTCCAGCCCCATAAGAATTGATCTCCAGACTGTGGGCAGAGTTTGCCTGCAATACTGCATTCTAACCACTTCATATGAACCTTAAATAAAAAATAATAAAATACATATCTCAGAAAGGATGACTTTAGGGTTGAGCTATAATATTGTTTACACTCCATCTTTCTATAAGGCCAAAAGCAAATATATTCAGTTGAATATGATACACACAATTTAGACTAAGGATTAATAATCTCTTCCAACATATACTCTATAGTATCATTAGTCATGTGTGGAGTTCTGTTTTTACAGCATTTAACCCATGAGCATTAAGAACAGTTAGTATTATTTATTTTTCTCATCCCACTAAGTAGAGATATAGAAAATGACTGTCTTTTTACTTGAAGAAACTCATTCATAAATAGCAACCATGCTGTATTTGTTTTGCAGCCAATAAACAATGATACTCTCCCTCTGTTGTAACACCAGGTCAGTCAGGCTGTTTGCCCATCCAGTCCTTTTTGTCTTACAGGGGCTCTAGAGGAGCTTAAGCAGACTGGATCTTTCTAGAAGCAAGATCCTGACATGTTCTGATCTCTTCCTTTGAAAATTTTGATTTGCACAAATAGCTGTGCTATCAGCTAGCAATTATATGGTTAAATTGAAAAGAGGGTTGCTTGCCACAAAAAAGAAAAATTGAAGCATGAAAAAGCATTTTTCTTGTTTACATCATTTATTAAAAACAAATGATAGAAGGTATCCGTGTATTTATGAACAGAAATTTAGTGTTCATGCAAACACCTGATCTAGTCATCTGACTAAAGTTTTGTCATTACACATACATATTTGTTCCCTTTGAGATGTAAAGATACAACTATACTCCATATGATTGCAAAAGCCAATAGGAGATCCTGCTTTGTTACAATCCTAGTTCCACCCTAATAGTTGTCTTATTGGCCAGCTTAACACTTTTATCATTTGTGCTTTGCTAAACTTACCCAAAGTATTTCATGTGTTAGTACTGCAATTCCTGAATTGGCCTATACTATACATTTGATAATCTTTACTGCCTCATATGAAAGGTCCTTGTTTTAAAATAACTTTATTTCTTCTTTCAGGGTTTATTGGATTACCAGGGAGTAAATCATCAGATCATAATTTTGCGTCTTTTGCATTACATCGTCCGCTTCATATGGAGAATGCAGTGACTAGTGCTTCAAGAGGCCATGAAGATTGTTTACTTGGTTCCAACCACAAAGCCCATGAACAATCTCTCTGGATGCAGCTAATAGCCATTCCTGACTTTGGGACATCCAGCAAATTAAAGGAGCAAGAGGACTCCATATTAGAGAATTAACAAATTGTGATGGATTTTTGGAAATGGGTCAACATTTTTAGAAACAAGATTTCATATGACAGTAGACCTGGCACCATCTTTTGTTGATGAAACTTTTTTTAAAAAAAACCTGATATATAAAGCTTTTAAGAAAATTAATTGAATTGTGCTCACATTAGAAAATATGTAGGCTGCACCTCTACCTTACAAAGGAATTGACTGAGCCAGCTACTTTTGTAAAGCTGCCTTAGTTTTTATATTAAAGACACATTGTACAGCTTTTTAAAGAACAAATCTTTCCCAGTAGTGAGAGGCCAGACTCTAGTATTAGGTCCTCCATTCATTCCAGATGACTTCCACACAGATGAGTTCACGATCATTAAATGAAGTTGGTGGAGACAAGATGGAAAGATTGGAATTAATACTTCCGGTTATTCCTCCCCAAATGTCTGCCATTAAAGTCAGCTGCCTTTGTGTGTCTATACCAGAAGGAATTTACACAGAACATGTACCCATCTGCTGTGCAAGTACCAGATTGGATCTTTCTTTTGTGCAGAGCTTCTACTTGCAGTCCAGAAGAAGAAATACTGAAGTTGTTTTGAAAGTTGAAATTAAACTGTGAAAGTTTAAATGGTCCAAATAATGACACCAGGTTGCCTTTTATAATTTTCTTCCTATGTTATTTGTATAGAACGTGTATATTCTATAGCATAAACTGATGGGGGGGGGGGCAATGTAGCAATAAGTTTTTGCATGTGGGTGAAAGCAGTTCCTACACCTGTGCAATATTGCCCCAAGTTGTTAGAACAGGGTCCTACTGCATGATTCCTGGCACTGTTTTGATCCTCATTATGGTATTTACTGTTGTTTAAATCCAGTTTGGGTGTCTGTAGGTTTTTTTAAAAAAAGAAGCACTCTGGATTTAGTTATTGCTGCATTTATTCTTAATGAGTTAGTAACCATAATGTGGAATGTACAAGGACTACTGACTCAGTGCGTGGGTTTGGGGATGATAGCAGCACAGTATTCAAATTGATTCTGAGGGTAAAAATTCCAAAAGAGATGGAAACAATTTTTTTCTTTTATAAATTTTAACACCAGAATTTCTGGAACGTTCCCCTCCCAAGTGCAGCCTCCATAGCCTCATGTGAGAAAGTAGCTGCATTTACCTACTATGTTGGTGAGGACTACTTATAGTTTACTTAGGGGGAAAAAAACATTGAACCGATTCCAAAAAGCTGAATTGTGCAACCTTAATAATCAGAACAAAGCAAATTGTTTCTCTGAGCCATAAGTAGTAGTAAGGATAGTGATTCCCAAACTGTAGACTGAAGGTCTGTCACATGCCATGGGAGAGACGAAGTGTGTCTGCAAAAGGAGAAACTTGCCATATTTGATGTTGCTTCGTCCCCTTTGTGTGCCTAGAGATGGAAACAAATATCCTTCTCAGGATAAGGGTTCTCTCACAAAGTTCCTGGTTCGGGTTCTCTTGCATTTGCCAGGTACAGTCATAAACATAGGAAGCTGCCTCATTTTGAATCGGAGTACTAGTCTGTTTAAGTTAGTGGTTGTTGGCTGGGTCTTTGCCAGCCCTTCTCAGAGATGTACAACACCTATATATATTTGCATACAAAGTGTATGCTGGACTACTTACTAATTACCATTCTGTCTCAGATTGACATAGGAGAGGGCATGATGGCAGCAGGTCCAGTTCACTGTGGTATTTTCTGTAGTTGAAAGGAAGATACCTCTTCGTTACTTTAGGCACTGATTGAAAACTAAGTATTTATGAACTGGACCCAGTAAAGACAGAATACACTGTGCTCCAGAGAGAAACCTTTGAAACAATTTAAAAGTTTAAACAGACCATTAATGGGCCTAATGGAAATCTTCTTTAGCTTTCCTTGCCTTTGGTGTTCATGGGAGAGATGATCAAACACTTCTATTTCTTTTTATTAGGAAGGGAGTCAGTTGCTTCCAAAAAGATTAAAATTTTGTTTTAAAACAAAGAGAAAGTTCATAATATTGAATTTATAAAATTAATAAATTATGACATGCACATAAGCTCAATCTTGAATGAAAATGAATCCAAACATAGCAATTAAACTTCTAATGTAACAATGGTGGTTAGCAGATGTGCATGCTGACTTATTTTAAAAAGGTTTTTGCTTCTGAGAAATCTTTTGTCACCCATCATACTTTATTAAATATAAAATGTTTGACTCTTCAAATGTCGTAGGTGATAGTAAAATGTAAAATTACAGATATAGCTTGGGAAAACTCAAAACTGAAAACAACAGTGATTTAATAAAAATTAAACGAGCAGTAAAGTTGTGCTGCATCACATTATGGTCAGGTAGTTCATATGTCATTTTTAATTGGCCACGTGAGGCAACTGAAAGTGAGTATTTGCATAACATCTTCTGTCCCTCTTTCTCTGCCATATAATTTTATCTGGTCCTTGATTAGCTATATAGACTGGTACAGACTATAAACATGATTCCAAATACTGTGGCACTTCTGGTTTCACCAGCACCACTGAAAATGTGTAACTACCTTAAAAAAGTTACAGGCTTTTGACTTCTCTTGAAGCCATCTAAAGTGCATTTGTAGAATCTAAACTCTATGATTCTCTTTATTATCAACAACACCTCTGTGTGGTTTCTCTGTATTGTTTCATAAATGTTCAATTCTTGTGCCTGTCTGGAATCTGTGGAATGTTGGTCCACCTAGTAGAGATTCACCTATTCTCTGTATGTATTACCGTATTTTTCAGACTATAAGACCTAGCTTTTGGGGAGGAAAAGAAAAAATATTCTGCCTCTGCTTCCTAGCAATTTGCCTCCTAACAGCAAATAGCCTGGTCAGCTTCAGCACAGCCTGATTTAGCAGTAGCAGCTGATTGGCAGTTGGCCTCCTGGAATATTGCCTATCAGCAGTTTCAGGCTACCGGGATCACCACTGCCACCTATCGCTTCTGTGCACCCCATTTTCGGCCTTTGTGCGTCCCGTTTTTTGGGCTGAAAATGGGGCACATGGAGGCCAAAAATGGGACTCAAGGCCGAAAACAGGGCACGTGGAGGTCGAAAATGGAGCATGCGGAGGCAGCAATAGGCGGTGGCGATCCCTGCAGCCTGGAACAGCTGATAGGTGGTATTCCAGGAGACAGATCCAACCACCAATCAGCTGCTCGTGCTAAATCAGGCTGTGCTGAAGCTGACCAGGCTGTTTGCTGCAAGGTGGCAAATTGCTGGGAGGCAGAGGCTGAAGGTTGGGGGCTGGCGGGTGGGGCTTCGGCAACATTTGTTCTATAAGACGCACAGATATTTCCACCCACTTGGGGGGGGGTGCGCGTCTTATACACCGAAAAATACAGTACTTTAACCCATTGTTTCAGAAGTCCAGTAAATTAAAACACACACCAAGATATCTCAACAAGTAAAATGCACATGCAGGTGAAAGTTGTCCACAAAACTGCCTGGTAGTGGAGACTAAGGACCGAAGTACTAACCATCTTTTGGAAATGGGGATGTTAAGGGTGTATTAAAGTTCCTTACCCATCTCAATATGCAAATGTCTTTCCAAACTGACAAGAGTTGATTAGCTGGTGCTGTATGCATTACTCTCAGTTTTAAGAACAATCTCAACAACTTCATGCCATCCTCTTTTGTCCCATCTTTTATAGGGCTGTGCAGCACTTCAGATCCAATTTCAAAAAATGCTTGAGAATGCACGGGAGAGGAACATTGCCCTTGACTGCAATTCCTTAAAGCAGCTGTCGCCTGTATTGTGTGACAGGTGTGAGATTTCTTGAAAAAGATGCAAATGTCTTCAGGAGTGCAAAGGTGCATTCTCCCGTGCATTCTATAGCCATTTTTAGGAAGAAAGTCTACGGTAACAAAAACTTGGAAGAGCTCTAGTAGAAACTTCTGAGTATCACGTGTTATTAAAAGACATTGGCTTTCGTGAGCTGCAGTTACTTAATCTGATGCATACAGTGGCTTGATTGATACAGGGTTTAAATTAGGGTGAGGTGGTGGGAAAAGAGGGAAAAAACAGGTTATGCTGATGCTGTTTTATCTCACAGGTAACCTGTGCATCTGATGAAGTGAACTGCAACTCAAAAGAGCTTATGACTTTTAATATAACGTGTTAATCAGAAAAGGTGCTATCAGAGCCCTTCTGATTTTTTCAAGCACCATTTGGAATTGTATTTGAAGCCCTGCTGACATCCAGTTATAGATTTAGCCAGGGAGGAGCACACAGTGTTGCTTTGCATGCTTCGCTTTTGCTGAATCAAGCATTTCTTTGCTAACTCTACAGGAGGGAGATTCCTTGTTTGATAATGTCAATCCATAACTTTCCTAATTTGATTCGTTATTTTAATTTCAAATAGAAATGACAATGCTGTTAATAGTAATTTGATCTGTATATTTGCATGTTGCTTGCAAAATCTGATTTATTGGAAGAGGAAAGGAAATGGATTTAACAGCTAGCATTGTGCTGCTCAGATTGATTCTGTGTAAAATGCCAGAAATGCTTTTTGTTCCAGTGATGCTGATATACAACATTAGACAACAACTTTTTGATGTTTGTGTTTGCTATTATTCAGTGTGTCATAAGATCCTGTATATAAATTTGACCATATTTTAAATGGAAATAATTACCAGAAGTATCTTTCAGCACAAACTGGCTTATGTTGGTTGCCAACATGGACCCAGGATAATGTGCCTAGATTTCATCTTTCTTTACTCACCAAAGCATGAATGAAACTTTGCTCCTGCTTCTGTACCTGGAGCACTCCAGTGTTAAATTTAAATCCTTCTGTAGACTTCAACCATGGTTGGGATTTTGGGAGTTCCATGCATGCACCTTATGTTGGAAGACTCCTTTGTTCCTTACTTGATTTGGAGCAAATGCTCCTCCTTGGGATACCCTAATTTGAGGAGTGGCTTTCTCTTAGGAGTGGGTATGTGGAAATAAGGAGCTGCTGTAGAAAGGGGGGCTTTGAAAAGCCCAGTGCATGAGCAGTGGCATCTGTGCTGCCTTTTTGCATCCCTTGTCCTCCCCTCTCCCCCAATTTTTTAAAGGCTTGGCTGGCCCAGTGCCTTGAGATGTGTACACATCCATATGTGTTAACTGATAGCATGGACATGCAATGAGCTTGCTGCCATGGCTTAAGGCGAGCATTGTAAGCCTAATACATATTTTTAAAATTCTGTGAATTATAACATAAACAGTAAATGACACGATATTGGCACTGTGTGGCCCAAACCCAAGCTTTCTTTTTTCCGCAGATATTAATCTATATAGATACTTATATCTAAAAACTAAATCAAATAATACCCATTTGGTTTTCCAGTTCACTGCAGGTTTTGTGCCTTGACAGCCCCACTGTGAACTTAGTAAGACTCGTGGGTTTTTAAAATCTTGATGTAATTTAACATATATAACCTTTTTGTCTAATAGAGGATTTAAAAAATAAAATTCCCTTTTAAATAGTCCCACCAAAACATTTTTATGAAGAAATTCCTTTGGTTGTGGAGAAACCAGATATAAATTTCTTCCCAGAGAATGACTAAGACTTTCAATGCTTTTATTTTCTTTCAATGATTGTAAATATTTGAATATTTATTAGATTAGAGCAATTCTTCTCATCTGAGCCAAATGTTACCTGTGTGCAATGTTTCCTCTTTTCTTACTATTTCATGTAAGATTTTTTTTTGTATAGCAGCAGAAATTTCTCTAAACTTCTTTTTGTAAAATTGAACTTGTTAAATACTGTAGGTTCCCCTTTTCTTTGTAATTAATGCACTCTACTGTTTCATAATGCTGTAACTTGTAGAAATGTTGTATATTTATTTTCTGCTTATTTAAGTTCTTGTAAAGTCTTTTTTTCTTTAAATTTTACTTAGCATATATGAAAATAGTGATTGATCAGTTTAGAGCACTGTCTACTAGCTTGAGATAGTTGGCGCTATTTTAGATATTAACCCCCTTATTTTCTCTAATTGCTCTTGCTTCCTTCTCTGTCTTGTTACAGCGTTCAAGTATAAAGTGCAAGCAGAGAGTACAATTCCATTGTGTCATTAGGAAAGCCCCATACTCAAGCTTTGAAACATTCGTATATGTTCTTGTGGGGACTGATGGTGGTTTTCAAAGAATTTTTACTAGAGCAACAAGCAGTGCTTTGAATTAGTCTTAAAAAATGATAGACATGATCCAAGGACTTGCATGGGCACATTGTGTTCAGTGAGAATTCAGATGATCCCCAGCAACCCAGCACAAAAATCAATGTTTCTGGAAAATTCATGAAATACCAGATGACAACCTTGTTGGTGCTTCCTGTTTTTTTCTTGAATTGTGCTAATATTAAGGGCTGTTAATACTGCATCCCTTGACCTCAGTTTATATAGCACAGGATATGGCTGTTACCTCATGATCAAGAAGTACCTACAATTTATTCAAGAACTATTAAATTTTTAGCAGAAGAGTAAAATTTTGCATCCCTGTTTAAAGACCACTAGTTATTGTAGGACAGACCTCATCATCAGGTACAAACATCAATGTAGCACTGATCTTGTACTGATTAATCACTAATTTGTTTCATAGAACCCAGCATATGTAGCATTTTTATTGCAGTTTCCCTGGCTTACTTGTGTTTTGCACTGATGAAAATTTGACAGGGTAATTGCCACTTTACTTGTGCAATACTGCTGTAAATAACTGCAGATCTTTTTTTAAGATGCAATCCTTTATGTTCTTAATAATGAATTTTATATGAATAAAACTTTTCAACTACTATTGTGTACTTTTTAATTTATTTCTACTGTGAAAACTACTGTGTAGTTTTCTACACAGATTTGCTTATGTGTATAGTTACACTACATAAATCTGCATACAGTTCTATGTCAACATCTCAAAACCATACCTGTAACATAATTCATGAGGCTGGGTAGCAGACTGGCTGGCTAAATAAAATCAGTAATATTTCTGAAAATGCATAGTATCTAGCTACTACTAAAGTAGAGGAAGCAGCAAAATGAACAGGGGTTAAAACAATTAAGTCTCTCAATCTGAAAAAAGGATATGTTTTTTAAAGCAGAGGTAGGAAAAAGTGAATTAAAAACATAAGAGAGTATTATATTTGCTTTTTCTACAGTACCAGATCTTTTTGAGGGAAGATTTTCTAAAATCCAGAAATGTCTTTCTTTTGAGCAAATAACAGGTTAGTGCAAATTAGTTAATATAAGTGATATTTCTTTACAAAAGGAATACTTTAGCAAACCACTACAGGGGATATTGTTTTATACCCTACCTTCAGAAGCTTACATTTCTCCCTGTTTTCTCCTCATTTTAACCTGAATGACTAAATGAAATATGTATATTTAGAATGTTTTTTATTAGTAGGGATTGCTACTATGAGCTACCTGGAGGGAGATACGCACTACAGAGCCAAATTTGGAAACAAAATAATCAACAAGGAAAACGTTTTGGAAGCTCAGCAAACTGCTTCTAATATCTTTAATGTGACTCACCTGTAGACCTATTTGTTATTTTTTAATTTAATATATTCTTAAACTTTCTAATACAAAGGGTTGAATCTGTTTAGTAATTCGTTGTTCCTTCATTTTTTGGAATTGGGTCCTGAGGTAAGAATTGCCTTATCCCTGCTGCCCTTTAAGAAGGACCTTTTAAGATGGTTCTCCTTTGCCATACTTTTGGATCTTAATTTTTACAGTAATTTTGTTACAATATTTTGCAGTCTGGGTTCATTAATTTTTATTTTTTCATTGTAGTTTTATGCTTTCAAACATTTTTATTGATAAGAAGCCATGCAGAGTTATGGCATGGGTTGGATAGAAATACCGTAAAATTTAATTATTAAAAGATATACAGGGAGGGTAAAAATAATTTATGCAAATTTTTATTAGCAGAAGATTCTTCAGACATGTCTTCAAAGTACTTAAAAGTTCAGTTTAAAATACTTCAATGCCAATTCAAAATTAAGAGAAATAGTTATATCGATAATAAATGTAAGTTTAAAGAGTGGGGCCATTGGCCTCGCTAGTAGAGCCATACTTTCTGCTATAATGGAAATATGAATTGTGATTCAGTGGGCATGCTGTTGTACTGGCAGTGTAAGAGTAGAAAGCAACAGATACCTAATTACAGAGTAATGCAGATTTTTTCCATTTGGACTGTTTCCTGTACAACACTTTTCTTTGAAGAACTTTCTGGATCATCTTCTTGTTTCAGACATTCAAAATAGTTCCTAGACCAAAGTAGAAAGCCACTATTTTTCACATGACTTTTGGTAAGTAAGATCAAACTGTGATTCAGAAATGGGCCAGAGTATGTTAATACATCACTTATCTACTCTTACTGAATCTATGGAATGATGGCAACTACTTGGGAATGTTCCAGGATCTTAGGAAAAGAGATGCTGGAAGAATCAATTAGTATAAATTGTAAATGTCCAGCCAAATCTTTTGTGGATAAAATCTTACTTGCTCTCGGTTGAAAACTGACAAAATATACTGAGATGACAGGGATCCTATCTTATGTTATAGATATTTTTAAAGCCTGTAGATGTCGGGGAAATTATCAGAGGTCCCTCTGTTATTTGCATTGGCTCTCTACCTGACCTAGCTGGGGAAAATGGCCAAGAAGACTAATCAATGCTGCTTTGTGGGAATTGGAGACTCCAGCATCATTGAAAGACCTGTTGATTTCCCTGCTTTTCAACAAATCAAGCCTGAATCCAATGGAAATGAGCAAATATTGTATCTTCAATCTTTCCCCCTTGCAAAAAGTTGGTAGGAACATATTCATAGTTATAGAGAGCTTTGGAGAAGCAGATTAACAGGAGCCTTTGCCTACACATCAAGGAACCAAAATTCAGACACGTAAGTTTTAATACCAAGAATTAGTAGTGTTTTGAGGCGTGAGTTAGGAACCCTCCAACCCTCTTTTATTAATTCATTAAGACATGGTCTCTTTGAAGCTTTGGAATTTCTTTCCCAGTTTGTTTGCATGACAAACTAAGAATCGTATTAGATAAATCTGTAATAGGATGCCCCATTTGCTGAACGCCCCTACTTTCTTGGCTTCAACCTCTTACAAATGATCATTAGTGAGACTTGTATTAAGGAAGGACAACTATTCTTGTCCTAAGATATTTGATGCTTTTTATCTCAGTATCCTGGACTGCCTACAAAGATTGGGAGTTGGTGGCACTGTTATGATGATTCTGCTACAATCTAGGTGGCTAGAGGAACTATCCTTAGACACAGGTCTATTTTGAGATGCTAGAGAGTTTCGTCTTCTCTATCACATCTAAATTTGCATGGAGAGGAAATCCATTTGTTTGGGATGAGGAATTCTCTGAGACTCTCTTCTTTTGCTAGGTAAAGGCCATGACCAGGAGGGCTTTTCCGCAGATTGGCCAGTGTTCAAGTTCTGGTCTTATCTAGAAGAGAATATGCTGAGATGTCGCTTATGACTTTATCAACCCTTGCTTAAATGATTCCAATTCACTCTTCAGTTTATAATGGCGTCCTTGAAGATTTGGAAACTTCAATTAGTCCAAAATGCAACAGCCCGCGTGCTTAGTGGCCAGTCTCTATATTGCCATATTATATCACTGTTGTGGGAGCAAGGTCAACACATCTACTGCTTTATCTGAGTGACAAAAAATGAATCAATGAATCTCTGGATCCTCTAATACAGGGGTGTCAAACTCACGTCGTCACAGCAGCATCATGTGACATCGCGACTTCCCCCTCCTTCCCTAAACCGGGTGTGGGCAGCGTGTGACACATCTGGCCCACTCCTGCTCTAATAAGAATGTCCATTTATGTCCTCTGTAAATCCTTTGCTTGGACACAAGCAAAGATACTATCAATCCATCCTCTAAAATTGAAGAACATTATTGGATATTTATATCCAAAGCCTGCTGCCCTAGACTAAAAAGTCTATTTAATCCAGTCATTGCTTGAAGGCAAATATGTGCTGCTGCTGAATTTCTAGATGTGGACTCACTGATAAACAGTCTGCCTTTCCAAGCAGCTGCATTTTGATGGGGAAACAGAAAGTGATAAGGTTTCAATCAGCTTGTGCATGCTGTGCTGAATCAGCAGGCTGCCTGAATTCTGGCACTATGCCTTCATTGAAGGGCCTCCATGGCTCCCTTACCCCTTGTGCAACCTGCCAGGCAGCTCTGCTTCAGATCCCAAGGGTGAAAATATGGCCAGGTGAAAGCATGAGCCTGGATATTTTAAGTCAAAAAGATAATTTATAATGATACCAAGTTATTTCAGCACATCTAAAGGGAGAAATGGCTATTTCTGTATAGAATTCATAACCAAACCCAAAATGTGCTTGGTATTGAGCATGCACTCTGGGTCAGCTGTCTACTAGTAATTTTAAGTAAATGGAGTGTGTTTGTACACGAGACTTTTACAGATAATGTAATATGCAAATATGGGGACAACATCCCATTTAGCTGGAACAGTCTTGGGAAAAAATTCCATTGGGTCAACATTTGACTTGAGAGGTTCTACTTTTTAAGACATTTCAAATTAATAAGACTTCTAAACCTCAGATCATCCCAGAGAAATCAGGGCCGGCACCACCAAGACCATTTATAGAAATTGGGAGTTCCATGGTCTGATACTACAGTGACATTGATGGAAAAGGAAACAATATTTGATCTAGTCATGGAACTCATCTTCCCAATAATAATATTGATAAGACACCAAAAACCCTGTCTCCTATGGAGATTTCCGTTTTCGTATTAGCTTTAATTTTTTCATGAGTTGTTTGAAGTTATACAGGGCATCATGGAACATGCTACCATTCATGGTACCATGCTACCTATAAAGAAGGTCAGGCCAGCCTGGCCAATTCAGGAATAATCCAGTGCTCCCTGTAACGATCAGTTTTACATGTTAGCTAAATCGAACATTGGCTTACCTGAATGTTCCTTTTCGAAGTGCTGCGACTGCATTCCATCGGCTGGGGTTGATGTTCATGTTGCTTTTAGGGAACTGAGTGTAGATCTATGGTTTTTTTCTTTATTAGATCTATCTTCCTTCCTTCTAGGTAACTCCCCCTCTGTAGCTCCTCCTCCAGTCTGTTCGCGAAGTTGCGATTAAACAATGTCCTGGAACTAGAAATTCCAACTAAAAGATATTATTTCAGTCACAAGTGCAGTCTCAACAAAAGGGAGGGTATGGAATGCAGTCGCAGCACTTCGAAAAGGAACATTCAGGTAAGCCAATGTTCGTTTTCCAAAGTGCTGCTCCTGCATTCCATCGGCTGGGACATACCCAAGCTCGAGAAAATAAGAGAGGGACAGACTGCCCACAAAAAATGTTAGGCCAACAAAACTTGTTGTAGCACCCTTCGTCCAAAAGACGCCTCCGCAGAAGCGTAGGTATCTATTTTGTAATGTCTAATGAACGGGGTAGCCGACGACCAGGTGGCCGCGCGGCAAATCTCCGATAAAGAGGACTGGGTAGCCCAAGCTGCCGAAGTAGCTGCGCTCCTTGTGGAATGAGCATATATACGACCAGGAGTTGGGCGAGCAGTACGTTCATAGGCAGTAGAAATACATGCCCTGACCCAGCGTCCTATTGTTACAGAAGATACTTTCTGGCCCAATGTTCCAGGATGAAAAGAAACAAACAATGCTTCAGATTTCCTAAAGGCAGAAGTACGTTTGATATATCTGCGCAAAGCTCTTCTCACATCGAGAGTATGCCAGTCTTTCTCCCTTGGATGTTGAGGGGAAGGACAAAAGTCAGGTAAAATAAGTTCCTGCGCCCTGTGAAATGCCGTGTTAATTTTCGGGAGAAACGTGGGATCAAGGCGTAGCACAACCCTGTCCGGGTAGAAAATACAAAGATCCTTGCGAATCGACAAGGCTGCTATCTCCGAAATACGCCTAGCTGACGTTACAGCAATCAGAAAGGCTGTTTTGAACGAGAGAAGTTTAAGGCTTGAGGAAGCTAAGGGTTCAAAAGGTTCAGATGTAAGAGACTGCAAAACAAATGGTAGATCCCATGACGGGTATCGATGCACACTTGGAGGTGAGAGGTTAGAAGCTCCATGAAGGAACTCCCTGACCCTTGGATTCTGCGCAAGGGTGCGAAATGGTTCGCACTTAAGCACAGTAGAAATCGCTGCCACCTGCCTGCGGAGAGTAGCTGGTGCCAAACCTTTTGCCAGGCCTGCTTGCAGAAACTTAAGGACGTCAGGGATACCCGCTGATGTAGGGTCTACATGTCTACCAAGACACCAAGATGCAAACGCCTTCCAAGACGCCTGATAGATTCTGGCGGTTGATGGACGCCTTGATGATTGTATGGTGTGGACCACGTCGTCTGGTAAACCATCTTTCTTTAACAGGATCCGCTCAAGTGCCAGACGGTCAATCTGAGCCACTCCGGGTCTGGGTGAGCGATGACCCCCTGGCACAGAGCAATCCTGGATGGAGGAATGTTCTTTGGGTGTAATAATTTCCAGCATTGTAAGAATAGCGGAAGGACTGCCGCTGGGAGTATGGTGAGAAACGACGTTCCTGGCGGCGAAAAGAAGATGGAAGAATTTTCTTCTTATCCTTATCCTCTATTAAGAGGGGTTCAAGAGATGGGCCAAACAATAGGGGGGGCTTGTAAGAGGAGGTAGCAAGCTTCCATTTTGTTCTGGCATCCGCCCTCCAATTTCGGAGCCAGAACATCCGGCGTGATGTCACAGATGAAGATAGGGCACAGGAAGCAAATTTTGCTGCGTTTAGGGACGCGTCTGCTGAATATTCCGCAGCTACAATTAATTTGTTGATGTCATGGTTTAAGCGAATGTCATCCGCTGGTAGTCTTTCCTGCATTTCTCTGAGCCACAACAAGGAAGCTCTGGTGAAAAATGAGGTAGCTGTTGCTGCTTGCACCGCCCAGGCAGAGGCCTGGTGAGTCTTCCTGAACACAAGTTCGGCCTTCCTATCTTCAGCCTGAAGCCCATCTACAATGTCCCCAGTAATCAAGGCAGAGGATGATAACGCTGCTACCGGGGGGGTCAACAGAAGGTAGAGCCAGCAGAGATTCCAGTTCTGGGCTACCACAATATAACTTTTTATCTAAAGAACTTGGTGCAGTCAGGGATCCTGGTTGAGACCACCCACCTTGCACAACTTCAGAGAAGAGAGGCGGACAAGGTATAAAATCTTTGTCAGGTTTGGAGACCTGAAACAGCTGGTCGTGAGGAGCTGGCACTTGATGAGGCCCATCAGTAGAAGTAGGAGAGAGACCAAATTTAGTGACAAGTTTTGCTTTATGAAGCAACGATTTGAAGAGGGCTGGGCGAAACAAACCAGAGAAAGCAGGTTGATCTGGCAGAAGCCCCTCGTCCTCTGAGAGTTCCATATCTTCAGGGAAGTCTTCGTAGATGTCAGAATCGTCACTAGAATCATCTCCTTCATGGATTGCTGTGGAGGCTTTGGTAGAAGCCCTGCTAGGGCCCGGCTGAGGCTGAGAGGAATCAAGGCTCAAACCACCTCCCTGATGAAGACTTGCAGCCAAGACTTTGGCCAGCGCGTCAGAAAGCACCGAATGGATGTTCACCTGTGGATTAGTAGGTGGAGCCTGCGAACCTTGAGGTGCAGACACAACTTGTGTCCCTGCAGCTGAGGCTGGGTTCTGGTTCGGTTGTGTAGAAGCAGCTTGAGTCAAGGACTCTGGAGCAGCCTGATCTGATGGTGGATCATTGCGAGAAACTGGTGGGAGGTGATGATGCATGGACCCAAAAACAGGTTGTGCAGGCGACTTATTGGAAGAAGCCTGAAGAAAGGCAGACTTGCGCGCTTTGTCAAATTGGTGCTCAAGGGCCTTATGGCGGCGCAGAGCGCATCTGTCAACAGTCGCAGTTGCCCTGGTTCGAGGCCGAACTACCTTAGGGGCCTTGCTTTTGGCCTTTGCCTTGCCAGATTTTCGAGGCTGTTGTTCAGCAGGGGTATCAGACAGTTCAGGCTCAAGGTCTGATGAAATTGGGGAATCAGCCATTGTACAAAAATATGATCAAATCAGATAATTAATTGATATTCAAAATCAATACAAAGGAATTGATTAGTTGCTCTTCCTCTCACCCCCCCCTTTTTTAAAAAAAAAATATAAATGAGACACAATACCAACAATCACAATTGGGAGCAAATTAATTAAAGGCTCCAATCAAAGGCTGAATTAATAAGGCCACAAAGTTGCTGCCTAAATAGGCTAATTAAGGCAACACGTTATTGGTAAGGGCTAGGCTCAGCCGAGCCAGCAAGCGCCCTGTAAAAACAGCAGGTTAAACGTCTTAGAAAAATTGTTTGCTTTAATTGGCTAGGCTCTTCCGAGCCAGAAAGCGCCTCTGTTTAAGCGGTGGTGGTAATGGGGCAGTTTGCTTAAATAAATAAAAGAGGCTCCCGAACTATAAACGGCTTCAAAATGGCGCCCATTATTCAAAGGCAGTTTAAAATGGCCACCGGGACAATGAAATAAGGCTTCAAAATGGCGCCCGAGCCTGACAGGCAAGAAGAAACTGTCGCCTCACTTAATAACTCCAAAATGGCCGCTGCAGCTAAAAACGGCGCGAAACACCTCCGGCACAGAGAATTCAGCCCCCAACAAGATAGCACTCACAGTACTCGATTCGAAGAAAGTGCACGATCCACAGCGCTACCACCAGCCGCTATTACATCAGAGCTTGCCAGAGACATCGGCAGAGGCTCCGGAGCCGCCAGAAAAAAATTCCACTGCTGACGCTGAGGCGGCCGCGGTCACAACCAGCTCACCGGTAAGCCAGCGGATCCGCCTGCGGCGAAATGAGAGCTAGGAGTCAAATCAAAAAATCAATCTGTCAAGAACAATGGCCTGCGAAGCTGCCTGGAGCCCCAGGCACTTCAGCCTTCCCTGACAGCTAGGGCAACGAAGCAGCAGTCAGCAGAAAACAAAAAAGGGACACTAATAAAACAAACAACTAACTAACGCACCACAAACGACAAAAATAAAAAAATTTCTAAGCTAAACTAAACAATTAATAAGCAATAGCTCAGAGCTAGGCAAAAACACTCCAGTTCCCTCAGCAACTGAGTGAACAGACTGGAGGAGGAGCTACAGAGGGAGAGTTACCTAGAAGGAAGGAAGATAGATCTAATAAAGAAAAAAACCATAGATCTACACTCAGTTCCCTAAAAGCAACATGAACATCAACCCCAGCCGATGGAACGCAGGAGCAGCACTTTGGAAAATAGCACATTTTTTCCTGATTAATTCCAAATTGGATATAGGAGGAGGAAGGAGGATCATTACAATGTATCTTGTAAATTACATATCCTGATTCAGTTCCCTCTTGTTGTAGGCTTTACACCTAGTGAGAAGCAGACAGAAGGAATCATACTCAGAGTGGGTTAATTTAACCTTTCTCACTTAAAAAGGGGAAGGGGGGAAACTATGCAAAATCATCTTAGCATACTTGAATTTAGTTATAAACTGTGCTGTGTTTTATCTAAACTGCCGTGGCTCCTTAAAAAGTATCGTGTAATCATAAAACACTTCAGCTGAGGTGCAATGTAATGGGGCAGCCCCTCCTGATGTGGGCCATATATACAGCCATCTATTCTTTGGACAGTTGTAATAACAGCATTTGTATTCCATTAAGCCCTGTCAAGAGTGATTTCATGACCCAGCACTGCTACAGTTAGCTACAACAGTCACAACAGCTGTGGTGCAGAGTGGAGATATCTTTCCAAGCCCAGAGCAACTCATATCCCACAGGTGCTAAGGAAACAGCAGCAGTAACTGTTTATACAATCCAGGAGCTCTCATTACATTTCAGATGCTATGGTACCAATAAATAGACCTCTCTCTAACTGTGCAGGCAAAGAACAATTTCAACCAGTGTTTCTCAAACTTGGCAACTTTAAGATATGTGGATTTCAATTCCAGCTAAAAGTGAGATCCTGAACGTGAGACTTGCAGATCCTGAATCTGATACCCAAAGGAGGGTCTGCTGACATGCAGATACTTCTAACTACATATATCTATTAATGGACCAACTTAGCTAGATGCCAGTCTACAATATTTAACAAAGCATTTTTGGTTGAGGGTTCACATTTATGCAAGAGTAATAGCTCTTATAGAGGTACTGGGTTGTTTTTTTTTAGAAAAAGGTAAAAAATTATTTCTTGTTATGGGAGTTGTAACTGCTGCACTTTTTATAATGATGAGAAATTTGTGGATTCCACTATTGGAATTACTAGCATTAAGCTGAACCACATTTAATCATACTTAAAATAACCTAGGCCAAATTTAGGCTTTAATTCATTAAGACTTGTGTGCAAATTACTCATACTGACCTTGGCAATTTGCAACTAGCACAAAGTTTTTAAAGTTTCTGTTTCTAACCTCACTGTTGTTTTCCATCACAACTCTTCTGGACTGAAAAGCAGATTATAATTTTCAAATAAATAAAATTATAAATGTGAGTAGATATAAATTGTGGAAACAGAACTGGTCTCTTTTCAGCATCCACCCAAAACCTCAAAATGCTCCTTTCCTAAAATTCTTAAGTGGAGACAGTATTTAAATTTGCCATATGGAATAATTATTGACTACCACTTCATTACAGAAACAACAGTTAAGCCACATGATTTCTAGGAAAGTGTTATGAATTATATCTTCACAAGTTCTTGAGCTGGTGAAGGCTGGTGTCCTTCATAATGTTTGTTATAGGACAGTGGTGGGTTCCAACCGGTGTTATCACCGGTTCTCTTTGTGCACGTGCTTTGCGCACAATCACTTCGTTTGCACGCGCGCCAAACTTGTGCTCTGTGCTAGCGCATTAGATTTCTGCTCAGCTGAGGTGCAGCAATCCACTCTGCCGCGCCTATCAGCTGGGCTAAAAAGCGACAAATAAAGGTAGGTATAATGTGGGGGCGGGCGGGAGGGCCCAGCTCACAGTCATAGAAAACTGGTTCGCTGATGTCACATCATCATCACTACCGGCTTGCCCGAACTGGGCTGAATCAGGAGCAACCCACCACTGCTATAGGCTGAATTTAAGGATCAAGTCAGTACACAGTCCAAGGATCCACAGCAGTAACATGAAACACCCTTTCCAAGAACTACACAGCGTGAAAATACTTTGGCATAAAGGAGAAGCAAAGGAAAAGTTCTAACATAGGAATTTCAAAACTGATGGGTTTTTGGTTATTCCATTAACCATTAAAGTGCTTCTTATAATTACATATGGGTTGCATGCAGCATCAGTCACTTTCTTAGCATCCCTGAATTGCTTATTGAATTATGTACTAAGGCTAGATATTTTTGATTTAAATTTTTTAAAAATAAATTTTCTGATTTGATTTGATTTTTAAACCCCATCATATCCCAAATTTAAAATAAAGAGAATTCCGAGTCTACTTTTATGGAACATCGCTGCATGACCATACTTTCCTAAAAGATTTTAACAAAAAATTGCTACTCTTATCCTAGATTAAATTTCTTGCTCCAACTAAATGGCAGCATTTAACTGACCTTGGCTGAAATTAAACAAGGACAGTTCAAATAAGTTAATAACATCACGAAGGAAGGCAATAGCAACCAGCTTTATATTGTTCCAAGAAAACAACAGAGATCACCTACCAGAAGTTAAAGTTGACTTGAAGAGGAATTTCTTAGATCTTTGTGAAGTATAACTAATAACTGCTATATAATTTAACACGTTTGTTATCCAAACATGAAATGTTCAAGATAACCAATTCACTTTACTGTTGTGGAATCCTTGATATAGAATCACGGGTGTCAAACTCGCCATGTCATGCCGTCATGTGACATTTTGCGACGTTTTTTCCTTTCATAGAACTGGACTGGGCGTGGCCTGTGTGTGACCCATCTGGCCCGCGGGCTGCCAGTTTGACACCCTTGAATTATCGAAGTATAAAAATCTAAGAACAATTAAGCAGAATCCAGGCCTTTTATCTTCTTTGTGCTGTGGTTTTTTTTGGTATACTAATCAGACGTATTTTTAAATGCAAAGCATAGGTTCTATTTTGTTTTAATCTTTGTCGGGACTGCTGGCTTACAGTTCACTGTAGCTTCTGTGCAGCTGCAGAAAGTGCAGGTTCTGATAGTAATGAAAAGATAGGCTTGAAGTTTCCAAGTAAAACTTCTAAAGAGGAAAAACAACTTTTCAGCACAGTGTGCCCAGCCCAAAGCCCCTTTCCACCAAGAGAGGCCCCTGCAATCCCTCCCTCCCTCCCACCCGCCTGAATGAGCCTGGCTGCGGGCAGTCCCCAGCACTTCATCAAGAGAGGTCAGGAGGGGAAGGGTAGCTTGCCCTTGCGTTTGTTCCTATTATAAAGCTATATTTAAACAAGAGCAAGAGAATTTCTTCTGGATTTGTTAACAGCAGGAGCAACTCTGTTCTACTTTTAAAACCCTGGAATTGCTAATCTGTTCTCTAAATTTATCATAAAGAGATACTGCCAGCCTTTAAAATCCTCTTTCCTTAACACAGAAAAGCTAAGTTGTCTGCAGATTCAGCTACTTTTCATTTATTCGGTATAATTATACTTATATAATGAAATAGATATTTGTGGGTGCCTATTTTATACTGTTTGCCACTGTATTTGAAGCAATTGCTACAAAGCAATATGCACTATAACAAGAAGTTAAAAACAATATAACAATAATGTATTGATGTAAAAAGACTGGAGGATTTCATATTAATTCAATAAAACAGTCTAAGTAAGTTATTTTAAACAGCACTGGTAGTCCTCGACTTACGTTTACAACTGGGACCAGAATTTCCATAGCTAAGCAAGATGGTTGTTAAGTGAGTCATGCCCATTTTTACAACCTTTTTGTGTTAGTTATTAAACGAATCACTGCAGTTGTTAAGTGAATCAAATGTTTGTCAAGAAAATCTGCCTTCCACAAATTATTTTACTTTTCAGAAGCCAGCTGGGGAGGTGGCACATGGGGAGCATGTGATCCTGGGATATTGGAACCGTCGTAAGTGCAAGGATTGATCCTAAGTCACTTTTAATGCCATTGTAACTCTGAATGGTCACTAAATCACAAGGTTGTAAATCAAAGACTGCCTGTATAAGCAGTCATTTGGATAATCTGAACCTCACAGATGTTTAAGCAGTCCTGAAAAAGCCAACCATCTACTTGCAGAAACACAATGCTAAATTTACCTCGTCAGTAATTGATAGGTAACTATGTTTTATTCAGTATTTTTGAATTGTCCACAAATATCAGAGCACTTCTCATGCCACTAGCTAGTGCTTATTGAACTCCAACATTAAAAAAAAAATCTCAAAACTTAGTTAAAATTAATTATTCTGATCAGTCACAGCTTTTCCACAGATCTTTAATCAAAATGTGAAACCTCCAGAGCGTAAGAAAAACGTAATGAGGCTATCATGTCTAGGAAAGGAAAGACAGTATTTTTATTTATTTATTAAATGTATTAGCTGCTCATCTTGCGTCTTTGATTCTGGGTGGCTTACAATGGTTAAAAAGAATAAAACAATGCAAAACCTATGTATGCAATACAAATGAAATACTATAAAAATTCAAATTTTCAACTCTAACTAAAAGATGGGGAGGGAAGGAGTAGGAGGGGCAATGGTGAGGTGGGATCTATTATTAATCTATCAATCACCTCCAATGCAAACCTCCTCTATTGGGGCCCCAAGCCAACTGGCAGAGCAAAGTGCTTAAGTTCTTGTGGAAGGTCAGGAGGATTGGAGCCAACCACACTCCAGGCAGCTTTGAGATGTTCCAAAGGGCAGGAGCAGAGAGGGCTCTTTTCCTGGATCCCGCCAGCCACAACTCTCTGCCCAATGAGGCCCACAGCATGCCGCCTCTGCCAGCATGGGTGGGGAGGCCAATCCCCTTGGGATGAGACAGTCCCTCAAGTAATCTAGACCCATGTCATGAAGAGATTTAAGGATGATTATCAGCACTTTGAATTGCACCCAGAGCCAAAACGGCAGCCAGGAAAGCTTGCAGAATTGCGGTGTTTCATGGGCCACTCTTGGAGCCCAAAAGCTGCCCATGCAGCCTTGCTCTGCACCAACTGTAGTTTCCGAATGCTCTTCAAGGGTAGCCCCATGTAGAGCGCGTTGCAATAGTCCAAATGTGTGATGACTAGGTATGAGGGGATGACTGAGTGCAGGGACTATGGATCCAGGAAAGGCTGCAACTTTCTGTAGTAGTTGGTAGACAGTAGTTTGTGATTGAGGTTGTGACTGAGGTAATAAAAACTCTACCCGGATCTGTTAAATCACTCTCTCCTGGCTTAACCCCTTCAAGTTCCATCTTGCCATGAGCAGTTCCATTCTTTCTTTCAAGAGGAAGAAAACTATTAAGTTCACTCCTGTGTTTCATGTTTAGTTTGAGGTAAAGGCTTAAACTCTCCATTCATTTCTTATCTAATAGTAAAAAAACCGTCAGTCCTTCAGGGCTAATTAGGGGAGCTGAATTGACGTTCATATCTGGTGTGCAGGAATTGGCTGCCATATTACAGACCCCCAAAGGCAAATCCAAAAAATACTTGGCACTGAATTTAGAGTGGTTGAGCAGGAGGATCCAATATATGGTAGCCACCTGTCACAAAATAGAAGCAAATAATGGCTCTCAAGTGCCAGAGAGGATGGGCAGAGGAATGCGGCTGGCACCAGTAGAAAGCAACCCAATTCTTGGGTAGGACAGGAAATCATCAGTGTTTGGCTGTGCACAGTTATTTGAAACAGAGAAGCATTAACCATTTTCACATGAGAGCACAATCATATTCCAAAAGGAAAAAAAAGAAAAGAAAAGAAAAGTCTGGTAGAATTTCTCACATGTGCATAAAAGGACAAAATGTCCACAATTGCTTCCAACTTGAATTAAGGAAAAAGGGATCTCTCTGCTTGAATTCTGAATAAACATGTGTGATTCGGCATTGAGCAAAAATGATATATTTTGGACTAAATGGAACATGAAATTTAATTAGGATTGTATTGCAGCATCAGGTAATAGGATATTTCTGCGGCAACATTATATATTCTTCAACAAGAACAAGGTTTGTCTCCCTCTTAAGGTAACCAAAATTGGTCACTGCTCAATAAATATCCTACATCTTAGGTTATCGTCTAATTTACCTGAATATCTTATATAGAACGCTTTGATTTATCTTTGCATATATTGACAAAATCTGAAAGACACTTGGTGATTTACAACTTTAAAATCAAATAAAAAGAATTCATGCTAAAAGCACAAAAACAATAGAAAATAAGGTATAATAATTACATTATTAATAATATCATCCAGCATGAGGTGATATCACCTTCCAAAAGCCTTATTTGAAGGCATTTCGACAATCATCAGAAATATCCCCAATCTAACTTCAAGGGAAGGCTATTCTGTACAGCAGGAGCCATTCATACCATGATGGCGCAGTGGTTAGAATGCAGTATTTCTGCCGACCGCCAGAAGTTCGATCCTGACCAGCTCAAGATTGATTCAGCTTTCCATCCTTCCGAGGTTGGTAAAATGAGACCCAGATTGTTGGAGGCGATATGCTGACTGTAAACTGCTTAGAGAGGGCTGTAAAGCAATATGAAATGGTATATAAGTCTAAGTGCTGTTGCTATTGCTATCATTGAAAACACTGTCACAGTCCCCATTGAACTCATCCCACATGGACTGGGAAGAGGTCACAGCCCCATCTGAGCTGAGCAGACGGGATGGGTCACCTCTACCTGAAGAAGGCAATCCCTCAGGTGCCAAGGGCTCAAGCTATTAAAGGTTTTAGAGATCAAAAACAATACTCAGAATTGTATCAAAAGCATTTACACAGCAACTAAGGCATCTGCAATGCAGGTGTTACTCCTCTTACAATAGGTTTCGGCCATCAGAATACAGGCAGCCCCAAGTTATAATAAGAATTGCAGCTTTTGAGGACCTCGAAGCAGGGGTGAAATGCTACCACTTTTGGCCGGTTCGCCTGAACCGGTAGTAAAAAACTGTAAAAAAAACAAAAAAACCCCCAAAGTTTCAACGATCAGCTGAGCAATGCACGATCGACATTTTTAAAAAAACTTTTTAAGCATTTTTTTACTACCGGTTCAGGCAAATAGGTAGTAAAAAAATGCTTTAAAAAAAGTTTTTAAAAAAGGTTCTGACATTCATGCAGCATAGCTGTGATCGTCTTGGAGCCTTTTTTTTTTTTTTTTACTTTTTTAAAGCATTTTTTACTACCTATTCGCCCAAACTGGTAGTAAAAAATGCTTTAAAACAGTTTTTAAAAAGGTTCCCAAGTTCGTGCGCCACAGCTGATTCTCCCCCCCCCCCGCTGTTCTACTTACCTTCCCAAGCCTACTTTTGGCGCGTAATGCGCATGCAGAGCACATTTGGTGCAAACTGCGCATGTGCACACGTAGTACACTTGGCACGCAGCGTGCATGCGTGGCCAGTAAACCGGTAGCAAACCGGTTCAGATTTCACCACTGCCTCAAAGATACATATTGCCAAAGTTACCTATTTGGGGATTGGGGTGGTGGTGAAGAGGACATGAGCTATAGAGGGGGAAATGTATGCAGTTATCACAGCAATATACCCCAATCCACATTTTTAAATTATTTGCTCCTGTTATGATACGCAGCTTTCCCAATAAAACATTAATAAAACTCCTTAAAACATTAACTTTATTATATCGATGTGTATTAAGGCAAGGTGGCACAACAGTTAGCCTTTTGAATTACGATTGGAGTGACTACTTAGACTTAAATCCCCACCGGGGCTAACTATACAATACATAAAATAAGCATTGTGCCACTGCCCTTCTGGCTTTTATGTTTCCCCGTTCTGTCACACAAATACACAATGGCCTGATCCAAATCAGGGCCACTTCAAAAGGAAAGCATCCTCTTTCCCGCCAGCCTCTTTGTTTATAAACATTCCAACAGCGTCCTGGCACAGGCCAAGAATTATTTTAAAAAAGTAAGAAAATCCACTTGTGCCAGTAATAGTTTGGAAAAAGAGCTGAGCTCATGCAGGTGACAGTGGGGGCAGTGGACGTTTTATAAGCAAAGCTTGCTAGCAGCTCCTAATCTAGAAAGTTGTTTTACATTAGAGCAGTGTTCCTCCACCTTGGCCAATGTAAGATATGTGAACTTCAACTCCCAGAATTCCCCAGCAAAAGTCCTGGCTGTTTCAAGTCCACATATTACTTAAACTGGCCAAGAGGGAGAAGCACTGCCTTGGAGGAAATGAAAGGTGAAAAGTAGCTGCATGACATTCATTTTACATCTCAGGCAGTTTACATGTACGGGTAGTCCTCGACTTACAACAGTTTATTTAGTGACCGTTCAAAGGCACTGAACAAAGTGACTTGTGACCATTTTTCACACTTGCGACCGTTGCAGCATCCCCATGGTCATGTGATCAAAATTCAGATCTTGTCCATTGGCTCATATTTATGACATTTACAGTGTCCCAGGTCATGTGATCACCTTTTGCAATCTTCTTACACCGCAAAGTCACAGGGGAAGCTTAACTTTACTTAACAACTGTGTTGCTAATTTAACAACTGCAGTGATTCACTTAACAACCGTTTCACTTAGCAACGGAAATGTTGGGCTCAATTGTGGTCGTCAGTCAAGAATTACCTGTATATGGCTCGCTGGACCAACAGTCTGTTTTCTCAGCCTAATTTATCCCACAGGATCGTTTTTTGCAATACACATACTACCTTGGAGAAGAACAAGAAACCCTAATCAGAGAAGAGAGAAAAGAGAGAAAGCTCCATTCCCTTCTTGGAGGCCCCTTTCACTGAGAGAGGCCCCTGCACTGACTCCCTCCTTCCCTCCTGCTTGAATGGGTCTGGCTGCAGGCAAATTCCCAGCACTCCAAGCAGGGTCATGAGGGGAAGGATAGCTTGCCCTTGCCTTTGTTCTTATTACTGGTCTACATTTAAACAAACATTTATTCTGGGTTTATGGAGAGCAGCAAGAGTAACTCTGATGATGCTTTACACAAAAAAACCCCAAAGTAATAAATTATTCTCTGGAATAGCAACTTGCAAGCCTGCCTTTTCCTTTTCTCTTCTTTCCTCTTAACCCAGCAAAGACCTTCTCTGAGCATTAGATTAATTAGATTAGCTAAACTGAGTGGTGGTGTGTGGTGCTTGGAGTGGGATATTTGTGTTATCTAAGTGGCTTCTTCTATTATTTCCAATCCAGTAGCAAGCTGGAAAGAAAGAGGTGTGGGGTACTTATTCCTCTGTTAGTAAATTCATGAACAGGATAACTCTTCAAAAACAGAACAGGATCAAATTTGGTGTGTTGGAAATAGTCAACAAAAGAGATTTGGGGTTCAAAAAAATTGACTTGATCCAGCTTGTAGCTGTGGAGAAAAATACTTCAGGGAAAAAAAACCTCCCTAATATCGCTTCCATTCTAATCCCCACCCACTTTCTTAGTCAGGTGGCTCAGACTGGAATGTACCCAGACCCCTGCGATCCTCTATGCACATACCCACAAATACATATAGATGCAACATAGAGCAGAAACACGCCCACACCTAAAGACAACTCAAAAATAAAATAAAGATGCCTCCTCTGGCTATTTCTGGTAAAAGGGCCTGGAAAGAATTCCAGAAGCCATGCTCTGCATACTTTCTCTATCTTATTTTGGTGATGGCATATTTTCAGGAGCATCAATGATGTTCCCTGCTAGAGCATCAGGATAATTAAAGAACTGTCTTCTGTCCTTTTGAGTGAAATATTTACAAGACTTTCACATTTTACTAGTGTTCATGATACAGAAGTACAAAGCAGCCTTTCCCAACTGAATGTTTTTTAGACGTGTTAGACCACACAATATTCCACTTAAGCCTTCATAAGGTCCAGGAAATGATGGCACAGAATGAGTCAGAGAATGAGGAAAACAAGCAGGAAAGGGATAGCTATTCTTCTCCAACTCCTCTCACTTCAGCAGTTGAAATGGTAGCCATGCGAGCTTTTCTGCATTTATAATACAGGTGTTCAGCATTAACAACTACTTATTCAGTCACTAAATTTATGACAGTTCCAGCCATCGCAAAAAGCAGTATTGAATCCAATACAACTACATCCTGTAAACATAGCTACAGTATGTGATCTCATTAATACTGTATTTTTTACAATGCTTTGAATATTTTAGATTTTAAGATGCGTGGGCTTCAATTCCCAGAATTTCTCACTCAACATGCTAGGAGTTGAAGTCTACATGCCTTAAAGTTGCTATATATGAATAACATTGCTTTAAAGAACTGGTCATGAATCTTTGGATCATGTAACTCAGTTAGAGAAGAGAGTTTGCTCACAATTGCCCCAATAAAATTTGGATTAAAACTGCCCATTTTACCCTATATTGCCATAATTAGAGAGTTCCTCAACGTATGACCACAATTGAGCCCCAAATTTCGGTTGTTAACAAAGACATCTGTTAACTGAGTTTTGCCCCATTTTATGTCCTTTCTTGCTACAGTTGTCAAGTCAATCACGGCAGTTGATAAATTAGTAACCAACATGGTTGTGAAATGAATTTGGCTTCCTCGTTGTTTTTCCTTGTCAGAAGATCACAAAAAGTGGTCACATGACCGCGAGATACTGCTACCGTCATAAATATGAGTCAGTTGCCAAGCATCTGAATTTTGATCACGTGACCCTGAGGATGCTGGAACAATCGTAAGTGTGAAAAACAGTCATAAATCACTTTTTTCAGTGCCATTGTAAGTTTGAATGGTCACTAAATGAACTGTTGCAAGTCAAAGATTACCTGTATACTGGAGCTTTAACTGGCTCTGCCAATTACATTATATGAATGTAGGTTATGTGTGTTTGTATGCATGCCTGTGAACGTGGCTGTGAGTAGGAATTATGATGAGGTCCTACACCTCAACATGTACATTATTCATCCCATCCATTAATTAATCAGATCACCAGCATTTCTAGGCAGAAGGCAGTCTACAGACTATATGTACATCTGGTATTTTCTCAGTAAAATATTGTCATGCAAAAAAAACCACACCCTTCTATAAATAAAAATCTTATTGTTTTGCAACTGTCTGTCTGATCTCCTTCTTAACTACAGTATTTTCTTTCCTGCATGGGGAATAATGCTAACATATGGCTGGGAGTTAGAAGAAAAGATACTACTGGGAACTGGAAAATGTTCTTCTTGTATTGGGAGGAGCAATGAATGATCGACTCCCTGCAGAAGCTGGGGAGGAGGAAAATAATATTTTAGTGAAACCAACAGCCATTCCATCAATCCCTATTCACATTTCAGATCTATCTGCATGCAAGCCTCAGACTCAGAGTGCAGGTCTGGACAGAAATGGTCAGTAATGAGCCATATACTGGTAAGCATCATTTTACCTAGTAGCTCCATTCATTTGGTAGGCATTTCACTAGTAATATTGTTTATAATTTCTGTTTTAAACACTATCATTGATCTGTCTGTCATCTATCTATATATCATCTATCTATCTATCTATCTATCTATCTATCTATCATCTATCTATCTATCTATCTATCTATCTATCTATCTATCTATCTATCTATCTATCTCTCTACCCATCCATCCATCCATCCATCCATCCATCCATCCATCCATTAATCTTTCCATCATCTATCAGCATTGAAATAATGTGTTTCATTATTTAAAAGCAAATATGCTTTTCCTTTTTAGCTGCACCGGAGAGATTAGTCAATTAGCTCTAAACCTAGTTGCAAGTAAACAAAAAGGAGCAAAACAAGACATAGTTTCATTTTTCACCTCAAAAACAAAGAAAACCACCCCCGTTTTCTACTCACTAACTCCCAAGAGTGCTCCTATAAACAGCTGTGAGTTAAACAGCCCTGAGTCTATGACCTCTGTCACATTTTCGTCTGCCCCATTGTGTCTACCTCCGAGTGCCTCAGACCCCATTGTGTTTGATTTCCCCCTCAATAGTTTCACTGGTTTCTGGAAAATCACTGGAGAAGAGCGAAAATAAACTAATAGGTAAAAATAGCTCCAAATCTAATATTTCCGTTTAAGATCAGAGGAAACTCTTCCCTAAAGCATTTATCCAAATAAAAATGTGTGTGATGCTCACCTAATATAAAATATAAATTAGATGGTACCATGGGAGGAAGGGGGTCTGTTTTTGTACCAGCCTACTAACAATTTTTAAAAGGGCAACATAAGGCTTGGTAGGTATTTGTGACTTTTGTTTTAAAATTCAAGCACTGAGTCAACCCCCAAAGTGGCTGATACGTGAAGAATCCTGACTTACACGCAGCATAAAATGATCAGGAGTTTGAAGACATTCATGTGTTATCCAAGAAATTCCTATGATACTGTAAGGCTTGGCAGCATTAACTTCCACAGAGCAAGCGGAGGGGGCAGAGAAAGGAACTTGGCAAAGGCTAATTAAGGGACTTATTAGACTTAATGGACAAGACATTTCTGCATTCCTGCTTTACAATTTAGTAACTGTTACTGTATCTATGATTGGGTGACTTAAGACCAAGATACACAGCCCATCAAATTATATGGCACAGTCCTTGACTGAAAGATAGGATATTCAACTGGAGCCGCATGTCTCTTAATTGTTTTGTTAAGTGTTGCATGCAAAAATTTAAGAAACGTTTTTGCTCATCCCCTATCTGTGGCTCACAGTGGCTCAAAGATAGTAGAAACTGTTTAAGTTCAGGCTCATCCTGATTACACATAAACTAAAGGTGGTTTTGAAATCAACAGAAACCTGTGGGTGAACACTTTAAGCCTTCCTTTCACTATTTAATTCCCTCCAGTGTGTTCCTTGAGTGTTTTTCTCCAGGGTTAAACTCCAATATCAAGGCAAGGCTGAGAGAAAAATGCCGAGATAAAAACTTCAAGAAGATCATTCTCACTCTAGAACTTATATTCTAGATCATTTTATGGGATCTTTGGTCTCTTCTCCTTCAGCCATGCCACCTCTCAGGATTAGTATGGGCAAAAAAGGGGGCAGGAAAAATGATGACACCCTCAGAGGCTTGGAGGAAGAATGGGATGTAAATAAAAGTTACATAAAAATGTTTAAAATCTCTGACATCTGCTTAACATTTGCCGATTTTTTTCAGTATAAAAACTATCTGCAAAACCACCTTTTTCAGTCTGATTAAATATGAAACTATATCCTCCTAATTCTTTCTTGATTACTAGTGCACTTAAACCTGTATTATGCAGATTTTATTTTTATTCTGAAAACACACTCGTTGTTTATTTAAAAGCATGGCAAATATTTTCAGTCTAACAATAGTAAAGTACAAAGCCAAAGGATGCATTAAAAGAAGGACTGATACTATGAGAGGAGTCTCTATGAAGAGTCGCAATCATCCAGGTCATGGTTGTCCCAAAGGGGCTTTTCAAAAGGCAACTGGATTTTCCTGTTGTTTTTTTTTTCCCCTTTGAAAACTTTTTGCTTCTCATCCAAGAAGTTCCTGAAGAAGCTTCTTGGATGAGAAGCAAAACATTTTCAAAGAAAAAAAGCCCAAGAAAGCCCAGTTGCCTTTTGAAAAGCCCCTTTGGGACATGAAATGAGTGGTTTAGGAAAGACAGTGATTATGCCAATATGTTTTGTATGTCACATTGAGCTCCTTAAGAAAAGGTGGCACAGACATTCAGCAAACAAATACGGCTTTATACAGTAACATATATGCATTACATGTTATTTGTTCAACTGTTTTGTTTTAAACCATTTTTTAATTTTAAATCTGTTTTTGGAGTACCCTAAGAAGTAGAAATCAGTAAAATAATAACATTTATGCTCTTCATGCTTAAAACATGCTTACATGGCAGTTCTGTTCTAGGGAAGGTATCACAAGTACCAAACTAGAATTTAGTTCTTGCTATTTCTTCCCAAAATAGCAACAGAACAGTCTATGTAGAAGTTCATTGCTTTGCTTTCTTAAGACACTTACGAAAAATATAACTCACATCATATGTAGGGAACATTAGAATAAAGATTTGAATTTTATTTAGACTTGAGGAACTATGGAAGGTATAATTCTCCATGTTTGGGAAAACTAAGAAGGAAAACTTAAGATAACTTGATGAAATCTAATAAGCAATCAGGAATACATACAAAGATATATGATGCTTCTAAGAGAGATGATTCTTACTACATATCGAAATTCCATTCTTGTAAGAAAATGCCCCTATACTATTTAATATTAAACAAACCGAATATCTGCTTTGGCAGCTTGAGATTTCCATAAATAGAGTGAATAGTTCATAAGTTCTTTGTAAATTGTCCCTGCCTTAGTCCATTGATTTTGATACTACTTCTTTCATCTGTCTGAAGAACAAATAACCAGGTCATGATTCCTGTGATGGGTGAAGTCGCATGTATTTATTCCTATTTAACAGCACATGACACAGATTCAATATGAAAATATGTCTTTTATTTACTGCAGTACTGGAATTGTTGTCAGTTCATATCTACAGAAATATTCTGAAGAAATTTTATAGCAACTGCAATTGTTTTACTCTTGGGTCAAAATCTTCCTGTACAAAATTTAGTTCCCATAAGTGTGAGTTTGGAAATAGTTGAAGAGAACAGTTTGAAGCTGATGGTACAAGAGATTCTGAAAGGGTCTGAATTCTATAACAAAATGGAACAGACCCGAGGGATTGCTTAATGTTAAAGTAATTAACATACAAAAGGACAGAAACCAGGGCAGGAAAGGAAACCAGTTCATCATTTTGATCTTTGCCTCTGTTTTTCTTATGCCTCTCACGCAAGTCATTTTTCTATTTCAGTCATCTATGTTCCCCATTTCCACCTTAGCAGGTTAAGCCTTGATTCTCTCTCTAGTGTACAGCAATAAGAACTAGATCTGCAGTTTCATGGTATAATTCATGGTAAGTACCAAAAAGGCATACAAGATATTAGATTATTTTGAGTTCTGGTCTCTTACTACTCATGCCCTTTCTGCCTCCTCAGATCACAGATGGTAGAAGACAGCTGATAATACCAATTTAGGATTTGGGGAAATGTTCTGTTGAGATTTCTAATATAAGTATTAAAATATTATGGCCAAATTAAGTGGCTGTTATAACTAGCAATTTAATTAAAAGGAAGTACAGTTTAAATGGCATAATGAGGGGGCTGAAATGATCATAGAATGATATAGCTGAGCAATTATTCCACATGACTAAAAAAAGAACCCTCTATATTTTGCAGAATGCTTGCATGAGATGCACGAGATTCCACCCGTAGAATAAAATAAACTCTGTATGATAACAGTTCTTGGTTTCAGGTTTCAAATAAATTAGGACCATTTGGCACAAACAAGCAAAAGAGAAGAGCTGGAAGGAAAGAAAGATAATGGAGACTGGAAATATGTGGATAAGGGGCTCAACTGGGGAAAGGAACATTTCACATGTTGCCAAGTTTATAGGGACAAAACAATTAGGCATAGAACAAAGAGAAGATCCCTTTGCTTAAATTATGATGGGCAATGAAACACACATGAAAAAGGATCATTTTAGGTTTACTTTAATTGGCCAGGGCAAATTTTATTCAGTGAATTTGAGAAATTAGAAAAGAGCACCTCTCCTATCCAAGAATCATCAAAGGTAAAATAAAATATTAAAGAGAATATTTATTATGCACATAATTAACCCAATTCTACACAGAACAATATCACACTTTTTCTTTTTTCTTCTTGTCCCTTGCACATCTCTAGTTGTTCATCCAGCTCTGCTGCTCTTCTGGACCATGCAAATTGCATATTTGGGATTGGTGGACAGGACTCTAGGAATGGTAGCATTTCTTTTTGGGCAATGCAACCCTGTACTGAAGCCAAAGAACTTCTCCAACATTCTGCTGGTTGCATTGTATCAAGCTGAAAATAAGTAGGAAGAAATCTGTAGCAACAACTCCTCTTTTTCCATTAATGAAAACTCTCTTCCTTTTTCTTTTTGTGCAGTGGAAAGGAATGTATCTAAGCCTATCCTTGGGATAAAATAAATTCAGCTGGGTTTGAAAACAGGATAGAGGATTGGAAGTGCAAATCCCTCCCAATTCTGAAGTGCAAATCCCTCCCTCCCTCCAAGGCCCCAAATTTTCCAGCTTTGAAAGAAAAATCAAGGAAAGGCTGGAATAAAAATCTCTATGGTCCTGATGGTGACATATTGGGACCTAAAGAGCCGGTGCAGTGGTTAGAATGCAGTACTGCAGGCTACTTTTGCTGATCACCGGCTGCCAGCAGTTTGGCAGTTCGGGACTCACCGGCTCAAGGTTGACTCAGCCTTCCATCTTTCCAAGGTTGGTAAAATGAGGACTCAGATTGTTGGGGGCAATATGCTGACTCTGTAAACAGCTTAGCGAGGGCTTTAAAGCACTGTGAAGCAGTATATAAGTCTGCTATTGTTATTGCTAAATTGCCCATTATCTCACATATACTTCAGTATCCACAAAGAGGCATATATTTATCATTGTTTTAAGTTGAATCCTGTAGGCTACAGCTTGTTCATAACTCAGAATAAACCTCATGAAATTTAAACGGACTTATTTCTAAACAGATACACCTATATTAGCACTGTTAATTGCACAGTGCTATAAATATCCTCCACCTGAATTTATTTCACTGATGAATGTTCTTAATAATTATCAATTCATAATCTAGTCCTATTTGGCATCATCTATCACAAGCATTAGTCTGATTTTGAAATGGCCTTTGTGTTTAAGAATATTTTTTCTTAATTTCTTGCAAACTACTTTGTGAAGGATCCTTATGAAAACCAGGATATAAATTTAATGAAGAATGCATAGAGCAGCTACTTGTCTTGCAGAATTAGATTATAACCATTGAGGCTGATTAAACTAGAGAGCTCTTTACATGTGAAACTGCAGGTACCTTCAGATGTATAATATTCCCTCTGTAGTATCTGAATGTTTCAGCATAGTTAATTTTACACAATATGGCACTGCAGACCTCAGAAATAACAGAGAAAGTTTGAGTCATGATTTTACTGCAGAGAGAGAAGAGCTTGTTTCTCTTGTTTGTTTTCTTACAGATAAAAAGGCCTTTGAAGAACCTAACTATGACTTGGAAAACCTGGGAGGAAGAAGGGTGAAACCAGGACTTTGTTAGTATGGCACACAAAAGAGGAAGTTCTCTGCTAAAAGTTCCATGACATCAGCATGAACATGCAATTGAATTGGCTCCCACAGAATGCATTTGTTTAGGGTCAGGAAAACATTTCTCTGTCAAAGTTCATGGAACTGCAAATGCTGTGACTTCAGAACAGACTCATCCCCTTCTCTTCTTTCTCTGGGCTACCAAAAGATCAAAAAGAGGTTCAAACTATCTGCTTTTGAAGACCTTTTGAAATTAGACTGCTCATGTTCTGTGGTTATTGTCTGCCTGAAATCAAACAAATCAGATCTGGCTGTTGTTGTTTTTGTTGTCATTATTTTTACTTAAAAGAAATTACCATGTCCCCAAGTTAGATCTGTTGATTACAATTTGCCCACTGCCTCATTCTCTTTGACTTGATTTGTTAAGAGATGCACACTATTTTTGCAATGGAGAAGAAGATAAGGTAATGTTATCTCCTACTTTGTTTCCTCCTATTATTGTCTTATGTATTTAAAACATTTTGATCTTGCTTTTCATCAAAAACTTTAAAGTGATCTAGCAATGAAGAATAATACAATTCAATATTGGATTTAAGATAACAAATCTATAACGGCCACAGAAAAACCAGGGTCAAAAATAGAAAGAGACATAGAGTAAAATGAAACTTCCTGGGAAGTAAAAGTTGTCTTCACACCGTGGTTGAAAGGCTAGAGAAATAATATCAACAGATGATCTTTGCAGGATTATCCCACAGCTGTGGTGCCATCACCCAAAAGATGCCATCTTCACTCCTATATGATTCACCCTTGAAGATAACAATGCTTGAAGCAGGATCTTATACACTGAGTTTCCAGCTAATGGGAATTAAATTCTTGAGCCAGGCAATTAATACCACCTAGCAAGCATTACAGACCACTGAAAGGTTATGAAAACACACAGTTATTTAATTTTAACCTGCTTCATTTGATAGCAAACCAAAAAAGTAGTTTCCTCTCATGGTAAATGTGAGGAAGAGCAAGCAGAAACAGTCAGTCTTGTCTGGCTTCTTCTGTACATGGGCAACCTCTAATACTTGTCTCTTTGCACTCACTACAAGGGCAGGATTATGCCCATCCTACCAAACATGGCTAAAGAAATAGTAGTGCTAAGATGACACTGCTTTTGCTGCTTCCCAGCTGCCTTCCTTTACATTAGTGCTCTCCAAATATGTTGAACTGTGATTCCTGTCATCCTGGACTGGCATGTTCATTGTTGAGTAGTGATGATGGGACTGGCAATCTCTATCCAGTTTGGGGAAGGCAGGTTTAGAAATACCACATTTGCCCATGTCATCTTGGGAAGCGTGTGACAATGAAGTCATCCCTACGCAGCCTGAGAAGCAGAAATGCCTAGAATTATCCCAAGTATTAAATATGCAGCAAATCATATTGTCACTCTTTCCTAGTAACTCAGCATAGAATTCTCTTTTGGTCTAAAGCTTTAAAAAAAAAAAGCAAGATATTAAAACAGAATAAGAAAAAAAAATTCTCTTTTTTTTTAAAAAAAAATGAATTCTATTTTAAACCCCCAACAAATCAACATTGTCACTCAGTCTCAATAATTCAGCTGTTTTTCTCCTAGGAACCTCTTTTGGCTCAAAGCTAAAGAAACATGAGATTATTATTTTTTTTTAAAAAAAAACACTTTTATCACAGACAATGTTTGGATAAAAATACCAGTGACTTCATCCTCCCTGACTATACACCCTTTTGATAAAGTGTTTGGAAGAGGTCGGGTCAGTCACCTTACTGGTCTAGCCAGTTTGGTCTCTTTTAAGTTCAGCTCCTATATAAATGCTGAAATGCTAAAATTCATGAATAGCCATCATTCAAGGGACGTGGATATACTCTCGGCAGTTCCCGTTCGTAGGCCTGCAGCATACTGTCTAGACAGGAGTCTGTCTCTGTTTACACACAGCACCTGTGTTTTCCAAAACAGCTCCCTCGCTTTCATTCCCTCTGCCTGCCCCCAAAATGCCACCTTATCTCTCTGCGCCATCTTCTGAGTAGTCTATAAAATAGAGCTGAAGCTGGGATTAAGCGTTCCTTGCTGGACAGCCCCACCATCAAAGCACAAGGCCCATTAACTTCAACGGAGTTTGAACTGGGGCAGGGTTCTGAGTCGCCTTTGTGTGCAAATTTGTCATGGGTGGACTGGCCATTAACTGGATGTAACTGGAACCCTTAGGGCTGCCATGGGTCCACCACCTGGTGCTATGACTCGACCAGAAAGTGCCCTCTGTTATCAGGGGAGAATGTCATGTTGGTCCTTATGATTGATTGGATTTCTTTGCCGGCACATAGTTAAAGTCAGAGGGCAAAAGAAAATCTGAAATGCATTATTTCAGACTCTTGGGAATAGAAGACAACACGCGATTTAAACACTCCATATTATTTGTACAACTGGGTGAAATTCCACAGGCTCATGGAAAGAGAACAAGAGGGGTTTATATCAGCTGCCGCAGGCAATGTCACTCCCCAAAGAAGGATGCCCAGCATTGCTTTCAGCTGGGCTTTTAAGGCTATCTTAGGCAGACAATAACCATTCTGATTATACTAACCAATAAGCAAAAACTGCACATGATGCATGTTATTTATTATGGCAACATTTATATTTTTATTGATGTTATTAATGATTTCATACTGAGAATTAAATCAAGTAAAAAACAGTAATGATTACATCAAGACAACCAGAACATCAAAATACATTAAAAATGGAGAATTCAAAATACTTAGGACCATAAGTATGTTTGGAGGTGCCTGAATAAATAATGAAAACTAGTCTAAAAAGCAGCAAAAATTCACTTTTGGGGAAGGGCATTCTGTAACTGGGACACCACTATGAGAAAAACCTTTTCTTAACCAGATGAAGATGGTACTTAGAGAATATATTGTTCAGTTACCTTTGCACCAGGCAGGTTGCTAACAAAAGAAACTCTCCTCCAAGTACTTAATCCCTAACTCTTCATGGGACTTTGACAATAAGCAACACTATATGAATTGGGCCTGGAAAGAAATAAGCAACAGTCTGTGAAGTTATTTTAAGACCGATGAGACATGATCCAGGCAAGTAGTGCTAATCAGAATTCTAGCTATTGCATTCAACACTATGTATAGTTTCCAACTGTTTTTAGAGGCAACTCTTTATATAAAATGTGTGGCAGTCGTCCAGATGGGATGTTATTACAGCATGGCTAACATCAATGGAATCTGGTGAAAGACGCTTCATGCCACAAAGTTCATCCAGGTTTCAAAAGAAGAAGCTCAACTCCATTCAAAATTGATTAAATGTAATCTTCCAGTCTAGAGGAATTAAGACTGTATCTTGCCTCATCCAATCTGCTACTGAATCCAAACACTTTTTCAATCTCACTGTTATTGATGACAAGGAAAAATCAAGTTGGGTGTCATCTACATATTGCTGTCCCTTCGTATCAAGTCCCTAGGTGACCTCCTCTAGTACTTTCTTATAGACATTAAATATTTCTGTAGCAAAAATACCAAGTTGTTAAACTGTTTCACCACAACTTTCTAAA
Source organism: Masticophis lateralis (assembly GCA_030761175.1). Taxonomy (NCBI): domain Eukaryota; kingdom Metazoa; phylum Chordata; class Lepidosauria; order Squamata; family Colubridae; genus Masticophis; species Masticophis lateralis. The sequence continues at coordinate 41,421,938 of JAUDYJ010000001.1, forward strand.
AATGAAGGGCAAGTAGTAATCACTCCAACATCATATTTTACCAGAACTGCTTTGGAAAGATGCTCGGTAGATTACCTCAAATGCTAAGAGATTAAAAAAATATTGTACTCTAACTGCACTCTTTCCATAAGTTTTCTTATCAATAATATCTTCTATAATGTCAGCTCAAACAGTACTCTTTGGTGATTTACAGAAATTGCCCAACTGCAGCATGCAGATCAGAGAAAATACTAACAATTTCAACTTTTACATAAATTTATTGAAGCAGGCTTCTAAAAAATTCTAGAATTTCTCTCATTGGGTCTAGATGAAAAATATCTACATCAGAGTCTCCATTTAGTTTTAATAGAGACAAGATTCTGATTTGGAAAACCAGCAGATGGGGAACAAAACTGTAAAAATGGCAATCCTTCACATCAGCTTCCTGTTTGAAATAATATGGGCATTTATGCTAGAAAATAAAATTGAAGAAATGGGTAGTCTAGAAATATGAAATATAAATAAATAGATAAGTAAATAAACAAATACATTAAATGTTATCATATCTGCTGTAGAGATGTGAGAATTATGTGATTCATTCCAGAAAGTGATTTTAAGATATTACAAATAAAATTTAGACAAACAATTCTATGTATTGGTTCAGTTGTCCATTAGTAACTCAGTAAAGTAACTCTTGTAACCCTGCTTTCAGAGTTGTAAGGAGTTTTGAGATAAATATGTAACATGCAGATTTAATTTAACTGACTAGAATCTTGTTATGTCTATTTGAGAAGGTTTTAAAAACTTGTTACTGCAGTTTTGTTTTTACTGACATGCAGTAATACAGAGGTGGGGGAGGGAGGGAGAGAGAGAGAAATTAAACTGTAAACTTTTAAAGTGTTTTGAACTTTTTATATGGAAAGTGGATATAATATGCATGCATGCAATACTCTTAAAACCACAGGATTGGATGTAACCACAAAAATATCCATCTGCAGGCTATTTTCTGGCCTCCTAAAGATTAATTCAGTGGTCTTTTGATCACTGAAATGGGTTGCCATAAGTAGCAGCACTAGTTAACAATATATGGTGGAAAGTAAAACAGCCTTCCCAAAGGTGTATTTGGATTAAAGGTGGATTGGTTCAAAATGAGAAAAGTATAGAGTATTGGATTCACTCATATAATTAATATTACATATACCAAGATTGCAGATAGGTACAACAAAGAACAGCTAATGTACATCAGGCCAAGCAAATGAGTAAGTTCAGATGTACATTCAATATGATTAAACAGCAACTGTGGTATTAAAGGAGAAATAGTCCAGATTCCTTATATTTACTATAGAAGAAATACTGAAGTAAAAGTATTTCTCCTATGGCAAGTATACGAATCTGGAGACATTAAACAGCCTGATGATATCAGTTGTGAATTCTTTCAAAACGAATGACTATTAGTTTTTGATGGACAAAAATATAGGTGTCAGCAACCTGTGGCTACGAAGGCTATGATGCGGCTCTTTGGGTCCTCTGCTGTGGCTTCCTGTCGGGTGATCGCACCATTGGCTGGGCCTGCCCCTCACTCTCCCTTCCCAGTCACTCCTGGCCTGGCCTAAGAAGGTAAGGGTGACGGCGGGTGATGGAGAAGAGGCCGTGGCAGAGATTGAGAGATACAGGAGGAGGGGGGGGAGAGAGAGACATAGAGAGATACAGAAAGAGAGGTGGGGGAGGGAGGGAGGGAGAGGGAGATGTCAAAAGGGTTTTGTGGTATCCAGTGTTTTTTAATAACTGGTTCTATGCCCTAATGACTCGCTGGGTAGGTGTGGCTAGGGGGTCATGTGACTGGTGGAAGTGAATGACGTCGAGTTTGCCATGCCACCCAGGTTTTGTGGCTCCTGGTGTTTTATTTTCTGTGGGAAATGGGTCCAAATGGCTCTTTGAGTGTTTAAGGTTGCAGACCCCTGGTATCGTCTATAGCTTCTTTTAAGTTTTTTATCCTTTTCAAAATGGATAATATTCTAAATCCTAATAATAGTTATCTATTATCTAAAAAATGGCTCCAAGAATCCAAGTCATTTAATTTCAACTAAGAGTTTATGTTACACCAGTGATACCATAAATGTATTTTTGTTTGTTAGCAATATGATGGAGAAAAGAAGAAAATGAACTCCCCCAAAACCTCAAATCTTGAGGATTGTTACTTCATTGCAATTGTGAAGATTTAATTTATAACAAAATTTTATTATGCAACTACACTTCCCAGGGAGGCATAAGGGGAACAAATTTTTGTTGTGAGGAATATATATAATACCTGTTTGAGAGTTGCACTGGTTTCCATTTGACCTTTAAAGTATAGTTCAAGGTCTGCATATGTGCTGGCTTGCCTTCTTCTGTAACCTGTGCACACCAGTAAAATCTACTAAAGTGGGCTCTTTGGCCCAGTCTTTTCCATTGTTGGTCCTATTCTCCAGAGCAGGGGTCTCCAACCTTGGCAACTTTAAGACTCGTGGATTTCAACTCCCAGAATTCCTCAGCTACCAAAGCAGTAGACACTCAGATGCCCCCCTTCCTCCTGATCTTCAGAAATCTGTGAAGACTTGACTATTTCACCAAGCCTTGGAGGGGAGGGCTCCTATGACTATCCTTGAGATAAATAAGTACTTTTAATTGTGGTTTTAAAATGTATGACTCTTGGTGTATTCATTTTGGTTTAATCTGAGTTTTAATTTTGATTATTATTTTGTTTATGGATTTGAGGAATTATATGCCATTCAGTCAATTGAAGGGAATGATTTTTAAGCCCCGGCAAGAGAGGAAGAGAGATAAAATAGCAAACTGTTGTCTCGAGAATGAAAAGCATTAAAAAATGCTACATAGATTGGGTGTATGATATTTGGTAATCCAAATATTTTTTAGTAAAAAAAAAAACATAGACACTTAATCATCATTTTACAAAAGAGAACTAGGGTGTTAACTTACATAAAATTTAATCATCATTTTACAAAAGAGAACTAGGGTATTAACTTACATAAAATTTGAATATATTTTTTTATTTTTAAGTTTTTTTTAATTTAAAAAAAAGAAAACAAACACAAATATGACAATATGATATACACAACAAGTAAACATATATCAAGTCTTATGACCTGTATTTTAAATATTCACATCGGTAGACTATATTCCTCTCTATATATCTCTACACTTTTACATGTATAATGATATCTTAAATTCCCTTTTTGATTTATTGCTTTCTTATTTGGTACTCAATTCCTATCTAGCTATTTCCTTTCCTTTTTCATGTTCCTAGTTCTGTTTTATTTTCCTTTTCTCCAGCCAGTCGTACCATCTTTGCCATATTAAGAAGTAGTCGGTTTCTTCTTTTTCTTGTATTTCTTTTGTGAGTTTATCCATCTCTGCGCACGCCATCACTTTTAGAATTATTTTATCTTCTGGTGGTGTATCTCCCAATTTCCAACTCTGAGCAAAAACGATTCTTGCTGCTGTTAAAATGTGGGTGATTAAATATTTTATTTCTTTTACATATTGGGTTGTAAATATTCCTAATAAATAGGTTTCTGGTTTCATTGGTACTCTCTGACTTGTGATTTCTTCTATTTGGTTTTTAACTAAATATATATTTATATCTAAAAATCGAAATTCAGGCATGTGAAAAAGTATTTACACCCCAATGAAATGTTTCAACACATTTCAACATACAGATCTTCATTTCAGCTATACTGATAGATAAAGAGATCATAATGTAACAAATATCCTATACTATTTACATATTGTAACTATAAATCAAGGACTACCTATAAATGGAGCAATTCCATTTAAAGCTTAATTTTTTCACTTGCAAAATCATACCTTATTTTTCTTGTCTTTATCTTTTGAAATCATTAGAATCTGATATTGTTGCCTGCTTTTCTCTAACTTCGAGAGATTTAGTTTATATGCCTGTATCTCTGTGTAAACATGCACACAACTTCTTTTTACCCAGTTATTTATTGATTTATTGCATCCATAGAGTGTAAGAATGCATGTCTCTTAGTTATATGTCAATTATACAATAAAAATGCAAAACTATGATTGATGGGCAAAATTCAAATTATAAGGATTTAAAAATTGCCCATTAACAATAGTTTAAATGGCAATTAAAATCAAAGAAACTAGATTTATATGGAGTGAGTGGTGAGCTGCTTTGCAGGCAAAAGTTGTGAAATTTCAGAAAATGGCTCTCTTCTGGAATTTCAGTAAAAATGCTATCTTATAATGATCTGGCTAGCATGCTTTTCTTTGAAGGAAACGATCCAAATATTCCGAGTAGTCAAGAATTGGGCAGAGTCACTGACTACAGAGGCATTTTCTTGTAGCTGATTTCAAATACTCCAGAGGGCATTTGCTGCATCTGGAGTTTCGTTAAAGCTGATTGAAGAGAGAGGATAAGGATATACTTTAAATATGCTCACATTCCACACTGGTTTTTATTATGGCACACTAAGAGGCAATTTTACTGTTTGGACTTAGATTAACTTGTATGGAAATATTTGGTATCCTCTTAAAGGATTGGGGGGCTATCAAATTGTTCTCGTCAGCGAGAACTTCTGGTGAGTATCCATGCATGGACAGAAGTCCCCTTTTCAATCAGACAAAGCCTGAGTAGTCGAAAGTCTGGGAGGGACTTGAGTTTTATTCAATATTTGAAAGTTCTAAGGGTAATCAATGTTGTGATAGGCTAAATGCCTGACTCTGCTCAAAGAAAGGCTATGAATTTACCTTTTGGGATTGCCAAGATGGATTTAATATTTTGTTTTGAAATAATTCAAGATTAAATGTTGGAAAAATGCCCCATAGTTCTCTGCTCCATAAAGAAAAAAAAGAAGCAAGCTTCATTTTCAAAAGATGAAGTACTGAGGGAATTAAATGACCATCAGCAGAGTATCACAATTTGAGCAGTACATTTAGTTGCTGAGATGTTATAATGATAATTTGAGGAGTGTGGTTTGGGCCAGCCAGATACCTGGTGATGTATATACGAGAAAGAGGTTATCAATAAATGGTTCTTGTTTAACCAGTGTTAGATAGTGCCCTCTTTCCACTTATTTATGGGGAGTCTTTGGCTGAAGACCAGGATGTTTGGGTTTTTTTCCAAGTTAATAAATAGGGATTATTATTTTTTAACTGTATTGATATAAACGAGAGAGCAATCTATGCAGACCAATGGCTGTAGTAGAAAGTAAGATTAGATTGTTGGCATACAGCAAAGCAGACAGTTCACTGTCATCAATTTTGGTGGGAAAAACTTGGTGTCATAATATCATTGAGACTGCATGTGCAGAGATAGAACACAACACTAACACCCTTAATGTAATAGAAATGCTGCAAGAGACAGATGGAAGGCCTGTTGAAGAATGAATGAATTCCTTGAAAGAATCTGTGTGAAGCCTCATTACCAAATCCAACAGACTCATATCCATATACTGTATAATGCGTTGAGTAATTTGTTTCAGTCTAAAAAATCAAAGCTGAACGGAAGTCCACAAATGCAACCTAAGGTTTTATCATAGCTATAGTTTATTTATTATTCAGATGGAACACTGCAAAACAATGATAGAGGAATAACTGCAATAGAGGAATAACCGAAATGGAATCCAGCCTGTTCCTTGCCAAGCACTCTGTTATCAGTAACCCAATCTTCTAGTTTATGCAAAACATCTTTGGAGCTGGGGTGAAATCCAAAATTTTTCCCTACCGGTTCTGTGGGCATGGCTTGGTGGGTGTTCCGGGGGAAGGGTATTGCAAAATCTCCATTCCCACTCAACTCCAGGGGAAGGATATTGCAAAATTTCCATTCCCACCCCACTCTGGGGCCAACCAGAGGTGGTATTTGGAGGTTCTCTGAACTACTCAAAATTTCCACTACAGGTTCTCCAGAACCTGTTAGAACCGGCTGGATTTCACCCCTGCTTTGGAGTATAGCTTAGCTGTGATGTCAAAGAGACTTATTAGTATATAATTAGTTGGAGAATTTCACCTATCTCTCTTGAAAACTGGGATTACAATGCTTAGGTTCCAGCCTTCTACGAAATGGCCAGTGAAATATATATAATTAAATATCTTGTCCAAATAAGACTCTACTCTTCTAGACTTCAGAAAGAAAATCTTCACTTGACTTGAGAGAAGGGACTTAACCATTAATTTGAGCTATTTCCTTGTGACTGGGGGCCAGAATTCAGCATTGCTGGACTAAAAAATAATATTAAAGTTGATATATGGATGTGAGGAGGCAAACAGAAATGGGAATGTTGCTTCCATCCAGATTTAGATATCCTTGTGTCTAAGGCAAGTCCTCCATGTACTAACCTCCAGGACAGTGTTATGTTCTTGGAACCTACAACAAGAAATTACAACAAGTCCTTGTCTCTTCTGAAAAATTGGAGAATTCATTTACTTTATCTTATTAGATTTAATCTGACATTTTGATTATTCAATTTATATTTCTAACCACAAGTATTTATGGAAATTCAGTTTTTATATGTTTGTACATGTAACATTTAATTGAGATTTTGAATCTGTAAATTCTACCAGCACCACTGGTTTTCAGCATCCTTGGGATCAACATCCCTGATCACAGGAACCAGCAACTGCATCAATCTGCATGTACACCAGGAACTCTGGGACTGATTGTCCCAGAGACAACTCATCACAGAGAAAGTTGGTATATTTTTATGCTTCTCAAATAAGCCTCATAGTTGTTCTTTCTAACAGTTAATTATTAAATAATTGTTCTTTTTAATGGTTTCTAAAATAACACAGGAAAAAAAGATCTGTGGCATTAAAAACAATTTTAAAGATGATCATAATAACTATAGTTACAGAAGGAAGTATAAAAACTCCCTTCTCTGTTGGGGGATATCTCTGTAAAATTTGGATTTCCCCAGCTGTAAATAAACATAAAAAATAGCATAGCCTCTTCCTGGCAGGATTCAAACATACTAAAACTCAAACCTCATTTAATAAAATAGAAATGCAGTTGCTGTTTTCACATAACATGCTATGTTGTAATAAGTAAGCCGTATTACAGCTTAATTGATTGTCTAATTATACAAAACATAAAAAACTGCTAAATTTCTACAACAGATAGCAACTATCTAACTCCATTTTAACCTTATGTTGCATATATCTGGTCTACTTTCTAGTTTTGTTTTTAAGTTCAGATCTTGGGGACACTGTTCTTATCTAAACCTACTTATTCTCACAAGACGTTTGTGAAGAATATGCTAGGTACTTGATGTACAAAGTTATGGGATCTACTCAGAATTGGACTCTGATGGGACAGGCCTTATGGAGTTGACTGGGGAGGGGTCTTGCTCTGTTATCTAGGAAGAATTTGGGCTTGTCACAAAGAAGAGGGAGTCAAACTATTTCCAAAGCACCTGAGGATAGAACAAGAAGCAATGGATGGAAACTAATCAAGGAGAGAAGCAACTTAGAACTAAGGAGAAATTTCCTGACAGTTAGAACAATTAATAAGTGGAACAACTTGCCTGCAGAAGTTGTGAATGCCCCAACACTAGAAGTTTTTAAGAAGATGTCTATTCTATTCTATTCTATTCTATTCTATTCTATTCTATTCTATTCTATTCTATTCTATTCTATTCTATTCTATTCTATTCTATTCTATTCTATTCTATTCTATTCCTAAACAAAGGCATAGAATAGAGACCAAAGCAAAGACCAGGTCCTCAGCAGGGGCGGGTTCCAAATCCTGTTGCTACCAGTTCGTTTGTGCATGTGGTGCTTCTGCACATAAGTATCTGGGTGGGTGGGCAGAGCCTCCTGCTGCCGCCACTACCAATTCACCTGAGCCGGTAGCAACCCACCACTGGTCCTCAGGCATGTGAGACCTATGTAAGGATGTCTTGTATTTATATACATTTCGATGTTAATAGCACTTTTTAATAAGAATAATAAGTCAGTCTTGTAAGGTAAACCAATAGTATGTCCTTTTGCAAAAGAAGATGAATCTGAAAGAAGAGTTGTTTAGGTACAAGTGAAGAGTGGACTAAGCCTTGACATACATACATACATACATACATACATACATACATACATACATACATACATATTCTGCTATATCACCTATTTTCTATAACTTAACTTCTTAAAAAACAGTGCTCAACTTACTAAAGACCCTTACTAAAGGGTCCTTTTGACTAGCCCCCCCTATTGAGACATTCTTCTAAGGTTCCTGAAAAGATTATGGTAATATAGGGAAGAGGTGGGGATAACTGGATTAAAAAGAATGGGATCAAGAGTTCAATGTGTGGCTTCATGAAAGCTTTCGATCTTTCATCCCCCACCAAATAAGCATTTATCACAACTTGTCCTGACAGGCTACTCAAAGGCCCAATCACCCAGTGCTTCCTCCCAAGAACATGATGCTGCTATGAATGGGTGGACACTTGAACTTGAAATACCCAAAGGCTTTTATTGGAACAGAGAGAAGAGCCTTGTTTATACTCTAAAAGAACTACTTCATCTCCAACCCCTTCCCCCATCTGATGAGAGGCATCTCAGGCATTAGGCCTCTCATTTCCTGTTTCAGGATGAGCACAACACATCTGGTGAGTTTTTTCCTTCTGCCACAATGGCTTTGTCACAGAAGCTGTACTTTTATTTACAGTAGAACACTTCCCCTCACAAGTGTGGATATTTATGTGAACATTGTGTAACGTCAGAATCAATTAGCCAATGGCACCAGATAGTTAACAGAGAACTGAGAATCAAGGTGTTGCTTTGTGATTGGAGGAATGAGTATGGAGAGGGGAGAGCTGATTCTGAATTTTCTCTAACTCTGAAAAACCATTACAGTATTGTAGTCAATTATGTTCTTTCAGCATAAATCTACCTTGCAAGATGGTGGGTTAATGGGAAAATAAAATCAACCTTCTAATGTCTACTGCTTCAATCTTCTGGAAGGAAAGGTAGCAGATCAGTGTGCAATAGAAACTTACAAACTGACACTGTTGATACTTTAAACGGATGATGAACAGTTTTTGGTTTTATTTTTATAGTTCTGCTGTGGTTTTGATCTGTACCACAAATATTTGAGATAAATTAATAAAGTTAGTACATGTTAAAAATTAAACTCAGATTTGTCTTGCCATATATAAACACCTACAGCTCAGTTATCATTCAGAAAGAAGGAATGCAGTGCCAAGAAATTAATAATGGGTGGAGGGAGCTAGTTATATCTTTTCAGAGTCACAATATTATTCTAAGATTTTCATTGGCAAGTATTGATAAAGTCGAGAGTACTGGTGAAATTGTAAGTAAGTTTTCTTAGAGAGGTTGGCTGATAGTTCCCAATAGCAGCTATATGAATGGCTAAGAAATACTTGCAAGAAGGATTCTTTCAATTTTAGAAGTGAAAAGGAAGTTAGAATGCAGTTTGAGTCCAAAGGGCAAGGAGTCATAGATAGTGGGGTATTGGGTTGTTTGAGCTAATAATATTTTGGGTGCTGACTACTTCTGTCAAGTGATGTGAGCCTAGTGTTGGCCAGGAATTAGTCATCCCAGATTCTAATCTCAACATGGCTGGAGTTCAGCAATTTATGATCTTTCTGCCCAACAGATAATTGTGAACATAAACTGAGAAAAGATTCCATATGTTCACTTTTTTTCTCTGTGACGTTAGGCTGAGAGAATGATTAACTCAAAGCCATTTGATGAATTTGTGCTGCTGAAGGTTTCCCCACTTTATATCCAGGCACCTTAAACCATTATACCACTCTGACATTCCTATTTTAATCTCTATGGTCCTGCATGTCTTGGTTCCTGGTTACCTCCAGAATCATATCCATTGAATTGAATCTAATGGTTATATTGTTCAATTCAGAAGAGGATGCTTCTGCCACTCGGAGAGACATGTGGACTAAGAGCCAGGAGACAAATCTTTGTGGCCATCCTTTGTGTGGCCACTCTATAGAGCAGGTGTAACGGTTAAGGCACTGGACATGGAATGGTAAAATCTTTGGCCACAAAAGTTCATCCCAACATTTTTATCTGTGATGAGGTTAATTAACTCTGTCTTATTTTACCATGCTTTGGGGACTATTTGTTTTTACACTTGTTAAAAGCTCTGGAATTATGGGGGTTCATTATAGATGCATACATATCTCTATGCTTGCACAGTTTTTTAAATCTCTGGTCCTATTGAAGAATTACTGTATTTTCCTGCGTATAAGACTACTTTCTAACACACAAAAATCTTCTCAAAAGTCGGGGGTCGTCTTATACGCCGGGTCTCATTCTCCTGTAACCAGGCAGACCAGCCCATAAGGCTCTGAGGAGCCTTAAATGGCTCTGAGGAGGGTCGTCTTATACTCCCAGTCGTCTTATACGCCGGAAAATACGGTAGATGTCTTTTAGCAATTCAGCTCTCTGGAAGAAGAAAGATCAAAGATATTCTCATTCTGCCTCCTGACTTGGGTTCAGAGATCTCCAGCTGTTTCCCCTCTCTTCCCTACTTTGCTTTCTCCATTCCCCTTCCTTTGCTTTCACTAATAGTTCTGTGACAAGCAACTGCAAAGCATTTCCTTTCTTCAGAACTGGGCTAAATGGATGATAACATACTAACCAGCAAATGTAATAGGCACACCTTGCAGCTGGCAATTTAGCTAATGGAACTGTAAGAAGTGCTCCGATGGCCAACAGTCAGGCTGGCCCAATGCCTGTTGAAGAACAAGTAATACTGACAAGAAGAGCTATTGGCTAGTTCAGCTCAGGTGAAACTGACACAGGTTACCGAGGGTTGCTCATAATCTCTTGAGGCTGTTTACATATGAAATTGGAAATTACCTAGGTGAAAGCATGCATTCAATCCAGCAGCTGTCATGCCCTTGATTGTAGTCTATAAACAATCCTGAGGGTTTTGTACTTGGCTTCCTCCGACACAGCCTGAATTTATCTGTGTACATCCTCATGAGTCATGGCTGGTTCTAGTATATCAAGCTAACAGCTATGCTGAGTAACACCCGCACCCCCCAAATAATTAAGAACCAGCCAACCCCTTTGGTAGAGATTCCCGGGGAATCCAGCCTTTTCAAAATGTCATTTAACTATAGCTTTGTCTCCCTCTTACTGTACTGTTCACCCCCGCCCCAAGCCTAATATTAGCTTATTATGTCAGGCATCTATCAATGTTGCTTATGCAATTCTATAAGATACAGTCCCTCAATGGGGTATTAAAAAAAGAGCAACTGAAAACTGAAACTAATTGCACTATTAATTCACACAGAGCTATGTCCCTATTAGTTTAGTCAGATGTAAAATAATGGAAAGGGAGGCTTAGTCACATATAAAAATTTTAGGTTTAATTGTTTTAGTTGCTTTCCACCATGTAAGAGGAAAAAAGCCTTGCATAGAGATGAACCCAAAAGATTACATTTTTCAAGCTATTCCAAAAAGTAAGACCCCGGGGGTGGGGAGTGAGGGGGCTTTTTTCTTCTTCTAAAGTTGTTCTAATGTGGTATCATCCCTCCTGTTAGATTTGAACATTCATATTACTTTTTTTTAACAGCTCCATTTCATTGCTCATCAAATGGAATTAGTACAGCACTTTGATCTTAGTAGAATTGTCTTTGAAATATAAAGCTTTTTTGAAGCTTTTCCAAAGTCAGCACAATTGGTAGTACATTTGATATATCCACATAGAGCATGATGTCTAGAATGAAATGAAAGCTAAAATATAATTTCCTTCCTTTGCAGCTATTGAATCAATTCAAGCTAAAATACAGATCCCATTCTTCTTAAAATGTTCATATTTGCTATTTCCTATCAATGCAAGTTTAATTCAGAGAGTACAGTAAAGAGAATAATTTTGAGAAAACAATGGTTAAAAAGTAGTATTTTAAAATATGTCTGGCTCCACAGATGACACTAACTGCAGAAGATTTTTTGCAAGAGAATAGTTGAAACTTTTTACATCCCCAAATAAATAATTTGCATTATTTGGTACATCACTTTAGAAAATTATTTCTCTGGTTGCCTGGAAATCTGATAAATTTCAAAGACTATTAGTATTATATAACTAAAGGATGTTGAGTACCATTTTACACCCATATGCCAATTAATAGGTAACAATACTTCCTTTAAAAAAACCTGGCAATCTATGCTTTGAATAAAAAGACAGCTCGCATTTAAATATATGCTCTGGCTCAGTTCAGAATACAGAACTATTTTTTTGGCTATATATCTGCCAACAAAACCTTTTGGGATAAATTCCACCACATGAAGAAATAAATACAAGGGCTTAATTTGGATGAATTCAAGTGGCTATTTTTCTTTAAAAGAGAAGGGGACAAATTAGTCACACTTTTTAAAAAAGCGTAAGTCACTACTTTGAATCTGAATATTGCTGAGTACATCTGGTCCTCTCAAACAAGAATGGGTGCAGATTTTTCTGCTGGTTTCTCTTTAACTTTCTTCCTGTGGTGACACATATCTGTATACTACTAAACCTCTCCTGTTTTTTGCCTGTTCATAATCTACAATTGGGTGAAATAGTGCATCACAGAGCAACAGTTTTTGAATCAAGGTACTTCAAATGGGCTAACTTAAAGAATGTGTCCAAAATACAATGATTGTAAAGATTTATTTGTCTTTCTATCCCTGCTTTCTCTTTTGTTCCAGTTCTAGCATATATACACAATTGTGGCTGCAAATATTTGTGTATGTGGGATGGTGGATGGTGAGTAGACCATCCTTCTACACAGTGCCATAAAAACACATCTTCAATAAATAGAATGAATAAAAGAGTCCTTTCCTCTATCATGACTTGGAGACTGGTGTGTTTGTGAACATGCTGTGCTATTCTCTAAACAAATCTTCATATCATATTATCATCTATTCTAGACAAGTACCTTGATTCCCTCAACTTAGGAAGGACAAAGAGTAGTTTATCAGAGTTGGAAAGAAAGTGATAAACAGCCACCCTTTAGGCTCCCCTCATGGACATTGCCTCAGTAGCTCAGATAATTTTAGTTTACAGCACTAAGAGATTCTTTAGATTATCATGGATACCACTTGACTTCAAAAAGCAGTATGCCAGATCTGCTGGACTTGGAGGATTTCCTGCTTATTCCCTCAGAGACAACCCTGCACATTTGTCATAAAGTCCTTTGCCTCACCCTCCACAATTACTGACACACCCGTGCTTCTAAACTCACTTTCTGTGAAAAGAAAATATGTTCAGAGGTACCCAGGGAAACGACTGAATATCCTATCTAGCATAGAGATCCGACTCTGCATGCATGCATTCATTCATTCAGTTAATGACTTCTAATTGGGCCCATAATTATAGCTCTCTGGAGGATAATATTACTCAAAACAATAAAATGCAATTAATAAATAACACAGGAAAAGTACTTAAAAGCAAACTGAATGCAAGGCTTCAAAAAAAATGCCCAGGAGAATCAAAATGTCCCAGTCTAGTGCCAAAAGATATTACCTTGGAAAGAGCATCCCAAAGATATTACCTTGGGAAGAGCTTTAAAACTGGGAAAGCATTCTCCCTGACAGTCACTCACTCCGTTTAACCTGGGGAGACCAGTAGCGACAGCATTTCCAGTATGAATGCAATTCACACGAAGGTGCATAAATGAATCTCCAGATCCATGATTGGCATTAGAAAGAGAAAGCACAATGGGAAAAGGTTTGTTTTTCCCCCTTCCCCCTCAAATATAATATGCTCTTTGACTCCTCAGGCAATGCAAATTCTGGAAATATTCTATGCCATAAATAAACGAACAAGAACTTGGTGTTTCCTAGTAAAACGTTTTGCTTACTTACTACAAGTGTTAAATTTGAAGTGGCCAGTTTGAAAATCCCCTGTACCTTTTGGTAAAATGGGTGGCAAATAAATTTGATCTTCAAGCTTCTCCTTTATTTGATGATAAATACACACTGGAAAAACATTATGTTAAATTTACAGCAAATCAAGTCAACAAGAAACTTGAGAATCATTTAGTAAAATGTGCAACGTGAATAGAAACTAATTTGAAATATATTAGTAGCAAGAAATTAAAAGAGCATTTCTTGTCAAGGTATAAAAGAACGACAAAATATATAAAAAGCAGGCACTAAAAATATTTTTTGGGGTGGAAATAGTAGAAAGATGATAAAAATGGTAAAAGATGGTAGTTCAGAATGGTAAATAATAATTGATTACAGTATCAAATAAAATGGCATTAATTAAAATTTCAGTTCTCTATTCAAATAGATAGATATATATTTGAATACACCCAGGTAGTCCTTGACTTACAACAGTTCAGTTAGTGACTGTTCAGTTACAACACCACTGAAAAAAGTGACTTTCAACCATTTTTTACAGTTACAACCTTTGCAGCATCCTCATGATCATGTGATCAAAAATCAGATGCTTGGCAACTGGTTCATATTTATGACCGCTGCTGTGTCCCTGGGTCATGTGATTCCCTTTTGCGACTTTCTGACAAGCAAAGTCAATGGGGAAGCCAGATTCACTTAACAAACTGGTCACTAACTTAACAACTGCAGGGATTCACTTAACAACAGAGGCAAGAAAGGTCGTAAAATGGGGCAAAACTCAAACACACAAACACACACACTCACGAGCATTCAATCTTTTATTAATTTGATTATACATGTAAAATAATATTGCTTTAATGTATTTGATGAGGAACTCAACATTTATTTACAGCCTACCCTTTTTCCAGCAAAGCACTCCCTAATTATCCTTTATTAAATTATCAACAGCTCAATATATTCACTTTACCAAAGGCTTGAAAGCACTTAACACATCCTTTAAAAGGTACCTAAGCTGATTTCAGGAAATTAGAGGCCTATCTCAGGTTATTCGATTTAATCTATTGCTAAACATCCAAAAGCTATGGCTATAAACAAATAACTTACATATGCTGTAGAGAATTCTGAAAATGTACCATTACAGATAAAAGGTAAGAAATGCAGCTTGAATTCTTCCAGTCTTCCAACAGAAAATTGTTTTCAAAAGGATAAAATTAAGCTGCAGCCTTCTTATTTGTATTACATTAATAACGAAACTGGGAGTATTATATAGTGAGAGGAATAGACAATTTGGCAGTCTGTAATAGGATAGATTCAAGTATATTAATCTGTGCCAGAACGTCTAGATTAATCCTTAGAAGAAGCAACCTTGCTGAAAAATAAACCCCATAGTTTCTGCAAACAGGCATCTTGCTTCTCATCAATTTAGGATGCCACTGAAGGTGTCAGTAAAGAATCTAAATGTCATTTTAACTGTCAGCTACTCACACATAGTATATTGGTTCCTAATTTTATAATATCAGAGCTAAACATAACATGGTGTTTGTTATCTTTGTATGAATGAGTGCCTAATAATCAAAGCTCAGAGAGTTAAATTGGAGAACCAGCACTGCTACCTCCAGCCTCCCAACTACAATTTGCAGTATATACATATATACATGCATGCATACATACATACGTACATACATACATACATACATACATACATACAGTGTTTTTCTGTTGAAGCATCTGGTCTACCTCAATATGGGAGGGAGCTTCTCTTTTGCTTTTCAGCTCCAATCCAGGAACCTCTGAGCCACAAGTTCACTTGAACTTGTGGCTCAGAGGTTAATACAACTGCCTAATATGCAGGCAGCCCAAGTTCAAATCTGAGTAAGGTTATGGCTAGCTGATGAGAGCTAAATAGCTTGAAATAGATCTATACTAGTCTCCCTTTATTTCTTTATCAGCAAAATATATATTTGATACACACACACACACACACTATATATATATATATATATATATATATATGTATATATATATATATATGTATATATGTATATATATATATGTATGTCTTTGGTTATTTGGGTCTGAATAACCAAAGACCTACATACAAACACCCACGAAAACCTCAGAAAACATATATATGTTTATATATATATAAAATTCTACTAGTGTAGGTCTTTGGTTATTCGGGTCTTCTCCCACGTAAAATTGGAAGGGCCTTGGCGACGTTTCGACGAAATCTCATTCGTCATCTTCAGGCTGGTGTCTTCGGCTTCACGAAGCTGAAGACACCAGCCTGAAGATGACGAATGAGACTTCGTCGAAATGTCGCCAAGGCCCTTCCAATTTTATGCGGGAGAAGACCCGAATAACCAAAGACCTACATACAAACACCTGCAAAAACCTCAGAAAATTCTACTAGTGTGTCCATGTGAATGCTATCAGGCATAGAGAAAAAGATGGATTATTTTAAAATATTTTAAAACCATAGTGCTCTCCAAGCAATACATTTTTTCCCATTCAAATTACAATTTTAGAACTTTTGCAATACTTGTGCAACAATGACCTTATCGTGAAACCTAGCAGTTCCGATTGCTATCAGCTATCCTTCAAGAATCAGCCTTGTCTGCCTGTCTTGTGCCAAGTATTTAGGCATGCTCTTTCTGAAGCTGAGCTAATTATCTTTCTGGATGGGCCTTATCTAATTCAGAGCTGATGTCATTATGAAAACAACCATTTAATAACTCCAGCCACATCAAGTAAACGAACAGCGGGAGGCTGCAACGAGTCCAGTCAAAGAGAGGAGGCAACCTGCTGCGCCGTCTGCTCTAATGAACGCAATTAGTCTGCAATGGCAGAGGGGGAACAGCCGTGGCTTCTGCTGGAGATAAAAAAGCAGCTCACCTTTTTTCTGAAGACTATAATCTTGCGCAAAGACAGATAAACAAGCTGCTTAAGCAGCTCTATAAATCCACATAAGATTATGTTCTGCACAGAAGAGTCTGCTCTTTTTCCCTAGGACCTTATTCTATTTCTTAGTTGTAATTCAGTCCCTAAAGCATAGATCCATGATGGCGAACCTATGGCACATGTGCCGGAAGTGACATGCAGAGCCATCTCTCCGAGCATGGCAGCCGTCACCTGTTGCTCTTCCGGAGTCTGGCCAGCTGGTCTTTGCACGCGCACTGAAAACTGGAAGAGCAGCTCCCTGGCGTGCATGCATGTACCGGGAAGCTGAGCTTCCGGTTTCTGTTGCACATGTGTGCTGGCCAGCTGGTCTTCATGCGCACATGTGTGCCAGAAACCAGAAGACCAGGTGACCAGCGTGCATGCGCTCACCAGAAACTCAGCTTCCTGGCACATGTATGCTTGCTAGGGAACTGCCCTTCCAGTTTCCAGTGAACGCTGCGGAGCTGCCCTTCTGTTTCTGGCACTCCCCTGCGTGCATGCTCCTGTTTCAGCACTCAGTGCCAAAAAGGTTCGCCAACTCTGGCATAGATCCTAGTAAAATATGATAGATTGAGGGTCAATGTCCCTGAGCAGAAGAAATGGATTGAGCAAATACTTTGTATCCTTATTCTTTTTTTTTTAATTAAAGAAGATTGCACACTTCTCTATCTTTACGTTTTTACTTCATGGACATGTCATTATTGTACTTTTATACTTTTATATACTGTAGTTTAAAACTATTTCAACTTCATGGTTCAAATCCAGGTTCTATAATTAAGAGGGTTCCCAGAATACTATTTCAAGAGTGGCTGATGATGGGAGCACTTCCATCTCTGAAGGTAGAACTAAAATGTTTTGTTATCCCTTCTTTCCAAGAAGGGAATCCCTTCTAACTTAAAATTTAACTGCATTTTTCCCAGCCACAGAATGAGTCTGTAGAGTCTGATTGACAAATTCAGGCATGAAAAAGAGGGAAAGTGACAGTGAGTATTAGAGTCATGTTTCTGTGAACATTCTCAGAAGACTTGATGCAAACTGCACCTATGGAGATTCTCAGTTCCAGGTTATGGTTGCCCTTAACCAAGAGGCAACTAGGTGTTCTGATTTTTCTTTGAAGATGTTTTGCTGAAGAAGCTTCTTGGAAGAGAAGTGAAGCGTCTTCAAAGAAAAACCGGAACGTCCAGTTGCCTCTTGAAAAAGCATCTTTGGTACTGCACCTAGATGGTGACACTTCTAGCATTTCCTTTAGTCTAGGGGTCCTCAACCCCTGATCTACGGACCACTACTGGTCCGTGCAAGCAGCGGGTGAGGGCGGGAAGCTCCATTTGTGCAAGTGGCGTGCATGTATGTGAAACTATCCCCACCCCCACTACCGCCACTGCTGGTCCACGGAGCTGGAAAGGCTGGGCAACTCACTGCTTTAGGCAACTCAGGGTTTTGTTTTTCTGAAAGTAAGACATGAAATTTGCATTTTTCTTGTATGTGTTTCTCCTTACCTAGGCAAGAGCTGCAAGGAATAATCTCATATAGACTTTCGTTTCAAGAGCAAGCTGATGTATATAGAATTGTTACTGGTTTGTGCCCCAGAATTTTAAGCATTTAACATTTTAAGTGGCAACCTATTTCAAAACTATATGAACTAATATACTTTTGGAAACCTCTTGGTCTGCCACTTTTTATAGATGTTGATTGCAACAACAACAAATCCTAGAATTTAGTGAGAAAAAGGGAAGAAAGAAGCAGGGAGGATCATGCCAGCATAGTACAGATATTTCTTCAGAAGCTAGAAAAGTCTTTAAGTATCAGCAGAGATTTGGGGAAACAACAATCAGCTTTCATTTGAAAGACAGCAGTTACTTACTAAAGAAAGCTTCTTGTTTTATGGCTCTCAGTTACCAGCAGCTTTTTTCCCCCTGATCTTGCTTCTCTAGGGAAAGTAACTGGGTAGAAGAAAATGAGCTACAAAACAAGCTTGAAAGAATGAAAAAAAATGCCACGGAACTTTCAAAAATAACACTTGCTGTTTTGAAAGCCCGGTGCAATTAATAAGCAAACAACAGCAGGAGTTAGAGCAATAGGCTCAGCCTCAGTATAAATCCTTAGATAGTTTTATAGAAACTATCTTATTATCTGAAATAAGACTCATCAATGGCAGGACCATGAAATTCACGACAGGGTGAAAGATAAGTTGGTTCCCAGAGGAGCTCATGGAAAGGCTTTAAAATGAGGCAATTTGAATATAAAATCCAACAAAGCACACAGTCAGGCACGCTGCTTTCTTGGAAGCCAAAAGCTCAGGCCCTGATCTCCTTTGTTATTGAAAGCCCATCTACCAATGCCAAGGCCACACCCTCCTCAGTCCAATAGATGTTGGCAGGACTACCCTCCCTGTTCCTTTGGATCTGGCCATCAGCAAAGGCAACATATGATTGGCAATGGTTTGTTTTAGGGATCAGTAGAGTTCAGTCTTGCAGGATTTGTTTTGTTTTCTTTCACTAGGAGATCCACAAGCTGGAGCCTGTGAAAAATAGATTTTATTTCTTTATCCCCCCCCCCCATTCCCCACCCCCAGAGGTGACACATATGTTCTCCTCAGCTTCGCTGTAGCCACACAATTACCCAAAGACTTAGGTTGGTCCAAAGAATAGAGACCGAAAAAGTAATTCAGTGTGAATTGTTTGGCTCTTTCAAGAGCTGAATCTAGATTTTCCTAGTCCTTGTCCAACACTCCAACCACTTCAGTTGCTTCCAAATCTGTGACCCAGTGGTCACAGATTTGGAAGTCTTTGAAAATCCTGAAGAAACTTTTCTTCAGGATTTTCTGTTAATAACTGTTTCGTGGAGTTCTGAGTTCATGTATACTTCTGTCATTTGTGATAACAGGTAAACAATTGGTTGGTTTTCTGACTACTTTCAGTTTCTTCCAAATATCAGGATCTTCTCCAATAACTCTTTTTAAATTTAATTTAATGTATTAAATTTATTGACCACCTGTCTTACCACAAGGTAACTCTTACCTTTGCAGTTTGTATTCAGCTTCCTTATTGATGCTTCTAGAGATCAGTCTGTTTTTACTTCATCTAATGCTGAAGAGAGTTCTTACTTAAGAACTTTGGACACATTAGGCAAAGGCTTAGCTCTGTGGAGAAGACATTTATTTATTTATCATATTTGAATAGCCATCCATCCAGTGGTGGGATTCAGCCAGTTCGCACCACTTTGGGAGAACCAGTTGTTAACTTTCTGAGCATTTTGGTGAACTGATTGTTGGAAGAAATCATTAGGGCAGAGAACTGGTTGTTAAATTATTTGAAACCTACCACTGCATCCATCTCATATGAAAGTGAGTCATTCTGGGAAAAGTTGAAGGAAAGAGAAGAAAAGGATGACCAGCAGCAAGTGGATAGATTTGATTGTAGTGGTGATAATTACACATTGGAAGAATGGAAGAACCAGGTGTTTGTGGAGAAAATCTACCTATATAATCAATGAAAATAATAAAAGCCTATCTAAACAATTTATTCTATATCTAGTCAAAGATATTCTCAACAAAATCCATCACCACGATTCAAAGCATAATATTTTATTCATTCACATTTTCTGATGATCTAGTCATATATTACAATTGCAAAAATCATATGTGTCAATGTGTTGTCGCTTTAATATTTTGCCTTGACTTGTTAGTCTTTCCTTCAAGTAGCAATTGTCTCTTTATTCCATGATTACAGTCCTCAGTCTCTGAGCCTAAGAAGGCAGTCTGTAATTCCCTCAATTTTTTCTCTGCATAATTGCTTTAGATTTACACTGCCTCATATAAGCTTAAAATTTAAATATTGAGTAATAGACTGGCTTTGTACTCCCTTTATTCTTTCAGCAAGAGATACCTTAAGTCTTTCTTGCTTGCAGCCATGAAAATGTAACACCAGCATATCCAAAGTTATTGAAGTTCTCCAAGCAATTCGACTTCTAATTTTTATTTTTTTCTAGTTCAGTAATTCCACCACATATTCTGTGTATAGATAAATAAATAAGAAGATGGTGTACAACCTTAGTGCATTCCAAATTTTGAACCATCTAGTTCCTTCTAGGAATTTGATTATCACAGGTGACTGGAGCTCACAATTATGCCACATGCACATTCTCTGGTCAGTGAGGTGGGCAGCATCTAAATTTATCTCTGTCTATCTAAGAAATGAATAACCCTCCAAAATATCCCCAGTATTACAAGTTCTGTCTACACAAAATGGGGAGCATGCTATCAACCAACTGCATTTCTTCCCAAGGTTAAGTGCTTGATTTTGCCTAATTTTACAACATACAAGAGTTCCACCTCTTCTCCAAATCTACATCTTCTTAATCTCAGCACTAGTATAATGGAATAGAAGCCTATTCACACTTGACTGATTGCACTTACTCCATCCTGACCTTGGTATATTTATAGAAAAATAGATGTAAGAGCACAATCTAGTAATGAATCCAAAATAGAGTTCAACACATTCCTATTCAGGCCCATATCTGTAGACGTTCCAAAGGATTGCCTGCTTGTCTGTTGTGAGGAACAGGTTACTCTATTACTTGGTAATTAAAAACTGCATCACATTACGTAACTGATGTAATGTGATGTACAGTAGTTGTTATGTTCTTAATAATAAAGTATGTTTAAGGAAACAGAAAGGGTAAAATTGTGCAGAGCATAGTCTTTTTCTGGATTCTGGTCAGGCAGTATGTGAGAAAGAAATTATTCTTAGGAACCTATCTCAATGGCCATTTAATATTAGCATTCTTTCTTGCATAGACCTCTGTGGGGTTTCAAGCATCTTGAATTTTAAAGCTGTCAGATAATAACAAATCCTTCAAATCCAGGATTAAATTTGCCTCTATCAGAAACCACATGTCCAGCTGTATCTTTTATTGTAGCACACATTCCAAATTATACTGAGGGGAATGCTTGAGCTATGTATCAAACTAGCCTCAGACAAACTATTTGGAAACTGCATCAATCCCATTAGAGTTGCATTAAGAATGCGATTTCAGAACTCTTCAAAATATCAATGTAAAAACATATTCAATTAATTACTTGCCATGCATGCAAAAGGCCCCCGTTCCAAACCTGTATTCTCTAGGAATGGCTTGGAAAGACCCCTTTCTGAGCTACCCTTGCCAATCAGTGTAAAGAGTATGAAGGTAAATGGACTGACAGTTTGATATAAGAGCGTTTACTGTGTTCCAAAGGGATTTCATTATTTCCTTTCTGCATTTAGGAAAAAAAAAATCCTACCCTTAACTGTGAATTTAGAATATGGAAGTATTGAGGATGCAGTTTAGAATATAGAATAACAGAAGGGACCCTGGAGGTCTTCTACTGCAACCTCTTGCTTAGGCAGGAAGCCCTACACCACTTCAAACAAATGGTTATCCAACATCTTAAAAGTTTCCAGTGTTGGAGCATTCACAACTTCTGGAGGCAAGCTGTTCCACTGATTAATTGTTCTAACTGTCAGGAAATTTCTCCTTAGTTCTAAATTGCTTCTCTCCTTGGTTAGTTTCCACCCATTGCTTCTTGTTCTACCCTCAGGTGCTTTGGAGAATAGTTTGGCTCCCTCTTCTTTGTGGTAACCCCTGAGATATTGGAACACTGCTATCATTTCTCCCATAGTCCTTCTTTTCATTAAACTAGGCACACCCAGTTCCTGCAACCATTCTTCATGTTTTAGCCTCCAGTCTTTGTTGCTCTTCCTTGCACTCTTTCTAGAGACTCAACATCTTTTTTACATTGTGGCGACCAAAACTGAATGCAGTATTCCAAGTGTGGCCTTAGCAAGGCATTATAAAGTGGTATTAACACTTCTTGTGATCTTGATTCTATCCCTGTTTATGCAGCCTAGAACTGTGTTGGCTTTTTTGGCAGCTGCTGCACACTGCTGGTTCATATTTAAATGGTTGTCCACTAGGACTCCAAGATCCCTCTCACAGTTACTACTATTGAGCAAGGTACCACATATACTGTACTTGTGCATTTTGTTTTTCTTGCCTAAATGTAGAACCTTACTTTTTTCACCATTGAATTTCATTTTGTTAGATAGTGCCCAATATTCAAGTCTGCCATGATCCTTCTGGATCTTGAGCCTATCTTCTGGAGTGTTGGCTATTCCTAACAGTATTATGTCATCTGCAAGTTTGATGAGTTTCCCATCTATCCCCTCGTCCAAGTCATTGATGAAGATGTTGAAGAGTACTGGGCCTAAAACAGAGCATTGGGGTACTCCACTGCATACTTCTCTCCATGTAGATGCAATTCCATTGAGGACTACACATTGGGTGCGGTTGGTCAGCCAGTTACAAATCCATCTGGTGGTGATGCTGTCTAACCCACTTTTTTCTACTTTATCTAGTAGTAGGTTATGGTCTACTTTATTAAACGTCTACTGAACTCCAAATAAATGATATCAACAGCATTCCTCTAGTCCACTAATTTTGTTACTTTGTCAAAGAATGCAATAAAATTAGTCTGGCATGATTTGTTTTTGACAAACCCATATTGGCTTTTGGTGATTACTTTGTTTGCTTCTAGGTGTTCGCAGGTTCATTGCTTATCTTTCCCAGAATCATCCCTGGATAGTTTCCCATAGTTTCCTGGATCTATTTTTTTTTTCTTTTTTGAAAAAGGGTACAACAATTTTAAGAGTACACTTTTTTAAAAATGGAGTTGAACACCAAAATTAAAGTTATTAGCAGACCAGTTTTAGAATATACTTTTCATTAGAAGTAATATTATTTAAATTATGCATCCTTGTATTTCATAACTTCTCCACTAACAGAAAGAAACTAAATAAGGAACTTTTAGAGTGAAGACTGGAGCAATTTTGGAAGAAAAAAAAAATACTTTTTCCTGCTGGATATCAAGGTTCTTCCCAATCAAGAATAGAAAACTAACTTGGAAAATAGTCGAAAAATTTGCTGAAATCCAAAATACTGGATATTCTAAGTGGAATCTATTTTATTTTCTGAGTATAATTGAAAACTGCAACAATGAATAACTGACAACTTCTGAATTTTTAATGAAACAGAATACTTCAAAGAAAAGCAAATATATTTGCATCCAACAAGACTTGATCCCCACAGTGGGATTAAAAAAAAACAATAGGATCTTATAAAAAAAAGAATGAGTAGAAGAGTGCTCTGCTAGAATAAATGACAACTTACGTTTCAAGACTCTTGGCTATCAGGGATATTAAAAATGGAATTAAAATACCAAAGAAAAGTGATTTTCATCTTATTTAATAACATAAATATACCAGTAGTATTAATGTTCTTGCCTCTAGAAAAAGTTAATATACTGCATAGCACAATCCCTCAATGTAGTTATCTCCCAAATGATTATTCTCAAATAGTTGCTGAGATAAACATGTCTTGAGATGTTCTTAGAAACAGAACGGAATGTTTTGTATGTATAAATGCTGTATAAATTCATAACTAATTACCTGTCACTGTATCAGGGAAGACTGAAGTAAGGAAGTTTGTGTGCCAACTTAATCTTCCTCTCCAAGAACTAACTTTTGATGGGCAACTTGGAAATCCTTTTACTGTATTCCTTTCTTCTGATTATTTTTAATGGACACATAGCTTGGACAGTTTTTCAGATAGAAGTTGGCCATCATAGTGGAAAAAGCTGAGCAGGCAATTATAAGAAAAGACCATGATAGAGTGGCCATCCATCTACTCTGCATGCAAAAAACTGATTACTCAGACATTTATAGGTTTTTAAAAAGAGAATTTGGGTTGGACTGCTTAATAAAAGTAGCAAGCAGTTGGAATAGAGAAAACTTCACGTTGAAAGGATTGGCAATCTAATATCTAAAGAATGTTAGGGATGTAATAGTTTGTCCTGAAATATCAAGACCTGAAATACATTTAGACATCAAAAGGGCAGTTGTGGAATATGTTACTAAATTATTCACAACCTTTACCCCTCTCTTTAAGATTTGGAATATGAGGTTTTTCTCTCTCATTTAATCATGATTTCTTCAATTGGGCTGTTACTCATCTTGTTGTAAGACCTGACTCATGTGATAGTTTTTCTGCTTGCTCAATGCTTCTATCACAGGTGTAAAGACTCCCCTCCCCCCATTCTTATTAATTAAAGTTGGACTGCAACATTCCGTTCCTGGTAGATTTTCTGGACTGTTTTCAAGGGAATCACTGCATGAGGTTGATTTCCATAGTCAAAATAATTTCAGTTATGTCTGTAGCAGAGAAATGGATGTAGTGAAAAAGAAAGAATAATGCTAAGGTTGAAAAGCATTAAAATGGCATAGTATGGGGCAAAGATATTTGCTCTCTAGGAAAAGGCACAGCAGCTGTGCTATCTGAAGGTGGTTTTCATGAGAAGAGAAATGGATTGTTCACCTTGCAACAAAAATAGGTTGAGAGATTCTTTGAACAGTCTTTTATTTTCCATGAAACAAACAACTAATATGTTTTTCTCTTTGATTGTACAGGCCAAGGCTGCAATCCAGGCCATGGTTAATCGTGTTTAAACCTCATTTGTTTCAAAGGGATTTAAACAAATAGAACTGCAGGCTGGGCTTTAGCCCAGATTTTCAAATGCTCATTGCCTACAGCAAGATCCAAACTTTTGAAAATATTTCAAACCACTTTTTTGGCACTCAGCTGAGCTAAAGATTTTCAAATTTCATTCAGTCATGACAGCTCCCAATTCAGCTCTTTATGATAACACTTTAAAGTCTACAGTGGCATCATTCATGCCATATGCTCAGGAAGACCAAAATTAATCCAAGAAGTTCTTGCTCTGATTTCATTGGTACAGTGCATAATGACTGCACCAAGGACAGCTGTCAAAAATATAGATGAAGACTGGAGTTCAGGGAGAATAAGCAACTACACTGTGTCTTTTAAGGCTATTTTAGAAAGCTTGTTTTGAAATTAGAATTATTTAAGGGAGAGTGATAATTATACATGTGAAAGCAGTAACTTCTTTTCCATCATGGGCAATTTAAGGATAAACAGTAGCAACTTTTGCCCAAGGAACTAATTAAATTCTGAATATAATTCTACTGCTATTGCTACAGTTACAGCTATAGCTCAGTTACATTTTTAATGTTCAGAGCACAAACATCTACATACAAATTGTGAAAAAGATGTCTTAGAAAAATAACCCTGTCTTAAAATATTACTGGTAGGATACAACAGGCAAAGGCCACAGCCCCGCATGCTTTTTATTAGGGAATATTATACAGGCACCTCAGCCCAAGGCCTCTCTTTTCACAATGGTTGTTGCCCCTCTGTTGAGATTTAGAAATGAAGATTCCCTCTCAGTCCTGTCCTTTTTGGAGGGGCCCCTTCAAGTGGTTCCCCAATATCAGAAGGGCCCCAACAATATTATCTCTGGGGTGAAGGTCCATCAGTACGCTGATGACACACAGCTGTACATCTCCACCCTGGACCACCCCAATGATGCCCTTAATGTGATGTCCCGATGCCTGGAGGCTGTGCGGATCTGGATGGGGAGAAACAGGCTCAGACTCAACCCCTCCAAGACCGAGTGGCTCTGGTTTCTGGCGTCCTGGTAAAGCCAGCTGGGTCCATTGCTGACCATTGAGGGGGAGATCTTGGCCCCCAGAGAGGGTTCGCAACTTGGGTGTCCTCTTGGATACACGGCTGCCTCTAGAAGAGTATATGACGGCTGTGGCCAGAGGGGCTTTCTATCAGTTGTGTCCCTTTCTGGACCAGGACGCCTTGCGCACAGTCACTCATGCCCTCATCACTTCCTGTCTGGACTACCGTAAAGCTGTCTACATGGGGCTCCCCTTGAAAAGCACTCGGAGGCTCCAACTGGTCCAGAATGTGGCCACACGGGTGATTAGGGGGCGACTTGACGCACCCATGTAACACCTCTCCTGCGCGAACTGCACTGGCTCTGGTGGTCTTCCGGGTGCGATTCAAGGTGTTGGTTACCACCTTTAAAGCGCTCCATGGCTTAGGACCTGGGTATCTACAAGATCACCTTCTGCCACTGATAGCCTCCCACTGGCCAGTACGCTCTCACAGAGAGGGACTCCTCAGGGTGCCGCCGGTCAAATTATGTTGAATGGCGACCCCCAGGGGGAGAGCCTTCTCTGTGGGGGCTCCCACCCTATGGAATGAATTGCCCCCGGAGATACATAGGATCCTCGACCTATGGACCTTTCGCCGTGCCCTCAAGACTCTATTATTCCAGCAGGCTGGGCTAATGAAAGTATGATTTTAATTGAGTATTTTAGTTTTGGGTTTTTAAAAAATAAAATAAAATAGGGCCAAATTATGTAATACATTTTAAAGTGTTTTTAAACTTTTATGGTATATGTTGTTTTATCATGGCTGTACACCGCCCTGTGTCCCTCGGGAGAAGGGCGGTATAAAAATTTAATCAAACAAACAAACAAACAAATAAATAAATAAAGCCATGAAGACCTGACTATGTCATAACACTGGGGCTGAAAGTCTTACATTTGGGTCTCTCCTGATTTGTATGATGTTAGGGTTGTTTGTCAGGGTGTGGAACATTAATTATATTATTTTCTTATGTTATGTTTGTACTGTAATTTTTTTTAACTTCAATCTTTTTACTGTTGTAAGAAGTCTATAAGCTGCTCGGAGTCAGCCATGATTGGAGCAGTATAGAAGTCTAGTAAAATAAATTAAAATAAATGATATCAGCCTCCAGGTCCTAGTATTTTAAAATCTGTTCTAGAAGTTCCTTGTATTTCAGGAGTCAGTTCTTGGATGGTAAGAAGGCATGAATTTAGAATGTCCAGTAACTTGGGAGGCAGCTTCAAGATGTTGGGGATTTTCTATTTTGCAAGTTAGTGAATTGCCCTCATGCCCATCACATGCAATCCACCCTAATTCTGTATTTTTAAAAGTGTCATTGGTACTTCCTTATAGGAAAGGCATCAGGCCCAGGCCTTTTTTCTTACGAAGAAAAAATAAAGCTAAAGTATTTCATAAAAAGCTCTGCATTACAAAACTGGACATTTCCTCTTACTATGTGCCAGCATGCAGTGTAACAGATATCTGTTGTGCTCCTGATTCTATGGCTAAAGAAAAAGGCTTTTGCACTTCTTCTATCGTATCAGCGGATAACATCATTATAAATGCTCCAACCCAAACCACCCTACAGGAATTCTTTGATCAGCAGCAAAAAGGTCAGCAATTTACTAATATACCCAGCTTGCCTCCAAACTTTCCAGACGTAATATTGGAAGGCTGTATTGTTACATACAGAAAGTACGTTAATAGAAAGGGACTCCCCCCTACTCACAGGCTGCTACCCACTTCAAAAGCTTTCCATCAAATACTCCCCTCCCACCCAGGAAGAGACGGTTTCTTGTTCTGGATGCCTTTGATGTCACCGTAGGTTTGTTAGCCAGCAAATGCAGTGTGGGTTTTGAATAAGCAAAATTCACAATTCCTCCCATCTCAAGCCTTCAGGAAACTTTCCTAAAATAGAGAGTACAACCCTGGCAGCAAACTACCAAGCAGGAGCAAAGACTGATATTGCCAAAAAGAAGCATCCTAACCCTCCTATTCATAAGTTTCCCTCTACACCTCTTTACCCCTGCCATTTCTTCGCCCTGACACTTGTCTTCCTGCAAGAATGGAGTCCCAGGATGAGAAGAATAAGATCATCCCTCCTGGCCCAACCCTTTCTATCCACAGATTTACTCTACATGTTGAAGAATTAATGGAGAAGCCATCACAAAAAGGAACCACTGCAGAAATTGGAGTTCTTCCTAATACCTTTTGAAATACCTTTATCAAGACTGTTTATAAACAGACCTTGGATTTGCTGCACAGCAAGAATGTCTGAGACAGAATTTTACCAAGGAGTAATGCTCTTAACACAAATATTCTGAAATTAGTTTGGAACAATATGAATTTGAATAATTATTTTGTTCTTAAGTAAATGTATTTTTACAGATCTTTTAATACTCCTATTTTGTGATTTGTTAGACTAAATCCAAACAGTTATTAGTCAATGCAACAGTATAATTTAATAGTTAATTCATTCAGCTTCTATTTATCCAAAGCAAAAGGTTTGCAAAAGGCAGAAAAAGTAATATTTTCTTCAAGCTGGGCATGGTGAATCATGGTGCCTATTGGATTCATCCATGTAACTTTTTGGTAACGATATGGAAAATGGTCAATCTTCTTGATGATTTCACATCCAAATGGTTTGACCGAGTTGGTTTTTTTGAGAATAACTATAGTTTACTAGATGCCCTGCCACCAGCTACAGGCGACATGTTAACATATACATAAATAACAATAAATATAATCCTAAGAATTCGGGATATACAAAATGTAGTCTATACCATTTAGCATTGGCCTTTCCCACTTGCTACTGGAAAGTATACAATTCAGTTCTTTTTACTTTTAATCTGCATCTTAATAAATGTTGAAACCATGTCCTGCCCATAGGGACAGATCAGCTGTTTCAGAACAGTTCAGCGTATGTGATGCAGGATGCACCTGTAATACAGTAGCACTATTGTATAACTACTGCAGGAACAGAAGATGACAATCAGATAAAACTGTGCTGTAAATGCAGTGTGAGTGATGTGAGCCAACCCTGTGTCAGCTAGAAGTGTGTTAAGTAACAGTCCAAACATGGTGTGAGTAAAGAGGCTTTTGGCAAAGCCATCTGTATTCTACAACAACTGTCAGAGTGGTCCTTTTGTACCACTGGCAACTCGTACAGCACAGCCCTTCCTGATTTATGAGCAGGAACTGAGTAGGTTGAATTCTGGAAGTGTAAAAGGAGTTTGAATCCATTTCTGCAGGCACACACCCAATGGGGAGTCATGCCAAGCATATCACAGCTGCATCTCCACATGTAGAACAGGATAGTTCTGGCTGCAGCTCACAGACAGACACATACTCACGCATATGTTTATGCATGTGTATCTGTGTAACTTACATATGCATGTGCTTACGCATACATTGACAAAGTAATTACTCCCTGCTCTTCATTTAGCAGTTCATTACTCATCTAGAGAAACAGCTTCCCAGTGTTGTATTGCTAGAGTACTGGGCAGTTATACTATGGCTTGCAGTGGCTGCCAAACATTTGCTATGACAGTTCACAAAGAGTTATTTTTGTTTTCTGGAACCAATACTCAGGTTTGTATGTCTCCTTCTGGACCAAATTAAAGTAAATCTTGATTCTCTGTATTCATATTTACCAGTTTGTTTTCTG
Source organism: Masticophis lateralis (assembly GCA_030761175.1). Taxonomy (NCBI): domain Eukaryota; kingdom Metazoa; phylum Chordata; class Lepidosauria; order Squamata; family Colubridae; genus Masticophis; species Masticophis lateralis. The sequence continues at coordinate 41,451,963 of JAUDYJ010000001.1, forward strand.
TCAGTAATGTAACTGTAGATCTTTCAAAATAAAAATTGTGAGATACAATGCCAACAAGGAGAAATGTGTATTTTGCTTTTTAGGTTCTGAGACCCAGGGAATCAAGTAAACCCTTGACTGTTTGTAAGATACCCTAAATCCTTATCCGCTTTCTTTCCACCAATCTCCTGGAACACTGTATTTTTTTTTTTAGGAACCAGTCAAGCCTATCATTATAGCTACTCAATTTTCAAAATCAAAAACGCCTTGATTCTAGAACCAAAAATCAAAAAGTAGCTTCTTGTACCTATTGAAAGTGTTATTTTGTTAATGATAATTAATGATAATAATATCATCTCACTTTGTTAGTTCCCTGAATAAATCCAAAGCTGTGAATATCATGCCTGAATTGTACATTCCACAAGATAAGGACTAGTTCCCTTTTCTCAATCTGCGAGTTCCTCTTTGGCCATCAAATACATATGACAAATAATTTCCATTTTCAATCATTTTGGCCGGCTGAAAAATCAACTAAATGTAACAAATTAATTATTTACAAAAATGTTTCCTTCCTTTGATTTTAATAAAACACACTGATATTGCACCATTTTAAAAGACTTTCTCTTTTAACCTGACATGGACCATTTAAAGCTTTTATAGGAACTTGCTTCTCTGTCTTACATAATTTTAATCACTATATTTCCATGCTGATTTATCTGATAAATTGAGTAATGCAGCAACTTTACACAGGCATGTAGATGTAAGCAAGTCTGAAAGAAATGAGGAGACCATGAACATCAACTAGCAGTCAGAAGATGTTATAAGAACACCTTAATTTCACAACACATGGACAGATTTAACCATAGGTTCAACTGGGAAACCGTGAGCATTCTAGACCAAGCTAATCCAAAAATGCTTTAGAATTCCTAAAAGTTTGGTTCTCTCACAAATAGGCCATCAATAGGCACATAGAGATAAACAATATCTACATACCATTTAAAAGAGACAATCAAAAAGCCAAAAAGGAAACAAAGAGACCAAAATATCTCCCAGCAATCAACACCCAGATGAATAGAGATTAACACAAAGATTAACATTAGTCTAACATAAAGCAAATAATACCCTAGTCCAGGAACTTCCAACACTGACAAACAAGCTAACAATAAACAACAGTCCAATCAAGGAACCACCAAGACCTTCCCACCTGACAAGGCAAGCAACTAGAATATAAAACGAGAGCAGCCCCACTCCCTATTAAAAGTGATGATGTTACCTAGCTTGGTAATTAAATTTCAGCAAGAAAACAACCAGGTTCAGAGAGCACTAAGGCCCAACAGTTCAACCCTGAACTACAATTATTCTCTTGTATTAATTTATTAATTGTAACTGGAAGCATTTCCATATAAAGGCTCCACCACAACCCCATATTCTTGGTGCCATCAATCTGCATGTACTATCATATCAGTTCAGAGCATCCTTTTAAATAGACTGGGAATTCTCCTTGGCAAACAAAAACAACGATAACAGGAGCAGATGGTTTTGCTTTGATTTCAGTCACTGGACAATAACTGAACTCTCTGAGCACTGACTGGCTTTGACATCTCTGTTGATCTGTGGGTCAGAAACAGTACATTTTGACTGGCGGTCAGCCCTCAGCAAGTACTACACAGATTTTGCTAAATCTCAGATAACCTGATTGTATGCACAGTATGCTGAGCCATAAGCCATGGTTTGTAAATTATAGTGACTGTGTTATTGCTGAAACTAACTACTTTCTAGCAATACATGAAGCTAATCTTAAAGTAGCATAGTTAGAGTTTAAGCAGTACTTCAAAAGAGATCAACATTTTATTTGAAGGACTCTAAAGTAAGACATCTACAATGTGCTAGATTCCCAAATCCAGACTAGCTTTGACTTGAGAAAACAACCAGAATGTGCTGCCTGTTCTTGTTCCTGTATCCTAGGTTCACATCTTTTTCAAGTAATATTTCTTCCAATGTAACTCTACCCGGGAATTTTTATGTTTAAAGTGCAGTTGTTAAATGAAAGAATACCTTTTCTCCATTTCCATTCAGTTGTAAGTAATTTCAATTACTGTCCATACAGTACTAAATTTTTTAAATCTATTAATTATACATTAATTTCAATTATTTCAATTATTAATGTATAGAATATATATTTGTATACAAATAATAAGATTTCTGTAAGGTATGCATATACTTTAAACAAATATATTAAATAACTTTGAACCAGTATTTGTAAAGTTCAAACCACTTTTTTAAAAGAAGCATATATGCTAGAATCAACAACAACAACAAAACATGTAAGAGTTTAAATACCCCACCCTGAGGTTTTTCCTCTCTTAATTATTTTCCCCTTCTCTTTTGTTCTTTGAATTAGAACGTTGAAAAAGCTCTTCACACTTCAAGATCTGAAGAAAAGTGTAGGCTGACTATGTGGTGAGGGAAAGGATGTTATCATAAAGAAGATCGGAGTGATTAATCTCTTAGAATATGATCCTAGACTTCTGATCTCACTGTAACCTTCAGCAGTGTTTATCAGCCTTAGCTGCTTTAAGGTGTGTGGACTTCAGCTCCCAGAATTCCCTAACCAGCAAGCTGGGAGTTGAAGTTTACATATCTTAAAGGGGCTAAGGTTGAAAACACTGACCATTTTATGGAAGAGTTCTAGTTAAACTGCAGAAACACCCAAACTACAAATACACGCCAAAGCTTTTCCCCCCTAACATTCATGACCAAGTATATCTTACATATGGCTTTTGCATCAAGAATGGGAAGAAGATAAATTGGAAAGCCTTGGTTGATCAGCCGGGATTGTAAATTGTATCAGAATACTATGAACAAAATGAGAACGCTAATGAGGTACAGAGAGAATTTTTGTATGAAAGTATTATTTTTGGGACTCAGAGCAAACTTCTGGGCTTTAATTCTAAATGGGCTACTTTTCATCTGGCTGTAGTTGCGACCTCTCAGGGAACCAATTAAAAACCAGCACAACAGAGCCAAACAAATCTGTAATTTGTTCATTCCTGTCATACGCTACAGGGGCCTATATTGGCTGTTGATGGTGCTACAGTGATGTTTTGGCTCCTGCCCCTGGCTGAATTATCCTTTTTTTTCTTTCCTTTTGGAAATATTCAGGAAAAGTGCCTTTGAAACAAAACAAAAAACAACAACACAAAAATACCAGAATCAAACACCCATCACTGATTGTGTGATTTGATAGAACTACAGAAGTCAATACTTTTTGTTCCCTTTTATATGTATCCATTTCATGTATTCATAATTATGAATTATATCTGTTACTTATTACATGCTTGATGAAATAAATAAATAACTAAAACTTTCTACAGGTAGACATTTTTCAACGGGAAAGAATGAATTACACTGTGTTTTCAAATGTATCTTTCTCTGGACAAAAGCACTGACTCTAGTATCACCAAGGCTAGTCAGGCTCTGAGCTAGCTGCGTATGATAGAAAATTGACAGAAAACCATGATTGGCATCACAGCATAACACCCACAGTTACTATAAAAACGTACTTCTAGTGGTCCTACTAGAACTCTGTGCTTCCAGGCTGGGACTGCAGAACCACCTTCATGTCCACAGATGTACTGCGTAACAGTATAAACCTGTTTTTACACACACACCATCAGTATATCAGCATTTTATATTAGATTATAGTTAGCATAGTTTTCAGCCATTCATTTTTGGGATATGTCCTCCTCATAGCTTTGGGAAGGACAATTGAGAGCTGAAGTATGATTAGATCCATACAGTGGTGTTATCCTCCTTGGGGGAGAGAGTGGTCCTGTTGCCTTGAAGGAGATGGTTGTATATTATCTTTCTTCAGGAAGTCATTGTTGAACCCAACAATTTCCATCCACTTTTCCTTTCAGGGAAGGTTTTTGAAAAGGTGGGTTGCAGGTCCAGAAGGCCTGGAGGAAACAGGTTATGTAGGCCATTTTCAGTCAGGTTTTAGATCATGGCATAGTACACAGATAGCACTGACTGTGTTGTGGATGACCTTTGGCGAAGTTGCCTTATTCCTATGATGTTTTTAACACATTCTCAAACTGTGAGATAGGCTTGAGGTCTTAGTTGTATCAGTGCTAATGTTTTTCTCTTTATTCTGATATCATCCAACAGCAGTTTCAAATTGTACAAAACCTGTTAAGCTCTGTTACTCATGACCTTGTCCTGAGTCAAGCGATTCAATAACTGGAGTTAGCAGTAGAGGCAGGATAGGGATTGGCGGTGGGACTGTAAATTTTATGTCAAGAAAGTTTTCTGTCAATGCAAGGAGAGGAAGACAGCACTCAGCAGTGGCTGTCCTCCTTACCAGCACCTTACCAACATTCCTGCCCCCCTTTCTTACAGGCCTTCTGTCTTATCAAAACTAAAGCCTGGGGCAAAGGACAGATATCTCTTATCAGAGACTTTGGGGCTCTAAAGGATGCAAAAGCATAAACTGCCGCTCTGGCTTCCCCAATAGAGGGTTGTAGTTGTCACCTTCATATGACAAAACCTTCATACTCTAGCTTGACAGTCAAGGGCAAAGGACAATGGGCACATTGCCAAACTGAACCAGTGGCTTTAAACATAAGCAACATACCTTTTATAATTGACAAGAAGCAGTCTTGAAGGATAAACATAACAAAATCTAATTCCTAAACTGCATAATTTTATTTTAAACAGGGTACATTATAGTATACCTTAAATAAAGCAGTAAAACAACAAAAATGCAGCAGTTTCATCCCTCCTCCAGTTATTCCACTTTACTAAATGGGTGAGATTCTATTGGACCAGAACATGATAGTTGATTTAATAAATTTGTGAAGAGGAAATTGAACACTTCATTACCCTGCTCCATTTCTTGCTGCCATCAGCATTTTACTTCTCCGCATTGCTACTATTATCCAACTTTTGATATTTTTCAATGACTTAAAAAACAAGTATAAAAGAGTAATCTAGCTTTAAGATTATGGTATGCTAATAAGAGCTAATTCATGTCAAGTGATCATGAGTATATAGTATATCACTTAGATAATCCATTCCCCATGTTAGCAAGAACTGTTGATTTAATGCTTAGATAACAATCTCTGTGATCATTTTTTCTTAACATAAAATATTCAAGAAAGGTCCATGAATGCTACATTACCTTCCATATCAGCCATACCATTAAGCACAAGCATCTACTAGTTAGTGCCAATTTATAGCTGAAAAACAGAAAGTACTCTTCTACAAACTTGAATCAGACTAAAAAAGTTGTCAACTGAATAATGAAGTGTAATTATATAACTTTCCAAAGTATGAACGTAGAGTTGAAGTAAAATCTTATGGTACCAACTATTCAAAGACATAGAGCACATCTAATGGCATGTATGATCTCATTCTATTATATTAGAACACAACTGAAACTGTACTATTAGTAATAGGATCACCATTTCCTTGGGAGCAATTAGACCCAGGTTCATTGCTGACTGACACACCATTTGCGTTTTTTGAACAAGGAAAAGCACCTCTGCTATGTTCCCCACATTACTGCATTCATACGTATTTTTGCACATTTTATTATATTTTTAGACATAGGGAAGTACCTCTTTTGAAATATCATCTGTTCTCAAGCAGTGCAAAAAGGGAGTTGCTTGTTCTAGGTGAAAGCATATACTTTAGAGGCTGCATGATGCAAGAGAAGGAAATGGAGCTGTGTGTCATCTGGGAAATCTGGAAATAAGAAAAGAAACGTTCTAATCAAAAAATATTTATAAATTTAAATGTCATTAATCTGTACCACTGTAATTTAACAGGAAAAAAACCACATTTTTAAGTGTTTACTAACAGCCAGTTTGCTTACTAAATTCAGCAACCTAATTGTTCAATCAAGTGTGCCTCCCAAGAATAAGCTACATCATATCTGTTTTGCACAGGTAACTTTATCACCATTTTCCCTATTTGATGGTGCCCTCATCAAAAATGGAATTTTACTTGTAAAAATTCTCAGCTATTTTGCTGTGCATTTGAGAGAGAGAGAGAAGAAAGAGTGTTCATGGAAATAGGAATCATCTAAGAATTAATGAAATAGATTTACATCATCTTAGCTGTTGTCTATCCATGGCAGGATGAAGGCCTCTTCTCCATGTTTCCAACTAATAAGGTCCTGAGCTTTCTTTTGGCAGTTGGGCCCGTAATACTTGCTGATGTCATTGATTCATCTTGTTTTAGGTCTCTTTCATGGAAGCTTTTTATCAAGTGGGATCTATTCTATGATTGCCTTGGTCCACCTGCCATCAGTTCTTCTTGCTATGTGACCAGCCTGTTTCCATTTCAATTCTTTTACTCTTTTGATGATTTCGTATACTTTCATTTGTTCTCTAATGCATGTGCAGGTCTTGTAATGCCGAGCATGTACCTTTCTATGGCTCTTTGCGCCACTCCTAGCTTTTGTTTATACATACAAAGATTTATATAGAAAAAAGCCAAGCCTAGTACCTAGTAAGCTAAATCTTATCATGAGGATAGTAGCAAGCAAAAGACTCCATGTGTATGTATGTGCATGGGTGCAGGCCATTCTAAGTAGCAAAGAAAAAAGAGCCAGAGATAGCAATAGCACTTAGACTTATATACTGCTTCACTGTGCTTTACATCCCTCTCTAAGTGGTTTACAACAATCTGGGTCTAGCTGGCAGTCAGTAGTAGACTGCAGTACTGCATTCTAACTATTGCACCGCCATGGCTCTTATAGCCTAACAATCTCATAGAAAAATCAAAGCGAAAGCAAAGCACAAAGACTACGTCCTTAACTTTCTGCTTTTATCTATTTCCCTAAGAAGTCAGCTACACTGGAGTCACACTTCTAACTTGAAATGCCCCCTCTCGCTAACTGTTATAGGTTGTAAGAATGGGAGATCAATCCAGAACTGTTGCTGTAAGCTTTGACACATAGAGCATTCTTTTTAGAGAAAAGAGAGGTTTAAACTCTTGCTCTGTTTTGTCAATTAGGTTTATAAACATGTTTTAGAGTTAACCTAAGACAGTGCAAATTCCTTAACTTAGAGTGAAGAAAGAATGTCAGGTTTATATTGACATTGACTAAATTCATATACTGTGCTAAAATCTATTAATTTGTCTTTTTCAGCATAGCATAGTGTGATCATGTAATTAAACAAACTTTAGCTTGGTTATGATAGCAAGCCAGTTTGAAATCATGGACTGATTTGGAACACAAACTTGAGTATTTGTGGTGTAATTTCCTTCCTGTCTTATTGGTTTCTGTGTCCTAATCAGGGGTGAAATGCTGCTAGTTCAGATCGGATTGGGCGATCCGTTAGGGATAGCGGCAGGTAGTTTGGAGAACCAGTAGCAAAAATTCCTGGCCCCTCCGCCCAGGCCCACCCTATCGCCCAGTCCCCACTTGCCTACTTGTTGCTTCTTTCGAGCTTGCTCGTTTTTCCTGCCTTGCTTTGGCTGCTGCAATCCATTACATCCACTAGCAACTCAATCTGCCTGCCTGCCTTGTGCCTTCAGTTTGATAAGTAACTGGGAGCTTTAAAAAAATAGTTAAATGGGTTTTTTTAGGAGTTTTATTTTATTTTTTTTAGACATAGCAATTTAAAGTTAAGAAAGTTTTAAATTTAGCTGTTTTTATCTAAAAATATAAATAAAATAAAATAAAATAATAAAATATTTGTACAGCTTTCTGAGATTTGGTTGGAGGTCCTCTCAGACTGAATCCGACCGAACACAGTTAAGAACCTTTATTAGGTCTTACCTTGTGCGACAGAAGCAGCGAAACGCCAATATTTCGCTGCTCTTATTGCATCTGCAGAAAACTGCCCAGCCGCCCTGTTTAGGGTAACCCGCTCCCTTCGAAACCAGGGAGTGAGGGAGGACCCCTTGCAGAGTCGTGCTGAGGATTTTGCTCAGTTTCTGCAAGATAAAATCGCTCGGATCCGGACCGAGTTGGACTCCGACTGGACAGAATCCACTGAGGAGACTGGGGCTGGTCTTGGTGAAATTTTCTGGGAGGAGTTTGAGCCTGTTTCGTTAGATGAAGTGGACAGGATTATGGGTCGGCTGGGGGCCTCCACGTGTGTTATGGATCCGTGTCCCTCCTGGCTCGTTTCTGCAGCCAGAGAGGTGACTGGAGACTGGATCCAGGCAGTTTCAATGCTTCGTTGAGGGAGGGTTTTGTTCCCGCCTCATTAAAAGAGGCGGTGGTACGACCCCTCCTTAAGAAGCCTAACCTGGATCCGGACTCACTTAACAACTATCGTCCTGTCTCCAACCTTCGCTTTTTAGCGAAGGTTGTTGAGACTGTGGTGGCACAGCAATTCCCTCATTCCCTGGAGGAAACGGACTACCTGGATCCTTACCAATTTGGCTTCAGGTGCGTCCACAGCACGGAAACGGCATTGGTCGCCCTAGCGAATGATCTCTGGTGGGCCCGTGATGGGGGTTGTTCCTCCATCCTGGTCCTTCTTGACCTCTCAGCGGCTTTCGATACCATCGACCATGGTATCCTATTGCAGCGACTCAGGGGGTTGGGGATAGGAGGCACTGTGTTGCAGTGGTCTCCTCCTACCTCTTGGGCCGCTCGCAGTATGTATTGGCGGGGGGGGGGTCAGGGATCCTCCCAGAGGCCTCTCACTTGTGGGGTGCCTCAGGGATCGGTTCTCTCCCCCTTGCTCTTTAACATCTATATGAAGCCGCTGGGTGAGATCATTCGTGGCTTTGGGGTAAGGTATCACCAATATGCGGATGATACCCAGCTTTACATCTCTACCCCGGGCCACCCTGGGGATGCCCTTTCTGTGATGTCCTGCTGCTTGGAGGCGGTGCGGGTTTGGATGGGTAAGAACAGGCTCAGACGGAGTGGCTGTGGGTGCCGGCATCTCGGGATCCTGAGATACCATCTCTAGTGATCGGTGGGGAGACTATCACCCCATCCGATAGGGTTCGCAATCTGGGTGTACTCCTGGATTCTCGGCTATCATTGAATGACCATCTGACGGCCGTAACCAGGGGGGCCTCCGCGCAAGTACGTCTTGTACGCCAGTTGCGCCCTTTTTTGGACCGAGATGCCCTCACCACGGTCACCCATGCCCTGGTTACTTCTCGGTTGGATCACTGTAATGCCCTCTACATGGGACTGCCCTTGGGACATATCCGGAGACTCCAGTTAGTCCAGAATGCAGCCGCGTGGGTAGTTACGGGGGCTTCTCGTTACTCCCGTGTTACACCTCTCCTGCACGGGCTGCACTGGCTACCGGTTGTTCTCCGGGTTCGTTTCAAGGTGCTGGTTTTAACCTATAAAGCCCTACATGGCGTAGGCCCGGGGTACTTACAGGACCACCTCCTGCCTTCCTCCCACCATCCAGTGTGCTCCCATAGAGTGGGCCTCCTCCGGGTGCTGTCAGCCAAGCAATGTCGGCTGGCGGCCCCCAGGGGGAGGGCTTTCTCTGTCGGAGCTCCGACCCTCTGGAATATCTTCCCACCGACCTCAGGAGGGCCCTCGACCTCCTTTCCTTTCGCCGGGGATTAAAGACATGGCTGTTTAAAGAATATTACGATCGTGGGGTTATATAGTTTTTAGAATGATTTTATGGATTTTAATGCATTTTAATGTGTTTATTGTGATTTGTATTTATGATTGTTTTTGTAAGCCGCCCTGAGTCCTCGGAGAGATTGACGGCATAGAAATCACATAAATAAATAAATAAATAAATAAATTTGGTGTGTTTCTATAGTGTTTCATTCTAACTACACAAACACACAAAATCTCACAAAGCTGTATGTGGCATTTTGTGTGGAAAAAGTGTGAAATTTGGTTTTTGAGCTTTTTGTGGCTGTGTGAGGTTCCTGCTTGTTGCAGGGGCCATTTTGGGTGAAGTGGAGCTACTTTTACATTGTGTGTGAGTCAGTTGTGTTGTGTTGTGTGTGTGTAAAGTGTGAAAGTTGGTTTTTGGTACCTCTTATTGTTTTGTGTACTTTGTTTATTATTTTTATTATATATTATTATTATTATTATTGGCCCTGCCCACCCGGTCACCTGACCATCAAGCCACACCCACCCAGTTCATCTGACCCCCCCAAGCCACGCCCACCAATTAAGCCACACCCGCACAACCAGTAGGGAAAATTTTTAGATTTCACCCTTGGTCCTAATCCATTAACCAATCTGCAAAGATGCAGGGCAAAAAAGTAGTTTTAGAAGGAAGGAAAACTAGGAATTGTTCACACAAGGCAAGTCTCTGCCTTGTGCAATAAAATTAAATACAAACTATAGCTAATCAAGGAATGTGAAATGTGTCTGTTTTACTTTGCTGGATTCAACAGATCCAGCAGAAAGGTGTAGATGAGGGGAGAAAAGGAGAACAATTCTGCCTCCCCTCCCCCCCAAAAAAAGAACCAAATCTTCAAGTTGCAAATCTGATCAATGATCTCCTTTGCATGAAATCTCTTTTGGCCTTGAATACTGAGACTGTAACATGAAAGGGAAAGGTGGAGAAAATGCCTCCCTAGCAAATTTCTGGGTATCTTTTGCGAAGCACTCTAAGTTCTTAAAGGCCAGAACTTGAGTGTCATAAATCAAACCAGCTTCAAAAACATTTAAGAATCATTCTAATGATGAATGAAACTCTTTCCCTCCTTTCTTCTCTCCCACTCCTTCCCAGAACAGAAAGGAAAAGGGTTGGAATGGGATGGGGGGAATGTTGTTAACGGAAAAATACTTTTCAGAGGAGGCCTTGCCAGGAAACCGTAGGCACATCTGCTCTTAACGGGTTTCAGCTGAAACTACTGAAAATATACATGGGGCTATTTATATGGAACAGCTTGTATACATGATAAGATTACAATTTGGAGGATAACAATGGGCTTAGCTATGGAAAAAATAAGCCTGCTAAAACTTCTTTTCTACATACGGCTGTAACATTTTACCACATATGTTGTTGAGGGGGACCAAAATTTGTTGAGAATTAGGAAAATCTCAGCATTTCCAGATTAGCATCAAACAAACTCAAGATGTTTCAGCAACTTTTTGCCAAGACTTAACTCCTTAGTCTACTGAATTCCTAATGAGCGTCAATTTTGCTCAATCAAAAAGATCTTGAAGGATGTGGGCAAAAACAATTTTATCACTAAAAATTCCTTTAAAAAATCTCTCCATTATATTATGTTAGGGTCTGTAAATATCTCAGATGTTCCATATGGATTAGATGTAGATTATTGTATTATTTAATGATAAAGAATGGAACCATCATGGATATATATATATATATATATATATATATATATATATATATATATATATATATATATATATATATATATAATTATATATATATATATATGTGTGTATATATATATCCATATGGTGGCTGGTGTTCTCGGCTTCCACGAAGCACGAAGCCGAGAACACCAGCCTGAAGATGACGAATGAGACTTTGTCGAAACGTCGCTAAGACACTTCCAATTTTATGGGGGAGAAGACCCGAATAACCAAAGACCTACATACAAACACCCACAAAAACCTCAGAAAATACACACACACACACACACACACACATATATATCTGTACAACTGAAGAAAGCCCATAGAATTAATGAAACAGGCACTGAGTTGAGCAGCTGCCATGGTGCTGAAAAGAATGCCTGGGTATCTAAGGAAGCTTTTCTGCTTTCATCGAAATTTCATAAGCAGACCTATGTGTTGCATCATAAGCTTCACCCTTAAAGAACTTGTGTATGATATCCCAAATGCATGTACAGAATTACAGAATAACAGAGTTGGAAGGGACCTTGGAGGTCTTCTGCTCACAGGAATCTCTATACCATTTCAGATAAATAGAGGTCCAACCTATTTTTAAAATCTCCAGTGTTGGACCATCCACAACTTCTGAAGGCAAATTGTTCTACTGATTAATAGTTCTAACTGCCAGGAAATTTGTCATTAGTTCTTTGGTTGGTTCTCTCCTTGATTAGTTTCCACCCATTACTTCTTGTCCTGCCTTCCAGTGCTTTGGAGAAGAGGTTGACCCTTTCTTCTTTATAGCAGCTCCTCAGATATTGGAACACTGCTATCCTAGCCCTTCTTTTGACTAGACTAGAGCATTCACAACTTTTGGAGGCAAATTGTTCCACTGATTAATTGTTCTAACTGTCAGGAAATTTCTCCTTAGTTCCAAGTTGCTTTTCTCCTTGATTAGTTTCCACCCATTGCTTCTTGTTCTACCTTCAGATGCTTCGGAGAATAGTTTGACTCCCTCTTCTTTGTGGCAACCCCTGAGATATTGGAACACTGCTATCATGTCTCTCCGGGTCCTTCTCTTCATCAAACTAAACATGCCCAGTTCCTGCAACCGTTCTTATGTTTTTTAGCCTCCGGTCCCCTAATCATCTTTGTTGCTCTTCTCTGCATTCTTTCTAGAGTCTCAACGTCTTGTTTTATATTGTGGTGACCAAAACTGGATACAATATTCCAAGTGTGGTCTTACCAAAGCATTATAAAGTGATATTAACACTTCATGTGATCACAGTCCAGGACTGTGTTGGCTTTTTTACACAATGAGAGGGGGTAGTACCATAATGGCCTTACACTGGTTTCGTCATTCTGCCTTTCCCCTTCATTCCATTCTTACTTTACTTTACTTTACTTTACTTTACTTTACTTTACTTTACTTTACTTTACTTTACTTTACTTTACTTTACTTTACTTTACTTTTTTACTTTACTTTACTTTACTTTACTTTATTTGGATTTATATACCGCCCTTCTCCTTACGGACTCAGGGCGGTGCACAGCCAATTAAAAAACAAACATACAAAAGTTAAAATTTCATAAAATAACAATACAAATGGCCATAGAATTAAAACTAACTTCATATTAAAATAAAACTCTAAAATGATAAAATACTATAGGAATCAGGCTAAGCCGGCGAGCTGAAAAAGATGGGTTTTTAAAGCCCGCCGGAAGGTCGGGAGGTCAGAGATTGTTCTTAACTCTGGAGGCAGATCATTCCAGAGGGTGGGTGCTGCCACAGAGAAGGCTCTCCCCCTGGGGGTCGCCAGCCGGCATTGTCTGGCTGACGGCACCCTGAGGAGGCCCTCTCTGTGGGAGCGAACCGGCCGGTGGGAGGCAATTGGCAGCAGAAGGCGGTCCCGTAAGTACCCTGGCCCTAAGCCATGGAGCACTTTAAAGGTGGTTACCAACACCTTGAAACGCACCCGAAAGTCCACCGGCAGCCAATGCAGCTCGCGCAGGAGAGGTGTCACGTGGGAGCATCCCGTCGCTCCCATAATCCCCCGCGCGGCCGCATTCTGCAGCAGTTGGAGCCTCCGGGTGCACCCCAAGGGGAGCCCCATGTAGAGAGCATTACAGTAGTCCAGACGGGAAGTGACAAGAGCGTGAGTGACCGTGCGTAGGGAGTCCCAATCTAGAAAGGGCCGCAGCTGGCGAATCAGGCGGACCTGATAAAAAGCCCCCCGGCCACGGCCGTCGTATGATCCTCTAAAGACAGCCGTGAGTCCAGGAGGACGCCCAAGTTGCGGACCCTTTCCGTGGGGGCCAATGACTTGCCCCCAATAACCAGCGATGGAGTCAGCTGGCTATATCGGGACGCCGGCAGCCACAGCCACTCGGTCTTGGAGGGATTGAGTCGAAGCCTGTTTCTCCCCATCCAGACCCGCACAGCTTCAAGGCACTGGGACATCACTTCCACAGCATCGTTGGGGTGGTTTGGGGTGGAGATGTACAGCTGAGTATCATCAGCGTACTGATGGAACTCCACCCCAAAACCACGGATGATCTCACCCAGAGGCTTTACATAAATGTTGAACAGGAGGGGTGAGAGGACCGACCCTTGTGGCACCCCACATACCAGGCGCCTCGGGGTCGACCGCTGCCCCCCTGTCAACACAGATTGTGACCGGTCGGAGAGGTAGGAGGAGAACCACCGTAAGATGGTGCCCCCCACCCCCAGTCCCTCCAACCGGCGCAATATGATACCATGGTCGATGGTATCAAAAGCCGCTGAGAGGTCTAACAGCACCAGGATAGAGGAATACCCTCTACCCCGGGCCCTCCAGAGATCATCCACCAATGCGACCAATGCCGTTTCGGTGCTGTACCCAGACCTGAAGCCGGACTGGAGCGGGTCTAAATAGACAGCTTCATCCAGGTACCGGGGGAGCTGCCACACAACCACACTCTCAACAACCTTCGCCAAGAAGGGAAGGTTGGAGACAGGATGGTAATTAGCTAAAACATCTGGGTCCAGGGAGGGCTTCTTGAGGAGGGGCCTCACCACTGCCTCCTTCAAGGTAGGCGGAAGGACACCCTCGCTCAAAGAAGCATTTATAATCTCCTGGAGCCAGCCTCGTGTAACCTCCCGGGAGGCCAGCACCAACCAGGAGGGACACGGGTCCAGTAAACATGTGGTTGCGTTCAGTCTTCCCAGAATCCTGTCCACGTCCTCGGGAGCCACAGGATCGAACTCAGCCCAGATAACACTCTCAAGACCAGGCTCGGTCACCCCGCCTAAACCAACCCAGTCAGCGGCCAGGTCGTCCCGAATCTGAGTTATTTTATCATCCAGATATTGAACAAAATCCTCAGCACGTCCCTGTAAGGGATCTTCCCGCGCTCCCGAATGAAGGAGGGAGCGGGTCACCCTAAACAGGGCGGCTGGGCGATTATCTGATGACGCGATAAGAGCGGCAAAGTAATTAGACTTAGCCGCTTTTATCGCCACTATGTAAGTCTTAATATGAGCTCTTACTAGTGTCAAGTCAGATTTGGAGCGGCTGGCCCTCCAACCACTCTCTAGGCGTCTTTTCCGGCGCTTCATCTCCCTCAGCTCCTCGGTAAACCAAGGGGCTAAGTGGGTTCGGCGCCGGGTCAGAGGCCGCAAAGGCACGACATGGTCCAAGGCCCCACTGGCCGCCCTATCCCAGGCAGCCACCAGGTCCTCGGCCGAGTCGCGTGTCAGTGTCTCAGGAAATGGCCCAAGCTCCGTCTGGAACCTATCAGGATCCATCAGGCGCCTGGGGCGGAACCACCTGGTCGGTTCCGCCTCCCTGCGGTGGGGTGCAGCGGTCAGAAAGTCGAGCCGGAGGAGCGAGTGGTCAGTCCATGACAAGGGTTCTAAGCCTATATCCCCAATATCAAGACCACTCAACCACTGCCCAGAGACAAAAACTAGATCCAGGGTGTGTCCACCAATGTGAGTTGGGCCCTGAATTACCTGGGTCAGGTCCATGGCCGTCATGGAAGCCATGAACTCCCGAGCTATCTCAGATGTTTCGCCGATGGATGGCAGATTGAAATCCCCCATGACCATAAGCCTGGGGGTGCCAATCACCACCTTGGCTACAACATTGAGAAGCTCGGGCAGGGTCGTTGCCACGCGGCAGGGAGCCAGGTACGTGACTAACAAACCCATCTGCCCACCAGGACCCCACCTCACAAAGATGGACTCACACCCGGCTATCTGAGGTACAGTGGCCTCCCTCGGATCCAGACTTTCCTTAATAATGACCGCTACTCCCCCATCCCTGCCCTGAGCTCTCGGCTGGTGAAATGCAAGGAAACCTGGTGGGCACATCTCAACGAGGGGAACCCCACCCTCGTGGCCCAACCAGGTCTCAGTAATACCGGCCAGGTCCACACCCCCCTCTTGAAGAAGGTCACAGATGAGGGGGGCCTTATTTACAATGGACCTGGCATTGCATAACAGCAACCGGAGCCTCGGGTCCTGAGACTCCGAACAACCTGGGGAACGGGAATAGCTCCGGGGACCGGGGCACGCGATCGCTCGAAGACAGCGAGTGCGTGCCCCCATCACATGATATGGTCCCCCGCTCACACCATATCTGCCCCTCCCACACAATGTTTCTATAGCCCAACCCTCAACAGGGGGCTCTCTAGGAGCCCTCTTACCTCCAGAGTCTACACCCCCCATAACACCCACTGCCAAGCCTGTCCTTCTCCCATTTGGGTTCCCCCCCAAACCCTCTCCCACCCCCACCCCGGAGCCCCTTAAAATTCTTAAAAATGAATTTAAAAAACCCCTCAACCCCCTTTTTGCCACATGCCACCTCTCGGGGTCCCGTCATTAAGGTAGACCCGTCATTAAGGTAGGCCCTCGATAGTATGGAGGGCCAGGCCTGCGAGAGGGGGGAATCTCGCAGGGCAAGAAGCGTGGACCTAGAGTACATCCAGAACAATAAAAACAGAGAGGACGATAAAAACATGGCTTCCGCAGTGATAAAACAATGTCCAGGAGCGGGCAAGTCGATCAGGAGGGTCCTCGCTACCCTCCCACAGTAGCGATAGAGTCATTAAGTTCTGCCCAGTTCTGCTGGGGGGTATCAAACCACCCTCTCACTGTGGTTCGTTGCAAAGGTTCAGTAAGTTGGAACAAGGCAGGGCCACTCTCTCACAGAGGTCCGGCCATACTGTCCTAAAAAATACAACACCCCCTCAGGATAGATAATATTAAGGAACCGGCTCCAAAAGTCCTCCGATGACCATTCCTCCCTTAGATGCTGCTGGATGGAATAGCCTGTTTCTAGAAATGTATGTATTCATTATAATTAATTGTATGCTGCCTACTTGAACAATTCTGCAACAGTGCATTAAAAATCAATTAAATCCAAAATACTAAGAATTGCCTTTAAAAAATGCTGTGGCCTTTCATTAAAAAAAAATTATTATATGTATATGAAATCCTATTCTGTTCACTGCCCTGAGTCCTTCGGGAGAAGGGCAGTATAGAAATTCAATAAATAAATAAATAATAAATAAATACAACTCAGGCAATTAAAGTGACATTAAAACATCATTCTCACTCTCCCGAAAGCACACAAAGCAGAAGACCTTCACCTTTTGCTTAAAAGATAAAGGGATGGAGGAAAGTTTACCTTCAGGGTTGAATTGTTCCAGAGTGAGGGAGCTATCAGTGAGAAGGCCATTTCCATTTTAAGATCCCTTAATTTGTCTCGGGATGGCCATCTACAGATCAGGTTTGAGCAGATTGATTCTAGTAGAGGAGATAGCCCTGAAGGTAGCACTAGACCCCCAAGACTTGAAGAAGGGTTTTAGGCATCTAACTAACTTTTAAAAACCAGATTTGGACTTGATTACTTGAAAGACACCAGGAAATTTCAGGACAGCATGCTAAACTGGGAAATAGAAAAATATCCCATTAAAAGGAAATAGCAATTCATTTCTAAACTGTTGTCAAATAAACACCATGATTATGTCCATGTCATCGCTAGGTGTTTAGCCCAATTCAAGGGAGACTTTATTTAGTTTCAAAGGATAGCTGAAAAACAATTATTTTGGTTGTCTTGAAAGATCCTGGTTCTTGCTTCCAATTTTCTACAGTTTTACATTCTTTTTAAGTAGCTTATGAAATATGCTTAAGCAGCCTGCTTGGATTAATGACTTTCCTGGACCTGGTAACCTTAAGGTACGTATGATAACTTCCATAATCCCCTTTGGCTATATATGCTAAGAATAAAAAGCAGGTTGTCATTCAACGTATCTGTGGGGTACCTTGTTGAGGAAAAGCAGCTTGAAATATTTTTCAACAAAGAGTTTTCTATATCCTGTCCCCAAATTATGAACTTAATGGCTGTTTGTGAGAAAGCCCCCACTGTTACATGGGTTTAAGATGCTGCTTCCCCCTTCACTGTCTCAGATCATCCTCTGCCAAAACTATGGGTTAATATAATGTTCTGTCTTGAGATAGAGAACTTGGCACTGCAAAATACAAATTCGCCACATGAAGCAGAGGTATTAAAATTGTGCTATCAGAGACAATAAATTAAATTGCCATCCAACAAACCCTTTAAGGAGGTCTGACATAACCACAGCAGATTTTTCATTTCCCACTACACCCTGCTGCGTATCTTCACCTGTTTTATTAAATCATAAAGTCTCTTTTTAATAAGTGAACCAGCAGAAAACAATAGTGAATGACAAGTTTCATTAGATTTGGAATTTTTTTTTTCCAGATGCAAGCAGAGAGTGTATATTATTTCCTTTTCTTACAGAATTAATTTTTTAATTAATTATCTTTTCCACTCAGTAATATTTGTTTGATTGTATAGTTTTATTTTGCTTTTAGAAGAAATATTGCAGTTAAGTTCAAATAATTCCCAACAACATACAATTACAGAACTAAAAGTACTTTTGCGTGGAATCAAGACTAGTTTCCATCCCAAACCCTGGAAGTGGGAGCTAGTTGGGAAATAAGCACCTTTAAAAAAAAAAGTGTTTCACCTTCCTTCTGGGTGAAGGAGGTTCTGTGAGTTTTTGTGTTGTTTCAAAAAAAGCTGCCAAACCTGTTTAGTTGGATTTGGTAGCAGGAGAGAAAACTCGTGTTTATCACAAGAAGCACAGATTCTGAAACCACTGTCCTTATTCCTGATAGTTACTGTCTGAATCCATTGTATAGATTTGCCATAGATATTTCTCCTAGATGTCTCTGCAGAGAATCATTTCAGAAAATAGGTGGGGGAAGAGGAAAATCTGAAAGACACTTTAAAAATGTAAAAATTGGAAAAGTAGGTCAAAAAGGATTGATAGCAATCTTATTGTCTCAAGGCACTAAGTAACTGTGTACCCGTGAGAACAGTGCCCTCAGAACTGATGAACTGTAGCTCACCAGATTTCTACACGTCTGATAAACGCAGCTACTCTTTTCTAGTTGTAGACTCGTTACTGCTGAAAGGAAGCAGCAGTAGGGTCATCTTGTCCATCTCATTGCATCAGGCTATGATTTATTTCATTATCCTTAAGCCATCCCTGATAGATGATGCATGTCAAGTTGAGATGGTGATGTCATAACCTCCTCATGTTTCCTGTTCCATTCCACTAACCACTCTAATAACTATGGCAGCCTTTCTCCCCCACAAATCTCTGTGGAGCGTCTGCTGTTGCTGCTTGCAGAATCCCAATGCCATTCACTGTTGCGCTTTGTGCTGCCTTTGTTAGAAGTAAATGCTTTCATTAGTGGCTGCTCATACTTTATTTGTAGAAGAGATCTCAATCTTGTTGTCTAGACTTAATGGGTGACTTAACTGGAGTTTTGCCATAGATTTCAGCTGGGGGAGGTTTTCTCCAAATATGGCTGAACAGAGTGCAAATAATGATTAGCAAGTGGCAAACTGGAGTCTCCAAGTCTTCCAGCCCTCATTTGCCATTCAAGACATGATCGACATTGTTTCCTAAATAGTGACCAGATTCTAGGTCTTGATTCTGCACCCATATTACTAGAATTCAACTTCCATCTGTATGTTTGTGACCAATTCTCAGTAAAGTAATCACGATGCAATGCCACAAAATGTTTTGGATGGTTCATACATGTTCCTTGTAAGACATCAGTTGCTTTTCATATTAGTCTGGGGCAGAATAAGATTTCTTTGTCCTCTCCATATCTTGATGTTATGGCATGACATGACATCATCAACATGTTATGTCACGGTTTTAAATGAATGATGTATCAGCATTGTTTTGCTCATTTCATCAGGCTTGTCTCTTGCAACCAATGAAGTATGGCAGAAGACAGGAAATCAATTGGAACAATGAGGTCACAGAAGTGATTGTTTTGTACTCTGTTGTATTTTCTAGGCAAAGAAATAAAGAGGAAAGAAAAAGATGCACTGGTGTGGGCTTCTTCATTACTACTAATTCAGCTCTCTAATTTAAAATCTTACCAGTAGAACTCCTCTCACTATCTCTTTGCTGATGAACTAAACTAAAACATGTCTTATATATACGGGTGGACAAAGAGACCTAACTTGCTGTTCAACCAGTCTGTATTGTATTTTTGCATTTAGCATCCCTTTAGGAATATAAACTGGATCCATGCAAAATAAACTAACTAATGCATACCCTCATTTTTGAAACTAATTTCACAATGATTCAAATGAACAATGCCAAGCCAAAGGCCTAATATTTTAATTCTTGGCATGATTCCTTGGAAATAAGGGAGTTTCTGTGCACATTAATAGAATTACATGCAGAACTGTATGCGTATATGCCTATGTGAAAACCTTTATCTTGCAACACCTGTAGCTATTTTGGTTTTTCCTGATCATCGTGCCATCTTTTATTTTTTTTCCCTTGAAAAGCCAATGCCCCTACAGTTCTTCTGATTGGCAGTGCTAAAAAGCTGTCAAGAAGTACCTAATGGATTACTACATTTCTGGAGAAATGAGCTTTCTTCTGACTCAAGTAAATTTTACAGGGAAGGAATAGTCAGAAAACTAGATTTTTGCACAATCCTCTCCTTCACAATTTATTGCCTTGACTCTGAGTTTTACAGCATTATTGCCTTCGGTTTACAAGTTGAATATTTACACAAATGGATTTAGGTCAAGACGAAGGGCAGGTTTTAAATGTCCCGTGACCACTGGCATTCTGAACACATTCTCACTTACAGCAGATTGCTGGTTTAACTCTGCAAATGCTGGCATTTCCCCTGTTGCCAGATGATAATTACAATGGCTCCATAATCTACAGTCATACCTTCCATCTATATCCGCACTGTATGTTGCTAGTCTGCCACAGCAAGCAAACAACTTAACCAAAATCATGGGAGGATATATATTTAACATACAACAAGCAAAGGCAGCAAAATTAAAGAGCAACTGAACCAAAGAGTGAACTATATAAAGCAAACAACTCTCTTAGACTCTATCAGGGTGTTCACAAACCCTAACCCTAACTTCCCCAAACTTGAAATATTCAGATGTGCTACTGTTAGATTTCTTTCCTCCCTTACCCGTCTGCACCTTCAACCGTTCTCTGCCTCAGAAGATGAATTTTTTTATACTTGGATATGGAAAATGTAGATGGAGAAAGTTTAACTCAGTTCTATTTTTACACACCAGGCTCCTGTTAAAGGATGGGGGGGGGGGGGGGAGGAGCCACAGAATAAGCCATAAGAAAAAGCAGCAGAAGCAAAAGAAGCAGAAAAAGCAGCAGCAGCAGCAGAAGCAACAGCAGCAGCAAAAGCAGCAAAAGCAGAAGTAAAAGAAGCAGAAGCAGAAGAAACAAAAGAAGCAGAAGCAGAAGCCAAAAAAAAAACCAGAAGCAGAAAAAGCAGAAGAAGCCACAGAAGCCGCAGAAGCAGAAGCAGAAGAAGCCACAGAAGCAGAGGCAACAAAAGAAACAGAAAAAGCAGAAGCCAAAAAAACAGAAGCAGAAAAAGCAGCAGAAAAAGCAAAACAAGCAGAAGCAGAAGAAACAAAAGAAGCAGAAAAAGCAGAAGCAAAAAAACAGAAGTAGAAAAAGCAGAAACAGAAAAAGCAAAGCAAGCAGAAGCAGAAGCTGCAGAAGCCACAAAAGTAAAAGAAGCAGAAGCAGAAAAAGCAAAACAAGCAGAAGCCACAGAAGTAAAAGAAGCAGAAGCAGAAAAAGCAGAAGCAAAAGAAGGAGAAGCAGAAGCCACAGAAGCCACAGAAGCAGAAGTAAAAGAAGCAGAAGAAAAACAAGCAGAAAAAGCAAAACAAGCAGAAGCAGAAGCTGCAGAAGCCACAGAAGTAAAAGAAGGAGAAGCAGAAGCCACAAAAGCAGACGTAAAAGAAGCAGAAGCAGAAGTCACAGAAGCCAAAAAAGCAGGAGGAAGAGGTGGAGGAGAAGAAGCAACAATAAACAGCTGAATTTCCTTAGAATTATTTTACCCTTCTCCCACCTCCCCAAAACTCCTCTCCATAATGGTGGGTTTGAACCATCTAAACTATCATCAATGTCAGGACGACTGTTCCAATCTAAATGTGCCCAGCTACTCAAATCCGCCACTCAAACAAGACTCAACTAGAACGGACAAACAAGGCAAGATTACAGACTTTTTTGGCCAAAATTTTACCTCGTCTTCCCATCGACCCTCCGCAATCTCTAAATGACAGCCAAAGTCTAACCCCCCCAAATACTCCCTGCTCTATCTTGAGCTGGAATATTGCAGGCTGGGCGTCAAAAAGACCTGACCCAGACTTTTTGAATTACCTTAGAAAATTCCAGATCCTTTCATTCCAGGAAACATGGGAGGTAAATGATATTCTCTTATCTGGTTATGAGGTTACATCCCTGCCCGCCCTTTCTTCATCTCGCGGCAGCCGTCCTAGTGGTGGCCTTGCAATTGGTATCTCCCTGGACTAGCATGTGTGATCTCTGTCGGGAAGGTCTCCCTTCTGATGTTTAATGTCTACCTTCCTCCCGGGGGTTCTTACAAGGACCTGGACGCGCGGTGGGAGGGATTGGAAGAATATCTCACAACTATCATATTTAGATTTCCTCATTCCTTGGTTCTCTTGGCGGGGATCTAAATGCCCGCACAGCAGGGATCTGGGAAACCCTGATAGCTTCCCGTTGGTGGACAGATCCGAACAGGGATGATCACCCCTTGGAGACCATAAAAGGGAGAGTTTCCAAAACCTGAAAGTTGACAGAGCGGGGACCAATCCAGCCCTTCTCACTGTCAGGTTGGACCTCTTTCCCCTTAATAGCAGATGTACTCCGGACATTCCCGGAGAATTTACCCATCTGGCCAAAAAAGGGGGGGCCCTGGTTTAATATACCCAAGCCAGGAACCAATTGAGATCCATATACATCCTTTGTAAAAATTCTGATTTGTCGAGAACCCCTCCCACTTATTTTATGGCTAAGAAGGCATATAAGTCTGCTCTTTTAAGAACCAAACAAAACTGGGAACGGCTAAGGTGGAACACCTTATTAGAAACTGCACAATCCCATAATCCCCGTGATTTTTGGAGTTTACTGAACAGAAGACCTACCAGTAGGTTTATTTACTCTATATCTGCTCCCACATGGGAACTCTTCCTATGCCAAGTCTTCTATGACGCAGACTTGCCATCTTTTATGGCGTTGGATTTTCCCCCCGAACAACTCCCTAGATGGTCCCTGGTGAATCTTTCCACCATTTCGAAGTTAATTCGACAATTTAAATCCAGAAAAGCCCCCGGCCCTGACCTTATTCCCGCTGAGACCATTCAAGCCCATAAAGACTGGTGGATTACTGTCCTTACTGAGGTATTTAATGCGATTAATCAAACAGGCATTATCCCTAAGATCTGGAAAGATGCCATCATTGTGCCAATTCATAAGAAAGGTTCCCCCTCCAATCCAGGTAACTTTCAAAACATCAGTTTATTGTCAGTATTGGGGAAACTCTATGCCCGGTTTCTCCTGGAGTATTGGGCTGAGGAGGCTGGACTACTCGGTCATGAGCAGGCGGGGTTCAGAGCAGACCATTCTACTATTGATCACGCTCTGATCCTATATCACCTAGCCTTAAAATATTCTACCCCTAGGAAAGGTCGTCTCTGTGTTGCCTTTATAGATTTAAAGGCTGCTTTTGACAGTATTCCCAGATATAAACTGTGGGGCAAACTCCTTTCCTGTGGCATCGATAAAAGACTTATCTGGCTCATCTCCCAACTGCACGAGGAAACAGAGGCAAAAGTGCCCAAGGGGGCCTTTCCAACGTCATTCCTGTTAATAAGGGGGTCAGACAGGGTTGTATACTGGCACCCCTTCTTTTTAACTTATATATTAGTGACTGGAGAAGGGTGTTAATAGCCCAACTGAATTATATCCATGCCCCCAGATTAGCTGACTATAGGTGCCAGCTCCTGCTTTATGCGGACGATGCTGCGATTCTTTCATTCTCTCAGGGGGCGGGGGGGGGGGCTGCTTAGAGCTCTTAAAATCCTTTCCAACTATTGTTGTGCCAACCAACTGTTTATCAACCATTCTAAATCTAAGATTATGATCTTCTCAAGAAGCAGGAAGAACTATCAATGGAAGCTGGATGGCATACCAGTGGAACAGGTCCATAGATTCCAATATTTAGGCATTCTTTTCCAATCCAATGCCATGTGGCTTGCACAGGTTAAGTCCCTCCACACCAAGTCCAAGGCCACTATGCTTGCCCTTCTGCAATTCTTTTAGACGGAGGGAGCCCAACATATTCCCTCAGTATTGAAAGTATATAGGGCAAAGGTGATAGCTGCCATTACATACGGCACCCCCCTTTGGGATCAAACAAACATTTCCGTCCTCAAGTCAGTTCAAAGCCAGTTCTTACACCGCCTAATGGGAGTTCCCCCTTGTGTGAGTAATGCTGCAATCCGCTTGGAACTGGGCATACCATCTCTCGCTACTGCTCTGTGAAAGCGTGCCATTGGCTACTGGCTGACCCTGTGGACCAGACTTTCAGACTACTATTTAGGCCAGTGCTTATGGCGGGATGACTTCCACAGTCCTTGGGCCCATAATATTCACACTAAACTTATGAAGATAGGTATTCCCCCCATTGAAGCCCTTATGCTAGGCCCAGATGCAGCCAAATTGCTGATATTCCAGCGATTGGATGATATTGAAAGACAACAGAATCTGGCACTTGGTGCAGGAGTATGTTCTCGGTTTTCTCTTGGTATTACTCCCCGAATGCACCCTTCCAAATATCTTTCTATGCTATCCTTTGTTAAATACAGGTTGGCCTTTCTAAAGGCACGTTTTAATATGATCCCCTCTAATGTCTTGGAAAGCAGGTGCTCGGGAGGCATGAAACCCACCCACTGTTCATGCGACAGCCGATCCTCGGAATCGTTGGCTCACATCGTATTTACTTGTCCCCACTATCGGGAGATAAGGTCAGAATTTATCTCCCCCATCTGCCAAAGATTCCCTGGATTATCTGAAACTCTTAGGCTCCGCTTCTTACTTAAAGATACTGATTCTAAGATTACATTAAAGGTAGCAAAAATTTTTGCTGCAGTCTTGAGATGTAAGAGCCGAGAGAAGGGACGGGCTGGACCCACTGACTGAGGTCAGTCCTATTGATCGCCAGTGGTTGAGCTAGCTGGCGGCGGTATAAAGTGCAATGTGCGGATTTATGTAAATTGCAATATAGTATTTTCTCCCTGTGTACAACTTTACTGTGAGTTTGATGGAGTGGTTTCCACCACTGATCTTGCAGCCGTTTTGCACTTTAGTCTGGTTGTGTGCCTGCTATGTGTCCTCGATGTTTTGGTTTTTCTGGTCTATGACCACAATAAAGTATGGAAAAAAAAAAGAAATGGTGGGTTTGAATAATTCAAGCTAAAGCCACACACACACAGCTTTTTCTGTCCATGTAGAACTATTTAGGGATCATCAATGTGAATGACATTCCCATCAGGCCAGTTGGATCCATGACTTCCTGGTCCTCATTGCCCGCTGTGCTTCTACTGCACAAACCAGACAGCATTGGTTCTTCAAAGCTCTGGTTCTCCACATGCTACATTTTGGACCAGAGCCTCTGTCAGTACACAGCAACTCATTGAGATAACACGGGGGCCAGGATAGCACAGGCTGCTCCAAGCACAAGGCACTGTTAAGCTCCCCAAATGTTGTAAAACAGGTCAGATTAGGATAATGCAAACACACACCAATGATGTTAACCAGTCATTGCTTTGGCCACCTGCCAGGTGACACCTAGTTTATTTCTGCATTTAAAAAGTGCTCTGCCAGTTTTGGAACTGCTTCCCTTTTGCAGTAATTGAAGTAGTATAAAGCAACATTCTTCTTGTTGATACAGACGTGATCTGTATTGTTTTCAATATTTGAAACACATGGTTCATATCAAGAGTGTAGCCTGTGGTTGAGGGGGGTGGGGTGGGGGATTTTGAGGAAGAGATTGCAGAGTTTATTCAGCTTATACAGATCTGAGTATTCTCTTCAGAGTTCCAGCTTGCAGAGCTTTAGCCATTTTTTCTCACTCAGCAGAAAGTGTCCATCCTATGCCGAATAGGATAGTTTCACATTTAAGCATCCAAATAGGACACTCTTTAAAGCAGTGCTTCTCAGCTTTGGCAACTCTTAAGAAGTATAGACTTTGACTCCCAAAATTCCCCAGCCAAGCATGATTGCTATGGAATTCTGGGAGTTGAAGTCTACCCTTAAAGTTGTCAAGGTTGAGAAGCACTGCTTTAAAGTAATTAAAATTCTAGAGTCTTCCAGCATGAGGTTTAGGTTCTTCTGAGAGATTTGCACATTTAATTGTCTATGTCTTTGTTTATGGGGAGATAAGACCCCCAAATACCTATCCACGTAGAATGGAAATAAACATTTTTACTCTCCATGCCTACCCATGTTCCCTTCCATACACTGATTACTGAAGAATGAATATTTAAAATGAAAATCACTATGCAGGGGAGGACTTGCATCCAAAACTTTTATACAAGGCCTGGTGGCTTAGTTTATGTATCTCTGATCTTACTTAAGAAGACTTGGAGGACAAATGTAAATTACTGATACTCAGATGTTGCAGATTTTTTTAAAAATTAGATTTATATGCCGCCCTTCTCTGGAGACTCAGGCCGGCTTACAATGCGTTAAGCAATAGCCTTCATACTTTTGTATATTTTTTATACAAAGTCAGCTTATTGCCCCCACAAACTGGGTCCTCAATTTACCTACCTTAGAAAGGATGGAAGGCTGAGTCAACCTTGAGCCTGATGAGATTCGAATTTACAGTAATTGCAGACAGCTGGATGTTAATAACAGGCTTTAGTCTGCTGAGCTATCCAAGCTAACAAATAACATATGCAAGCTGATCTTTCTCCTCCAAGTGCCAAAAGAGGTAAAGAAGAGATGTTATTATACACAATCAGTTCACCCTCACCTCCAGAGCAGGATTAGTATGCATATTTAATCTTTAAATAAATAGTATAGTCTTTCCTGAACAAGGTGAATCTCCAAATGTAATTCAACACATCTGTATGGTACCAGATTGGGAAAAGCTGCAAGTTACATACATTCAAACCATGTGCAATTAAAAGCAATACATACTTAAGTATCCAAAGGATAATATATAAATTCTGTTGCCCGGGGCAAATCATCTTACTATTATAAATATCCAGCTTTCTACATTTCTAATAATTGAAATGTAAATTTCTAATAATAGAGTCTGTGTAACATCCCTAATAACTGAATAACATTGATATAATAGATAAAAATGTCCCAATGCCACCCAATTCTATACTTTGAACATATTAACTGTTCATAAACACAGTTCTAACCAAAAGTCAAGTGATATATGGAACATAAACATGGTATGGTTCCTACTCAGAGGATCTCCAATTGATAATGCAGTTAATACCCAGCTTAGATGACCAGAAGAGACGAATCTCCATGGGTCTAACTAATGCCTACTGAATCAACGGAAGAGTCGGGAAGGTCATTCCAGAACTGCAGGACAGTAATAAAAAATCTTTTTTATGTTTGAGGTGCCATGCAACGGCTTATCTAAAAGACTATTCTCTGTATGTCTGAATTGAATTTTCCATTTAAAACACTTCAGACCAGAACTATGTACTGTAAACGGGCAGCCGATTTATCAGGTCATAAATTTGGTCTCTGTGTCACACATTTGCACACATACACTAGAGTGGGAGGGAGGGAGGGAGAGGAACAGAAAGGAGAGAGAATATGCTCATACCATATAGTGATCTTGACTAGATCCACTCCCATGTTTTTGTGGCAGAAAGGCATACCCGTATTTATTGGTGAAGCCGATTTCCTCTTTGGGGTGTGAGCAGAATTCTTTCTTATTCTGAATTCAAAATCTCCTCTCCCTATCATTTAAAAGCATGCTCGGCATAAGGTACAGCAGCAAAACTAGTCATGTGCTTTTAGAACAGGATAAAAATCAAGATTGTGTTGTTGTTGTTTTTTAGAAACAGCAGCACATTCGCCACCAAATTTATCAGAAGGTAGCAGAATTTTTAAGCTAGCTGAATTTGGGGAGAAGAAAAAAGCTTAAAACGAGCCCTGTGGACCAGACCAAACAGCATCCCATTTCTTCAGCAGCCACAGTTCTATGTATTTGCAAAAGTCCATAAAGAGGGCCTGAAGGTGAGATCCCCACCACTGTGGTTCTGTGGCAGGTATTCACAGCCTCATAGCCTCTGAAGCTGGAGGAAGATAAGAGAAAGGCAATAGCCAGTTTTGGCCTTCCTCTGGCCTTCAGCCACTCCAAACCACAACCCCATCACCAAAGGTTTTGTTGCTTAAAACTCAGCCTCCCTCCTCGATCTCTAGCAGCCTAAACGTATCTTTTACCTCTCACCACCTTTTCCCTCTGTGATATTACAAGGCTGTTGGATTGCCTCGAGGATTAGGATATTAGGGGAGTCAATAACAACCTTTTAGAAATAGCCTATAGGTCAAAACCATGGGCAGATCAATCTATCAATGGAACAAATAACATGCTAAATAAAAGAAAGGAAATGTACCGTGTCTTCTAGTCTAAACCCAAACTAATCAACTGTAGCTGCTGTGAACAATGCGACAACAGCTTTCAGTCACTGGCTCTGCCTGGAACCAGAACTGTGGCAAAAGAACAGCGAGTGCAAAGGAAATCTTGCACATATAAATACATAAGCGTGCAAACCACGCTTTGCAGATTAAAGCAAACCATATTCCTGCCTTTTAATGAGGGAGCACACCTGACGGGTGGCTGCTAGCCTGGCAGAGTAGGGCTCCTTTGTGGCTAACAGTGATTATAAGATGTGCTGTGGGGGGGGAGACTACAAATGGCTCAGTAGTCTACATGAAGCATTCCCATGGTTGACAGCTACACAAACACACTTACTCATCCATGCAGACCTGTGGAAAGAAAGGCTTTTGCCAACAGTGTAATTAAAAGGACACCAGCGACAAAAAGGGCCAAGCATGGAAATAGAACAGAGCCTTGGATCTCGTGCAGCACTTGGAGGAGGTGGGAATCAGGGAGAGGGAAGAGGTAGATTCTCAGTCCATAATTCATAACCTTCCCCCCTTGGAACCCCTCTTCTCATAAATTAACTGGTTATAATTCACACAAGAGGCACAGATGTAAAGTTCCAAATTTTCAAATACTACATGTCTTCCAAAATTTGATGCATCTGAGATAAGATGCAGCTGCTGAATGTCCTCATCATATTGTTCCGTTCTTTCCTACCTGGTTTGGCTGTTCCCCTTCCTCTAGTTTCTTTATTGGCATTTTTGAGTAGGAGGCTTCTTTCTTTTAGACAAAGCTAGATATATCATTAAATATACTGCGTTTACACTGAATGGGCAAAAAGAGAAGAATCACTGCCCTATGTTTGGCAAGCATTTGATCACATACCTAAATCATAAAAATGACACCACAATAAATTTTCTAATATGTATAGCAAGTTCTGGAGGGGGTAAAGGAGGTGAGAGCTGAATAAAGATCAGACTCGAACCATTGGGAAAAGATCTTCCACTCTTCCTTCCTGCAGCAGCTACTTACATGGTGATTACCAGTAAGATTTAGACTAATGTTTCTCAGATTTGGCAAATTTAAGATGTGTAGATTTCAACTAAATTCTGAATTCTGTGAACTGAAGTCTACACAAGTTAAAGTTAACTTTGAGAAATACTGATTTACAGGGGTGGGCTTCAAAAATTTTAGCAAGGGGTTCTCTGCCCGGTTGCTGGGTGGGCATGGCCATAGTGGGTGTGGCCTAGTCAGCCTCCTACACCACGGCGGAGGGTCATTTTTGCCCTCCCTGTGCTCTGGAGGCTTTCCTTGGGCTTCCGGGAGAGCAAAAACAGCTTTTCCAGGCTCCGGAGGTCCTCTGGAGGCCAGAAATGGGCTGGTTTCCAGCCTTCCTGAACTTCCGATAGGCTAGTTTTTCGCCCTCCCCAAAACTCCACATATGCCCTGCATCCAACACAGGCCGCATGGCGACTCCTGGGAGAGGTGGGGCAGGGCCAGCCAGGAGTGAGATTTGGAGGTTCTCCGAACTGCACAGAATCTTTTATTTTATTATTATTATTATTTTTATTAATCATATTTCTATGCCGCCCACTCTCTGAAGACTCTGGGTGGCTTACAACAATCGACAGTATACTAAATAGCATATTGACCCCAACAATCTAGGTCCTCATTTTACCCACCTCGGGAGGATGGAAGACTGAGTCAACTTTGAGCCGGTGAGATTTGATCTGCTGATCTGCTGAACTAGCAGTCAGCTAAAGTAGCTTCAGTACAGCACTTTCACCACTGCGCCACCTCGGCTCCTAGAGGTTCTTAGCTAGAGGTTCTCCCTAACCCCTGCGAACCCCCAGCAGCCCATCCAAGCTGATTTAGACCAACCACTATTTGGTATGATAGTTATGTCTCCCTCCTCCCCTGCCCCTGCCGCACTTGTAAGCTGTGTTCTGATTTTCGTTTTAATTCCTAAGTCATCTCCAGCAAGCCATGTGTCCTCCACACTCTGGAGATCATGATTTAAAGCAGCGTTGTAAGTTCTCTGGCTCAGTAATTGGAAGAGCAAAACATGCCTCAGATTTACCCTTGGCTGGTTCAGAGCAGCAGCAAACTTCTTCCTGGAGATTGTCATTCTCAGAATTGCAGCATCTTAATATGCTGTTCTGAGCAGAATTCTGAATTACAAGAATTACAAGAATTGTGGTTACCAGTCACAAAGAGAACCAGAGTGGCCTTAATCCTAGCAAATATTAATTCTCCCCCAACCTCACCACCTGCAGCTGTGAAATTGGGGCCTTTTGGCTGGGCAAATATTGCTCCATCTTATGTTTGCTGTAAAATGTCAATTTCTGAGATACACTCAGGACACAGTAAAGGTTCTTTTTTTCCTATGGGCTGGTTCAATTTTTTCTTCCTTCCTTGACAAATGTGCTTGCAAATTCTGCCCTCTTGACCTCACTTCCCCCTACTGAATGTTAGAAAATTCATGAAATGAAGACAAAGGGGAGGGAGCATGAATCATGAACTCCTGTCATTTTCAGTCACCATTTCGTTGTCTTATATAAAAAGAAGTCAGCAAAGACTCTTTCTTTCTAACATGGGGTGGAGAGAAAAGGGAGGAAAAGTGAATGATGACCATAGGATGACCGTGGTGGCGCAGTGGTTAGAATGCAGTATTGCAGCAGTTTGTTCCTGGCCAGTTGAAAGTTGACTCAGCCTCCCATCTTTCCAAGGTTGGTAAAATAAGGACCCAGATTGTTGGGGGCAATATGCTGATTCTGTAAACAGTTTAGAGAGGACTGTAAAACACTGTGAAGCAGTATATAAGTGCTATTGCTATTCTATTGATATAGTAGAAGTGCCTGTCCAATTTCAACTATTTGACCAAGTGTGACCGTTGTCAGGTCTAGGGAATTGGCAAGAAGAAGCAGCAGCAGCAGCAGCAGCACTTGCCTTTATTGATTCATTCGTTCAGAATAACAAGAATTGGAAGAGACCTTCGAGGTCTTCTAGTCCAACCCCAGGCAGGAAATCCTATACCCATGATGGTGAACCTATGGCACGCATGCCACAGGTGGCACGCGGAGCCATATTAGTGGGCACACCAGCTCAGCTCTGGGGCACATGTGTGCACTGGCCAGCTGATTTTCGGGCCTTCTGGGCCCACCAGAAGTAGGGAAACAGGCTGTTTCCTGCCTCTGGAGGGCCGGGGGGAGGGGAGGCCCGTTTTTTCTTTCTTACCTGGCTCCAGATCCTCTCTATTTATCTGGGAAGGACAAAAACAGCCTTTCCCACTCCCTCTGAAAGGCCCCATTTCCCAACCCCCGGTGGAACAGGAAGTGACTTTTTTGCTGTCCCCAGCCTCCAGAGACTCCTAGAGAGGCTCCTAGAGAGGCTCCTAAAGAGGCTCTGGAGGCTGGGGATAGCAAAAAAGTCACTTCCTGTCCCACTGGAAGTTGAGAAATGGGCCGTTTCAGGCCTTTGGAGGGCCTCTGAGGGAGTGGGAAAGGCTGTTTTTGCCCTTCCCAAATAAATAGAGAGGATCTGGAACCAGGTAAGAAAGAAAAACGGGCCTACCAGGCCATCATGTGCCAGGAGCAGGGAGGGGGTGTGCATGCATGCAC
Organism: Masticophis lateralis; assembly: GCA_030761175.1. Taxonomy (NCBI): domain Eukaryota; kingdom Metazoa; phylum Chordata; class Lepidosauria; order Squamata; family Colubridae; genus Masticophis; species Masticophis lateralis. Next base: position 41,483,883 of record JAUDYJ010000001.1, read on the forward strand.
ATTCGTGCACAACCCTCCCTCACCCTCCTCCCCGCTCCTGGCACGCGATAGCAAAAAGGTTAGCCATCACTGTCCTATACCATTCCTTCCTTTATTCCTTCATTCATTTTCTATGACTATCCATCTCAGTCAATGACTCTGGGCAGCTTACAATTCAAAAGATATATTACAGTTAACATTAAAAACATTTTAAAACAATAAAACTCTAAAAACATCCAAATTAAAACATACATAGGAGCAACCTTGCTGCTTGATAAACTTTATTTGAATAAGTGAACTTTCATACCATAGTCGAAATGCAGACTAGGGCTCTGGTAGGACCCCTAAGTCACCATTCTCTATCCGGGCGATATCCATCTTACCATTTCAGCAATGTTAATTAGGAAAAGCAGCTCCAGCTCCAGCAGAGAGGCTTAAGTTATTATTAAAACATTTTATTTCTCTCCTTCCCTCTCTCATTTTTATGTTTATCTTAAGCCGCAACAAGCAAATGAAAGGGGAAGAGAGAAACATAGGAATTCCAAACACATGACAGTGTAGCCATTGAGCTCTATAGTCAACACAGTCCATACCTCCCTTCTTGCTTGCTGAATAATCTAATTTTTTTATCATAAGCATGCCAATATTTACTATTTTTTTACTTAATGTTAAAGATGAATCTAAATCTTTTGAATTTAAAAGCCCTCAAAGAAACTTCGCAACAGATTAGCTTAAAAACAGAATACAGTTAGAAACTTCAGTATAAAGTCAAATAATAAACACATTAGAAATAGCAAAACTGTCAGAAACAAAAATAAAACTAGCAGTAAAAACTTGATTAGAGGGATCTTAAATACACATCAAATGTTGATAGGGTGAAAAATATTAAGTCTTTAGATTATAATTCTTTTGTTTGCTTGGAACAAGTTGACATGATGTTTTATAAAGGATCTAACCTAGACATCCTGAAACTGACATCTTCCATATGTGTTGGGACGAAAATCCCCTTCATTCCAGCCAACTATCTGGATGGTGACAAACTGGGGGAGTTAGAGTATATGCACAGGGTCTAGTCTACTAGGTCTCTTAGACATGCACAATTGTTCCAGGATTGCATGGCATAAGGGGTTTTCTAATATGATGAGGAAACCAGTGGTGGGATTCAAATAATTTAACAACCAGTTCTCTGCCCTAATGATTTCTTCCAACAACCAGTTTGCCAAACTGCTCAGAAAGTTAACATCTGGTTCTCCCGAAGTGGTGCGAACTGGTTGAATCCTACCACTGAAGGAAACCTTATCATTCACCTATTTACTTGCAGAAAACTCTCGTCTCAAGTATTATACAGAGATTCCAACCAACAGGACATACATGATGATGGATGGTGAAGCTAAAGTGATAAGTGCACAGATCTTATCTCTCTTTTCTGTTACTGTCACCCATCTTCTTTGCCCAGCACGCTGATGCAGAAGGGACAGGATCACAATGAGAGGGATTTAAATTGTTTAGTTACCAATTAGAAGAACAAAAGTTAAATAAAATTGGTCCAAGTCCTGATGGGATATCATACAGAAAACAGGTCAATCTAAAATGAATATAATGAATATAAATGAATTTTGGTTTTGTATTATTGTTATATAAAATGTAACTTTTTATAAACTTTTAGGTCACATTGTACTTGGAAAGAAAAGTATCAGAATTAGTTATAACATTTTCATTTGCCAATTTACCTTCAATAGCAGATTAACCTGGAGGAGGGAGTACATGTGTATAATCCTAAATTAAATGCATGTGGCAGATTTTGAAATCTCTCAGTATTGGCAATCCTTTCTTGAGGATTAAAGTGGCTGAGGTGCAAAGATAGGATGTTGAATACTCTTAACTGCTGAGAAAGTTAATATAAAACCTCTGACAGCATCATGAGCTTATGCACAGAAAGTGGACTACAATGGCTATATCTCAACTTCCAAGAAAAACAAAATTCAGCAACAAAAAAAGGAGAGCACTTACATAAAATGGAATAGGCCAAGTTTCACCTCCGGGTGAAAACTATATATGAAAATATAAAATAAAATACAGACTTTGAGACTAGAATGCTCAGATAATCTGGATATCTGCTCAACTACACCGGAGTAAGTATTGATGGACAACTTTTTATATTTAATTGTGCTTAAAAATCAGCTTTGGCACAGGCAAGTATTAATTGCTTAGAAGTATTTCTTAACACATAAAACTGTGTTAATAATAACTCAGAATTATAATAAGAATCAGTCCTGTGTAAATAATAACTCAGAATTACAATAAGAATCAGTCCTGTGTAAATAATAATGCAGAATTACAATAAGAATCAGTAGTGCTACAGAGATATTTGGTTATTTAGCATGTTTGAACTAGCAAATTGCAATTTGGCATCTTCCAGAAGATTTGAGTTACAACTCCCACAATCTATTGTTATCAGTCACAAAGGTGAGGCTGATGGGATGACTTTGTAGATGAGTGATGTCTGAATTAAATGATCCGAGAATTGGGAGAAGTGAGAGGAAAACCACAGAAAATTCAAAATCAGTTAATGTTAATCTTTGCCTTTGTTGCTATACATTATTGATTTACATTCTATCTTTTTGAAGATGATTAAACTATAACATATATTGATTCTTCAGCCTCTTCTTTCCCACAACAAACCTGTGAGGTAGATTGTGCTAAGAAATAAAGATACACGATGCCTTTGTATCTAAAATGGGATTCAAGTATAGATTCTGAATCTGACACTCCAACCAGTTTATCACATGATTTAATAACTATTACAGTATTAGCAATAACAACAAAAAGTGTGGTTAGCTGATCATACGCTAAGCAGAGGATTGGACTTGAAGGACTCTAAGATCTTTTCCAATTCTATTAACACCGTGGTTCTGCATTACAACTATGAAAATATTCTTTATTTGTCTCAGGTAAGCCTTAACAGTATATAACAATCCAAAATCTTTCTTTGGGAGAGACAGAGAAAAATATTCACAAGCTAAAATGTGCAGCCTTTTCCCTACCATCAATTCAGTTCACAAGAAGTGTGATAAAATCCCCAACAACATTTCACATGTTGCAACGTATACTCTCTGCCATTAATTTTCCTTTTTTTCCCCTTTGTTAGCTCAATGACATCATACACGTCCTCTTGAGCATGACACTTCTGGCTGAACTCCTGTTTGGCTGATTAAAATAAAACCCTTTTTAATTTCAGTGTGCAAACTCTATCTTCTGTATTTAATAGGAATGATTAACCAGAGTGACTTTCTGAAGGTTTTTTCCTCCTCTTCTGATACAAAGTAGGGACCTAATGCACGTGTGGAGCCTTGCCACTCCATCTTGGAACTGTGGGCGCATCATTTTGCACATTTGCTCCCCAAATCATTGGGTTGGCAAGTCAATCTCACTGAACTCAAGGGACTTTTGTTTGAGTCTGAAAGTTACCCAGTGAGCCAGGAATTACCAAATCCAACAAAGCTTGTTTTAGAGTCTCCCTATCCTGAAATGTCAGATCTGAGGAATAAGAAAGGTAGTAGAAAGCTTTTTGGCAGTGGGTAATCTGGGCTGGCGCTTAGCCCTACGTTTGTGGAAAGCTGCCAGAGCTTTAAATCATATTCTGTCTCTTTCTCTCTCTGTATTATTATGTGCATCAGGATTTTCCTGCCAAACATAAAATAAACCCTCAGATAATCTAGAAAAGATTATCTTTTCAAAAATCAAATTTTGTTTAGAGATTGAAAGTAAGCTTGTATGTTGATTAAGAAATGGTTATGCTTTCCCCCCTAAGTAGACCCTTTTCAGGTGAGTATTAAAAACAGTTTTCATGAAATCAATTTTCCCAATTTTTTAGGTTTTGGGGAAGGGGTGTTACAGAATTAAAAAATGACAAAAATAAAAAAACACAGTTGAATATCTCCTGTTGCAGAAAAGCATAACAAATCTCTTCTTTTTTAGAGACACAAAATACATGTCTACACACAGACTTGCTAGCTTAAAACTAATTCCATTGCCCAGGAAACTATAATTGGTAAGGGTGAAGGAGAAAAATTTAACAAAAAAATTATCTGTGCTGCTCCACTCCAAAGGAGAGAGTAGTAACAATTGACAGATATCTTTGGAGCAAGCCATTATGATTGAAGAAGTAGAAAAGTGATTACTGCATAGATATGCCCCAATGTAGGTATGATAGTGGGTGTTTCCAACAAAAAGTTGGATCCAACAAAAAGTTATGTTATTTGACCTGAAGTAATGACTCTGTTCCAGAAAAGCTTAAATATGATTTCGAGGACCATTACAAAACTGACTTCACACCAAATAAATTACAGTTAATTAACACCAACAGCAGCTGCAAATATAAAGCAGTAACACAGTAACAATCAGGTAGTAAAATTAAGCTGCCAATTTTCAAATGTTATGCGACTGAGATGTTTGAGTGAGTCAAAGGTTTCAAACTCCTCCCCTCCCATATGTAGAAAGTAATTAATTTATTAAATCCAGACAATTCTCCATCTGATCCCAAGGATAAGCTGTCTTTATATGACCGCTATCTCTCAAGTCTAGAAGGTTGTTGGGAGGGACTTTTCTTACTACAAATATGAATATCTTAGCTTGTCTGAGTTATGATGTGAAACTGTCACTGTGGTTAACTCCAAAATGCTAGGACCTCAAATGCTAAAAATATACACTCAAGACAAAATATACAGAATAATTTGTAGTTGTCTCCACTACAATTCCCCGCACCCCGAGACAATTTTGCCTGCTTACTTTTATTCTGGCTTATTTGCTTGTTTGCTCTTATTTGCAAAGATCAGGAGCACTTATTTCAATGACCTTTTGGAGATGACACCAATAATATGACGGGCAGATGAGCTCACTTTGACCCCTGGCAGAACTCTCCCTCTGAGAGCTGGTCTACAACAGATCTACCAACTGGCAGGAAAAAAGAGCAAAAAATCAAAAGCTTGTTATCATTCTTTCAAACTTTCTGTTGATCTTCTTGCAAGAGATAGCACAGACCGTATCCTGTCTCTAAATCCTGTTTAATATATACCTAAGGGTGATATTTCTCAGACATTTTGGAATGAACATTACACCCATTCTATGTTTTATATTAGACAGACTTTTCAGATTTGGGAACCTAATGTAGGTAGCAGACTAAAAGCTAGTTCTGTCATAATCAAATTCCTCAGACCCTAGGCAAGGGTCAACAACCTGTGACCCATGGATCACTTGCCGTCTTTGACTTAATTGCCTGCAACCATTGGTCTAACAACAAAAGCAACTGTGATCTTTGCTAAGAGTTTCTTTATGACAACCGGTTGTGAAGGAGTCAGAAAGAGGGTGAAAATAAGAGGTAACATATGGTGCATTAGGAAGAGAGAGAATATGTAACATCATCCAATTTTGGATAGTTTTATTTCATGGTTTAGATCTAGTGGTCTGATCTTTGTCGGCCCTGTACTGGAACTACAATATGATGGTAGGCATGACTGACAAGAATCATTTTGTGATGATACTAAAATCAATGCTGTTTCACTGTTGTGGTGGGGACATGGAAAACACTAGGAGGGACAAGCAAAAAACATTGTGAGTCCATGCCAAGAGTATACTTTTCATTATCCCAAATTGGGGGAAAGGAGGCATTTTTGTTTCTCTGGCACAGATAATGTACTTCCAGTATATTATTTTATGTCCAACTGCTTATACAACACTATTTGGAAGTCTATTTTTTGGTGTGTGTTTTAAAGCATATGGCATTCCTCAAGCTTTTAATTTATAAATTCACCAAACAAACTAAATAAAATTTAATACACTGTTTTAGTATCTGTTCTAGCTTAGCATATTTTCATACATTGGGGAAGAGGTAGTGCAAAATCTACTGTGGTCAAAATATTCATTCAAATTTCAAATTATTTTTCCATTATTTACTTTGCATTACAGCAGACTTGTAATACAAAACATTAAATTAAGTAATAAAACAATCACACAGCAGTTTGTTTTATTAAATCATCATATTACAGTATAACAACTTACAGAAGGTGTTCTGTCTAACCTCCTAAAATGTTTAAAGTCTGCAGTTTCAACTTTCAAGGACCAAAACTAGAAGTGCTTTTCAGGACTCATCAACATTAGTACTAAAGATTCATTAAAGGTGTATCAACACTTCTAATGGAAGCTAAATACGTATTAAACTTTAGTTTGGAAATTGCATGTACTTTTGATTTACATTTCCATGGTAAATAAAATATTTGTATGTGTTTTCAAATGTCTGATTAAATAGATGGATTGGAGGAAAACAACCTGACCAAATAAAAGCATTGTTCATGATAAACTAAACATGAACAGTTTGATGGGTTCTACATTATAATAAAACAGTTGACTGTTCCTAGGTATTTTCACATATAGACACATCAAATTTCTTTTTCCTATTCTGAAATAAATATTAGTATGATTACTTAAACATGTTTACTCAGAGGAAATTATATAAGAGGATAGCTTAATGGGGTTTTATGTTGAAACTAATAAAAACCCCAACCTTTATTTAGGTTGCCATGATGCTTTTTAATTAATCTCATCTACAGCTACCAGATCTGGTCTGCAAACATCTGGATGACCATCAAATGACAACAAAGGCTAAGGATTTTCTTAATCCCTTTCCTGTCATCTCACATTTATCTAGATTTCACAGCCTGCATCTTTGTATCTCATCTCTGCTGCCTGGAGAATCTTTTAGATTAATAGTTTTAATTGCTTGCTATTGCTTTTATAAAAAAAATTCTGACACAGATTCATAAGCCTCTGTTTTTAACTAAATCTTTTTTGAGAAACACACATCTTAAAAAAATTAATTAAAAGAGATATTTTAAAAATATATTTATTTCATTTCTTGTCCACTTTTTGAGGTAAATAAACAAAGAAAATAATGAGCAACCAAACAAAAATCCTAAAAACTGTCATTCAGAAACACATATGAGGATCCTTTTCTTATGTGAGATCATTAATCCATCTAGATCACTGTACTTGGGCATTTGGTAATTTTACCAAAGTTTAGATTCTCCCTGAGATTCTTTTAATAATTAATGCCAGAACTGGAAACCTGGCCCTGTTAACAGGCAAAGTATTCCATCACTTTGCTACGGACTCAACAATAGCACTTAAACTTATATACCACTCCATAGTGTGTTAGCATTCTCTAGGCCAGTGTTTCCCAAACTTGACCCTTTGAAGATGTATGGACTTCAATTCCCAGCATTCCTCAACCAGCCATACTGTCTGGGGAATTCTGGGAGTTGAAGTCCATGCACCTTAAAATAGCCAAGTTTGGGAAACACTGCTCTAGGAAGTTTATAATGTCAGCATATTGCCCCCAACAATCCGGGTCCTTATTTTACTGACCTCAGAAGGAAGGAGGCGGAGTCAAGCTTAAGCAGAGTTTGCCTGCAATACTGCTTTCTAACCGCTGTGCCACCATAGCTCTTGAACTTCACCATCAGATCAATTCCAATCAAAGGCATTGTCTGAACTCACAGAATGCAATTGTAATAAATATAGGATAATATTTATTTGATTGTTTTTCTTTTGTTGAAATATTTTACAAACTCAGTGAAGAGTGCAAATGTGGAAACGGGCAGTATTTTTAATCAATTAAAAAAGAGAATGGAGATTATTTCACAATGTCCCATGAGTAGGCTGGCTCCAGCTCTTACAGTGAGCAAAAAAGTATTGTTCAATTAACCTAACAGAATAATATTTAATGGCTTCAACAAAGATGTTGTGCATCACAGATCATTCATCAGCTTCCATGTATAAGATCTGACATTGGTGCTAAGGACTCAAAAAACCCATTTGCAGGTAAGTTAAAATACAGTGCCAAATTTCCCAGGCTTGTCTCTTCCCAATGTGTTGGGACTACAACATCCATTATTCAAGATTGGTGAGAATTGTGCTCCCAACACATCTAGAAGGCACAAGCTTAGGGAAGGCTGCATTACGGCATGGTGTTCAGCGGATAAGACTTTTATTACTATAACATGTGTTGGAGATTAGAGATGAGGGCTTGGCAGAACAAAAAAGACACGCTTCAATATTTTGGAGACTTGTCATGCAACCAGCTTGCCAGCTGGATTACTGCATCTTTATTAACCAATTACCATTCCCAAACAAACATGGACATAAACTAACTGACTTCTGTTATATATTTACTTCTTGCAACAACTATAAATCTGCTGCCTTTTAATTTGCTAACATGCAATGCATGAAAAATGCATCAAGGAAGAGGTACATTTCTCAAATGGAAAGGATGCTTCCCCTCAGGGAAAAAGCAGCTGATCTCTAGAGATCTGATCAGTTTCCTTTCCCTTGGAATTAATTCTACTGGTCCGTATTAACTTGAACACTCTAGGGGGAAAATAAATCATAAATGAAAACTTAAAACTTAACAATTTAGAGAATTGGGTAGATGTGACTGTCCCAAGCAATTTCAAATTTAAGTTCAAGTGCAAAGCACATGACTCTAAAATAATCTCAGTCATAATTTTTTATATATAACATTTTCTTTCTCACATCTTATGTATAAATAGATACTTTAAATATGCTATAGAAAGTGTTAAAACATTTTTTAAAAATTAAAGAGTCCTGTCTAAGAAGGTCTCTGTTAGTCTTTCTCTAAGATAACCACACTTTATTTTGTACATGGGATTGCTCAAATCACTTTCTAGCTGGACCATATATTTTATAATAAAGTAACAGTTTAAATGTAGAGCCAATTTTGGAATGTATGAACTGGTCCTAAGGGAACATAAATTACAACGCTGCAAAAGCACATGGAACATTTGTCATAAGCAATGTCAAAGCTAATTTAGCCAACTACAATATGGATAGTTGGGATTACTTTTAATATTAAAATTGTACTGCATATATGTCAGTTTGATGTAGCTAAAAATGACAAAGCAACAACTAGAACATTTGCTGTTAACATGGAACAGATAAGTAAAGAATAATAGAAAACATCGAATACTAAAAATAAAAGAAGACTTAAGGAAAAAGAAAACTGATATAGTATATAAATTGTTATTATGGTGATTTAGGAAATAATTCACTTAAAGGAAAAAATTAAGAAAGATTGACTGTGATTAGTATTTGGATGGGAGACCACCAGAACTACAGGATAGATAAAGAAATAAAAAGAAGGCAATATATTAAGCTTCATCAATATTATTACCAACCCTCATTCCCTATACAGATGTCTACAATCTCAATTTGTAGAAAGTTTACCTTCACTTTTATTTATTGCTGATTCCTATAAGCTATTGGTGCTGCTCTTACAAATTATAAGACCTATCATTAAGACAAGAAGATTAGAGAGGCTATGATGTTTCAATCTTATTTTGAATGTTTCAATTAGCACCCTGTTGGCCAATATAAGAAACAAAATGCAAGGAAAAGATGGATCATTAGGCTAATCCAGCAAGACTGATTTTATCATACATATTACAAGGATCTCAAACTTTCTGATAGGTAGACAACAGGCAGGGCTTTAATACAAATCAAAGGGGAATTGGGAGGTCATCTAGTCAAATGTAAAGATTCTTCATACTTGAAAACTACTTGCTATGTGAATATGTATGTGCATAGGGAGTTGAGTAGTTGTTGAATATAGTATGACAACTGGGAAGTCATCATAGGGAGGTGATTGCATCTAAATGAATTTAGCTCCTTGCTCTGGTTTGTAGCTCACAGCATAATCTTGGACCTGTTAGTAATTCTGTTATTGTTAGTAATTGCTAAAAACTGGGCTGAGGTAAGTAGTAATATCTCATATCTTTTGCTCCTAAACATATTTTGGAGGTGGACGGTTATGATACGCTCACGGCTCCACTGGTCAGATCGAGAGCCAGTCAGATGACAAGGATCAGTTGCTCGCAGCAGAAATCTAAGAATCCAATCTCAAAGGAATGGAGTAGTCTTTGACACATCTATCCTAGCTGAGGGACTGAGTCAAAAGCTGGGGACCATTGGTAAGGGAGACGTGTCCTCACAGCTGACAGACTCAGTCCAATCAGCTAGCAGACGATGCTATCTCCACCACAATGGAGAACATACATAAACACAGGTTTTAAACAGACCTATTTTTGATTATAGCAATAGCAATAGCACTTAGATTTCTATACCGCTTCATAGTGCTTTAGAACCCTCTCTAAGCAGTTTCAGCATATTTCCCCCAACAATCTGGGTCCTCATTTTACCCACCTCGGAAGGATAGAAGGTGAGTCAACCTTGAACTTGGTGAGATTCAATCTGCCAAACTGCTGGTGATCAGCAGATGTAGCCTACAGTACTGCACTCTAACCCTGCACCACCGCAGCTCATATTATGCAATTATAAAGATTCTGTCAGAAGAAAAGCCGTCTTTAACTGCACTGAAGAGCCATCCATGGTGGTGCAGGGGTTAGAGTGCAGTATGGCAGGTTAATTCTGTCAACTGCCAGGAGTTTGATTTTGATCGATTCAAGATTGATTCAGCCTTCCAAGGTTGGTAAAATAAGGACCCAGATTATTGGGGGCAATATGTTGACTCTGTAAACCATTTGGAGAGGGCTATAAAGCACTATGAAGCAGTATATAAGTCTAAATGCTATTGCTAAAGTAAGCAAGCAATTACACAGTCACATTCATAGATATTCTCCGATAATTACACCAACATTGTGCACCTCCATTCTACAGCATGTTTAATAGAACCATTCATCCAGGTTTGCACAATTTTTAATCATACTGATAAGTTTGGGAGAACTGATCTGTCTATAAAAGAAGCAGTGCTTTAGATGGTTAATTAACCAAGTAACCACACTCATTCCTCCTGTGTATGAATTAACAAATAAAACGTTGGCAAATACCACAGAGCAGAAAGCTAAATGAGTATGTCTGTTGAATCTCTTCATCCAGTGGGGCCATGAAAGCTTATTTACCACATCCTTCAGACTACAGTTTGTTAAGCTCTGACGCTCTTCTATAATTTAGTGCTGAAATTTGCTTATTTTGTTAGTTTAAGAGCCAGGGTGGGGAGTAGTTGTTAAATATGGCAATTGGCAAGCCAGCATCATTAATCAGATCTGTGCCTTGTTTGCAAAAAGTTATTCATGTTTTGGGCATTAAAGTTTAAAGCTGAAATTGCAGCAGTAGGCAATTTGAGTAGATGTAGCTTGTCCATCTGCAACAGATGTATGACTGTTTACTCAACAACAGATCGTATCGGGGGCATAACTGAATAAGGTTAAGTGGGACAGTCCCATTTCATTGTATCAGATCACAGTGTCTCACTGTCTGTCCATCCATCCAACCAACCATCAGAACTAGTTTCATGAGGACTGCCAGGGTTGATTCATATTTTGCAAAAAGAAAAGAGTCTATCATCTGTTCAGTGGTCCAGAATCATCAGATGGACAATCCATCGACTTATTAGCTGTGATTGTTTGCGACTCTGATCATATCTACTGTATGGCTTTGGTGCATTACTCTTTCTAGTCTCATGGAATATAGATTTTTAACGTCTCATGAAGTTTAGACCTTAGAAACAGTTCTATCCAAACCTCTCTCAGGAAAACGTGATTGGCAGAGAAAACTTTGTAAAAACCAGAGAACTGTGTCCTTCTGAGATACCTAGTTAGCTTTGTTCAAATTTGATATATTTCATCCACTCGGATCTCCTTTTCTAAGAAACTGCTAACTTAGGCAACAGATATGAAAAAACAAAGCAGAAGGAAACAAGAAGATAAGAATTACTTTGACTCATATTGCTGTTCTTTCACTCGATTTTAGATATGAATGTAAATTCTTCAATTCATGAACTTGTTTGTATAAGTTCATAGATATACAGTAATGTTTAAACCACATGTGATGAGACAGTACAGTATTATCTGGAGTTATGAAAGCCCAATTAAATATACGGTAGTTGCTTTGCAACATATTGTCAAATTTAAGCAAGAACAATGGCAAAATTTCTTTCTATGTACAGGGCTCACTGTTTAAAAACTCTTCATTTCCACCATCAGCAACTGGATTGGAAATGTGATATACTAAGACATGGGGATGATAACTCTTGAGATTGTTTTTTACAGCATTCACCACCATGATAATTTTTCTTTCGTGAAGCCCATGCAATGCCCCCTGTACAGACTACAAAACCTTTAAGTCACAATGCTTAATGCTGAATTTAAGGAACACACTGGTAAAACAAAACAAAACATGGGATAGCCAATGACTTAGGACAGTCTTTCCCTTCAATTGAGTTTTTTTTTTTAATTTGATTTTATATGCCGCCCTTCTCCGGAGACTCAGGGCAGCTTACAATGCGTTAAGCAATAGCCTTCATACTTTTGTATATTTATACAAAATCAGCTTATTGCCCCCACAAACTGGGTCCTCAATTTACCCACCTTAGAAAGGATGGAAGGCTGAGTCGACCTTGAGCCTGGGGAGTTTCGAACTGGTGTAATTGCAGGCAGCTGGATGTTAAATGCTGTCTTAGTAGGAGGCATTAGCCTCCTATGCCACTCAGGCTCTTTTAGTTGGGAATGGAACTTCCAAGAAAGGAGGTTGAGAGATTAGATAGACTTTGGTTCAGATCATTCAGGCTGCTTTGCTTTTATTTGTCTGGATTTACACTGATATATGCCTTTTCGAGTTACCATAGACACACTAAGCCAAAGGAAGGCAGTCTTTTCTGAGCCTCTTTGGAATTTTGAGAAGATGTCATGGTGAGTTGTTCTCTGCAATATTGATAATACCATGCAATGCTCTTTATCATTCCTGTTTTTTAATATTGGGGGGGGGGGTTTCTTGGCCTTTTTTCAAACATAGAACTTGACTGTATCATCCACAATTTCTATTTTCTAAAATATCTATGTGTTTATGTGGGAGCCTAGAAGCATCAAGGAAGGGTCAACCTATCTCTTCACTGAGCTGAAATAAAAGATAAATTCTCTTTTGAAACAAGTTCTATTCCTGAGGAATTCATGGGCGCAATCATCATTTTCTTGGCAACACTATAGAGGTGGCTTGCTACTGCCTTCTTCCAGAATGTATTTCTACTTCCCAATCTAGTTTATAACCTTGAGATGTTCTACAATCTCACATCCAGAAACTACCCAGGCCCAAAGCTTCCAAAACCAGACAAGACTAGCTAGGTGGTGTCAGCCAATTTCTGCTCATTGGAAATTAGGTCAAAATGTAAGTATCCATGTGCAAGAACAACTCCTGAGGAGGGAGACTGGGGCTGCAAATGCTTAGAAGAATTATCTGAAAGCAAGGGATAGTAATTTTCCAATGAAAGAAGCAGGAGAGCATGGGAGGTAGCAAAGAAATATCAGGGCCAACATAAGCTTGGCTGCATCAATAACATGGAGGATAACTGCCCTATTTAAAAAATCCAGAAGGTATATTTGGTTATTTTAGTCTTGGAATAATTTATATCATTTGAAAGTACATTATAAATAATGAAAACAAATAAACAGGACCTGTCATTAGATCATACATTAAAAAAACAGAAGAAACAATGAAATTAAGGCCTGATTTTCTTGCTATTGATAGTGTATTAACTGCTAGCAAATGGGGGTTCAAAGAGCACTTTTCTCCTCAATGCCCTAAATTCTTCTCTTTATCTTTTTGACGCCCAGCCATACTAGGACTTCCAAATCATCCCCCTCTCTCCTAAGTGTGGTGCAAGTGTATCCCCATCAAAGGGATTTCACATTTTGTGGGCCAGTCCTACAGGGTGACAAAGATGCAGTGAAAGATAATCTGTCCTGCAGTGTACTTTTGTAAATAAAATTCAACATCTTCCCTTCTCTTTATTTCTTTAGGTGACCCAGCATTTAAATTGAAGAGGAGGGTGTACAAGGATGCTCTGATTGTAAGAAAATGGCTGCCAAAATGGCTGCCAAATTAGTTTAGCCTAGTTTGTGGGAAATAGTTTGAATTTCCTCTTCTCCATTTGGCCTTTGATGAGATATAGTGGGCAATAGAAGAATAAAGATGCAGCCCTGTGGGAGGCACCTGCCATTGCAAATCCAGAAGCACCTGTTCAGGATCCAGTTGTTGCCTAATTTATCCATCATCTCTGCTGTCTGCAATCTAGTCTCTCTGACTCCCTCTGTGACGTTACAAAAGCATAACTAGTTGAATACTTCCATCTGGAAAATTAGACTGCTGAGACAGCAACATTGTACTTCAGGCCATAATTACACCAAGCTAACATTTAAGGCCAATGTTATTTCAATACATGGAAGAGGAAACATATAAAAATGAATGTTGTCATTTTTTAAAATCAGGCCTGTCATCTGTAATATAAGTATATTTCAACTTCATAGGACAGATGGAAACATTCTATATATCTAAGTTAATATTCTATGCTCAGTTGGTGAAATAAACAGCTGTAAAATATGTTGTCCTTTTCCCAGGGCTTTTGTTTTGTTGGTAAATCCCTTAGTATAAATAAAGCTTTGGCATGTATATTATCTTTTCCTTCTACTAAAAATAAAAATGATCTCCAGAAAGATAACTTGTACTTAATAAAAACAATCATCCTATAGAGAAAAGAAAGTATATGATATCCAACCCATCTAGCCTAGGTTTATCCACTTTTAAGAAATAGCTTTAGGATTTTGGGCAGAGAGGTCTTTCCACTATTGTCCTTGGAAGAGTTTTTCAAACAGATTACGCTAAAAACTTCTGGCTTACAAAACAGTTGTTGAAACTGACCTAAGGTTCTTCTGCACCTAATATCTTCTTATCATCTAGATTTACAACCTTATTAACTTTAAGGTATGTGGACTTAATTTAATTAAAGCCATTAATTAAAATAAACTTCTGGTAAAATGGTAGGGGACAGGAGCTGTTTGATTGTCTCATTAGTGCAGCACTCATTGCAGCACTCACCTGAACTGGACTGCACTTGATTTTTGAATCAGCCCTTGGGATTTGGGTTCTTCAGCTATGAGCAGTTTTGTCTGTTCTGATATAACACATGTTATTCTTCTGCGGCATGAGCTGCAATGGTTACCAGTTTGTTTCCAGGTCCAATTCAAGGTGCTGGTGTTGACCTATACAGTCCTACACAGCATGGGATTTGAGGGACCATCTCTTCCCTATTTCATCTGCCCATCCCACCAGAGCTAATAGTTTTTGCTGTGGCACGTCATACCCAAAAAGATTCAAGGCTATAATTGCTGCCAAAGGCACTTCAACAAAGTATTGAGTAAAGGGTTACTTATGCCAATGTGATATTTCAGGGTTTTTTTTAAGGAATTAACAGACATTTCTAAAATTCTGTTTTCACTTTGTCATTATGGGGTAGTGAGTATACAGTAGATTAATGAGAAAAAAGTGAATTTCAACAACTGTAGAATCAGGCTACAGCATAACAAAATTGGCAAAAGTGAAGGGGGTCTGAATATTTTCTGAACACACTGTAGATGCATAAATAAAATAGATGCATAGATGCATATCATGTGTCTATGAGCTATTATCAATCAGTGGAATGGTTTGCCTTCAGACATTATGGGTGCTCCATTACTGGAGGCTTTTAAGAAGAGATTGGGCATTCATTTGACTGAAATGGTACAGGGTCTCCTGTTTGACCAAGGGGTTGGACTAGAAGACCTCCAAGCTCCCTTCCAACTCTGATGATGATGGTGATAATGACGATATCTATCACAAAATGCATGAATTTCTATAGTCATATGAACTCACTTTATGATCTCCTCTGACTTAGAGATGTCAGAGACTGAGACACCTGCTCTCAAAAGTAGTCAACTTTAGTAATCAATCATGTAAGGTTGACTCAGCCAGCAGTCAGCTGGTGTGGGAGAAGACAGCTGACAGGAGACCCAATCCTGCCAAATGCCGAACAAAGGTGTTCTGCTTGGCATCTCCGGAAGCAGAGATGTACATGCCTTTAGTTAAGCTAAACCTTTTTCTTGTTGTGAACATGTGCCTGTTTGCATCCTGAACCTTGGCTCTTCAACCCTAGCTCAGCAAAAGAACTTCCCTATCAAATGGACTTTTGGATTATTATGGACTATGTCTACTGGTCCTCTGTTTTGGCTTTGGACTGAACACTTTCGAACAAGATCTTGCTGTCCTACCAATATTACTAGAGCATGTGTAGATTTGCACCTTTTGGCTCCCAACCTGCCTTATCTATAATTACTTACTACTTACTCTGAAAATATTTGCAAATCAATTTTGTGTATGTGTTCAGCCTTAAGCAGTACATCTACAATGGAATCTAAGGACATCAATCCATAGTTTTGACATAAACACTTCCATTCATAATTAAAGCTTGACTTCCCTGAGTGTATTCATCAAATCTACTCCATAAGATCAAATAATATTCAGATGTAAAACATCCTTCCTGATTTTCTCTTTTTTGCACTTAAGGCATTATTGTAATTGATGAACTGAGCAAGTGTGATTTCAGAGGGAACTTGGGATTTTCCCCAAAGCTATGCTGCACTGCTCAAAAGAGGCCCTCGTTGAAGCTTAGAATGAGCATGTGCCAAAATGCCAAAAATACGACCAAGGATCACTTCTAACTCAAGCATGCTCATGCTATTCCAAATAAACATTATAGTTACTTTGCAACCTACCCCACACCTGCAACTCTGGGTGACGTACAACAATTCAATAAAACAATAGATAAAAAGCAATCATTATAAAAAATATAAAAAGTCATTATTAAAAAAGGAATGTCATTTAAAATATACGAAGAGTACAAACATATAATTGGGGAGAGATTATATCTCATATAACTTGATCCCATGCCAGGAAAGGCTTCAATGGTCAAAAACAGCACTTTGAGTTGGAACAGAATCAGACTGACAACCGATGCAGCTCGCAAAGCAGAGGTGTAACATATGCTGTCTTAAGGGCAAATACAACTGCCCATACCATTGCATCCTTCATTTTCACTGCATCCTGAAACTCTTCAAAGGCAGCCTCATGTACAATGCATTACAGGAATGAATCTAGAGGTGACAGTTACTCATTTCCCTTCAAACTGGAAGTATATGCAGGGTATCTGTCATACTTATACTATCATACTATCATACTTATGTAGCAAGAAATCTTGCTACAGCAATGGGATTTCAGCTTCCTTTTTCTTTTGGATCCTATCACTTTTGGCTCCCTTTTCTCCCTTTCTATTAAGCAGATTGCTATCACTAGAATGAGGTCAGTTCATCTCTGTCTCAATTAAAACCGAAGTTTATGGATTGTAGCTAACAATGACTGGAATCCAATTCATGCTGGTTGTTTTGTTTAAACATGTTGTGTGATGCCAGACATTGTCAACTATCCATCATGGTTTATGAACCCAGATAGCTGTAGTTTATTGAACAAATTCTGATTAAAACAGCTGCAATTCAGTGAAATGAGTGAACCAGCTAGGGTTTGAGCTGCCAATCAAGGTAATTATATTCTGGGGACAGTCCTGAGTCTCATGATAGCAAATCCCAGTTTCAGATACTTGCCATGATATGAAAAGACTCCTGATATCTTCATTATGCATTGGTGTGTGTGTTAACGGAGTCCCATGACCTCCTTAATATTGTTACTACCATTGTTATATTCAGATTAGGGTCTTTCCTTCATGAGTACGGTATGAATGTGGCCAGGCAATTTAGAAAATGGAGAAACCACTACAAGGACTGAGTCAAAATGAGAAGGCTTTCTATCTTTCTACAAAGTAACTCCCACATGACTTGGGTTCAAAAACTGTGGGTGTGCTGGGTTGCCAGTCTCTTGGCACAGGCTCTTCATTTTTCTATTGCCTTTCAAAAGCAGGGAACATGCTTTGCCAGGGACAGCTAAAAGGATTTTATAAGACAATTCTGAAGGAAAAAAACAACTCTCTGGAGAGCTGCTGCTGGTAAGTATAGATAGAACTGGACCAGATAAGCCAAAGGCCCAATTTAAGATGAGCTTTTATTGTGCAATTGTCCTGTTTTCACGCTGTACTCTGTTTCCCTATGATTTCTTCTTATCTTTTTCCTTACTACAGGAAATGCACTGAGGAGAGAAAAATGGGAAAGCTGCACCAGATAGGAAGCAACCTCATTATAAAACAACTTGCCCTCACACAGAACTTGCACCTACTATTTAGAACCTGACAAATAACAGCAAAATCAAAATTTAAAATAATTAAAATATAGACATGAGCTGAGCTGCTTACCTAAATATTGAGCATACTAAGTGGAGATCGCATCGGCTTTGTGGTTACATGTGTCATTAGTTCCACATTCTGGATTTTTTTCTGTGAAATGTTCTAGTCACGTCTTCCCACATTTAAATTGAAACTCGGTATCTCACTTTTCGTATGTATTTTGACAGTAATCTCTACTTGCCCCATACTATTGCTTTCCTCCCAGATACAACTCTAGTGTACCTAAAACGTAGCACAAAATACAAACAAGTGATTTGATTCTAACTCTTTTAAAGATGGATCCTGAAATTCTCTTAGGTCTTGGTCACATAGTGCCATTCTTCTCAAGAGCAAATATGTACCAGTATCATTTTCATGCAGCAGCTGGGCAGATGCCTGAGACAAGTAAACAAGGTTCTACCTAAAAGTGCACTTCAAGAGCTAGACTTTGCATATTATCTCAATAATGTTATAATTCAAATCAGAGCCTGAGGATGTGCAGACAAATGAAGAGAAAAATCAACAGACAAAAGGGAGCTCTAAACTCGGTACGGATTGTACCCTACAAAATACAGGTTTGTTTGCCTTCTCTTGATAAGGTCATTTCCTGTTTTGAAGCCTGAGTGGGCTGGGAGCTTTTAAAATAATCTGGGGAACATTTTCAGGTGAAAATCAGTAATGCAAGAAGAATTACATAACTTTGTGCTTCCAACCAAAGCATCCTCTGCCTTCATTCACTTGGCCAACCAGTGATGGATAATTTTATGTATTCCAACTGCCATCCAAAGCAAGGTTACATATATTTATACTGATGGATTTAATTTCAGTATCTTAAGCATTGTTAAGAATGCCAGAAATTGGATATAAAAGAAAATGAGTCTTTCCATCTTTACGAAGGAACTGCAGTTGTCACTTGCATACTCAAACATGGTCAGACACCAAAATATCATGGCTTGTCTGGTATTTAATAGCCTAAACAGCAGGTATAATGGTGTTTATCACTCCATGAGTCTTCCAAACATCATTGTCAGACTCATCCACTTGGTAAATTACAAGCTGTACATTTTAATTATGCAAAGTCATTTCAGAAAGTGCAGACCCAAGACAGATGCGTTATTGCTGTTCAATTGCTTCCACCTTTTTTGATCTCAAAGAAGTTGATCTCCTGGGGATTGTCTGTCAGTAATTGCTTTTTTGAGTTAAAACTTATGCCTGTGTCATCAGTGATAGTAACTATCTTGTCTGCTCTTGGCCTCTTTTATGATTGCTTTCCAATTTTATGGGGCTTCTCCACAGAGTCTTACTTCTGCATTGTATAGGCAAAATATTTAAGATTTAGGTTTCTTATTAGAGCTTTCAGTGTATAGTCTGGTTTACTTTAACTAGTAGTGAATATTTTATTTTACTTGCAGAGTAAGGAATTCTGAACATTTTTCTCCAGTACCAAATTCAGTGCAATCACAAAATTGAAAAGGACCTTAAAAGATCTACTACAGCATCTCTGGTAAATTTGATGACCACTCTAATGAAGGAGAACTCAAAATTTCATGTCAGATCCCAAAACATATATCATAGACTCACTGGGAAGTGCAAAGCCTCTTTATTAATACAACCCATGGAGGAGATAATGTCTTGCGTACAATCATTGAATGTATAAAGTACTATCCATTGCTGCATCTGCCAGCCTAGCTGAATATGGAGTTACTCATTTGAGAGCTGTTCCCTATCATTCAGGAGGGCAAGATATAGAATAATAGATTTAAGTTGCAGAAAGGCAGCTTCTAGATGAATGATATCAAAAAAATTCATAAGAATATTTTTATAATACAGCCAAAAGGAAATGGCCTTCCTTTGACTTGAAATGTCCAAATAGGAATAGAGTTGCCATCTATTAGAGATATTTTAATTTGAATTCTTGTATAGAGCAGGGACTTGAACCCAATGACCCTTTCCACTCCTATGAATTAAATCATTTCAATCTTTTAAAATGTATTTGAAACACTGAACTGGGCCTGAATGCTCAGAACCATGTGCAGCTCATTGGCTGCCTTTTTAAAATTTCTAATAATTGATATGTCTTTTCCTCCTGGGGGTCTAGGTAGATCACAATATAATGAAAATATGCAAAGTACTACCAAACATTAACATTAAAATAAAACAAAATGAAGCCCATCATGTGACACACATACCCCTTCACTAATTAGCTCCTGGGCCACCTGCATCCAAATGGTTGTACTGTCTACTTTAAGTGCTTGTTGGAGATGCAGTCTTAAGTGCTTTCCAAAAGGACAAGAAAAGAGAGACATTTTCAGCTTGGGGGAAGAGGGGGAGGGAGATTTCTGTACAGTAAAGAAGCTATCACCATAAAGGCCTCCTTCCTGATTCCCCCAGCTCAAGTAATGGGAGGGAGATTCTCACCCTGTTCTCTTGGCTTGCATGAATGGACAAAGGAACTATACTAACCAGATGGTCCTGAAGGTAACAAAGACTCAAGCCATAAAGGGATTTGCAAGCAATAACTGACACCTTGAATTGGACCCAGAATCCTAACTTATCCAGTACAGCTCCCTCAAGATTACTCTATATCAGCACCCATCAGTGTACAGCTGTAAATTCCAAACAGCCTTCAAAGATTGCCCCTAACAAAATGAATTACAACAAGATTTTTGTAACTCTAAGCATGAATTATTGTTGCCAAAACTTTTTTTGAAACAGAAGTGAATGAGGTTTTGGTTGGATCACTATTTGGATTCCTACAAGACTAGTTCCATGCACTTAAGTCACCACCTAAACAAACAGAAACAAGTCTATTGATTTTTTGCTATACTAGTAAAAACATGAGCAATTTTTTTTTGCAATAGGGAAACTAGCTGAACATAATTTTTCCTGTTCCTGAGACGAGTTCTGAATCATGGGGATGAGCGTTAAAAGGAAATACATTCCTCAGCCTGGTGAATTTATATAATGCATCAAAAAGGTAATGCATTTCACTAGATAATCACTAAGGAAGTGGGAGTTGTGTTTGGGCATATCTATGGCACTACTGAAATACAGTTCCGAGCAATTCCTTCTAATTTTATGATTCAGCAGATGACTGCTGATTTAATATGTTGTGTGGATTAGGCCTTTATGTTAAATTGTACTGCAATTAATTATACACTGCCCGTCATGAAAACCTACCAACTATGCTTTATTAAGTGATCTTAGGAGTAAACATGTTGTAAAAGTCTACGTAAAAACAGAGTGAGAAATGAGCAATACCTTAAGGCAGGGGTCTCCAACTTGGCAAATTTAAGCCTTATAGACTTCAATCCCCAGAATTCTGCAGTTGACGTTCATAAGGCTTAAAGTGGCCATGTTTGGAAACCCCTGCCATTATTAATTAATTACTAGCTTCTCAGCAAATAAATATAAAGATATTTAAAAGAATTCTGCTAGTGCAATTGTTCATCTCTAGTCCTCCCTCCCACCCCCCCCCAAAAGAAAGAACTTGCACTTGGCAATTTACCTACTACAGAATATGTACTACGAGTTATATTCCAGGAAATTAAAAAACAAAAATTAGAAAGTATGTGCTCTGAAATTGTTCATAGGGTTTTGCCTTGAAATAAAGGAAGGTGTTTTCAGATTGTGCAAGGAACAAGAAATACATTTTGCAATAGTGATGGTATTTTTCAAGTTGAAAACAATTCACAGATTAGTTTTTGTTTTTTAAAAAAAGCCTGGGAAAACTTTTTAACAATAAACATGTCACGGTTAGAGTGTTAAAAGTAAAAGATCAGGATCATACATGACGTTCCAATTAAAGTGATTTATTATTAATCATGTGTATGCACAAGAATCTACTTAACTAGTTCAAGAGGAGTCTGTTTGTGGCTATGTAGAGACGTCTAGGCTGATTCCTCTTTTGACTTCGCCCCCAGATTCTACCATTCCTTCTCCTATATTGAGTCAGGATTTTACAAAATAACCTAGTAGGGAAAACATTTTAACCAAACTCATCTTTCATAAAGCTGAGATGTTACAAAATAGGACTCTTGGAAACCCACCCAATAAATTCAGTCCAGATAAAATAGTGACATAGCATTGTACAGAAGGGAATTAGGCAACCTAGAACACCCACACAAAAAATAGTTTTCTAAAAAAATGAATAATTAACTTTAGGAAAATGACTAAATGTGTAATATTTATAAGTGACATGAATTAACTGTGCATTATCGCCTTAAAAATAACTACACTTGTTCTCTACCATTAGCTAATAGAGACCCTACTTTAAGTAAAGTAAATGTGCTTCTAGTAAAGTATTACAGGCACAGTTTCAGGGTATGTTGCAAATCTTTTACATTTTTTTAATACTTAATGTTTACTTAAGAAAACAGTACTCAATAAAATTGACTTGACTGGCCACAACCTTCTTAGACTTTGGGAAGACTTTAAAATCGGGCTGACCCTTCAGATTTTGGGGCTAAGTTATTAGAAAAGCTTGATCTGTAAAGTATAATAGATGTTGGCATGGATTGTGTGGTATTGTTGCTATATTGTTTTTGTTCTTGTTGTTGTTCTAGTTGATTTTATTTTATTCTGTTTTTATTGTTGCATGCTACCTGGAGTCACAACTTTGTGATTTGGGCTGCCATAGAAATTATTTAAATAAATACTGTAAAATCTAAATGTAAAAAACATCGCACAGAACCGAAAATAAAAATAAAAATTATCTGAGAGTACAGCCAAACATATACAAAATTTGAAAGTATATGAAAGTATCTCTTCTAAACATCCATATTTAATATTTCTGTCCTATATGATATATGGCTAGAAGTAATATCTTAGAAACAGTTTCATCAGCACATAATTACTGTAAATACAGAGAGTAAATATGAATAAAACAGAATTTAACTAAAAAGTTCTTCAGGATTCCTTTCTGTTGTTAATTTTCAGGGATTGCTGTTTCCTATATTTTAAATATCACTAATCCAAAAAAAGATATATTTTTCAATATTTGCCATAATAAACTCAGCAACCATAAACCACTTTACAGGACTCCAGGAAATGATTATTAAACCCACAGTAGAATTAATTGCCAAAGGCTATTGGGTAATTTTTCCACTTTGCTCAGAAACATCCTCAAACACATTCATGTGTTTGAAATGAGTAAGATACACCCGACTGTATCTGGAGGACCACAATCAAATTGCTGCTCCAGTCAACACGCTGCCAGAAATGCATGAAGCAATCTCTGAAACACTCTTGAGAAAAAAACTGATCTTTGCAGAGTCCAGCAAGTCTGTTTTGCACATTTATAATGATATTTATTCAGCGCACGTTGCAAGAACAGGTAGAGCTCTTTCTCACCTTTGTTAAGTCCCTGCAGAGAATTCCTTTTCCATGTGGGTAAATTTACAGGCGCTTTGTTGTCCTGTGTTATATTGCCTTAATCTAAATGGGAAGAGGGGAAACATTAATTAATAGATCATCATACTCTTACAATTCTTCCAAAAGTTTTACAATATAGATTAAAATCAGACAAAACATCAGTATTATAATTACAACAATTAAAATCCTCAATAGTGTAAAATCTTGCTTTGTGTCCTTCCTCTAACAACATAAATAAATAAAAGTTCTGCGAAGCAATTTGGCCTTCATTACTGCCTAACTCTCAGGAAATAGGCCACCAAATATACCTGGATGAGAGGTGTCCAGAGGTTGACACCATAATAGAAAAACACTGGTCCTTAGGTCCCACTGAACTACACAGGGGAAACTTCCAACCTCTCTGCCTGGGATGTTCAGACTGCATGGAGACATTCTACTTATCCCAGATGGTCCCAGAGATACCTGAGCATCAAACCTACAATACCAGATTCTTTGAGTACAATGGTTCTCTCACCCAAAACCTGGGTTCCTTCATTTAAACCAACTATAGTTTTGAGATGATTCCCCCCCCCCTGTTTAGCACTTTGCAAAGTCTTTTTCAGAGGTTACAAAAGCTTGAGTTATTGTCACCAGGGTAGTAGCTATTTTCATCTGAGTAATCCTTTTTTTTCCTTCTCCATTCTTCAAGGAGATTAGTAGTTTCAAATTGCAAGATAGATGTCAGGACTCCGAAATAAACAGGCAGGAAATATGACCAGATGATCCAATTCTATTTTATTCTAAGGCTGTATTACAGAATCTTGCAAGTCTGAAAATACAGATGCCATTACTTTTAACAGCCTGATAAATTAGAGCCAGTCCTTTCTAAATGTCTTTCTCTGACGATTAAGCTCTTGCAAGGTCCTCCCTCTCTTGTCTGATTGTTCCCTAGGCAGAATCTCTTCCCCTCATCCCTCAAGTCCATTCTCATATACCATTACAGGGTTCTCCAAAGTGGACAATATTGACCCCCAGGGTTGTGATTATTATTAGTATTGTTAATAGTAGTGGTTAAAGAATGATGTTATTATGCTTCAAATTAAGGCTATGGAATCTGCAATTAGACTAAGAGGGATAAAAGAAAACAACAGAGAAAACTTAAAAACAACCTGTGCAAAGGCCTTTGCAGAATTATTAAAGCTACAAGATGAATTAATCTTGGGTTCTATAGTGAAAGTTTACAGAGTTAACTCACGCTTGGCTAAACAAAGGAATCTGCCTAGAGATGTTGTAGTTTACTTTACTGACAAAAGACTGAGAGATGATATTTTACAAAAGTCTTATTCTGATAGAGTGAAGGTAGCAGGTACACAAATCAGGATCTTCAAAGAGCTACCATCAAAGGTCGTAAAGGACAGGAAAGATTTTGATTTTTTGGTCAAGGAACTGAAGAGAAGTAATATCCCATTCAGATGGGATTTTCCAGTTGGTATAATTTTTAGATATCAAGGTGTGAGACATTGTTTGAATACTATTGAAAAAGCAGAATATTTTTATCAAAATATCTTTAAGGGAGCACCGAAATATCTCAAGAATAAAAAGTCAAAGACAGAGTTTACAAAATCTGAACAGAAAGAAGAAAATCAAAGTGTGTTAAAAGTAAAAGGAGAATTTGGTGGTTGTCCAGAGAATTCTATTACGGATTTTTCTGATGAGAAAACTGAACACCTCAGTGTCCTTGGGGGATTACAGGACCTTGAACGGCTGGAGGAAGATTTAAAAAACAAAGTTTCACTTCGAGATGACCAGCAGCAGAGGTCCAATACTCTTCAAGACATGCGGGGTGATGCTAATCAACAGGAATTAGATTTCAATGAAGAAATCCGACTGGAAACCACAGGTGATAAATTTAAAGAGCATCGTGAATTGTTTGATACTGAATCAGAAAGCATTGGAAGATTTGGAAAAAATGGATTATAAAAATTCTTTTAAGAAGTACAACAACTTGTTAAAAGTTCATTCTGAGTTGGACTAACTTTAAATTCATATATTAAAATGGATTATAAAAATTTTTACTATGAAGTTTATCCTGGATTGGACATGATATCCTGAGTTCTGATAGATTGCTGCAAAATTAGCAGCGATCACTGGTTACCCAATTATATATTTTTTGTGGAATTTATCTTCTAGGAGAAGACTATGAAATTGAAAATATCTTATAACCCGAAGGACTGAATTGCAAAGGGTGGCAGGATTTGAAATAATTTTAAAGGAACATCTGGGAATGCAGCTCTTAGTTGGTTTTTTCTTCTCCTTTTTTTTTTCAAGACTTGAACGTTAAGGCTGCAAAAGCCTATTTTTAGGTATAGTATAAGTTAGCTTGAATGAATTTTCCTAGAGGTGTGAATATCTTCGTGGTTGGATTTTATCCATATAAAGTCACTCGGGGGGTTGTGTGGAGAAATGTTTTATTTTGCTGATGGGGGCAGCGGCAAGATGAAGATTATTGAAGCAGGATTTATGTGAGGAAATATGTTTGACATCAATCAAGTTGAGGAGAAGATTGAAATTTGGATTATAGAGACTGAGAAATGAATTGAATAAAAGATAATTTTTTTTATGATATAACTGTATGATTATAACTATATATGCATATATATTTCTTATGTTTTATGTTTTTGGGGGTTTTTCTTTAGTTAAGGGGTGTAGTTAGGATAGAATCATAATGGTATTCTTAATTATAATGACTATTAATGGTTTTTTTTATTATTATAATATTGTTTAAATATATTAATGTCTGGTTTTTTGTTTGTTTGTTTTTTTTACTTTTTTTCCCCTCTTTCCTTCTTTTTCTTTCTCTTCCTCTTTCGAAATTTGTTTAATTTAGAATTTGAATATTTAATAATCTTTTTCTTTTTCCCTTGTTCTAAATTCTGTTCTTTTTAACTTGTAGCGGAAGTCAGGGGGGGGGGGATAGGGAGGGAAGGGGCTGGGGCTGAGGGAGGATGGGAGGGGTTGGGTAGGGGGATTGGGCAGGGGGGGTGAAAATGGAAAAATTTCTGTATTGTAAAACCTTTTCAATAAAAAAAAAATAGTAGTGGTTAAAATACCACTACTTTAGTAGTGGTTGAATTACTTTTATATAATCAATGTTTGGGGTTGATGAAGAATCTGAAATTTTATAAAGAAGTCAATGAGCTGAATATTTTGGGGATCTCTGCTACAGTTTAATGTTACTAAAGGGCCAAAATCAGGTTACTTCTATAGGGAACCCATCATGGAATGTTCCACATAAGGTCATCCCATCTGGTACTGAAGACTATCCAACAATAGTCATTTTCTCTCTATTAACAGGGTTCCATGATAGAAGTTCCCTATCCTACTATTACATGCTATTCCATTAGTAGTAGAAGAAATTTGCAAAGATTACTCTTTAAATAGAATACTTCTACAGTATTTAGGATAATTTTCTGCACAATTGCTTTAAACAGCTTGCCTCCTTTACCTATACTGACAGAAAATGAATCCAGCTTAAGAAAAAGCTATCAGGAGTTGATGTTTTGGCAATGATACTGTCACTAATACAGATAGTGGTTACTATGGCTTCTGATTGGTGGGTTTCCTGTTTCTTTACTTTCTCCATTGCTGCTGAAACTAAGCACCAATTGCTTTCTTTTTGGTGGCAGATCTTTCAAAACATGCAGTTTTTATTGTGTGAATAAATAATATCCAGTAATCATAGAATCACACATTTGGAAGTGACCTCTCACAGCTATCAAATCACACAATTAGAACTCACCCATTCAAACACTTCCAAAGTGATTGTTTCAATGCCAAATCAGTTGTTTTGAACTCAAAACCTTGTCTTGAACTCTAAATGGAATGTTTTAAAACACTTTGCACCCCACTAACCGAATATAGTCAAGTCTTTATTTTGGTCATCAACCTGCAAGGTTTAACTGAAGATAGATTTGCTATTGTTCTTAAAAATGAGAAATAAATACAAAGATAACTTTTGTTAGTCAAAAGATTTCCTGGGAAGGATTTGATTATTTGACAGAAATAGAAATGTTACAGAAAGAATTGAGCTACAAGTAAAAACTAGAGGTGCATCTTGCAAATTGTGGGCATAATTTAACATTGTTTCAAAGCTTTGAAGCTTTGTAGTGGCTTTTGAATATCTTCAATGGAACTGCAATGTGTGCTCATACAAAGGATAACAGATATCATTCTATTTTCAGAATTCCTTACAAGAAATTACGTCTAGATTTGTTTATTTAAACTTGTTATACTTGTACACTCCAACAGACTTTTAGACTTATACAATCCAAATCCAATAAAAACAGTAAAAAACAAACAACATAGACAAAAGGAGGCTATCTGTTATTAACTTAGATCCAAATGCCTGTTATTCCGATATCCATCAGTAGTCGGAGAGATGCTTTTATACATACATACACGCACACAAACAAACAGAATCATAGAGTTGAAAGACACTCTTTAGACCCTTGAGTCCAATCCACTGCACCAGATAAAAAAGTAAAATTAAGACATCCCTGATAAGATGTCTATCCAGCCTTTCCTTGAATGCTATTAATATAATGGAATTCAACACTTGCTTAAATAAGTCTTTCCAATGTCAAACTTCTCTTATTACAGGAAAGTTCTTTCTTCCGACATTCAGCTGGAATCTGCCTTCTTGTAACTTAAGGTCATTATTTTGTATTCTCCAGGTCGGAGGTACAACTTTCCAGTATATGCAGCACACGAGTATATTCACCTCACAGCCATCTTTTTCTCAAGGCATCATATTGACTGAGCTCTGCATACTTAAAAGATAATTCAGAAGTGCTCTGAGCCTTGTCTATATATAGTACCTTTCTGCTCCCAATTAAACAGCTGTGACTTTTTCAGACTGCCTCATGAGTCCTCCCCCATCCCATCCCCAGAATGTTAATACTTTAGATGAATTGAATTATTAGAGTGGCACTTTTTAATGCAACCTTTAAAACTGCCCTGCCACGAAAGCTTAACTCTTCATGCATATAAAGTCCCATTGAGTGACCATGGCATAGCACAGTTTCATAGCTATGCACATTTATCAACAGTGCAACCAAAATTGTATTTTGCAGTCTAGAGTCTCTGTCTATGAATGGGGGTGTATATGGGAGTGTATACTTTTCTATTTTTTATATCAATTTATATTATGAGAATAAGGGGTAATTTTAACCAAGAGGCTGGAAAGCATGTTAATGAAAGAACTTAGCATATTCTGAATGTATAAATTGAACTGGGTCAAATAGGTACTACGAAGCCGATTACAAGGAATAAAGTCCAGTTTGCTATCATTTTTTAAATCTACTGCAGAGTTTCAAGGTCCAATGGAGGGGAGATGAAATAAGAGCTCCCACAAATGAAAAAAATGGTCCAAGCCTAAGTCCAAGAGAATTTCAGCTCCAGGATCACAAAACAGAAAAGTTGTACAAGTACTCCTCAACTTATGATCACAGTTGAGTCCAAAATTTCCAAGTGAGATACTTGTTAATTTTGCCTCATTGTATGACCTTTCTCGCCACAGTTGTTAAATGAATCACTGTAGTTGTTAAGTTAATAACAGGGTTGTTAGCTGAATCTGGCTTCCATTTAAAGACACTGAGCTTGTCGATCAAGAAAGGTCGGCAGTTCAAATCCCTAGTACAGGTCTTCTGTGTGAGCAGGGGGTTGGACTAGATGACCTCCAAGGTCCCTTCCAACTCTGTTAGTGTTACACAAACATTGCTTGTCAGAGATAACAAAAGGAAATCACATGATCCTGGACCCGGCAATCGTCATAAAAATGAACCAGTTGCCAAGCATCTGAATTTTGATGTAACCATGGGGATGCTGCAAAAATCATAAGTGTGAAAAACAATCATAAATCACCCTTTTCATGTCACCGTAATTCTGGTCACTAAATGAACTGTTGTAGGTTGAGGACTACCTGTACTTTGAATTTCACCACAGTGTTGCTAGAAGGAGACCGTCTTGCTGTTCACAGAAGACATAGTGGGAAGATAATAATGCAGCTTTGAATTTAGATTGGCATGCATGTGCATGTCATTGTTGTGTATGTTAGCACATTGATTCACTGATGTTGCCTAGTTCAATAAGGAAACATCTGTAAATAAACAACCAAGCTCAGGCAATTTCACAGTTTAACTCTGAGCTACAGATATTCCTCCTATTGAATGTCAGCAGCATCAGGATAGTTGAACTGATTTTTTTTTTATAGCTCAAGTGGAGCGTTATTGGAAGTGCTTTGATTTAAAAGGATTTCTGTGTGTATCTGTGTTTTCCCCGCTGAAGGGAACAGGTCTTCAGGTCTTGTAAGGGGCATGTATCTTAACAGATCTGCATCTCCCTCAGTTCCTCAGCTCAAAGAGGAAAGATTAAATTCACAACAATAATCTTAGTGCAATGTATCAGAAAATTTATCATTCCAGCCTTCTTTCCTTTAGTATGGAAAGGTATTTTTTTCAGGAAGTTGTTCTTAGCATTTCAGAAATTCTAGGACTATAATGGAATATTTCCAAACTTCTTCTGAGGACTTGGGAAAGTAAAAAATATTGCAGTGTGGAAATGCTCTAAGCCAACAGAAAATAATTCTACATTCTAATTTAGCTTGTGTCTCAGCCACCCAGTGTCCAAAATTCTGTGAAGACTTTTAAAATTTGGAAAACTTTGTTAACAACATAATGTTGCTTATTATTCAACAAGATATGCAGTTTATTTTTTTAATGAATCCAATTATGAATAATGTACACAGATTAATGAAGTATATGATAATTTAAGATAGAACATTTGTAGATCGAGGAAAAGATATTACAGTAATATAACAATCACAAGCCTGATAAGAAAATAAGATTTCTCTTAAAAATTCTCAATTAGAGCATTCATTCATCCATTTATTTTTAGGGAGAAAAAAATCAAGCTGAACTTGATTTAATATCAACTGATTACTTAATTTCTGGAACACAGTACTACAGTTTTTATTGATTGAACGCAGAAAGTTGTCTCATACAGATTAGTCTATTTGTCTGTCTAGACTTATATTGATCACAATACAAGTAGTCCTCGACTTACAACAGTTAGCTTAATGACCAAAGTTACAACAACACTGGAAAAAGTGACTTAGGACCATTTCCCATACTTATGATCATTGCAACATCCCCATGGTCATGTGATTTACATTCAGATGCTTGACAACTGGTTCATATTTATGAAGGTTGCACTGTCCTGGGGTCATGTGAGCTCTTTTTGTGATCTTCTGACAAGCAAAATCAATGGGGAAGCCAGATCATGTTACTAATTAAACAAGTGCAGTGATTCGCTTAACAAATGTGGTAAGAGGAATTGTAAAATGAGGCTAACTCACTTAGCAAATTTTTCACTTAACAACATAAATTTTGGGCTCAATTGTGGTCAGAAGTCAAGGATTACCTGTAAGTGACACTAGATTTCTATGGCTCCTACCTGAGATCTAACGCTACGTGATCTTTTCAATGGAGATCTCTGGCATTGAACATGTAACCTGCAACACAATTCTTCCACGTTATACTGTATACTTACATAGTGAACCTCAGATAACCCAAAATATTTGGGATCTTGAAGTGGAAAAGACAAGTAGTATCTTCTTTGTTGTTAAAATAGATACAAAAATGTGAACTCACTGCTCTTTTTCAATACCTGAAAAATCTATTCCCTGAAGTAGGCTACCTTACACAGCTGAAAGGAAGGGCCTGTTCTAAGACAGGCCTTACTGAAAGATATTACATCTGGGAAGGTGTCATGCCACCATTTGATGATATCCATTAAATAAGAAACAAATGAGACATTAAATTGGTCTAAAACTGAGGGTGCAGAATCTGAAGTTCATGAGTCATGTTACAGTCATCAAATCTGTGAGAATGCAAACTCTCTTTTGTATTACAGTGGAAAAAATACAGGTCACAAAAAAGAATACAATGCATATTTTACAATATTTTATAATTAATCATTTTACAATTAATGTGGAGATATACCCAATCAAAGGAGATGGGGGCTTCAGAACTACCACTTAAAATATTAACGTTCTATTATAACTGCGGATTTTGGTAGCTTCCAAAATCCAATTTTAAAAAGCAGGACTGTCTGTCCCAACCTGAAAAAGCCTACTAAGTTTACTGCAGTTAATACTCAAGCCAAACATGGCATATATTGTAAACCACACTTTAGTTTATAAAAATGACAGCAAATAAAATTGTTTGGCACAGATTTTGACTTCAGATTGCCTTAGGATGCCATTTTTCCCATGAAAATGTGATTTCCTCTCAAAGAACATTCAGCGACATGTCTGCTGTCTTCCTTTCCCATCTCTGCAAATTGTGGTTCTTCTGAACATCCTATTTCACAAAGCAGCAGCTGCAGAGCCTTAATATGTATCAAAGTGAAACGCCATCAAATAACTGGCTTTAACATTCAAATGACTTATTGGCAGAAACAGGTTTAAAAATAGGAGTTTTCATGATAAACAAACTCAGCCTCACAGGAAATGAGTGAGGAGCAAATCGCAGAAAGTCAACATGTAAGATTTTTGGTGAAGCCCTAATTTTGTTGTGTAAACATACAGCATTCTTATAAAATGGTTATTTCCACAGTCACACAAGACTCTTGGGAGTAGACCCTTTAAGTATCAGTTTTAGTAAGTTAAAGAACTGAACACACAAATTTAAGACTACAATGAGTGTATTTACACGTGAGAGGAGAAAAATTAGATCGCCTATATATAATGAAAACTAGGCACAAAGAACAAAATCCAATGCGAGAGAAAGTCAGCTTCCCCCTTTCCTTCCACTGCTGCGTTTCAGACATCCAGGTCTGATGGGGGAGAAAGACCCACATGGGAAAAGGGAGAATTGTCCTTCCCCATTCTACAGACAAGAAAGAAGAAATTATATACCTTTAGGAAATGAATAGGGCTAATGTTAGATTTGTTCAAATTTGCAGCTCTTTTAAACATTGGATATAAACTTAATCTACTTAACAGACATTTGTTTATTTTTATGAGAGTTTTGTGTCTCTACTAATGATGGCCATTGGACAAAAAAAATATAAAAAAGAAAGAAATCACTATTCACCAGGGTGAAGTTTTTTATTCCAGTGACAGACATGTTAGTTTTTGACAGCAAATACAACAAAGAGCTTGATTACATTTTTAAAAATCCAAAGATATACACACAGACATATGCAGATGTGCATGTGAAGGCAGACACACACACACTCATCAAATTATAAAAGACAGAGCCTAAAGATCCTAAATATCTCAAATGTCTGTACCACTTCTAAGCAAAATCCACTTCTGTACATTTTCCTACTAGAAATGTCATTACCAGCATCCAAGAAAGAGGACATTTATAAATTGGGGTCTTTATTGAAAGACTTAAAACTTAAAAAAAAAAAAAGGGCCTTGAATTTAAAGCCCCCAAACAAAAATAATAATCATTCCTATGAAAACATAGAACATCTTTTGGTCTTATATCTGTTGTAATAAGAAACAAAGTAATACTAATAAAAAGATCCTTTCTCAGAGAACTCTTTCTCTGGAATAGTTTTTCCTCAATTTTCATACTACTTGCACGTAGGTTTATCTATGATAAACAGTTTGGATTCAAAACCAGCGTTACTTGTGTCCCTAATGCGGCTTCAAATAAACAATACATTTCATTTCTTCATATTTATGTAAGCAGAGTCAGAATGGAAAACAGAAATGAGGAAGTGTGGAAATTTCACCTAGAAACCCTCAGACCCAAAGATGGAATCTTGTGTATGTGGCATAAATGCCAATTCTACCTTCCATATCTCAGTTTTGTTAAAAAAGGAAAAACTGTACATTTGAGACACATGTAGGAGGAAAAGCTCCTCTCCAAACCTCCCACTTCAACTAAAAAAAAGTATATCGTGCTGCATCAGAGAAGCCACAAAGAATTTCTAATATGAATTGTTAAGCCACTAACAGTAGAAATTATAGCAAAGCAGCATGCAGAGCACCTAAGCAACTTTCTTTTTTTTTTTAAGAAATAAGTTTCCAGTCCCTATGGTTGCAAGAGAAGTTTGAAAATATGAGAAAAATGTAATTAAGATCATAGGTCCCTCAAGAATATCCACACTTATTGTGGGTGTCTTCCTTTTAAAAGAGCGTACTACAGAATTTTTCAGGACAGCTCCAGCATATCTTATTTCTTAATGCTAAATGTAATTGCACAACTCTAATGTTTTGGAGAAAGACACATCTAAATTGTATCAATTGCTTGCATCAAAAAATTATTATGACTTTGAAATATTGATTTCAAAAGTGTAGTCATCAAAACCAAGAAATCAACTTATTATACCATATCAACCAATAATAAAACATATTTAAACCATAGAAGGGTTGAGGTAGAAAGTAGTCATCACTCACTAGCTTACATTCACTTAAATCCATTAAATCTAAATATATTTATGACCTCATACTAAACATACTTATGATCTCAGACTAAGCTAATCTAATTAAAAAGAACTGAAGAAAACAAAATGCAACTTACTTCTGAAGGAAAAAGGGAACACTACCACCAGAAAGCCCATGATTTAAGTTTCTATTTTGATGGATTTTAGAATTTTTCCACACTAGTATTTTTGATGAAAGGAGCTTAAACGCAATTGTTCCAGTATCCCTAATATTTGATTTTTGTTACAAAACACGATGTTGTCCTTTGCTCAGACTAGTTTTGCTTGTTTGCCTCTCTTGTCAACAGGATAGCCTCAATTTCATTTTTTAAAATAAATTTTTGCAACCATAAAAACAAAGAATTACAGCAAAAAGGAGAAAAGTCATATATATGATGATCAGAAACCCGCATTCAAGGAGACAGGCATATATGGGGCGGAGAGGCACCAAAAGATAAAGAAATTGAAGCTGTAGTGCTTTCTGCAGGGCAAAAATAACAATTGCATTATTTTGTATTTGAAACAGATAACATGTTTAACGGTCTGAAGTTGGCAGAGAAAATACAGGAATAATTCCCAGAGAGAGAATTGTTACACTGCTGTTATCTCTTATCAAAACCCAGCAAAGTTTTAGTAGCTGACTGAAGATTCCACGAACCCACCTTTACATTGATTTTATTCCCAGAAAGAAATGTATTTATGCCCCTTAAAAATAAGGCGCTATTCAAGATTTGAGTTCATTTAATACTTAATTGGTATTAAATATTACAATGACCCCACCTAGCCCTGCTAGTTTTTGTTGTGAAGAAAAGCCATTGTCCCATCAATGAAAAGCTTTGTTGCTAGGATAAAACTGATCATTTCTATCAGTTTCCAAACTGAGGGAAAGTCTAAATGCAAAATAAGAACTTATTTTTATAATATGGACAGGGCAATCCAACATCTAATGGGTTAGAAAGAAAATAAAGTTATACTCATTCCTAGTAAATTGTGGAATACTATAATCTCTCTCCCTCTTTCTTTCTCATTAAACCCTTTGTGAAGAGTCTGAGAAAGAATATGTTATGCTTAAGAAAGATCTTCCTTTTCTTTCAATATTTTATCATTTTTCATGAAGCTTTTGGGGATTAATTTTTCCTTCTTTACTTTTTCAATAGTGTGTTGAGGGAAACTGTCCTGTCTCTCCACATTGCCTCCTTAAAGAAAATTGGGACAATGTTTTCTCCTCTGCAGCACGACTGTTCTTTTACTGGGGTAAAATTCTACACTGCGGGTGCTGAATTATGATAGTTAACATCTGCCATCCTACATCCTAGAGACAATGCAGAATATCTTCGGTTGGTTTTTAGGGGATTTCATGGGCATATGGAAAGAGCTCAGAATTCTGAACCAATGCTGCAACATGTCTAGACTTCAAAGGCTTCTTGCTTCTCTGAAAAGGTTAAACAATTTTCCTAGCGAAACCAAGTGTGGGTTGTGAAATGAAGAAAATTTTCCCCAAGGGCTATTCATTTAGTATCACCAAAAGTCATCAAGTTTCGGTTTCAGTTATTTGTATTTATTTGTAAAAACAAAGATTAAAGTGGAAGAATGAAAACAAAAATCTAATATTGATTTTTATATTCTACAACTATTTTATTTCAGCAATGCACTACAAACTTTTAGTTGAAAACTATTCAACTTTATAGTTTGGAATATTTGTGCCCTTGTTTCTAGATAATGATTTGTAATGGAAAAAAATAGCAAATAGAAAAGTGTTTTCTGTTTTTGATTATGTAAATATATAATTAATACAATTTAATCATATACCAGTAGTTTTTCATTTTAATTACTAGCTATTTCCTTCAATTATAGCAGACAAGATAGATATGTGAGGACACCAAAATAAATATTAGATAATTAAATTTGTAAGCAATCACAGTTGTAATTGTACAATCAAAAGTGGAATAAATGTTTTATTTAAATCAGAGAACAGGAATGATATCCAATTTCAATATAAATGTGTTTGAAGCATTTTAAGATATTCAGTAAAAAAGAACTTGAGCACAAAGGAGATTGCTGAATATGTAACTGAAGTTCTCAGAATTCATTTTTTTCCTGCAAAAGGCAATTCATCAAACAACATCTAAATACTAAAGGCTCTTTTCAGTGGTTAGTTCCATCAGCAAGGAGGGGAATCGTTGTGAGTATGTACACACACACACACACACACTCACACACAAAGTGAAAAGAGGCAGAGGAACATCAAAATAGTCACATACCTATATACATATCTACCTCTAGTGGTCTTTCTGCTTTTAATGTGCTGTTTTTGTTGTAATTCTATTGTTTGCTTCTCTTATCGGTTTTATCTGTAATTTGTGGGCACTTTTCTCAAGCTTTTAGCAGAAGACATTGTGTTCCTAAACTTCTTGCAATATGTGAAGTACTGTACAGTGTACTCATTCGGTGGAAAGCCACAATTTTTGAGAAGATTGGGTAAATGAGATTTGAATTCAACACATCTGGAAGTACTAGTTTGGAAAAAGCTGCCATAGGTCTGCTACAAGAGCTTAATTTTTCAAGATTAATTTAATCTTGAAATAAAAAGTAGATAATGAGTTTCTGGATCCAAAGAAACCTAAACTACTGCATATTTCATTTTTTGCATTCCAAGCTATTTGCACTTCTATAATTTGCCTCTTTTTCTGAATAATGCAAAATGTTTTATTTAATTTGTATCCTTCATATAATCATTAATAGTTTAGTATCAACATAATTGAGTTTTCATTTTAAATTAAGCTACATCTCAAAATCTATTTTATTGTAATTTTACAATTACTCACAGTACTCATGTTGGGTGTCTTTTTATATTTAGCATAAGAAATAATATATGTATATTTAGAAATAAACATCTTTTAATTAAGTATGGAAAAGCATTATATTATTTCAAGGTAAATAAAAATTAAGCAAACCAAATACAAAATGATACAATAATTTGGCCAGTTAAAACAAAGAGTTTCACTGTTTAACGTCTAGTTACCTGATCTCTCTCTCTCTCTCTCTCTCTTTTTGCTGCACTAAATAACTCTATTAGTAACCAAAATACAACAAACTAAATAACCACTTTCTTTGTAACTTAGAAGTAATATTACTAAAAAAAGGACAATCAATGATTTAAGAAAAGTACCTACTATGAAAATCCAATTCCCAGTTAAGCAACCCTTGAAGCAATAATTATTTTTAAAAATTCAACTCTTTAAAGCAGTTTGGTCTCCCACGCTCTGTCTTGGAGTGAGTAAGACAAAATGACACATTCTGAAACTATTCACTAAAGCTCCCATTTCTCTAATAACTAAAGTTAAAATTAAATTAAACTGTCTCTGAAATGTTCAAAACAGGATTCTAAAAGTGAATGCCGTTAAATTCAGAGCAAACTAACCCAGAAATTGTGGTATTCAACAATCTGATTTCTTTTTCTTTATTGCTGAGTTTAGGAAAGATGATTTTTTTAAAAAAAATATTCAATCACTATCTGTTTTTCTTGTGATTATTATTAATGAAAGATTAGCAGTCTGTCAAGGTAAAATTAACTGAATGACAAACTTTGTAAGTGTATGCATGTGTTTGAAGGTTCAAGTTGGAGTTCAGAGGGGCTAAGTTACTGTAACTATGCATACAGTTTATCTACTCATGTCTCAAAAATAAAGAAGACAAGCAATGTAATATATACTCCTCCATGTTTCTTCTGCTGCTGATATTAACTATTTAGCCAAAGCCTATTTTTCTTCTGTTACCGATAAGCCAGGGAAACAAAGGATTTATCTATACAATTATAATAGGATGAAAATAAATGCTGCATTAAGATAGTTAAATAAACAGAAGCTAAGCTATTAAGTGCCCCTAGCAAACTATATTCATGAAGTAATAAAATCAACAGTAGTGACTGCAGAGACGAAGTCCTGAAGTTAAAAGTGAAAGCATTAGTACCTTTATCTTAATATATTTGATATTCTTCCACCCTTTTTTGAACATCCCACATTATTAAAATTGCGAAACACTGTGAAGATGATATAGATTGTTTTGACTCATTTGTTTCTTAAAATGTGTACTGCAAATATGAATGTATTACTTTGCACATATTGTACACAATTTACCTACCCTCATTCTTAGTAAGAACAGAACTTAGCATGACTGCATAATCATTATGGATAAAGTGCTCTGCTGTCAACCTGAAATGCTCCAGAAAAATTTCAACACTTTGAAGTAAAAGGAGAAAATAATAAATAGCTGTACTAGAAACTACAGATGATTGAAGTTTATTTTTCAAGTCAACGTCAATTTCCAATTGAAATATTATTCCATTTATCAAAATATGTCTAGGAATAAGTTAAATTCAGAACAGTAACGAAGAACAGTTTTATTAATTGCTTAATAAGAGTAACAGTTTTTAAAAAGTGAAAAGACCAGAGATTTCTGAACGCTGTTATATTAGTAGATCACATATAATAATTGACATGTACAAAATCATATGAATAGTAGATGATTAGCTTAATTAGGATAAACATCCACTGATTACCCTTGGTTTTAGCTAATCTCTCAAAAGGTTTTACTTCTGAGAAGCAATGTTTAGGACTGCACTATTATTCTATGATCTATGATCTATTCTATGAGCCACATGAATTTTTAATAAGTCACACTTGAATATGTTTAAAACCAGTATTTTAGATGCATTAAGCATCCCCTGTTACATGAGAGAGGAATCCCTTTTTTAGATATTGTTTACTATCAAATACAGCTTTTATTTTGGAAGGGAGCACAATTTAGTCACTGTAAACTGAATAGGAATTTTTCTACTATATTCATCTAACCACATAGTTCGATATAAAAGTTGCTTGATTAGAAAAACAAAATCAGGAGAAATAATTCTAGCTATCTGGATATCGATTATAATATCCTGGTTTCAACAATAAGCACTAGAAAGATTTAATCAAAGACTGATTCAAAATAAAGATTACAGGCACATTAAATTAACTAAATTTAGTATCCATTAAAATTACAGCTATCATCACACTGAATTCAATGAAGCTTATAGTCAAATGGTTTTGTCCCAATCCAGCCACAAACACATTAAGGAAAAAACAATAGTAATAAACTAAGCATTTGCATACATGCATGTGCACTAACGACCCCAAGGAGACAATATCAGTGAGGTTTTCTCTTAAGTAAATTTGCTTAAAATTGTAGTAGGCAGTTTGAAAGTATGTAGATACAATTCATCCTTTATTTGCTTCTAAAACTTGCATTTGTAGATTTCCTACAACCTAAACAATCAATTATATTAAAAGTTAATCAGTTAATACGGGGATATATGAAATGCTTGTGGATATAATGAATATATAATAATATATATGTTATAATATTACATCATATAATATATATAATAAAAAGCAATTCTTTTCCAATCTCTTCAAAATACTATCTGACTTCAGTCAACACCCAACTACCCTCAATTCACACTGATATATTCTAAGAAAGATCGAGGATTTGTAGGTGGAACACCATTTCTAAAAATGAAAGCTAACTGCATTATCAAAAAAGGATTTTTTTAAAAAAAAAATGTAAAAACTTTTCTGGTAAGCCAAATTTCATTTTTGCATACATTTGGAAAACAGAGCAGTTGCATGAAGTTATATTGAAAAAGTATTTTAAAAAGTTTCTTACTCACTTCGGTAGCTTTATAGTAATATGCTGTACAGACCTTACTCATTCTTTACCACACCAATCCTGTGTGTGGTAGACCACTACTTTTGTATATTTATTATCTAATAGTAGACAGTGAGCTACTGTTCAGGTGCTAAAGACCCTATGATGAAAAAAAAAGTTGAAAAAACAGATCTAACAGATAATATACTGTATATTTGGCTATACCAAATATGAATAAACTGACTATAGAATAAATATTCCAAGAATAGAAGTTCATATTCAGTATTGCAATGAATGCTAATTTCGTTTGGCAGTTATTTATTATCTATTTCTTTATTAGAGCTGATATACTGATTCATTTCGGCTTTGACCAGACTGCAAACTTTTGCTCATGAAGGCTTCTCACCTTTCATCAAGATATCTGAGGCTAAGCTGGAAGTCAAGAAAGTATAATTTGCTTCAAGTGCAATTTCTGTGAGTAACTTATTTTTAAATCTGTTGTTGAACAACTGTCAAATAACGCACGGGTTGTAGATCTTTTAATCAAAGATAGCTGAAAACAAAACTGAGAAAAACACCTTGTGGCATGACTAGTTATATTAAATTTCTTTCTTTCAAAAACACTTGTGTTTTAATGCCTTTTAGAGCATACACTATATGTACCTGACATTTAAAACGACACACCCAAGTGCCTATTTTTATCTTTAGATGAAACCTCACTTCGTGCTCCTGCCAGTTTCAAATATAGAAAAGCCTCCACATTACCCCACTGAAATGAAAAAAAGAGTAGGAAAGAGAGCACCCACATGGGGGAAAAAAGGTTGTGTAGATCTCCATTTAGTGCAAAAAAGGCTTGTCAGCTGTTTTTTTTTTTTTAAATTTGAAGTAAAGATGTAAAATACTGTTTGTTCGGTAACTGCCATTTCTGGGATGTAATACTGTATTATATTCAGACAAACAGCTGAATTAGGTTGTATCTGCAACAAATAAAGATGGGCTGGGTAGCTGGGACTTTATTGTACTAAAATAGTCTAACCCTTTATCCACTTCTGAGTTCTACAGCATAAAAAACAGTGGCACCAGATTAGAGATAAAAATGTTCATATTAGTCTTTGAATTGATAATAAACCAATCTTTTTCCATCAGAGTCCTTTTTCTTTTTTTTCTTTTTAAAAAGCAGCTTTCATAAAAAATAATCTGAATCACATTTCTTCTTGTTCACTAGGAATTGCTATTCTTTTGTTACTAAGTAGTTTCTAAACTTCTAATAGTCTATTTCATACTGTCACACATTATTATTTGGGGGGGTTGTTTGCAACCCATTTTATAAAGATATATATATATATATATATATATATATATATATATATATATATATATAAGATGCCCCCATGTTGAAAGGTTGAAAGATATGATTATGTATGCTTAATAATATCATTGGCATTAAAATGGAACATTGAAATATTGAATAACTACTCTAAAACAATCATGTATATCAATACTAGGATTATATAAATTTGATTAATGTAACAATTATTATTAACATCATCATTGCTGTTTGTATCAAAATGAATTATATCATGTATTGATATTGATGTAAAAATAAAAATCCAATAAAACTTTTTAAAAAATTACTTCACCTCAATGATCTAAAACAGGGGTGTCAAACTCAAGGCCTAGGGACCAGATTAAACCCACAGGGTAATTAGATCTGGCCCACCAAAACAACAAAGGACTGGCCCGCGGTGCTTCTGCCAGTGAAAACGGGCTCCCGAAAACAGGCTCAGTTTTCGGCTGCCACGGCTTCCTGCAACTCTCTGCCAGTGAAAACAGCCCTCCCAAGCTCTGGTTTCACTGGCAGAATGTTGCAGGAGGCCGTGGCAGCCAAAAATGGAGCTTGGGAACCTGTTTTCGCTGGCAGAGCACTCGGGCCGCCACAGGCACCCCCGACAGGAGTGATGTTGAGCTGACTCCGCCCAGCATGGCCATGCCAATCCCGGCCCCCTGAGGTCAAACGACAACGCTGGTGCAGCCCTCAATGAAATAGAGTTGACACCCCTGATATAAAGTATATACCACAAATACATACTATGGATAATAGACTGCTTTCAGCTTATTTGGAATTTAACTCACTTTATCACAAACTCTAAGATGTCATAATTTTAGGATTTATCTCCAGTTCTTTAGTAACACAGCCTCATATAATATTACAAATACTATTACATTAATACAAATGTCATATTACATTCTAGATGGCTGCCATTAGGAAGGGATGGATCAGGCTATCTTTGCATATGTCATTCATACAATTTAGAAAATCCTCTTTTCTAAATTGTTTTCTTTTAAATCAGGAGAAAAATTACATTGAAATAATATATTTAATGCAGTTTCACACAGACATTTAGACATATTTTCTTCCATTTTCTTTCTTCTGCATTATAAAATATATTTTCCCCAACGCATGTTTTTTATCTTTGTGGTTTGAGAGATTAGCATCCACCCTTGTCCTAGAAGATTGGAATTTTTTAGGAAATATTAAAGGCAGAATATTATATTTCCCTGGATGAGAAATGGATAAGCATGTTTTGAAACAGCTCCCATCTTCCTGCCCCCACCCTTTGTCAATGGGCCGTTAAGGCCTCGGCCAGTCTATTCTACATAACAAAGATCTATCTCCTTCAGGCAGAACCATAGTAGGAATTGCCAAAGATCCAACAAAGATAGGATTAGCCCTCTACACAATAGCAGCAGAAACTCACCACATGTGACCTGAGAAGCATGTGCCCTGGGACGCACATGTGACCATCAGGGGGAAAGGCTAGCTAAGACCCCCACCCCTGGGAGTCTGACCATCAATTAGAATACTGTTTCGGGGCCCCAGGAAACGCAAAGCCAGCGAGAACATAAAAACCCAAGGATTCGCTGTATCTGCCCCTTTTTCTGTTCAGGAACTCAAGCCATGTGATCCTGTCCACCATTAAACCATCTTTCCAAGCAGTCTCCATGTCTCCAGTGTCTTTTTCCCCACTTGGAACAGAACCCAGAGGATGTTTCTTCCAACAGTGGGGAGGTGGGAAACTGTACCTTAAAATTCACAGAATGGTCTAAGCTTAAGAAAATGGCATTATAATCTGCTCCATTAATATACGAGGTATCAAACCTCCTATATTTTCCTCAAACTGCAAACTTAATAAAATTAGGCAGACCATCCTTAAACATTCCATGCAGATATAACCCTAAAATATGGCAAATATACTGAATTCAAACACATTTAGTAAGAATTTAGCTAACTGAAATTCTTAGTTATCAGTAAAATAGTATAATTGAAACAATGCCTTCAAATGTAAGATGAAATATATATCTCTTCTAAAAACCCACTTAGAAAAAAAATATCTCACTTGGACAGATAATTTTGTATATGCATTTTTGAAATGGTGCTCCCATTATTCTTTAGTGTAGGACGAATATAGATATAAGGATATAGATCAAATCTATTTTGGAAAGTGAAACATTATTTCTTCTAAAGAATGTTTTGACCTTTGCTCAGTAAAATTAGTTATAAACACCACAAAAGAAACAAGTAAATAATAAATACTTTTCACTGGCATTTGCTCTGTGTGCTATTATTCTCTGCGTGTAAAAATATTCTTCCAGAAAAAAAGTTTCTGATACAAAGCATTGTAGGTGTAGGGAGTCAAAATAAACACAGAGTCATTTGCACAATTAGCAAAAGCTTGGATGGGCCTCTAAATAGATAAGCCACCAGAATTGCTTGACTACGAGATGGGCATATAAATTTAATTATATGATTGAGGGGGAGCTTCTACTCATTCCATCAGCTATCTGTATGAATGAAATTATCTCATTTGGCTTAGAAATAAACTAAATAAATAAAGTATAAGATTGGGAGAGATAACTAGAGGCATGTGCAACCATGGTTGCATTCCCTGAAACCCAGTAAAAATTTTGATACAAAATTTGGTAACAAAAATGTCAATTTTCAGGAAATGTTTTTCTTCTCTCTGTCCACCTCTTATAAAATAAAGTAAAAAAGAAAGACAGTTAGCCTCCTCTGGACTGAAGCAATACTTCTATTTGGTATTAACATTCTCTCTCCCCCCCACCCCCGCAGATATAAGTTCTGGCTGCTCCAATAACATCACTGCATTATCACTACAACCTTACAGATCTTGGAAGCTAGAAGAATAACAAACTAATAAATGTATGCTCCCTGTTGTTGTTGGTGTTGTTAGTTGCAAAGTTGTGTCCGACCCACTGCGACCCCATGGACAACGTTCCTCCAGGCCTTCCTGTCCTCTACTATCTTCTGGAGTCCATTTAAGCTCACACCTACTGCTTCAGTGACTCCATCCAGCCACCTCATTCTCTGTCATCCCTTTCTTCTTTTTCCCTCAATCTTGCCCAGCATTAGGTTCTTCTCCAGTGAGTCCTTCCTTCTCATTAGGTGGCCAAAGTATTTGAATTTCATTTTCAGGATTTGGCTTTCTAAAGAGCAGTCAGGGTTGATCTCCTCTATGGTCTATACTCCCTACCCTTTGATAAATTTATGGACATGGCATTATCAGAATAAAGGTTTTAATATACTGCCACAAGATTAAGGGATACCTTATGTAGACTTACCAGTTAATGTTTTTACTAACCCTGCATATTTTTTTCAAACAACTAAAGAAAACCTCCAAAGTA
This sequence comes from Masticophis lateralis, assembly GCA_030761175.1. Classification (NCBI taxonomy): domain Eukaryota; kingdom Metazoa; phylum Chordata; class Lepidosauria; order Squamata; family Colubridae; genus Masticophis; species Masticophis lateralis. The sequence continues at coordinate 41,528,323 of JAUDYJ010000001.1, forward strand.
AGAAGCTTTACAAACATTGAGATTTGCTGTGAGATTATGCATATGCATGTCGGTAGACCCGTTTCAATCAAATAAACAATTCCTTTGGGGTAAGAAAAGAGCAGCAATGTTTCATCTACAATGGTATCTATCATCTGTTGTTGTTTTTTTCAAAAAAAATTTACTTTAAAAATTAAAAATCTGTTAGCCAATTCTGTGAAGGGCACATTTTTGGTTGATTAGTCTAAAAATTAAACATCTAGGCTCAATGTTTAAATATAAGAACAAAAATGACTAGGCATGTCTTACCACACCCCCTTATGTGTGACACTTTTCTTCTCTCACCTTAACAATAAACTGTCCTCTTTCCTTCGCGGAATTTCAAATCTTTACAACTTCTATTCCATTCTGAAGAATAGCTGAAAGATTATTAACATGAAAAAATTATGTGGGAGGGATGAGTGATTTTGAAAGGCAATGGTATAAACATTGCCTTACTGAGTGGGAACTTAAAACAAACAGGCCTATAGAAGGCTAGTAAATATCACTGTCCTAAAAACTTTTGGCAATACAGTAAAGTTTCTTTCATAGGCAATTTTATTGTCTACTAGAAAGATCTGGAATGCTTGTTAACATATTCCCTCATGTGTTTCCTCACCGAATTCTAATTGTTCCAAAATGTATTCATTTTCTTTTATCCATGTTTTGGCAACCTTTTGCTGAGATATATGACAGTATATAAAGCAGAAGTACAACCTTTAGGAATCTCCTCCCCCTGCCTTGCAATCCACTAGGGATTCTGAGAAACCCCATTCTGTCATCTACCACAAACATTCGGTTTCTGCTTAGACCTAACTCTTTGAAGAAGCGAATGCTGATCTTCGCATGGATTCGCACTGCAGCTGATTAACACTGCACTTCAGAGGCAGTTTAATGAATTCATCTCATTAAAGCAAGTGTGTTTGGGGGCTGGTTGACTTTTCCTAAAATGTCTTATGATTTATGTAGCAGCAAATTATACAATGATAAATGTGCCACAGTAAAGAGGTGGTGTATCTCCCCCAGTAAAATTCACTTTATTTTAATAACAACTTTTGTGTATGCATTACTGCAGTTTCTTTCTTAAGTGGTAGAAAGTTCTCAGTACAAAGTTTGTGCGTTATAATTATCACTACCGTACATCCACTTACAATATCTTAAGTGTTCTGAGGCTCCTCAAAAATACTCAAAATAGTACAGCGATACAAAACACCATAAAAGGAAGATAAACCATCAATTCTGATGAAAAGTTTTTAAAAAATGAAATTCACTGCATCCTACAAAATCAATTTAACAGCTCAATCTAGTACAAATGCAACTTCATATGGGGAAAAAATCAATGACTGACAGAGCTATCTAGTACTCCAAAAAATAGAGCTGGCAACAAAGTTTAAGGCAGCAAATTAGCAGCGTTAAAAGAGGAAGCAGCAGCTTGCAATATAAAACACACACTGTGTGGCCTGGGAGAGAAATCATGGGAGTTGCTACTGGTGATTGCTTGAGAAGGCTGTTGTAACTTATTGTTAGAAGCGGGAGAAAGGATGGGTTATTGTCAGAGACAATTAAGTATACAATAATAATCTTGACATTTATTATAAACCATGTCAATTCAATGGTCTTTATGTGCCAAACTTGAGGTCATTTCTACTCTTTGTTTTAATGTTGTGCACAGGCTGATATTCTAGAGTAAAACCATGGTCCTGCAATGCACACTTTCATTTCTTCAGTGTGTTTTGGGACCCAGACTAACTGCAAGGCATTCAGAACAAGGAAAAGGATGACGGAACAGGGTGCTTTGTTTTCTAGAGAAACACAAATCACTTGAAAAAAAGAGGAGGGAGGAAAGGATGGAGAGCTGGGGCAAAAAATCCCAAAAGGGGAGGGTAGTCAGCAGTTCTATGTTTTCTTGAATTTTGCCTGGTTTCAGAGGTCATCTCTATACAGCTTAGAAGTGGAAGCTTTGTGTACTGAAGCTAGGCATAGCTTGTCTACTTTTTGTGTGAGTTTTGGAGAGGGAGCATGGAGGCATATCTTTCTGGACTTCGAAGAGTATCTCAAAGTTCTGTGTTCCCTGCTGTGACCTTGTGTGCTACTAAAGGTTGTGGTTTTGTGTATTTTTTCTAAGAATGGATGTTTTTTCCTCACCTTTTTGAAGGGGGCAGTTTATGGATGTATTTTTTTCTTTTCATTTTATATGTCTGTGTGCCTAGAAGAAATTCATTTTTGGGGTGGGAGGACAGTTTGCTTCCCTCTTCTTTTTGTGCATTTTTCTTTTCTAGAATACCCAGAAATTTGGGGTAAAATGTCTTTGGTATGTCTATATATGTTTCCCCAGCTCATAAAAAGAAATGCGGGAAGGTGTTTTTCATGTTTTGGAGATAACATCTGTGGTGAAATGTAAAATTTGTTACTACCAGTTCTGTGGGCGTGGCTTGGGGGGAAAATAATGTGACTGAGTGGGCATGGCCAACTTTTTTTTTTAAAACTTTTAAAACCATTTTTTCTACAACCTCTTTGGCCGAAGAGGTTGTTAAAAAATGCTTTTAAAAGACTCTTATGATCAGGCAACTCAGCTGGGATCGTCAGAGCCTTTTAAAAGCATTTTTTCTACAACCTCTTCGGCCAAAGAGGTTGTAGAAAAAATGCTTTTAAAAGACTGATGATCCCAGCTGAGCCGCATGATCGTCGGAGGCTTTTTTTTTTTTTAACTTTTAAAAGCATTTTTTCAGCTGAAGAGGTTGTAGAAAAATGCTTTTAAAAATTAAAAAGAAAGCCTCTGATGATTGCGTGGCTCAGCTGGGCATGGGAGGGGCAGGGATTTTTGCTACCAGTTCTCTGAACCACCTGCCACCATCGCTACTGGATCGGGCTATTCGGTCTGAACCAGGAGCATTTCACCCCTGGATAATATGTTTCTGTAAGCATCAGCAAAAAAAAAATATTATTTTTTAAAATGGGTACCGGTAATTGGTTTAGCAGAGTGAGGTCAAATCTGGCATTTGGAACACAAAGTCAGTTTCCACCTTGTATCATTTTACTAGTCAGACTTCATGGCTGGCAGCCACTTTTGAAGTTGCCACAACAGATTATAATTTATATATTAGTTCACGGGGAGTAAAAAATGTGGATCTACCAGCTTTCTATTTTAATGTGCGTTCTATATTTAAAAGTCCAAAGTGTCCTCAAACATTTAGATTTTGGAATATCTGTTGGGTTAAGGTGGGAGAGAAACAGCATTTCCAAAGCAAGGAGGAAAGGAGAAGTTTGTTCAGCTAAAGCTATTTAGAGAACTTTCTCATACATGTTTCTTTTCACAGCTTCTATGTGGTTGACTTGAAGTATCTTTGTTGGCAGATAATCCAGTAAAGGAAGAACCAAGATGAATAGCTACAACACACCCTCAACCACTTCTAGTCAAGCGTTATTTGTACGCTGTGACAATGCCACTACTGGAGTAAAGTGCACATTTTTACTCCTGGATTCACTCTTTTTTAAAAGCAAGTTTCTAGGTGTTGTGGCTAAATTAATACAAAAAAGGGGCAAAAAAGTATTTAGTCAGCCACCAATTGTGCAAGTTCTCCCACTTAAAAAGATGAGAGAGGCCTGTAATTGACATCATAGGTAGACCTCAACTATGAGAGACAAAATGAGAAAACAAATCCAGACAATCACATTGTCTGATTTGGAAAGAATTTATTTGCAAATTATGGTGGAAAATAAGTATCTGGTCAATATCAAAAGTTCATCTCAATACTTTGTTATATATCCTTTGTTGGCAATGACAGAGGTCAAACGTTTTCTGTAAGTCTTCACAAGGTTGGCACACACTGTTGCTGGTATGTTGGCCCATTCCTCCATGCAGATCTCCTCTAGAGCAGTGATGTTTTGGGGCTGTCGCTGGGCAACACAGACTTTCAACTCCCTCCAAAGGTTTTCTACAGGGTTGAGATCTGGAGACTAGCTAGGCCACTCCAGGACCTTGAAATGCTTCTTACGAAGCCACTCCTTCGTTGCCCAGGCGGTGTGTTTGGGATCATTGTCATGCTGAAAGACCCAGCCACATTTCATCTTCAATGCCCTTGCTGATGGAAGAAGATTTGCACTCAAAATCTCACGATACATGGCCCCATTCATTCTTTCCTGTACACAGATCAGTCGTCCTGGTCCCTTTGCAGAGAAACAGCCCCAAAGCATGATGTTGCCACCCCCATGCTTCACAGTAGGTGTGGTGTTCTTTGTATGCAACTCAGCATCCTCTCTTCTCCAAACACGACGAGTTGTGTTTCTACCAAACAGTTCTACTTTGGTTTCATCTGACCATATGACATTCTCCCAATTCTCTTCTGGATCATCCAAATGCTCTCTAGCAAACTTCAGACAGGCCCAGACATGTACTGGCTTAAGCAAGGGGACACGTCTGGCACTGCAGGATCTGAGTCCCTGGCTGCATAGTGTGTTACTGATGGTAGCCTTTGTTACACTGGTCCCAGCTCTCTGCAGGTCATTCACTAGGTCCCCCCGTGTGGTTCTGGGATTTTTGCTCACCATTTTTGTGATCATTTTGACCCCATGAGGTAAGGTCTTGCGTGGAGCCCCAGATTGAGGGAGATTATCAGTGGTCTTGATAATGTTTAGGTCTTGAAATCTAAACATTTCTAGAAAATGTTTTCCGTTTTCTAATTATTGTTCCCACAGTTGATTTCTTCACATCAAGTTGCTTGCCTATTGCAGATTCAGTCTTCCCAGCCTAGTGCAGGTCTACAATTTTGTTTCTGGTGTCCTTCGACAGCTCTTTGGTCTTCACCATAGTGGAGTTTGGAGTGTGACTGTTTGAGGTTGTGGACAGGTGTCTTTTATACTGATAACAAGTTGAAATAGGTGCCATTAATACAGGTAATGAGTAGAGGACAGAGGAGCCTCTTAAAGAAGAAGTTACAGGTCTGTGAGAGCCAGAAATCTTGCTTGTTTGTAGGTGACCAAATACTTATTTTCCACCATAATTTGCAAATAAATTATTTCCAAATCAGACAATGTGATTGCCTGGATTTGTTTTCTCACTTTGTCTCTCATAGTTGAGGTCTACCTATGATGTCAATTACAGGCCTGTCTCATCTTTTTAAGTGGGAGAACTTGCACAATTGGTGGCTGACTAAATACTTTTTTGCCCCACTGTGTAAGTTTGAAAGAATGTGGCAATGATTGTTGAAATATTTAAAGTCAAAGAGATGCATGAATAAAATTCCCATTGCAGAATGAAGAGATTCTGTGCCTTGATTCATAGCTCTTATTTCGCCACCACAGCTACCAAATTCAGAAAAAAGTAATGCAAAAAATAATGACAAAAATAGAGAACGCCTAGAAAAATTTTTTTGCAGCATGCACAAACACAAGTAATTCTTATACAAGTTAAATTAATCCTAGAACTCCATTCCAGGATGTGTATAGATACACAGTCACCTCTTTTACTCACTTTATGCAAGATCCAGGCCATCTATGTTTACCATACTAAAAATATCTATATATTTCAACTAATCTACAGGAATAATCTCTTCAAAACTGTCAATAAAGGATACCACCTACAGAACATTGCATTAAGTTACTATACAGCCCTCAAAAACATATCCCCTAATAGTTTCCATAGTTCTTTTGCTTAACATACTTCAAATAAAAATTGTTTAGTGGAGGAAACCTAAACTGTAAAGATCAAAATAGAAACCCTAATATGGTCTCTTTAATTCTAAGGCATCAATAAGTAATTGCTATGATGTGCCATCAAGATGGTGTTGACCCATAGCAACCACACAGAATTTCTGCAGAAGTATTTATTTCCAATCAGGTCTTTCAGGTTTTCCAACGGTGCACCTATTACTGCTGATGGGATTAAGATTAAAATGACTTTGATTGCAATTATTATAGAGGCTTAGAGTAAATCTATATCACTGTCATAAGATTCCTTTGCACTTTTCTAAAAATTCTATTCTGTTTTGAATTGTTGCACCCTTATAACTGCATCAATAAACATCCTTCTTGCTTTAGAAGATAAGAAAATGGAAATTACATTTTGTTTTGTGTACAATATGCTTGACAAGAAAACACAAAAGGTCATCCAGACAACAATATACAAGACAGATAATAGCGAAATCTGTGAAGCATGTGTCTTAAAAGTATCAGTGATTTAGCACTTTCAGGGTGGTTTTTTATCCTGAATAAATACCAATCAGCTGATTCTATTAACAAATACATGTTGAATAATATAGATTCTCTTAACTACAAAGGAGAGGGGGTGCATTTTACAGAGAAAATTATAAAGAAAACACAAATAACATTTTTGAAAAAATGTTGCAAGAAAATTCCCTTTTACAGAAAGTTGCCAGATTGCACATTTGTTTTGTAAATTCATAACTGGTGCAATTGTATTTATTGCTTCAGTCATCTTCTCTCCTGGTGGATAAAACAAGGCATGCCCCAAAGAGCATGAAAGGGGGAAGACAAATAGCAGAAGGGGATAGGGTGCAGAAAAAAACCCACCACTTTCATACTAACATGAAGTTACATGTGGAACTGAGTGGCATCCTGTTAATTCCATTGGTACATTCCAACTACAGAAGGGTCTAAGAACTATGAATCCAGGAGATTGCAAATGGTAAGAAGGCAACATATAGCACTCCTGTGAAATTTTATCAAGGTAACAGAACAACTATGCAATGAAATTTCATCGGGAAATATCGCTATTCATCCGTATTTCTTTTGTTTTATAAAACAACTATAAAACAAACTATTTCCACCCTTCTGTTGTGGTTCACCAGCAGCTGTGGAACTGGCAGCAGTCGGACAGTGAGGAGGCTGGGAGAAACATGGGCCAGTCCTGGAGTCTGGGGAAGGCTTGGAGGAGGACTCTGTGTCGGAGGCAGAGATGGGGCCAGGGCCATGTGGGAGTTATGTGCTGATTCCGGTACCTCCAGAGTCTGACGTCAGCAAGGTAGAGGAATAGTGCAGCCTGTTCCCAGTGTGTGCATGTACAGAACTGCCAGAAGGCAAGAGCAGTTAAGAAAAAAGGGGCAATTCGGGAGTAAGGCTTGGAGGTGATTGGCCCCTCCCATAAGACATAAAGGAGGAGCAAAGGCACGTGAGCCTTTGCAGGAAGCAACTTTGTTCATGCTATAAATTCTGAAGCTCCGTTTTGACTCTGTGCTCCATGTAGCCTTGCAAAGCTAATTGCCAATTAGGCCTTTGGCAGCATGTCAAGGGAGATAAAGGTGGATGCTTATCAGCATTATCCCAAAGGACTGTGGAAGACGTCTGTCGGACTCTTTACCAACTCTTTGTGAATCATTATGGGCTGTGAATGAACAATTCACAGGGGGTTGGGAAAAAAAGAGGGGTTTTGGGACTAATCATGTGCAAGCCTAGGTCAGAACATCTTCCAAAAAAGCAGTATGTTGTGGAACAGGCATATATGGGAGGTGTATTTGATAGCATTCACTCTAAGACAGAGAGCAACAGCTCTACATTATAAGTTGATTATTCCAGTGCATGTTTATTTTCTGCTCAAATTACAAAGCACTCTGTGCTATATATTTACATATGGACTATGCCAATAGTATCTTTCTGTTTGCTCAAACTTATACTGATACTGGTATCTTCATGTATTTTAAAACAAAGCAAAAAACAACAACAAGCAATAGAGAGAAAGGGACGATCAATTACATCCCATCCCAATACAGGATGTAAAATATTTAGTTCAAAACAATAAAAATAAGTTAAAATTTATGATTATACTTTAATGCAAAATAAGAAAATGTTCTTTTAGCACATTAATAAAATTATACTTAAAATGTTTAATCATATTTATACTTTTGTCCTGAGTATTATTTAGATAAGAGGCCAGCTGGAAATATCGGGCAGTAGACTACTAGGGACAAAAAGAAAACCAAAACCAAACTATCAAGATAAACAACTCCTGCATGTTTTCCAAAAAAAAAAAACCCAAAAACCTTTCTTGGAAATGAGCTTCACCCTCAGGCAACATATATTGCAGATATACTGATAGCAATACCATTTAGACTTACATACTGTCCCATATACTCTCATACCACCCCATACACTTACAGCACTGCCTGCGAGGTTTACAATGTCAGCATTATTTGCATATTGCCTCCAACAATCTGGGTCTTCATTTACCATCCTCAGAAGGCTAGAAGGCTGAATCAACCTTGAACCCCATCAGGATCGAACTCTGGGCTTGGGCAGAGTTTGCCTGCAATACTTCACTTAACTACTGTGCCACAGAACTCCTGAGTATCAGATATACTCTGATTCACAGAAGCACAGACACAAAGAAAGAGAATTTCATTATAAGAACCATCCTTCTAAATGAGTCTAAGGCCGATCAAAAGTCCAGCATTTTTGTTCCTTACCGTAATCAACCAAATGCTTTTAGTGCACAGGAAAGCAGAAGGGGCATTGGTCCTACCTGATACGCACCTTCTCGTTGGGTGGAGACAGCAGCCATCATGGGTTGTGCTCATCTGTTCAGGTTGCTAGACTGAGCCTGTCAAAACTGTTAAGTCCTGCCCTTGTTACTGGGCAGACCCAGCTTTTGGCGAAGACAAGAAGACAGGCTCGGCGTGTGGGAGAAGAGAATAGAATAATAAGAAAAAAGACCAGACTGAAAACGGGATGGTACGGCTGCTGTCTCCACCCAACGAGAAGGTGCATATCAGGTAGGACCAACGCCCCTTCTCCATTGTGGGTGGAGACAGCAGCCATCATGGGACATACAAAAGATCCCAGACCCTATATATGGGAGGGACCAGGCTGGTCAGAGGAAACCCCCCCGAAGACAACACGCTGCAAAACCCTACGCCCAAAGGCGGCCTCAGCCGATGCAAACTTATCTAATTTATAATGTCGAATAAAGGGAGAAGGAGAAGTCCACGTAGCCGGCCTGCAGATTTCAAGTAGAGAAGCCTGAGTGGCCCAGGCTGCAGATGTGGCAGCGCTGCGAGTCAAGTGAGCCGACAAGCGAGGAGGTTTTGGTAAAGAATATAGTTCATACACCTTGGCTATTGTCTGCCGTATCCAATGTCCAATAGTGATGGAAGACACTTTGCAGCCCAAGGAGACCGGCAGGAAGGAGACGAACAGGGATTCAGTTCTATGAAAGGCCGCAGTTCGTTTGATGTAAATATGTAAGGCTCTTCATACATCCAAAGAATGCCACTTTCGCTCAAGACGGTGAACAGGGCGAAGGCAAAAATCAGGAAGGACCAGCTCCTGTATACGATGGAAGGTTGTATTGACCTTGGGTACGAATGTAGGGTCCAGCCAAAGAACTATACGATCCTCATGAAATACACAGAGATCCTGACGGACAGAAAGTGCGGCCAACTCAGATATTCGGTGAGCCGAGGTTATCGCCACCAGAAAGGCAACCTTACAAGTCAAGAGCCGCAGGCTATTAGTCCGTAAAGGTTCGTACGGGGCACCCGTAAGTGAATTAAGAACAACAGAGAGGTCCCAGGTTGGGTATCGATGGAGAACCGGGGGGACAGACTGGTAGCGTCCCGCAGGAATCGGCGAATCAAGAGATGTTGAGCTAAAGACGACAATGATCCAAAGGTAAGTATGGACGATATCGCCGCCACTTGTCTCCGCAATGTATTAGGAGCAAGACCTTTAGAGAGACCCTCTTGAAGAAAAACAAGAACATCCACAATGGAGGCTTGGAGAGGGAGGACGCCAGCATGTTCACACCATGAGCAAAAGGCAAGCCAGGTGGCTGAGTATATACGGTTTGTGGAAGGTCTGCGTGAAGCCTGTATGGTGTGGATCACATCAGCTGGGATGTTGGTGGCTCCGAGAGCGCGCCACTCTACCGCCAAGCAGTCAGACACAGCCATCGCAGGTCCGGGTGCCTCACTGCTCCCTGTAACAGGGCATCAGCCCGAAGGGGCAGCTTCCATGGAGGAGCTATCGAAAACGACATCAGATCCGCAAACCAAGGTCTGCGAGGCCAATGAGGGGCCAGAAGGATAATGTCTGCCCGTTCCGACAAGAGCTTGCGAATCAGTCGAGAGAGTAGGGAGATTGGAGGAAATGCATAAAGTAGCCCCAGAGGCCATGGGGAACGTAGAGCGTCAGTGGCCTTCGCCATCGGAGACAGGAATCGAGAGATGAAGCACGGGAGATGAGCATTGTCTGACATGGCAAAGAGGTCTATTACAGGCATCCCAAAGTGAGAGACAATCTGACAAAAGATGTCTGGATGAAGGCGCCATTCTGAGTGGTCCAGCCGCTGGCGGCTCAGCCAATCCGCCTGCACATTGGAGATGCCGGAAATGTGCTCCGCCCATAAGGATGCGAGATGACTCTCTGCCCACAGGCCCAATCTCAGCGCTTCCGACATCAGGGAACGAGACTTGGTGCCTCCCAGGCGATTGATGTGGGCCTTCGCCGTGATGTTGTCCATCAGAACCAGGACATCAGAGTCGGCGATGATGTGATGAAACGCCCGCAGAGCTAGATAGACAGCCCGAAGTTCCAGCCAGTTGATGAGACGATGGGCATTGGTAGTGGACCAGGTGCCTTGTGTGACTTGGCCCTGGCAATGAGCCCCCCAGCCCAAGAGGCTGGCGTCCATTGTCACTACCATCCTCTGTGGATCGACGAAGAGGGAGCCCCGTGATATTGCTGGAGATCGCCACCACCTTAGAGACCTGATCACCCTCCTGGGAACAGGAATTGCCATGCGAGAAGTCCCTCTGCCCGCTTTCTGCAATGACAGGAGAAACCATTGAAGTTCTCTCAAATGCAACTGGGCCTAGGGCACGATACAAATGGCCGAGACAATTTTACCCAGGAGTTGTGACAATACAAGGGGAGATGCAGATCTGACTCGTTCTATCGTAGAGATCAGGGACCTCAAGCTATCCTGACGCTCAGGAGAGAGAAAAACCCTCCCCACCACGGAGTCTATTAGAGCTCCCAGGTAAATTAATTGAGTGCTAGGAGTCAGATGGCTCTTCTGCAAATTAATAGAAAACCCATGGGCAGCTAGGGCCTGGAGGGTAAGTTGCAAATCCGAGGCAGCTCGGAGAGGAGAAGGGGATAAAATCAAAATATTGTCTAAATAGCAATGTAGACGGATAGATTTGGCCTGAGGGAAGCTGCCAAAGCAGCCAATACTGCTATGAGGGGCAGAGGAAAGGCCAAAGGGCAGAGCCCTGTACTGGAAATGTCGCCCCCCGTAATAGAACTGCAGGAACCTTCTATGAGAAGGAAGTACGGGAACATGGAGATAGGCCTCAGTGAGGTCTATAGAAGAGAAGAGATCGCCCCTCGTGACTCTGTCCAGAATGGAATGGTCCAGAATGGAATTTAAAGACTGCATTTTAAATTTGCGGTATACCACATACTGATTAAGACGTTTAAGGTCCAGAATGGGTCTCCACCCCACTCACCCCCGATGACTTTGGAACCAGAAAGACACGGGAATAGAATCCAGTCCCATGTTCCCCTTCAGGAACCGGTTGGATAGCCCTAATGGAAAGGAGATGCTGAACCGCCGAGTCCATAAGGGACCGTTAGTCAATGTCATTAGAGAGCGGACAGCAGACAAAGAAAGTCGGGGGAGGGGAAAGAAATTCGATGGCCAATCCGGATTTTAAAGTGGCCAGGACCCATACTTCGGATGTGGTGCCCTCCAAAACAGGGGCGAAAAGGGCCAATCTGCCCCCTCTAGGAGGGTCTGGAATGTAGTTAACGAATGCGTCTGGGGTAACGACCTCCTCCACCCCAAAAGTGCCATTTGAAAACAAAATTCCTACCTCTGGACACCCTGTCCTGAGCGCCCCGCTGCCTAAACTGAAAACCCCCTTGAGATTGTGCGGAAGAAGAGGGAAAGTGAGACCCTTCGTACAGTCGAGACTGGGATGGTACGGATACGGATGGAACCTCGACTCCCCCCTGCAGAAGACCACTGGAAGGACCTTCTTGTCCTTCATCTCAGTGAGGAATGCCTCAAGGGGTTCCCCAAAAAGCTTGGAACCAGCAAAGGGAACTCAAGCGAGCCACAACTTATGCCTGGTGTCAGCTTGCCAGTGATGAAGCCCGACCAAGCGACGGGCCGTGAGAGAAGAGGCGACAGACTTCGCCGCAAAGCGGGCGGCAGTTAGGGTAGCATCTGCTGAGAACTGTGTGGCGGCTATAATCTTGTTAAGATCTTGCCGGACCTGAACATCCTCTGTAGTCAAGTTCTCTTGCAGGTGGCGAAGCCACAGGAGGGTAGCCACAGGAGGGTTAAAAAAGAATGCTGTCGAAGCCGCTCGAATGGCCCAAGCGGCACCGTGATATGCCTGTTGCAAAACTTGTTCCGCTCGACGCTCCTCTGGTCGGAGACCTTCAGCTGGATCGCCAGGAACCGCAGTGTGAGGTAAGAGTGCGGCTACTGGAGCATCCACCGTTGGAACTTGGAGGAGGGCAGCAAGATCGGGAGCCAAAGCAAAATTTTGCCGGTCAGATGTCGTAGGAACCAGAGCCAAGCTAGGAGATAACCACTGTTTACGAATAACATCGAGGAACAGAGGGGGGAGTAGGAATAGTGTCTACCGGCCTAGAAGGTTCAGCAAAAAGAGGGTCCAGGGCCCTTTTGGCCAAGCTCGGAGCATCCGGCGGAGGAGGCGGAGAAGTCAGTTGCGCTGTAATGACAGCCTTGTGCAGTAACTATTTGAACAAGGCTTGTGGGAACAAACCCGTGAAGGCGGGCTGATCCGGAGGAAGATCATCGTCCTCTGACAAGGCAAAGTCGTGGGAAGAGTCCTCAGCCTCTGCAGATACGTGGCTAGAAATGGAAGAAACCGGGGAATCCGGAGCACCTATTGAAATAACGTTGTCCATTGCCGCATCTACTCAGGATGGAAAAGCACCAGAGTGGACAGAAACAGCTCTGCTGCCCGGAAGGGGCCGAGAGGCTAAAGACTGTTGTACCGCTGAAACAATTAATGGTTGAATTTGGTCAGGAGAGAGAAAACCTGGGGGCATCCCAGCGGGAGCAGGACCAGCTTGAGAAGGCGCGGGTATAGATTTGGCAAAGCAGGAGGGTCAGCTGGTAATGGCAGGTCTGAAACAGAGGATCCCCACAGATTGGACGATTGAATAATCACCGGGCAGTCCTGGAGAGAAATCTGATCCGCTAGGACCCCAGAGTCGGATACGGGAGCAGAATGTGGAGAAGGAGGAACCGTCTCTTTAGTAGATGGAGTGTGAGCACTGGCCTTAGCACAGAGCTTCTGCAATACTTTGTCCTGATGAGCTTCCATACGGGAAGGGCGAGAATGAGAGGAGGATTTATGGGAAGGCCAGGAAGAACCCAAGCCCGCCTTCTCAGAGGAAGAAGTTGAAATGACCTCCTTCCTGATTGCAGGGGCCTCCGGGTGATGGAGGTCCTCAGTTCGCCCCGCTTTACGATCGTGCTTAGACTTTTGCGTAGCTTTGGGCATAGCGATCCCAAGAAGGGCTCAACTAGATATAAAGGAGCAAAGCCAAGTGGAAAGGGCACAAACTGATGTCTGGAGGCCCCCGATAATTGGCACTTGGCTAAACCAGTGCGCAAATTGCTCAGAACAAACTCAACGGGAGCGCAAAAGGGTTTCTTGCCTTCCACCTTGAAAGAGGCGGTGGTGAGGCCTCTCCTCAAGAAGCCCTCTCTGGACCCGGCTGTTCTAACAAACTACCGTCCTGTCTCCAACCTTCATTTTGTGGCAAAGGTTGTTGAGAGTGTGGTGGCGCAGCAACTCCCGCAGTACTTGGATGAAACTGTCTATTTAGATCCGTTCCAGTCCGGCTTCAGGCCTGGTTACAGCACTGAAACGGCATTGGTCGCATTGGTTGATGATCTCTGGAGAGCTCGAGATAGGGGTTGTTCCTCTATCCTGGTTTTATTAGATCTCTCAGCGGCTTTTGACACCATTGACCATGGTATCTTGCTGCGCCGGCTGGAAGGGCTAGGAGTGGGAGGCACTGTTCTACGGTGGTTCTCTTCCTATCTCTCTGACCGGTCACAGTCTGTGTTGGCAGGAGGACAGAGGTCGACTTCAAGACACCTTATTTGTGGAGTGCCACAGGGGTCGGTCCTCTCACCTCTTTTGTTCAACATTTATGTGAAGCCGCTGGGTGAGCTCATCCGTGGTTTGGGAGTGCAATGCCATCTTTACGCTGATGATACTCAGCTTTACATCTCCACCCCAGACCACCCCAATGATGCCCTTGCAGTGATGTCCCAGTGCCTCGAAGCCGTGCGGATCTGGATGGGGAAGAACAGGCTCCAACCCAACCCTTCCAAGACTGAATGGCTATGGATGCCGGCGTCCCGATATAGCCAGCTGATACCATCGCTGACTATTGGTGGCGAGTCATTAGCCCCCACAGAGAGGGCTCGCAACTTAGGTGTCCTCCTGGACACACGGTTGTCTTTAGAAGAGCATATGACAGCCGTGGCCAGGGGTGCTTTTTATCGGGTTCGCCTGATTCGCCAGTTGCGACCCTTTCTAGATCGGGACTCCTTACGCACAGTCACTCATGCCCTCATCACTTCCCGTCTGGACTATTGTAATGCTCTCTACATGGGGTTCCCCTTGAAGTGCACACGGAAGCTCCAACTGGTCCAGAATGCAGCTGCGCGGGTGATATTGGGAGTGACATGGCGCTCACATGTGACACCAGTCCTACGCGAGCTGCACTGGCTTCCAGTGGTCTTCCGGGTGCGCTTCAAGGTGTTGGTTCTTACCTTCAAACTCCTCCATGGCTTAGGACCTGGGTATCTACGAGACCACCTTCTGCAACCGATAACCTCCCACCAACCAGTACGCTCCCACAGGGTAGGCCTTCTCAGGGTGCCATCACTAAAGCAATGCCGACTAGTGGTTCCCAGAGAAAGAGCCTTTTCTGTTGGGGCACCTACCCTTTGGAACAGGTTACCCCCAGGGATACGAATGATCCCAGATCTTCGTACTTTCCGTCGTGCACTTAAGACCTTTCTTTTTCACCAAGCCGGTCTGGCATAAATCTTTTCTAATTTTGTAAATCTTTATGCTGAAGATTCTTAACTGTCGAGCCAAACTGGCTTAATTATTTATATTCACATTCTATATGTATGTCATTTTAACTGTTCACCGCCCTGAGTCCTTCGGGAGAAGGGCGGTATAGAAATTGAATAAATAAATAAATAAATAAATAAATAAAAAACTCCACAAATTTAGCCAGCTAGGATAAAAGGCAGCTGTGTGACAGTCAGTATAGTTTGGTAATCCGTGAATAATAGATGAGGGGGGAAGGGGGGGAGCGCAAGACTTCACAGACAGAGAGAAATATCCTTCCCCTGACTGAAAGGTAGAATAATAGGCAGACACGTAGTCCCACTATAATTCGGAGAAGTGATCGCCCTCAGCCAGAAGCCTATTTAACAGGACGGGGTAACAGGGCTGAAAGTGTTAAATGAAAAGCCAACAAAGCAGCTAGACCAATTTGGCGTCAGATTCCAATGCTGAAAGATGTGGCCAGCAACTAAAAGGGAAGAGTGAGGCAGTGTCCAGGGGTCACGAGGAAATGGGGGCGCAAGAGCTCTACAAACGACTGCCTAAATTTAGCTCTCCAATCTCCGACAAGTCTTGCTGGCAAATGGTGGTGAGGAGTCAACAAAATGGCCGCCAGAGAAGCGAGGGGAGCAAACTTCAATATCACTGGAGACTCTTCCAGAAGGAGCAGCCAGCCACAAAGGAATCGACGCAATGAAAAAACAAGGCAGGGGAGCGAAAAAACTCCTCAAGCCGAATTCAAATGGCAAGCAGCGAAGAAACGCTCCCAAAATGGCCGCCAGGAGACTTCAAAGGGAGCGCGAAGCTCCACAAAGCGCCGTACAGCTGATTGACCTAATAAACAGCAATTACGGCGATCCTAGGGAGCGCTAAGCTCCATGAGCCACAAAAGGAGGTAAAACTTAAGGAAAAGGCACTAACAAGGAGAAATTGAGTGAAAGGAAAAGAACCTTATCACCCTCCCCTTCCAAATAGCTGACAAGTCAGCTACTGGGGCAGAGCCTTACTGTAAAATCACAATCCAAAGACAGTCCAGTCACAAGCCAAGTCAAATACCATGAAATCCGAATTTACAATAGAAATAGGAGAAGACAAGAGACCAAGAAAGGTAATAAAAGCCAAGAGCAACAGACCCACACGCCTGTTCAGGCTGACAGACTGAGCCAAAAGCTGGGTCTGCCCAGTAACAAGGGCGGGACTTAACAGTTTTGACAGGCTCAGTCTAGCAACCTGAAACAGATGAGCACAACCCATGATGGCTGCTGTCTCCACCCACAATGGAGAAGGTAGGGATATGCCAAAGGCTGACCACCTTTGAGGAGATCTTGAATCACAGGATTGGGACCCAATAATAGACTTACAGGTGATGGAATCTCTAATGTTATACATGTTCTTGGTGGGTCCTGTGATGGTAATGTAGATGTAGGGGCAAAGTAGATATTGGGACTGGAGCAGTGTCTCAACACTGGTGGCGCTTAGGAGGGCGGCGAAAGCCCTACTAAGCAGGTATATACAAAAGTATGAAGGCTATTGCTTAATGCATTGTAAGCCGCCCTGAGTCTCTTGAAAAGGGCGGCATATAAATCGAACCAATCAATCAATCAATCAATCAATCAAACATCACTGTCCTATTGCTTCTAATTGTTCATCAGAACCTGCTTCTGATTAAGGAGCTGTCTGTATGCAAGGATAAACCTGCCACCCAGTGCCTGAGAAAGTGTAGTATCATTGCCCAGCATGGACTGTAGGTAGTTAATATGTTTGAATAAGCTGAGCTGTGAGCTTTAAGTGACTGTTGGTGATGTTCTGTTGTTCCGTTTCTAAGATCTGTCTTTACTGTAATAGGCCCTCTCTGGGAATTGCTTTGGCTCTGATAATTTGTCCATTGATCTTATTGGATGATTAGTTCAGTCTCCTAAATGTCTGGTTTAATGCCATTAAGCTACATTCAGTTTGACCCATTTGCCAGAACTGTTCAATTGATGGATGCACGCATGTATACCGCCCAGCTGCTCTTCCAGATTCTCATGCTCTGGCACATGCACACACCAGTTTCGGCACTCGGTGCCAAAAAGCTTAGTTTTCACTGCCCTAAGTCATCCAACTAGCTTTCATGTCTATGGCAGAACTGAACCCATGGTCACCCAGCTTCTAGCCTGATGTCTTAACCACTTATGAAATCTTTGCATGCATATGAAGCTGAATTTTGGATACTTAATATGATAAAAATCATATGAATTGGGAGCAAATCAAGGATATATCATGCCGGTGTCCCGGTATAGCCAGCTGGTGCCATCGCTGGCTATTGGGGGTGAGTCATTGGCCCCCACAGAAGGGGTTCGCAACCTGGGTGTCCTCTTGGACTCACGGCTGTCCTTGGAAGGGCATATGTCAGCCATGGCCAGGGGGGCCTTCTATCAGGTCCGCCTCATGTGCCAGTTGCGCCCCTTTCTGGATCGGGACTCCTTATGCACAGTCACCCATGCACTTGTCACGTCTTGCCTGGACTACTGTAACGCTCTCTACATGGGGCTCCCCTTGGGGTGCACCCGGAGGCTCCAACTGGTCCAGAATGCGGCCGCGCAGGTGATTATGGGAGCGACAGGGCGCTCCCACGTGACATCTCTCCTGCGCGAGCTGCACTGGCTCCCAGTGGTCTTCCGGGTGCGCTTCAAGGTGTTGGTTCTCACCTTTAAAGCGCTCCATGGCATAGGGCCGGGGTATCTGCGAGACCGCCTGCTGCTACCGATAACCTCCCACCGGCCAATACGCTCGCACAGAGAGGGCCTACTCAGGGTGCCATCAGCCAAGCAATATCGGCTGGCGGCCCCCAGGGGGAGTGCCTTCTCTGTAGGGGCTCCCGCCCTGTGGAATGAGCTACCTCCTGAAATTCGATTGATCCCGGACCTCCGCGCTTTCCGAAAGGCCCTTAAGACTTACTTATTTCAACAAGCCGGCTTAGTTTGATTGGTTTTAATGGGGTTTTTAAAATTTTGATATTATTGATTTTTGGGTTTTAAATTGGATATTTTAATTTGTAGATTTGAGATTTTAATACTGAAACGCCGATGATTTAATTTAATTTTAATTTTTTTTCTTATATTTGTACTATATGTGTTTTAATTTGGCTGTTCACTGCCGTGAGTCCCCCCGGGGAGAAGGGCGGTATATAAGTTGAAATAAAATAAATAAATAAATAAATATTCCCTTGGATCAGTTTTATAGACAAATGTATAAAGAATGTTTAGAGTGACGTGAGTGGGGAAGGAGATTGTCAGAAAATAAATAAATATATAAATAAATAACAACTTTTCCAAGTAACTCTTTTTTCCCTTTCATCCTTAAAAAACATCTGAGGAAGATTGGTTTGATACTGAGAATAAATGAGGGTTGCATTGCAAATGATACATATGAAGAATATGTGAATGGATCCCAGGAAGAAGAAGACCAAAACAGGCAAGATGAGAGATGAGGATGCAATTCACTAAATGATGGATGGACATGGTGGAAAGACAGATGGTTCACAAGGAAAGACAGACAAGGGAAACTATAGTGAATTATGTTGGCATAAATTAATTTCAGTTATTATTTATTTTTCTAACTTTAATCTTTTATTTGGTTTTGTATTTGTAGCCTTTTTCTCTGCTCTGCATAAAGTTGCTTAGATTGAAAGAGTTGTGTAATTATGATATATATATTATGCATGTCTCTTTTTTTTAAAAGTAAACTTTCTTGTCCTATGTCAATTTTAGCCTTTACTAATATGCTTAAGTACTTTGCATAAGATGTTTAGATTTTATTTAATAACAAATTGATTAGGAAGGTCAGACACTTTTTAGAGACCATGAAGTGAAATAAAGCAACGACGTATTCAAGAACCAACCTCCAAAATCAATCTGCTTTATGGTATATTAGACAAATGATAATCTACAATAGTTAAGGCTGGTTTGATATAATTGAAAAAGCAATACAAAGGAAGGTAGCAACAATATTCACTACGTGACAACATGCTGCATTTTCACACCAGAGAGTATGATATTTTACCTTATATTATATTAAGCTTATATTACATAAAGTGCTAGAAAACAAGGTGAGAGAAAAATTAAAAAGCTTGTGGTATTTTTCTTTTTTATGAGTAAAAAATACAGTCAAACTTTATCATTATTTATCTATCTGGAGGTTTTTTTGTGCAACATGCAAAATAAAAAAAGTTAAAATCAGACTTACAATAGAACAAATTAAAAAATAATATTTAAAATGAAATTAACAGTTGACATGGTACATTTTTAAAATGACATTCATATTAAAATATAGCTGTGCCTGGATTCTTAGTTAAGTGACATTTCCATAAAGCTGAATGAGTTGAATTACTTCATGGTTTTCTTTGGAACTTCTATTCCTTTCAGTTTAGTAACGTTATGGTCAGCTTTGGAAGCCATATTAGGCCGGAAGCTCCAATGCTGCCACCTTCTCATGTGTGGGAAAGTAGGAGAGGGAATTAAGGAGAGGGGTTGTTAGTAGACATAATAGCATTCTTCCTGTTGGTCAAGATCAGGGCAATCCAGCATCTGGAGAAGGAATGGTCAGGTGGCTGGATTGAGATGGAGCGGACGTTGATTGGAGCATATGACCAACTGGGGGGAAAAGGGGATGGTTTTGGGAGCTTTGACTTACTGAAGGAAAACCCGGGCTTTTCAGATTTGGGTTTTCCCAGATATGCCAGTTTGCCTATTCTAGTAAAGAGAACTTTGGAAAATGTTTGCTTCCACGTCTTTACTTGGAGTTGGGGTTTCTCTGGAACACTGACAGTTATATTCAATGCCCTCAGCTGATCAACTGTGGTTAGAAAATTCAATACGTATTCTCTTATAAGAAACAACTAGCAAAGCCAAAAAGGAAACAAAAGACATCTATAAAGTTGCATTACTCACATATGTGGGCACAGCCAACATTTTGAAATGAGTATTGATAAAAGTAATATATAAAAACATTCCCAGTGAAAGCGAGATAACAAAAGCATCTTTCCTAACCATAGGCAAGATTCATCTTGTTGTCATGATTCACGAAAGGAAGTCTATCAGACAAGAAAGAGTTATTCTAATGGAATGTTGCAACAAGTGTTTCCTAGGAAAGAAAAAATTCCTTTGAACTGATTCTACTTAAGAAGCATCTTTTCATACAAGATGCTCGGAGAGACTTTTTGTTACCCAGGTGATCATGTTTTTTGTAAATTTGCAAGGAAACCTAAAAAATTTGCATAATAATAATAATAATAATAATAATAATAATAATAATAATAATAATAAACATACAATTGTGCTAATCTTGTGAAACCCTGTTCCATGTCAAATTTCCTATAATTGACCTCTATTCAAAGTCTTCTGTAGAAGACTGTAAATATGCAAGTTTAATCCTTCTTCATATTTAGAGCTCCATTGAAAATGCAAGAGCACAAATATCTACGTGCAGTAGTTTTTCTGCATATATTATAATATTCAAAGCCATATAATATTCAAAACCAAAGAAACAAAACAAAACAAAATCAGCACAGAAAAAGGTCTGGAAACAAAGAGAAAGTCTGGAATCTGTTCAGAAACTGTCCTTGTATCTATATATGGTTTAGAAGCTAAACCACAGTTTTAACATTACATCTCAACCAGTTTCTTGTGGTTTTGGCCACTGATTCTCTTTTCTATGAGTGCATGTCCTTCTTTCATGATTCTATTCAAAGTTAATACTTTGCATTTAAATAATACTTGCTTGACTCAAAATATTTCATATACGTTATCACTGTATTCCTTATTGTCTGAATAACCAGGCAAAGCACTTTTATTAATGGCCTATTGAAGACATGGGACAGAGGCTGAGGAACAATGGATTACTTGAGTTAACTTTGAGCTATGAAACTGGGTGATTTCCTGGATCAAAATTTATTCTGTGCAATTTCCCTACTGCACTATAACGTAAATAAAACTGTTGCCATCTGACTTATTTTTGTCCTGCTTAATAAGCCTCATCTAACTTCCATTTGTGTTATGTGTTTATATGTATGTTGCAAGTACAGATGAGATCAAGCTTTGCCCCTACGTAATCTGGACCCTGTGGGTTTTCAAAAACCTTTGCCTGAACTTTGTCCTTAGAAGGACTTTAGACTACCTACAGATCTCACAGTTCTATCCCTGAGAAGCATGTAGTACCAGACACTGTGGGCACCGCCCAGGACTAATGTTCTATTTATACAGCTTAGGAGGCCCAAATAATTACAAGGTCAAAATCTCATGTTAAAGCTGATATGTTATAGCACTCTGCTAAGAGTTTGCACCTTTCAAAACATTTGTCTACAATAAAGCCAATCATTTTGCTTTTACTTATCAAAGGGAACACAATCAGAACACCAGATACATGGGCAAAGCCAAGTTGTATACATAAAAAAATAGAACTTGAACTAATAGTTAAGCATTAGGCTAGAAACCAGGAGACTGAGTTCTAGTTCCATTTTAGGCAGGAAAGCCAATTGGGTGATTTTGGGCTAGTCACCCTCTCTCATCCCAACCCACCTCACAAAGTTGTTGTGGTGGTGAACAGAAAGAGGAAGGAATATTAGGCATGTTCACCACTTGATTTATTTATAAAAACAATAAAGGCAAGATAAAAATAAACGTTCAATGCATCTTTCCTTCTCCCTTTGAGTGGGGAGATCCAGTATCTTTCTGCCTCTGCAATAATAATAATAATAATAATAATAATAATAATAATAATACACTATTTTGACCATCTTGTTTCTCTAATTCTTCCAAAGCCTTTCCTTTATTTTTTAAAACACAATTATTTTAAAGTGCAGACTGATCCTCTACATTCAATCCCCCCTCCTTGATTTAAAAAAAAACGAATCCAGAATTAGAAGTCAGAAATTTCATGAAAAGCATGGTCCCTAATATGTAATTTTCCTTCAGATGTTTCTAAATGCACTTCTGGGCAGTGCGGGTAGCGTAATGACTGGGCTGCCTTTTATATCAGGTTCCTCACTGATTTATCCTACAATCTTTCACATGTAATCACTCCATGTCAGAAGCTTATGCAAGAACTTTGGGCTCCATCTCATAAGAGACTAGCAAAAATAGGTTGTCTAAATGTAACAGAGGAAGGCCAACAGGCACATTTGTGTGTTCCTTGTTTATGCAACTAGAAGAGTCATTCTCAAGCTGGCATCCTCCAGAACTAGAACTGTCTCTGGCTATGCTGGTTTAGAATTTGGGACATTGGACTGCCAACCTATCTGAACTAGTGGTGGAACTCAAATTTTTTTACTACCGATTTGTAGGTGTGGCTTGGTGGGCATGATGTGGCTTGGTGGCATGGCAGGGGAAAGGATACTGAAAAATCTCCATTCCCACCCCACTCTGGGGCCAGCCAGAGGTGGTATTTGCCAGTTCTCTGAACTACTCAAAATTTCCACTACTGGTTCTCCAGAACCTGCCAGAACCTGCTGAATTTCACCTCTGATCTGAAAAAAAGAGCCTTGGTGGAGCAGCGGACTAAAGTGCTGTTAAAGTAGCACTTAGCTGCCAGCTGTCTGCAATTACTGCAAGTTCAAATCTCACCAGACTCAAAGTTGACTCAGCCTTCCATCCTTCCAAGGTAGGTAAAATGAGGATCCGGATTGTGGGGGCAATAAGCTGACTTTGTATAAAAAAGGCTATTGCTTAATGCCTTATAAGCTGCCCTGAGTCTCCAGAGAAGGGCGGCATATAAATCGAACCAATAAATAAATAAATAAACTATAATTACGTGAGAGGAAATGCATGACTAAGACTATACACTTCAGCTAAGTAGCAGAGTGTACACCACCAGCCTCCTAAGCAGAGATTAAATTGGTTTCCACAAAACTTAGCCTAGAAGAGAAAACATAATAGAGAAAATAAATGGTTCCTCAGTGGCTGGCTCCTTAATGCTTTTAAGTTTGGATGCAGTTTTCAGAATTCTTATTTCATAGACAAATTCTTACATACACAATACTTTTGACTATAAGATATATAGATAGATAAACATAAATGAAATTTTAAATTAAGGCATCTTCGGAAATCACAAGTGCTAGGACTTTGACATATATCACAAAAAGATTAAATGTTCTATGGGACCAGCTATTATAATCTGTAAACTGTAATGGTTGGCTTCTAGTGATATGTGATCTCTATTAAATTTAATAAACGATACTTAAACAAGCTATGGCTTAATGCAATAAATGAACTCAAACATCCTCTTTCTAGGATGTAAAAAATGCCTCTGTCCTTTCTGGAAACCCCACAATTCTGATGAAGTAGAATTTGGGACCTACTTTGCTGGCTGGGGAATTCTGGGAGTTGAAGTCCACACCCCTTAATTTGTTGAGGTTGAGAAACACTGAGTTAGATGGACTTATCCTCAAGAAAATACACTTATAACGCACATATCTTTCTAAACCTTATCTAATTTGTCTTCCACTGAATCTTTTCACTTTGTTTAAGATCTTAAAAAGTTCCTACTTAATATTTCATCTGTTTTTATCACAGGATCTATATATTTCTTTACAAATGTGAATGGGTTTCATTTTTTAACTGGATTTTTTTTTTTGCAGAAAATTATTCACAGAAAATTATTTTCTTGCTATTTTCTCTTGTAGTTTTTGTAACAAAAAAGACCTAATTGGCATGTTATATATTTAATCTCCAGATCTAAGGCAGTGCTTTCCAAATGTTTTTCTTTATTACCCAAAACCACTTATCAGAAAGTTTTTATTTAAATATCTTTGCTGTGACTAAGCAATGGATTAGACCAACTTCCCCCCCCCCCTTACCCATTTTTTTTGGTATTTACCCAGATTTGGGAAGCCCTGGGCTAAAGCTCTTCCACACAGTAGACTTGAAGTCTGGTATCCGGGCGTGGGAGCCAACAAAAAATTGCTGATTTAAGGCTGAGCAATCCTTACACTGACTCAGCAAAACTAATGTGGGGAAGAGAGGGAGTGTGGGGAAGGCCTCTTTTTGTAATCCCTCTATGGGGCCCTTCTCTGATGTTTCTCTCTCCATTTTATAGCAAGAGAGGTTGGGAAGACAAGAGACAAGTTCACCTCTCCTCCTACTATCAGTTCTCCGATCCTATAGAAAGGGAGAAGGGAGAGGAGCAGGCTTTTTAACTCTGCTCCTCCCAGCATGAAATAAATCAACTTCTCCCCATTTCTCTCGGGGGTGGGGAGAGGAAAATGCAATGGAATCTACTGTTATGCCAGCACCCTGAGGCTTCAACCCAGGGCTGCTGAAACAGCTTATGCTGGGAACTTCATGGTGAGGTTATTTGTTCCTACTCATTCCCCCTTCTCCTGTGGCTTAGGTCTATAGGGCTTAGCCTGCATTGGGATGATGAAGTTGTTTCATCACCTTGCCTAGGAGTCTTCAAGAAAATTAACGGACAGGAATCAAAATGCTTCCCACCCCATGCCTTGGCCATTGCTAGAGAGAAGAAAGCTAGAGAGAAGAAATTTCTCTACAATATGTATGCTACCCTTGTGCGACAGTGCTGAAGTCCCAGAGCTGAAGAGTGTCTTAAACACCATTTCTCTTCTTCTGTGGAAATGGAAGCAGGGAAGAAGTGGGTTTTTTTAATGCAGTGAGAAGTAGCAATCCAGATCTTCTTCCTCTCCTCTTCCTCTTTTCCAGCCACCCAGGGGATGGTAGGAGAAAGAGACAGAAATCTTTTGGCACACCGGGAGAGCTCTGATTTCTTGGCTGCCAAAAGGCAAATGGCCCAGCAAGTCAGAAGCCAGGCCCTGAGGGGATACATCATCAGTAGCCTCAGTAGAAATTGGACAGCCCTTAATTTGAAACAATTTGACTGACTGATCTG
Source organism: Masticophis lateralis (assembly GCA_030761175.1). NCBI lineage: Eukaryota > Metazoa > Chordata > Lepidosauria > Squamata > Colubridae > Masticophis > Masticophis lateralis. The sequence goes on from JAUDYJ010000001.1 coordinate 41,553,312, forward strand.
ACTGATCAGCACAATTGAAAAGCAGTACTTTCGAAGCATTGTAATAAAAGACAAGTAGAAGATGCCTTCGCGGTGGCATCTTGGAAGTAAGTTGAGGACAATGGTCATGAGTTTATGTCCTCAGGAAATGGTTCCTGGGACATCTTTGTGCCAGGCAAACAGAACTTGCAGCCGAGCTCTAAAATGGTAATCTAATGCACAAACAGATTAAGCATTGGTCACACTGTCTCTATTCCAGTTTACTTATTTATTTTTATTTATTTAAAAATTTATATTTCTACCTCTCATTCTTCGAGATGGATTTTTTTTCCTAAAGAAAAGTTCTTGAAAACTCAAAATACTGCAAACAGTGCTGTTTTCCAGACCTGCAGTTAGTGTCATAAAAGTGCTGCCTTCATATGGATTTTAGATTTCATTACTCAGGGTCAACACAGCTGCTTTCACTTTTAAAAAGTAAAAAGAACTCCTTTGAATCAAGCTCAAGCCATGTTTTGGCATGATAGGGAAGTGGTTGGATATTGCCTCCTTCCAGGATGTTTTTTTTTCCAGCTTTCTAGTCTTGCCTGTAGTCCTGCACTTCCCCACTGCCTGGTAACAAGGCAACCTGGATCTGTTGGCTGGGGGTTGCCAAGGGGAGCATAAAGTCCTAGCATACTTCAAATCATCCTGAGACTCACCAACACGCCCAGAATTACTTTATGCCTTCCCTTGTCATAATGGCAATACTAAAAAGAAGAAAAATCTAATAAAAGTCCACAACTACCAAAACTGCAAACAAAGTAAGGTACGAGGACAAGCCAGTCAATAAATGAATTAAAATATGTTACTAATAAATATTTTGAAATTCCCAATATAATTTAGCCCCTTCTCTAGGGGGGAAAAAAATCTCAACATGGTGAAGATTCAACTATTTGCCCAATGGGAGAATCAGTGGAACTAGTAACACTGAAACTCTTCTCTTTGATAAATAATGTCCAGTGATTGCACAGCTTTGGCAGATGATCAGCATACTGACATCTGTCAAGACCAAATTTTATACCATACTCTTATAATTTCGTGTATTCTTAATAATCCAAATTTCCCATTTTATTTGCTATTAATGCAAGCATAATACCTTGATTCTTTAAAACAAAAAACATGAAAAAGCTTTTTTAACATTTAAAATTAATAATCTAGATATAAACTCTTCTTAGACATGCAGTGCAAGAAATGCATATGCTACACATAAATACTTTAGATTCTGATATGAATAAGGTTACAGTATGTTTGTCTAACATAATTCCTTTATTAATAACACCCCCTACAGACTTTGGGCAGGAACTGTTTTTACAAAGCCCAGAAGAAAACCTGAGAAAATGAAAGGATCAAATCGATTTTTTAAAAAAACAGATGAAAGGCTCAGATAGATTTTTCTTACATTTTCTAAATGTGTGTTACTAGTAAGTACCAGTAGCTAAGGACTGAGACAAAGATGACTTTAACTGCTACGTGATATAGAAGATGGGCTCAGCACATATACTTTAAGTACCACTCTTTTTAGCTATATCTGATAGGTCAAACTGGGCACTATATTTATTATTGCTTCTTATTTTAAGCTTTCCAAAGCATACAACTATCATAAATGCATAAAATTAAGACACGATAATAAAAAAAGGATTAAAACTAGATTAAAATGCTTCACAAGAGATTCCATTTCTTGGATTCTGAATCTGAGACAAATTGTATATAGCAAGGATGGATCATCAATGGTTCCAAGATTGTGCGTCACCCAGAGTCACTTGTTGAGATGAGCAGCCATGACTCTGTTCTATAAAACTGCTTAGCTCAGGGCTAGCCATGCCCGATTACTCAGGGCCTATTTTTAGTTGTTTTACAGTTGTAGCAATTCTAGTGTCAGCCAAAACTGATCTTCTATCTAATCACTCAGTATCTAACTCTTCCTTATCATCTTTTCTCTAGGTAAACTTTGATAATTTTAAACTGCCAAAAGCTTTGATGGTTTCCACAGATGGATGCAATAGTCAACTGATTTTTACTGCAAGGGTAGGGCCTTATTTTGTTTTTGTGTGGAAGCTACAGATAGACTAGTTGCTTGGGCAATGCCAAATGTAGCTGCTGATTAACTTTAAAGTTTATATACCCACAGACTAAGGTTACTCAGACAAGGAGAGAAAAGTGTTATGTATTCTCAGTTTCAGAAATATCATATAAAAGTACTTAATGTTTGTAGTTTTGTGTCATTAAAATTTAAGAATTAGATTATCTGAAAATAATAGTATTTCTGCTTCGTGTTCTTGAAGCAGACTCTAAAGAAAAGAGCCTAAAAATGTGCCACCAGTGTCTCCAAAATTGGATCAAGCTCTATTTACAAGTATGGTTGCGCTAGCCAAGATAGTATGATAGTGTTAAGGTAACGATGATTTAAAGCTGACCGACTGCTGTAAGGCTATAAACCGAGATGATGAAATGAGAATGAGTCAGCAGGGTTACTGCCACTTTAAGAAGCTGGGTTAAGAAGCTGTCTATATAAGGGAGGCCATTAGAGGCTCTCCTTGTGTATTTCTCTCCTCATGTTCTATCTCCATTGTAGTCCTCCGTGTATTATCTCTCCATGTATTTCTCTCCCTGTGTGCTTCCTGTTATAGTTGAAGATTGGTTGATTGCCTGGCTTTTCTTAGTATGTGTGTGTGTGTGTGTGTGTGCATAAAACTTGTAGATAAACCACTGTTTGCAAAACTTCTGTGTACTGTATTTTGTCTCAAAATAGTAGTCACACTGCGCACACTCTGACAGATAGACTACAAAAACTGTACCAGACGAGTAAGAGAAAAACCCCTTAAGTAAGCAACAGTTTTTCAGCACAGTGCTGTTGCTGGTTTCTCTTTCTCTCCCTTTCTTGGGAGCTCCTACGTGCTAGGGGTGCTATATCTACTTATTTTGCTATGAATATATAGAAGCATTTACTGATACAATGAAATATTCTCTGCTAATCTATAGCTGTATATATTACATTCCTATCGTCCTGACTTAAATAGTAAAAAAAAGCACTACTGAATTTACTAAATGCACTTTATTCTTAGCTTCTAGGGACTTAAATACCTACTCACCAACCTCAATAAAATCATCAGTCCCTTGACTATGATGCCTTCAGCATCTTCCTATATTACTCCTGCTTCTGGACAGCTGGGATGATCTTTACACAACCAATTCAATTCAGAATAGAGCTGGAAGGGACCTTGGAGGTCTTCAGCCCGCTGCTCAAGCAAGAGACCCTATACCATTCCAGACAAGTGGCTGTCCAGTCTCTTTTTATAAATCTCCAGTGCTGGAGCACCCACCAATCAATGACCCTGCTGGAAATACCTACTTTTGACATATATTCCTCATGTTTTTTTTACTCATTCCTCCCAGGAACTCCATCTCCCTCCATGATGGAGATAGCACAGTAATATTTGGGGTGGGGGGTGGGGGGGGTGTTAACTGGTTATTGTATTGTACAGTTATTATCAGTTCATGTTTTCTTTTTTATGCAATTTACTTATTTGTATTTAAGAGTTTGTCTGTCTGCTTATTGTTTATTCAAAGAGTTTTTTCGCATCTTTAACCTTTTTCTAAATTAGAATTTTATTAAAAACATTGTGGTTTTGCTTCCCTTCAAATGACTTAGCTAGTTTTTTACTGGCTTCTGTAGTTCTACCTATAGGAATAGGCTGATGTAGCGACAGCTGGCTAAATCCATATATTTAAGGTTCCAGTTTCTAAACTAAGCAGATCAAGTTTCTATTCAAAATGTGTGCCACAAACCATTTTTCTCTTTTTTCCTACAAGTTGACAACTCACTCCATGCTTTTATTTACTGAAGAAACAAAATACGTTGCATAAAAAATACAGGATATTTTATTGCACTATATCTGATACAGAAAAAACTCATTTGTGGTACTAAACACACTATTTCAAGCAGATTTTTCTAGCTGACACAGAACAGGGAAGATTATTAACTCATTACAGAATTGTTACCTGTAAGAGCTAGTGATTTTTCTTGCCAAAAGAAGTAACATACCAGGAAGCAAACGTATTTTTAGGAACCTACTGCAGCCAAAATTGTCTTCCACCGTAAAAGCACGGTTTTATTGAGTTTCTTGCAGTTTGGCTCTATCAGCTGGCCTGGGGCCCTGATTTTGGGGGGGGAGGGGTGGTGAATGGCATCTTGAAGATGGTTAATGGATTAGACAGAACCCCACTTTCTCCCTGTAGGAACTTCATGCCCTTCCTCTCTATCTTGGTTAATTTAATTTTAACTGAATTTTAAATTTATGGGCTTTATTGGTTAAATGTTTTATATGGTATTTTATTGAATGATTGTAAACTGCCTAGAGTCGCCTTGGTGAAATGGGCAGAATGGAAGTTTAATAAATGAATTGAATAAATAAAATCTTTATCTGTACAAACTTCATTTTGCTTACCTTCAAAATACATGCAAGATTTGTAGCTCAAAACTAAAGCACATTATCAGAAGAAAGGTAAAGTTCAAGGTTTAATTTCAACATATTGAAGTAGGGCTCAGAAACTCCCATATGAAATCCAGGAACTATTCTCAATCACTGTAGGCAAAGCTGAGCTCAGCAGAACAATGCCACACAGTATAGAACCCTAATTTTAACTCTAAGTAATTCTTCTGAAAGTCCTGTCAGAATAATCTATAATGTCACATATGGGAGATGAATGGCTCTATGAATTGAATAAATAATAAATAAAAGGTTTCCTGATGGTCACTTTCAGAATATCTCTGAACCCAGACCACAACCAACACTTCGGTAATAGGAGCAAATATGGGCCTAGGACTTGTTTACAATGAGCATGTTCAACCAATATATACTGGAATAAAGTTTAACCAACGATTCATTCTCTTTTTGGTAGGGCTTTGGTAGATATGAGCAGCAAAATCCAGACACTAACAAAATAGTGGGGGGAGGGGGGAGAAAAAATAAAGAGAGACAGAGAAAAAACCCCAATCATGCATTTCCTTTTAGACTAAAAAACATTATGCAGAGAAGACATACCAAGTCAAAGAAATTATGTGCCTAAGATAAGAAAAAGAAATATTCTAATTTACACAAATACTATTTGCTTCACTTTTTTATATTTTTCTATGTAAATTTATATATTTACTAATTCTTCATTATTCTATGTTCTACATATTTTATTCTTGCAAGCTACCCTTTCTTCTACCACATGCATTCCTTGCTTGGTACACTATCTTTTATTCTTTACCTCTCCCTTTCTGAGAATCTCAATGTATTCAACCTAACCACAACTTTCTTGGTTTTCCCCTTCTTTGGACCCATTCACCTTTTTAAATGCATTGGTTTTGCATTTTGAGCCTCATACATTCTCTCTACAGAAAAAAAAACATTCCAACATACATCTTTCATATAGCAATAGCACTTAGACTCATATACTGCTTCACGGTACTTTTAACAGCCCTCTCTAAACTGTTTACAGAATCAGCATATTGCCCCCAACAATCTGGGTCCTCATTTTACCGACCTCGGAAGGATAGAAGGCTGAGTCAACCTTGAGCCGGTGGGACTTGAACTGTCAGCAATCAGCAGTCAGCAGAAGTAGCCTGCAGTACTGCACTCTAACCACTGCGCCACCATGGCTCCCACTGTTGTATTCTGTCCACATTCATTCACCACCCGTTCATTTGTTACCTTATTTCTTCATGTTTCTATTCATACACTTATATAAGTCATTCCCACTGCATTCAATCGTTTATTTCCTACATCTAAATAAAGTGTGCAGATACACATTCTATACAGCCGTATTATCTTTTTTTAAATCACACATTGCTCACTATTTTTCTACCACTATTTACACATCTTTAAAAGTCTCTGTTCACCCATCTGTAGTGTAGAGGGGAAGCTGTAGCGCTTACCCTCTGAAATACCATACCCCTCTCTCTGAAGATCTGACTGGCCCCAACTCTACTAGCTTTTTTTAAAAAAGCCTTAAAAACTGGTTATTTCACCAAGTTGAGGGTGAAGAGTTTAACCGAATCCATGAGATAGTTATTACAGATGTGACAATTGTTTTCTCAACACAATTATATATACAGAGTGTTGCTGTTTAACAGCTGCACTATTTAACAACTGTGTGAAGTTACAATAATACTGAAAAAATAACTTGACATCCAGTCCTTTCAGTTTGATCCTTCCAGGGTCCTGTGGTCATGTGATTGCAATTTGCACACAGCTTCTGACAAGTAGAGTCAATGGAGACACCATTATTAAAATCATTAAGTCATGGTCATGTGATGTCTCGCTTAACAACCACATCACTGCTGGTCCCAGTTTTAGCCATTAGGGAAAGATTAGTTTGCCATCTACAGTCACTATTTGCAAATTGGGTGGCCATATAAATTGTTTTTATAAAATAAAGTTTAACGTTTGCTACAAATCGTTTAAGTTCTCAGTCAGTAACATGGCTTCTACTTTCACATCCCTAACAAAGATTGCTTAAATTTTACTTGGTATTGAACCATTTGCTAAACATTCCATTTGTAGTGAATTTATGATTTACTTCCATTGTATAATACTCTTCCTGCATTCAACAACCCACCATCAACTCCAAAGTGACAAAGAAAATTCTACAATTCAAACCTATTCACTTTATCATGTTCTTCCTTTAAATTCACAAACATAATAAGCTAACCATCTCATATAGATCAATTTTTACTAAAAACATGTTATAGATTGATTCTAGAGGGGCTAATATTAAAACCACATTCTCCTTCATAGATACACAGAGTATCGCACAATACCGTGTATTTTAAATGTAGGTAACCTGATGTCTCCCTCCAGGAAGCCATATCACCAGGTCAGATAGAACAAATAATAATAATATATATATATATAGCAATGTTAATGTTTTATATTTTATTATATTCCTTTGTGTCAGGCAAAATCTTTACACTATTGTTCTGCCACTGTGCAAGTTTGAGTGCCTGGAACAAAATTGAAATGCCAAAATATGTACCAGTTTTTTCTTCTGTACAATTTCAATGAGAATTATCATTTGACAACCAGAACATATTCATGTGAAGGTGAAAACATTAAACACAATGTCATAAATAAACCAAAACTTCTCATTGTTTCTGTTAAGTCTTTTTAGTTATTAACAGTTGCACCTTGTCCAGCTTTCATATCTCCTGGGCAATCTGACAGCAGTAGAAAAAACTCTCTCTGGAAAGAGTCAGTGTTGCATGATCTCAGCATAAAATATCAGGGATTGTGAAATCTAAGAACATCCTCCCCATGGAATCCTAAATAGTATATATTTTCTTAGAGCTTGCGAATGGGAACAAAATAGACATATACCCGCAGAAGCTGTCAGTAAAACAATCATATAAACTGAGAAATTAAAAAAAGGCCTGAAATCTGCTTTTTCCCCAAAAAAAAGTATCTGATGCAAAATGTCAATAAATTCCAATTCAAGCTTAAAATTTACTTCATGCCAAGTTTTGATTCTAGAATTTTTTTTCATATAGCAGGGGACATGAGCCCTTTTGATTTACATTTCACAGCAGAACTGCAAGTGGCATGTGGTTTTTTTTCACACTTCTTGGCAGTATTAAAATCAGGATTCACTCATGTCTGTTAAGTAATGAGGACTTCACATATCTAGTCACAAAAGAGGATGACCACCTGCCAAGCTTGGCATCAACCACAGCATGATTCATTGCTACAGGTGTCCCCTTATTATTTTTTTTAATCAACCTAATACTAACAAAAGCACATTACACAATTCCATGTAATGCTAATTTAATTCATATACGGTATTCATATGCATGTATGAGACTGCACTGCAGAAAAATACCATGACAGCAGAAATAATCCCAGCTGCACAGAGCGAGCAACATGCTAGAAGCTTCTGTTGCCTTTGCTTTTTTACCAGACTGTCTGTCAGGCTCAAGCAACCAGATCCACATGTGAAAGATTCAAGTTGACTGACTACTTGACTGTGTTCTACCCATAGTACAAGAATTTCCCCAGATTGCTTACCTTACCTTGCTAACAGATAAGATGCCATGGAACTTGGAAGGGGGTGGTGTTAGTTTTAGGTCTCTTGCCACTGTGCAATGATACAAGGCTAACTCCCTATTTGATCCCTGGTTGGGATTTCCTAACACTGCCTCTTCGGGTACCTGACAACTGGAAAAATCTTCTAATGAGTCGGAAGCATCAATGATTGGCACATTAGCTCCATAAAAAGAAATCTATCCCTGCTATCATTTTAATTTCCCCATTTGTACATACTGAGTTGTTTTGGTAGAAAATAAACAGTGTTGTCAAAAGCTCCAGCTGTATGGAACAGGTAGGAATTTTTATCAACACAGTTCAAAATAACACAATATAGCATAACACATTCAAAATAATAACAGAACTGAAAACTTCCTTAACTTATCCACTGGGACTCTGTTCAACTTGTCACCCAAACCAGGGGGCATTTATTCATCTGTCTATTGCTTACCTAAGGACCTGTAGGATTGAGGAAAACTATATGTCTGGGGGAAGATCATTCCAAAAATTGTTCTGAATTCCAATAAATATAGGCTGAGGAATGTTGGAAACATCAGAACTTCCTGTTCATGTTCATGAGTCTCCCAAATATTGCTGCTTATATATAGGTAGGTCTCCAAAATATTAGTTATATCTAGGAAGGTCAATCTAGCATCTATTGTATGGTATAGTGTCATTAATTTACTGCCAAAGGATCATAACAGTCGATGAGGTTAATGAATATTCAGCAGAGCATCTCTACTACTACTACTACTACAAATCTTAGTTTTGGGAACGAAAATATAAACCAGAGCCTTATTCCTCTGTTTAAAAAGATCACAGCAAAATCACTGATTCCTGGCACATATACAAAGCATACCTCTACATAGATTCATAACTTGGCTTCTCCTCCTTTGTCTCATCTGACCCTGGCAACTGAAAGCAAGACTATATTACAAAACCCTGTTTGATCTTCATTGGTCTGGAAAGATTGCAAAAGAAAATTGAGATTTCTTGGATGGGCAATTTTATGGGGGTAGAATATAATTCTATTTGATAGAATAAAATATAGCAATGATGTATTTAATGCTACAGAGATAAATAATGTTATCTATTTACACTATGTCTTTTTGAGACAAATGTTTGATGATAGGCCCGCAAAAGAAAAACTTGATAGTGACAGTGTGTTGTGAAAATATTAGTCATATCACATATTTGAATCTTGTGGCATCAGCCCAGAGTGCTTTTCTGACTGCTCATTTTTCAATTTCAAAGTGTAAAGTCCATTCTCACTGAAGTACTGTATTTCCATTTCACTCAGCTCTAACAGTTATTTGCACTTTAAGGTCTGGTGAACTTGGTAAAGTTCTATAGTCAGTGCCATTGATAAAACTGTAGATGGTATTTTACTGCTAAAAAATTCTAACATGTTAGCCAATCAGAGGGTTATGTAAAACAACTTCCTAAAGATATACATGACTACTCAAAATGCACTGGGCTCTGATATATTAAAGGACAGGAGAGAAGAAAGAAAGTCTTCTCTTAAATACTTAGGTGTATGTGTTTTATTCAGTCAATTGCCCAGATAGATATTTAAAGTTTTATACTTGGATGTGATCAAATAGGAGAAATTTGCCAATCCAATTAATGAAAGACTTTTTCTTCACCTGTTTGTGAAAAGCTGGCAAGGTTTAAAGAAATTGTCCATTAACATGTATATGGTCAAACCCCAGGTGGTAACAGAAAAAGGAATTGAGGGTGGGAAGGTTGAACTGAATTGAATACTTTCAATTCTTTTAAATACTTCATCTGGCCAAGTGTGATTAGACACACAAGGAATTTATCTCCGGTACAGAAGCTCTAAATGTACATGCAAAACAACAACAATACCAATAAAAGGGGGAGTAAAGAAGATAATAAGAAAGATAAATAATACGACAACCACACTATATGAGTAAGTATACTGTACATGTACATTAGGCAGCACTGTGAGAATTGGGTGTTCAGCAGAATGATGGCATGAAGGAAAAACTGCCCTTGTGTCTAGTTGTTTTGGTACATAATGCCCTATAACACTGTCCCAAGGGAAGAAGCTGAAACAGCTTATGTTCAGGATATGAGAGGTCTGTACTTTGACCTGCAATTCAATTCAATATACAGATCTTCTAGGGAAGGCAGGCTGGTTGCAATTGTTCTTTCTGCAGTTTTAACTGTCTGTTGGAATCTGTACTTGTCTTGTTTGATTGCTGTACCAAACCAGACAACTATAGAAGTACAAATCACAGACTCAATAATTCCTCTGTAGAACTGTATTAACAGCTCCTGGAGCAATCTCAACTTTCTGAGCTGACACAGGAAAAACATTCATTGTTGTGCCTTTTTATTGATGGTTCTAAACGTCTATTTCAAGTCCTGGGAAATTATAGAAAAACTTGAAGGACTCTGTTGTAGATACTCATACAATACTTTTTGAATTTCTTTCTGGCCATATTGGTTTTTTTAAAACATTTCCCAATACAAACACTAATAAAAGAGGCTTTTTAGATAAGTCTAGTCTATAGTATTCCTCTGATTTGGAGCATAAATACATTCAATATAGTTAATTATAGTCATTATTTTTTATTCAAATTGACATGCTTTATTTAAATCTTCCTAATTATTTCTTATAAATACAAATCATAATTTAAAGTACCCTACGTATAATTATTTGATATGAATCAATCCATTTTTAAAGTTTTGTGGCCTTTTCTTTGAAGGACTGCAACGTAACTTTATGTTATATGCAGAACAAGTGTAATATTTATAATGCACTGTTTTAAAAAAAACAAACCAGGGAGGGTGGGAAGAGTAGGAAGACATATTTCCTTCCTACTCATATTTTCATTCCTATCAGCAATAATAAGTTGCTGATAAATAAGGTGATTTTAAAGAACATGTTCTACTTAGTCATTTTAGCCTGAAAGGCAACATACAAAATGAGGATGTGTAGGCAACAGCAATACATTTTATTAGGTCATCAGGAATTTACAGATAGCCACATGACATCCCCCTCCCACCTGACATACAAAAATCTTGTGAATCTAGTTTCATTTACTATAATCTACGACCACATGAGTTAAAAAGCACACCTGTATTAAAAAAGAATCAAACAACAAAAAATACCACTAACCCCCACACACTCAGAAAATCAAAACGATGTGTAATCATTTGCTAACTGGCAACTTTCAGCTCATCTATTTTGCCACTGTAGTTTCTATACCCTTCCTATTTTTGCAGTCAAACTACAACCACTTCTGAATTACTGGTTTGCAAGTCAGCTACTCCTCTGCGTATCAACTGAACCCCTGCAAAGCACACCATGTGCTACAATCTAGATGACCTGGCTTTTTGCACGGCTATTATGAGCCAGGACAGAAATGGTTTAGTTTCTGAATTTAACTATAAGCAGTGGCACCAAGAAGAGAGAGGAAATGTGAACACACTTTTCCTTGTGAGCTAACAATTCTAGCTAGTCAATGTATTTCCATCAGCATTTAGGCTGATTCCACTTAGAAACCAAAAGGAAGCGTGTTGGAAATACATACAAAGCACACTGCCCTATATCCCAGGAAAGTGGAGGAGAAATTTCCTGACACGTTAGAACACTTAATCAGTGGAACGGCTTATCTCCAGAAGTTGTGAATGCTCCAATACTGGAAAGTTTTAAGAGATTGGACAACTATTTGTCTGAAATGGTATAGGGTTTCCTGCCTGAGCAGGGGGTTGAACTAGAAGACTTCCGAGGTCTTTTCCAACTCTGCTATTTCTGTTCTGAAGGTAGAAGCTAGTTAGGGATCTCTGGGTGATATGCAGAAGATCAATAAGAGTTTATGTGAAGAACAACAGTTAAAAAAAACCAACCCACTGTTCCCCTCCTAAACCAGATAACAAGAAATAATAGTTTGGAGAAAATTAGGAGCAGATCTTATGTGGAAGTGTTTGCCCATTTGTAACTAATATCAATTACAAATCCTAAAGTAACTCTGTATTCAAAGGCACTCGAGCCCTTAACTGTTCATAAAAGTGAATTAGCAAAGATGTGGATTCAAGGTCTGCAATTCAGGCCCACCACTTCTCAGAAAAGCACTTCGTATAAAATACTTTTCCTTGAGTAGGTGAAACACAAATATTTAGACCCAAAGGCCCTTTTTCAAAATGCAACTTTGAACTTTGTTTTTCCTCAAAGATCTTTTATTTCTCATTCAAGAAACTTTTTCAATTCTGACTCTTCTTAGCTTCTTGGATGAGAAGCGAGGAAAAACAAAGTCCAGTTGTCTTTTGAAAAAGCACCTTTGGGACAACCATGATCTGAATGACTGAGAATCTCCATAGACACACACATTTAGACAATTATTTGAAAACTGGATTTACAAAAATGTCCACTTAATCATATTTCTGATAAGATTTAGACTTTACAGTAGAGAAGATGACCACAAATCTTGGTGTTACACCTGGTTCTCCAGCCAAACTGCATAAAATATTTTCAGTTTCAGCATCTTACTCAAAGCCAAGGTGTCAAACACAAACAAAAAATACAGTTCTGAAAACGTTTTTATTTAACCAACCATCTCTCAGAATTTCAAGACAAGGATAAAATTAGCTGTGTGAACTACTGTATTACAAGATATGTTCTGCACAAACCAGGAAGTATCTATTTGATCTGATTGGATGCTCTATAAAGCTTCTATATGAGATTAGATTCCGTCATTACAGTACTTCTTTAGCTGAATACATTCAGTATAACATACTCATGTAACATTCCTATTGAATTAAATTAATAATGAAGCATAGTGTTGAGTTTTATATGAATAAGATGTCAGGATCACAGGTGCCATTCTCTTATATATAATGAAAGGGATTGTGTTGTATTGTATCTTTGATAGGACATGACTAAAAGAAATGTTCTTGTATAATAAGAGTCACATAAAAGTAAAGCCCAATTTATATTAAAATTTATATACAAAATCTATATTCTGAATTCAGGTTTTCATAACAGGAGAGAAGCATTTTTGCACCATCTGTTTTGTGTTCAGCTCACCAAACTTATTTGCAACCCTGTTCACAGCTAAGTAAAATCTTAATGCTGAAACAGATCAGCTTAAAAATGGAATAATAATAAATTAGATTATCAAATTTCTGATATACAATAGAACACCATACTATATGAATATATAAAAGCATATTACACTGGACTACACTTCTGCTAACAAGACAGAACGATTAAATTCTAAGAATTCTCTCTATGCTAAACAGTTTGCAAAAAAAGAAAAGAATCATACTTACCAGTGACAGCTATCCTCTTCTTTCCATGTTCTTGAAAAATATATCTATAGAGATAAAAATTATGATCTGAAATGGTAGCATTTTATTAAAAGTACTGCAAATAAAAGTACTGCAAAATATCATTTATTTCCCTTCTTTTAAAAAATATAATTCTTGAAATGATTAAGAGAGAGAGAAAAAAAACACACTACTCAGCCTTCCTGCTCACTGAAATAAATTACTCATGCTGACTCACCAACCACAACTTCCTCTCCCTACATTCTATTCATACTTTAGAGTTTGAATAATCAACTTCTCAGGATCTCTGGATCTCAAATTCTTCCAGGAAGGAGGCATTTTAATCCATACTGTGGGAAATATTTTCCATCACTGTTCAAATAAAGACATCCTGCTCTTCCTTTTCTCTCACTGAAACCCTACATCTGAAAGAAGAAAAATATCCCATTTTTTCTTGTTCACAGGGAACAGGTACTGCAGAAACGTTCAGTATTTTGTGAGTGTGCTTCAAATATTTGCATGCAGCTACAGTTTATGCTTTCTTGATTTATATGAAGATAGCTTAAACTGGAAAATTCATATTATTGGAATGTTATAATAATAAAGAAATATATAGGCAAGTCATTTACTGGATAAAAATATCTAAATTAATACTGTCAGCAATTTTAAAAATAACTTTTCCTAACTGCAACAACATTATTGAAAATATATCAGCAATAGCTAGTGAAAACATGATCATAAGAGCCAAGAACTAAAAATAAGTTTTTATTTGTGGTAGTATCTTTTATTTGAAAGGGTGTATAGTTCAATTCCTGTCAAGCGCAGAAAATCAGAAATCCAGGCAGTTCCAATGAATGTAGGTTTATATATAGGCACAAAGGGACTCGAGACTGATGATGTGTTTGACCCCTCCCTCAGGCTCAGCTTGATTATCTCCTATGACTCCATTTTAACAATAGCACTTAGATTTAAATATCATCCAACAATGCTTTACAGCACTCTCAGGGTGATTTACAATGTCAGCATATTGCCCCCAACCATCATGGTCCTCATTTTACCCACCTTGGAAGGATGGAAGGCTGAGTCAACCTTAAACCGGTCAGGGCTGTGGGTAGAGTTAGCTTGCAAGACTACATTCTTACTACCGTATCAAAGAAGTAGAATTGGGGTAGGCTACTTATCAGCAACAGACTGGGCAAATGCAGAATTTACTTGACTATCAGCTTGCGTTTCATTCTAGAGGTGGCTGCTACACAAATTCCAGACTCCACTTCCATACCTTCCTCTCTGCTTTCCATCTTTTTGTTATCATATTGATATATTCTCATGTTCTTTTTCATTGTTTTTTGTTTATTTTATTGTTCTATTTATTTGTTTGTTTGTTTGTCAACAAGTACAAGGAAACAAATAACAGTATAGACATAGACATGGACACATGAAAAAAAATTGGCACAAATAAAAGGAAATAAATAAGAAAACATAGCCATAAACACATAAAATGAGTACATATAAATGGGAACAGTAGGACAGGGCAGTAGGCACGCTGGTGTGCTTATGCATGCCCCCTTAGGGACCTCTTAAGAAATGTGAAAGATCCATGGTAGACAGTTTAAGGTAAAAGGTATGTGAGTTACTTATTTTGTTACTTCTGCTTACACTCTTATCATCTTCCCATTTTGCCAAGAAAACAATTTGGATATCTCCCATAAGTTCTAGGAATTAAACTGTACTGTGCTGTACCTATGGTTAATCAGATCAAAGTATTGCCAGAGTAACAAAATTGTACAGGCTTCACTGAGTCAGATGTAATTTCGGTAACTACAGGCTTATGTTCAGATATTGTGGCTATGAAACCATTAAGAAAAGTTTGAAAAGAAATAGCAATCATTGACCTTTTTAACTACTTGTTTCTAGTAATAAAATTGCTTCCCAAAAAAATGGCCATGCCAAAAAAAAGTTGTAAAAAGCAAAGAGTTGTAAATAGAAATTTTTTGTAGATGGTATTCAATTCTGTCAACAATGCTCAAGATAAATCAAACGTAATCAATGTTGGTAATGCCATAATACAGAAAAAAGCATTATGTAGACATGTAAAAAAAAAAAATCCAAAAGTACTAGAAAGAAATACAGAGCACAACTGAGAGAGCTTTAGAAACGAAATTTGAATTTAAATCACATTTCTTTTATTAGGCATAACTCCAGGACAATGAACAACTAACAAAAATTACTAAGATATATATTGGGTAAGGGATAAAATTTGCAGAATATTAGAAAAAGGTATGTTACCAATGTTATATGATAGGGGACTTAAAATTGGTGAATATGCAACAATGGTAAAAACCAACTGAAGTACGCAGAGGCAAATTCAAATATTTAGATTATGTTTTTAAAAGGAAAAAGAATTAATTAAAGAACTGAAATCAAAAATACGTATCAAATGTTTCTACAATAAAATAGAAGTTAGAGCCTTAATATTTAGTATTAAATGTTTTTAATAGTTGTTTCTTCTGTTTTTTTCCTGTTAGGTGATTTATCTTTAAAAAACAGCATAGTGGAGATAATTGACATTCAGGTCAAGAGATTTAAAAAAGTCTTTAAAACCCTTTCCCCTTTTGTTAAAAGTAATTTAATGTTTTCTCTTTTTTATGGTTAATTCCTCATCCACAATGTAAGTCAGTAACTTCTCTGCCTACTTACTGATTGTATCTTTGTCTTATTTTTTTTTTCTTTTTTGCCTTTTTACCTTTTATCTTGTTCTCTTTGAAATAGAATATATAATATTTCTCTTTATCTACGTTAAGTATCGATATTTACAGACATTGGTTTACCAGAACTTCTTTGATCAGCCTTTGCTAGGTAACAAACAAGCCACAAATAAGGGTCATTTGAACCAGCATGTCTCAGCATGTCGGAGTGACAAGTCTCTACCAAACAATTAATACAACAGAGAAAGCCATAACTGCTACATTTCCTGCTGCTGCAGTAAATAATTTCTGTTCAAAGTAATAGAAAGTGCATGTTTGTATAAATCTAATCAGCAGACTTGTCACTGTGACGTGCTGAGACTTGCTGATTCAAATGACCTTCACATTTGGCTTGTTTGTTGATGAGAAAAATGATAATTTTACACCTGCAATAAATGTACTCATTTACAAGGGGCAGGTAATTAATTTAGTCTCTATCTAGCAATTAATTCACAGGTAAATTACAAAAGAACGAAGTATTGCAAGTGTAAAAATTATGATTTTCTCTTATTACTTCTATTTATAAATATTTCTTTATATTAATGTATATGTGTAAAACATATTTGTGTAAAACAAATATGTGTATTTTCAACAGGATGTTCTACTTATTGAGGGATGAAGGCTTGCAGATAATTGTGGACATAGCTATTCTCCATCTCTTTTCCTATTATCACTCCTATTCTTCTTTTCTTAAAAAATAAAAACATATTTAACATATTCCTCCTTAAAGAGATGTTGAAACTTCATTATGCAAAATGTGCCTTTTCTGTGACAGCCTGTGGAAGACCCTTTCCCACTGACATTCATTTGGCAAGGCTCTACTCTCCTAGCCTTCTGAAAAGCCCTGAAGCCCTGGCTTTTCCCCCCCAGGTGCTGGGATAGGGTCAGGTGGATGAGATGATTATATGAGGATGTTGGAAGCTTAACTTCAGTGCCAGGTTTTTAATATTTTTAATAGATATCTCTAATATGCTATTTTTATTGATGTTGTTTTAATTGCTGATTTGGAGCCATCCAGGGTTTCATACAAGATGGGTGGCTATAAAGGTAAAGGTTTCCCTGGTCCAGTTGTGTCCAACTCCAGGGAGCCATGCTCATCTCTGTTTCTTAGCTGAGGGAGCCCAAGGCCCTTCCATAGTTGTGTGGCCAGCATGATTATATGCCAAGGCAAATAGAACACTGTTACCTTCCCACTGAAGTGGTACCTATTTATCTACTTGCATTTGCTTGCTTTCGAACTGCTAGGTGGGCAGGAGCTGAGGCAAGTAATGGGAACCCATGGTATCATGTGGCACTTGGGTCTTGAACCTGGGCTGTCCAGCCAACAAGCCCAGTGTCTTAACCACTGAGCCATTGTTCTCCCCCCCCCCCTCATGGCTATCTAACTGTTTTAAATAAACTAAAATAATAAATAAAATGTTACTGAGTTCAGGTGATAGTCCTGCTTATCAGGGATAAGCAGCTCTTTGGACTATTGATTCTTGAAGGATATATGTCAGTGGTCCACACGCCCTTGAACTTTGATTACTTAAAGCCTAAAATATGGCAGGGAGGGAATTTTCCTCTGGCCTCTGATGATATTCCACCATTATTTGAAGTGGAAACACAGGAATCTTAAATATCCAACTTATTAAAGGTTTTTTTTCAAAAACCCATGTCTCCACTGCTGTGGGAGCAAATTCTCATTGATTTGCATCAATTTAGACTTTTTCATTCCCGTTGCAAAATTAAAATACACAAGAAACAAACAAAACAACATCAACAAAAGGAAGACAAAAAACTACATCTCATCAAACTTCATTTGGTTTACATCTTCAAAGTAAATCTAACATTTGCAGTTTGGTCCTAAGCACATAATGGTGGACAAAAATCCCAACTTCAACATCAGCACATCCAAGGAAGATTTTTGCTTGAAATGCAGAAACCACTCTTGATAACTATAGATCAGAGATGGGGAATGATGACTCTTTTATGACTTGTGGATTTCAACTCCCAGAATTCCTGAGCCAGCCATCGTTTCAACCTCTGCTGAAAACCATATTAAGCTTAATGAGAGAGTGAACTAGCTACATCCACAATTATGGAATAATAAGCAGTGAAGTAAGTCACTCATTTAAAGGAATGGGCAATCTCTTGAATGCTCCATTTTTTTCTGAAGAATCATACAAATTGATCTGGGTGAAGCTAAGCAGGACTGCAACTGAAAGCCTGAGCAGTCACCTACCAGGGGGAAAAGGTATTTCTGAAAGAGATCTGAATTATTTTAAAAGGGTGTTTGAGATTAAAGTTAAGGTCAAAGTAGCTCATTTCTGGAGCACCACAATGGCCAAAGTATCCGATTTGCTTCTTAGACTGGCCAGGTCTGTTCAAGTAAATAGTTAATGAATACACTTTGAATTTAAAATTCTTACTGAGTCACTGAAGGCCAAAAACTATGTTATCTTTAATTGTAGATATGAAGGAGTATTACCAGCTCTCTGGTATACTCTCCCTTTCCAGCCACATCTCTCCTTCTCCCACCATTGCCATTCATGGCTATTGACTTCATTAAGCATGCAGAAAATATATAGAACCTTTTCTCTAACTGGTTTACTGATAATAGTGACATATATGGCTGCATTTTCTAGTGAATAACAAGGTAACATGCCACATCTGTGCTTAGATATATGTGTATATTTGGAACAACAAAGGGGATTTTCATATTTCAATCTGAGTCATGCAAGCAGCAGGGAAGGATGGTTTAGAAACAGTTTGCCTCTTCCACAGGATTCCATTGGTGGTGGTGATATTTCTGGGTGTTTTCTTCAGTCACTCCTAGCCTAATCCGGCCCATTTTCTAAGAGTCTGTCTTTTACCAATTTTTTCTCTCCCCCTCCCCTAAGTATGTTTTATTTCTGGAAGGATCTCCTGCTGAGAGGCAGACAAAAATGGACAGAAAATTCAAGCAATCCATTAATATAATTACTTTCCAGCATTCCATGAATTGGGAAAATTTAAAACGTTTCCCAATGGATTTGTTCCATTTATTTGTTAGCTAAGCATTGTAGAATTTATAGGAACATAAGGGTAAGCCATTGCTTGTAGAATCATGCTTAGAAAGAGATCTAAATTTCCCTCCCATTATACAAATTTAGTATATGTGTAGTTCAGTTCCAACAGAAGCTTGAACAATATATTTAGCTATCATGTTTTCCTGAAAATAAGACCCTGTCTTATTTTTTTTGAACCCTGAAATAAGCGCTTGGCCTTATTGCCATGCGCTCAAAAGCCTGATTGGGCTTATTATCAGGGGATGTCTTATTTTGGGGGAAACGGGGTACTAGTGGTCCTTCTCCTTTGAATTGAACTATACTAGCACTGTTTTATTTGATTTATATACCGCCCTACTCCTGAAGGACTCAGGGCAGTGGGCAGCCACAAGACAAAACACATAAATACATGTTTATCTTCTGTTTGCACAAATCAGCCTACCACAAAAGTGATGAAGGAAATAGTGGCCAAAATATGTCTTGGATAGTTTTCAATCTAATGAATAATAATGTTCCTGACAGAAATCAGAGAATTCTATACACCCATTCTTAAAACTAGTATTCTCAAAGAGATTAAATTTTTAAAAATTAATTAAACTAAAATGTAAGTTCAGGTTCAGTTATAGGGCAACAGAGGTATAGCATTTGTAATTGACTGAGTTATCTTCAATGTGGCATAAGACTGTTATCTGTATTGTGAATACTTATATAAAAAAACAATCTATTTGCAAATCAGGGACTTCTCATTGAATGTTAGATGGCGGTCTAAATGGCTACCTATATTTTAATTCAATTAGTTATTGAATTTTAGCAAAAGATAATTTCTGATAAAATGCCACATCCCTTTTATGAGCGTTCAAGAGGAAGAGGGAAGAAATTCAGACATATAAATTCTAGACTGCTGTCTCCGAATATAGACATTCTTTTGATCTCATGATTACTACAAAGATACATCAATGTAGTGCTTAAAAATAGCATTTCTAGCATTAGTAAACAAAGTGTCAGATATGAATGTAGTTAACTACAGTACTCATTCTAATTCAGACTATCAAATTACTGCTTTGAGTAACCTTTGTATTAGTAATTGTTTCACAACTTCTATCACCCTTCTGTAGAACTTATTTCTGTATTGAACTACCAACTACAGTTAATCAGAAGATGGATGTTCTATGGAGGAAGGCAGAAATAAAGTAAATGGCATTTCATTTCTAAAAAGGTGGAAGCATGGGAAAGAGTCAAAGTACTGATTCTATAAGGCATAACAGGAAGCAAAGGAAAGTTCTGATAGACTTTCAGGATTCCGTTGTTATACCCGACAATAAGGGTGTCAAACTCAATTTCATTGCGGGCCGCATCAGGGTTGGATTTGACCTCGGAGGGCCATGGTGGGTGTGGCCAGTTCCTCACTCATGTCGGGAGCACCTAAGGACTTCCCTGAGACCCTCCGTCACTCTCATTATAATCTATCTTCCTTCCTTCCTTCCTGTTTTCTCCTTCCCTCTTCATTCTCCTTTCTTCTTCTTTCCCCTCTTTCCTTATTTTTCCTTCCTTGCTCTCTTTCCATCTTTCCTTCTTTTTCTTTGTCTTTCCTCTTTCCCTTTCTCCTTTCCTGTCCCCTCTTGCATGGTCAAATGCAAAAGGGGAAACATTTCTCCTTTTGTTTGTTTTTAGTTTGTTTGGATAGCCCTCTAACAGTGAAAATGGGGTGCGGGGGCACCCTGCATGCCCCCTCAAGCTCCGTTTTTACTGGCGGAGGCACCATGGGCCAGTCCTTTGCTGTTTCCAGGCTGGCCCTGTGGGCCGGATCTAAACACCCCCGATGGACAGATTTGGCCCATGGGCCTTGAGTTTGACACCCCTGCCCTACAACAATAAAGTAGATTTTAGTGGTCCGTGCAGTGCTTATTTTCTGACTTTGTCTACCTCAAAGCAGGAGTGAAATCAGCAGGTTCTGGAGAACTGGTAGCGGAAATATTGAGTAGTTCGGAGAACCAGCAAATACCACCTCTGGCTGGCCCCAGAGTGGGATGGGAATGGGGATGATGATGATGATGATGATTGATAATGATAATGATAATCATAATCATAATCATAATAATTTTATTTCTATACCACCCTTCTCCCGAAGGACTCAGGGCAGTGTACAGCCTGTTAAAAGCACAAAGACAGACAAAAATTAAAAATTATTAAAATTATTAAATAATTTGGCTAATAATTTTGCAGTATCCTTCCCCTGGAGTGGGATGGGAATGGGATTTTGCAGTATCCTTCCCCTGCCAAGCCCACCAAGCCATGCCCATAGAACCGGTGGTAAAAAAATTTGGATTTCACCACTGGTGAAGGGCTGATAGTTTCTCACTGCACACAAAACGCTTTTTCAGATCTGATTATTAACATTTTATAATTCAATATTATCTATATTTATTGATGATAATTTAGCAAGGTCTTCAACAGATCTCTTCTTATAGCTTTTATCTTATTCTTTTCAACAGTGATTAAATGCAAGATCTCCTGTATGCCAAGAATGTCCCTGCTTAGTCTCAAATATTTGTAAATAGAAGGGTTGATTGAATCATACTATTGAGGTCTTACACTATTCAGTAATGCGTATTTTTATTTATTATTTCCAACTTTTAATGTCTAGCTCAGCTTGTTGCAGCCTGGCAACAACTATAGCCTAGAGCAAGCATGGCCCAGTAAACCAATCACTACCACCATGTTTTCTCTACTTTATGGCCTGACTTTTTTAAAGATATTCAACAGGTGCAGATCCTCCTATGACAATGTTATAAAGAAGTAATAGCTGGGCTGCTATATTTCTTCTTTCAGAATTCATTAGAGCAACTGAGTCTGCTTTCTTTGGTATTGTGCTCACATTATGTTCATTCATATCCCTTACTTTGATAAAAAGCAATTTAGTCTTTCCTTACCTTTCATTTCCTTCCAGTGGTTTCCACGGGCACTGATACAGAGCACAATGTAACCGCAAACTGGCCTCTTGTCCTGAGAATAATCAAACCAAGTCTCATGTCAATCCTGCATGAAAAAGAATGATGGCAAAAAAGGAAACAAAAGGATAATACTTTCCCACATTATTCCCACATATACATTACTGCTGTCCCTTTAGAGAGACAGAAATATATGTTGATATTAAAGTAAAGATGTTGAACCAAATTATAATTTGAGACCAAAAATAGCCTAATTGTGTGGGGGGGTTTTTTGTTTTTAAAGAAGAGGTTGGGGGAGTGAAAAACCAACTGAGAAAAATAAGCAAATGGTTCTCCTTTCTGGTGAACTTGGAGACCTTTCATAGAAAGGAGGCCTGGGATTTTTCCCCCCCTTCCATGAGAACATTAAGAATCAATCTTTCCCACACTGGAAGTCGGCATCAAACTCTTAGTTTTGTGGAATCTGGACTAAATTTTCAATAAAGATAATATTGCTACTGTGAAAAAAAGAAAATCAGAAAAATGAATGTAGTCGAATTAAATCTGAAAATATAGCTGTGAATGTACTCTGTGTATAATGGAAACAAGGCATGAGTATGTCTAGCCTGGGATGGTTTCTTCTGATTGTGGAACAGCAGTTTAAGGGCTTTGTGTGAGAGAAGACTTACTCATAATTTGTGCAGAAACCAAATATTGAAAATTCAAGAGATATGTGCTTCTCAAAGTACACAGTACCTAGTATACCCAGCTAGATGGCAGTACCCAGCCAACCTTGGCTGATCTCAAAAAATTAAGCAGGATCACAACTTGTTAGCATTTGAATGGAAAAGATTAAGAAATTATCAGGACTGCAGGTTAAATTGGGCAGTTAGAAAAACATCCTGGAAAAAGGCAGCAGCAGGCCAGTTTCATACTACTACTAGGAAACCTATATAGATGTGTCCACAAAATCACCAGGATTTGAGCTTGACTTGAGGGAGGCTTTACTTTTAGACCTATTACAATGATTTTACACTCTTTGAGATTGTAAAACCTCTGGTCTCCCACTTCATTACTACCAGATGAAAAAAAAAAAGCAAGCAGCATTGCGACACAAGTTCTGCCCCTATTGGGAATGTGTGCAATTTCCTGTGCTGCACATAAAAAAGACGTGAGGCTTACATTGCAGTATGCTTTCTGACTCACTCTTACTGCCCTGACCTCTTCCCCTTTTCCCACAAACCTTGGGATACCATCACCCCTGTTCTTACTTGAGTTGTCCCAAGGCATCTTTGTGTCAGGCTTTATTGTATAATCTCTGCTGAGAAACCAATGGAGGGAGCACATTTATGTGGTCCTGGTCAGTCTGGATCTCCCTTTCAAACCACTTGAACGTCATTCAAGACAAGAATTCACTGCTTTGCTCAACCAACACAATTTGCTCAGTAGGAAACATCAAAGGCCACAAAAGAAGTGATGGGGAAGATAGATGTAAACTGAATTACAGCAGTTTAGCTAAAGTGATACTGAAGCCATATACAATGGTGTGTGTGTGTGTGTGTGTGTGTGTGTGTGTGCGCGCACATAAACTTAGACACTCTGTTCTACTATCTCTGTGAATAAAGCACTATAAAACTATGCCCCATTTTATTAATTGGTTTTTCTTTATGAAAAGCTTAGGTGGACCATCCTTGAGCCCTTGAAGTTCTTTTCCGCAGTTTCCAGAGCCCCCTCCAAATTTCAGATTCATCTACTGTGATAGGAATTACATGAAAAGCATACTATGTTTTATAAAAGAAATCCTGAAATCCAACTCCCAAAGAAAATCCTGGTCCCGCCTACTGCAGCCCTCACCTCCTGCAAGCCATTAAATAGGCCCCCAATCACCTAGCCTATCACCACTGACCATAAAGAAATCATGGTCAATGGTGCTGAAAGCTGCCGAGACAGTTAAGTGAACTTAAAAGGTCACATTCCACACACACACACCCTGTTTTCTTACAGAGAAGAAACAGGATTGTTTCTTTTCATAAAGTAGATTTTATCTTGAATACATTCCCCCCCTCCCCCCAAAAAATCTGTACCAGACTTTTTAAAAACTACAGCTCTTAGGTAGATAAGGTCCTTTTGTTATTTTCCAAGGAATTGCTGTTTCCTTTTTAGAGCATTTCCTGAAACTATACATTTTATCTGCTTTTTGATAGGATTCTCACCAAAGTTATTTCCTGATAGGGAATCCTGTTTCATGTTTGACATCAGATGTTCTTCCTAAGATCAGAGAAAAGCTGGAGGGCCTTTCTAAGCGGTAACATTGTAATGGAGCTTATGCTTGCAAATGCCAACACAGGGATGTGGTGGGTTAGCTTCGCTGGTTCAAATAGGTGCTCCTAAACCCTTCTCCTCTAACCATTACTGTTGCATCTTTTCACAATCTTGGGAAAGAGAATCTGTTTGGGAGAAATACACATAGAGATAAACCATGTTTACACCATATTCAAAGAATAATTTACACACTATTCAAAAGAGACAATAAAATAAATAAAAGACAAAAGAGTCATTAGAAAGCTAAGAAAACAAAAAGACCAGAAACAATACCCACATAAGCAGATATTAGTACCAGACAAATAATCAAGCAGAAAACAATACCCTAATAAAATATCGACTAAGGAGGAAACCACACCACTACCAGCACTTGCAGGGCAAACCAATGTATATAAACAGGGAGCAAACCTCATACTCACTAGTAGTGATGATGAAGCCTGGTTACACCAATGAATGAAATATTTGCTAGCAAATATTTACAAAGCACCAAAGACTTCACAGTTCAACTCTGGGTTACACATAGTCTCTTCTATGGGCAAGTTTGGTCACTACTTTTATCTTCTCTCACAGCTACTTCAGTGATTCAGTGAGAAATCTGTACTGTTGGCTTTCTTGCCTCTCTTGAGATAATGAAATGGCTGCAATGCATGGGGAGCTAAATTTCATGTCAGACTTAGACTACTGACTTCAGTATAAGATACTAGCTATTTGTTATGTAGTTAATGTTAAAGAGATCATTGAGAATTAAAGACTATAGAAGAAAAGTGAAAGGAAAAGATAATGAATCCTGTAAACCATGGGTGTTAAACTGGCGGCCCACGGGCCAGATGCATCACACGCAGGCCATGCCCATCCCAGCTCTGATAAGGGAATAAATGTCGTGAAACATCATGTGACACTGTGAGTTTGACATCTATGCTCTAGACCAAACTTGTAGCATCACGTTGCTGTCATGTGAAGTATCGTGATGTTTCCTCTTCAGGGAGCTGAGGTGGGCATGGCCTGCGCATAACGCATACAGCACATGGGCCATCAGTTTGATACCCCTGCTCTTAAAGTCACAGCTAATCTAGGTACAAGTACATATCCAGATGTATATATGTGTACACACAATAAAAGTAGAATAGGTTTGCAGATATAAAGAACATAGAAACATTTCTCTAAATGGTGATTTCTTTCTGATTCTTCAGCTCTTTTGACTGGGACATGTTTCTTTCCTGGCAGAAGCCAGACTTGCAAAAGGTGCTACCTCCATGTGATAGAAGTCAAAAAAATAAAGGAAAAATGGAGATTACCCCACCCCTTTGAAAAAGTGAGAAAGAAAAGCCTTCCTGCTGCTGATTAGTTACTCAGAGTTTTGAGGCATTGCTGATCTCTCCTATTACCTAGATTGGCTAGTTTAGATAAGGTTGATAACCAACTCTCTTGGAATGTCCTTTCCACTTTCTCTACAAACATCTGAAAACATCTGTAACAAAGTTGCAGGTTATGGCTTTTTAAAAGTAAATGCATTAAGGGTAGTACACTCAATCTGGATGAGGATTGCAGAAGGAGAGGTAAATAGTAAAACCCTAGATGTCAGATTCCCAATAAAGATTGAGCCCCCATACATAATATCGTTTTAAAAATCAGTTTGGCAACTCTAGAATTGTCCTCTTCTTTTAGTTTTCTCCTAAATGATACAAAGTAGAAAAGAAACGTTTTAAAATAAAGTTACTACAAATAGTATCAAGATAAGGCTTCACAATGTGAAAGGGACCTTGGCCTCCTGATGGACAATCACTTAAACATGAGTCAGCAGTGTATGGCGGCAGCCAAAAAAGCTAATACAACCCTTGGTTGTATAAAATTAAAAAGGTATAGAATTAAAATCACGTGAAGTATTAGTATCGCTTTATAAATCTTTAGTAAGGCCACACTTGAAATACTGCATCCAGTTTTGGTCACATTATAAACAAGATGTTGAGACTTTGGAAAAAGTGCAAAGAAGAGCAACTAAGATGATTAAAGGCCTGGAGACCAAAAGATATCCAGAATGGTTGAAGGATTTGAGTTTGGCCAGTCTAGAGAAAAGAAGGACTAGGGGGGATATTTGATAGCAGTATTCCAGTATTTGAGAGGCTGCCACAAAGAGGAGGAAGTCCATTTATTTTCGAAAGCACCAGAGGGCACAAGAAACTATGGATGGAAATTAATGAAGGAGAGAAGCAACCTGGAATTAAGGAGAAACTTCCTAACAGTCAGGACAGTTAACCAGTGGAACATTTTGCCTTCAGAAGTTGAAGGTGCTTCATCCCTGGAGGTTTTTAAGCAGTCTGAAAGTCACTTGTCTGAAATGGTATAGGGCCATGATGGTGAACCTATGGCACGTGTGCTGGAAATGGCACACAGAGCCAAGTCTCCGGGCATGTGGAGCCATCGCCCGTTGCTCTAAATAGCGCAGGCTATTTATTTTTTCTATATTTTTAAATCAGTTTGAAAATTTAGGAGGAGGTTGTTGGTTGTTGTTTTTTTTAATTTGATTTATATGCTGCCCTTCTCCGGAGACTCAGGGCGGCTTACAATGCGTTAAGCAATAGCCTTCATTCTTTTGTATATTTTATACAAAGTCAGCTTCTTGCCCCCACAAATTGGGTCCTCATTTCACCTACCTTAGAAAGAATGGAAGGCTGAGTCAACCTTGAGCCTGGTGGGATTTGAACTTGCAGTAATTGCAGGCAGCTGAATGTTAATAACAGTTAATAACACTGCTTTAGTCTGCTCAGCCACCAGAGCTCCTTATTATTGAGAAGTCATTTCTTTATTCATTGGTACTTCCCAATACTCCTCAATATCTTTCCCTTTCCTGTCTATATTCATTTTTTTGCTCCTCAGTATTATGAATCAACCTTTTTTTCTTTTAAATCCAATCAGCTAAAACGAAAAACTGTTTTTGTGAAAATATTTAATACTGCAGAACCCAAATAAAAGACCTGAATAATTTCCTGCACTCCATTCAGAATTGTCTAGAATTTATCCTAGAATTCATCCTACACCATAGGCATTTGAATGCCTTTCCCTAAAAAATAAAGAATCCTACTACAGTACCAAATTGAATAGGGCAGTGATGGCTAACCTTTTTGCCATCGTGTGCCAAAAGTTGGGGGAGTATGTGGGGGGTCATGCATACACGTGCCCACACCCATAATTCAATGTGCCCCGTCCCCCTGTGCATGCCGTGACCCCACCGAGCTCCTCCTGCTTTTGGCATGCGATGGCACGGTGGGCCCGGTAGGGCCATTTTTCACCTTCCCCAGGCTCCAGAGGCTTTCTTGGAACCTAGGGAGGGCAAAAACGGCTTTCCCCACCCCACTGGGAGACCCTCTGGAGGCCGGAAACAGTCTTTGCTGATTTCCAGTGGGACCTAGAAAGCCTCTGGAGCCTGAGGAGAGCAAAAAATGGGCCTTCCTTCCCCTGGAGGCCCTCCAGAGGCTGGAAACAGCCTGTTTCCTGACTTCCAGTGGGCCCGGAAGGCCCAAAAATCAGTTGGCTGGCGTGCGCATGCTCGCCGAAGCTGAGCTAGGGCAACATTCACATGCCCACCGATATGGCTCCGCATGCCACCTGTGGCACACATGCCATAGGTTCACCATCACGGGACTAGGGTATGCATGCTCTAGATCAGTGGCCACCAACCAGTGGTCCGCAGGGAAATTTTTGTATTTTTGCAGGTGGTGCAATACGGAAAAAGGAGTGCAGCCCAGAATGAATGGTGTTCTTGTGGCAGTGGGGAAGGGGATGGCACAAGTGGGAAGAAGCGGCATTTGCGATGGCTGGAAGCTGCGGGATTGAAGTACTACTTTCATTTGCACAGCAACAGCATTTTGCCTCAGTATATTTGCGCCAGCCAGAGGCGCAAAGAAGCCCTCATCTCCTACCGCTTGGGACTCGGAGAGGCACATGGTGACTGGTCCGGTGAGCAGCCGGATTTTGCTCTTCATTGCAGAAGGCAGATCGGCTCCCTGCCAGCTCTCGTCTCTCAAGGAGCGCTCCCTGAAGTGGTGCAGGAAACTTTGGTTGGGCTCCTTGAGAGACGAAAGCTTTCAGGGGGCCAATTTGGCATCCGACATGGAGAGCAAAATCCGGCTGCTCTCAGAACCAGACGCTATTTACCACTCTGAGTCTCAAGCGGCAGGAAATGAGGGCTGCCTTGTGCTGCAAATATACCAAGCCGAAATCCTGATGCCGCATTTACAGCAGAGAGAAGCTGGCCCCCTGCAAGCTCTCATCTCTCGAGGAGCCCAAACCAAGTTTCCAGCACCACTTCAGGGAGCGCTCCTCATGCCGTGCAAGTTCAAGTAGCGCTTCACTCCCACACTTCTTCCGGCCCTTGTTGGTGCTCCGCGCACCTCGGTCTCTCAGGGAGATGCTTGACTTCCTCTCAGCCCCAAGACACTGGCTGGCCCATGAGATGAGAGAGAGGGAGAATGAGAGAGAGAGAATCAGAATGAGACAGAGAGAGAAAGAGACAAAAATGAAAGAGAGAATGAGAGAGAGAGAGAAAGAGACAGAGAGAATCAGAGTGAGAGAGAAAGAAACAGAATGAAAGAGAGATAATCAGAGAATCACAGAGAGAGAGACAAAATGAAAGAATTAGAGAGAGAGGGAATTAGAATGAGAAAATCGGAATGAGAGAGAGTGAGTGGGGGGGAGAGAAAAAGAGGGGGGAGAGAGAAAATGAGAGAGAAAGAGTGGGAGAGAGAGAGAAAGAGTGGGAGAGAGAAAGAGTGGGGGAGAGAAAGGGGGGGGAGAGAAAGAGAGAATGAGAGAGAGAGGAGGAGGCAGAGTGCCTGAAAGACCCCATCCCGTCACCTCGAGTCCAGATGCTTCAGCAAGCAGCGCGCTGGATTTGTATTAGTGGTCTGCGAAATTTAAAATTATGAACTTGGTGGTCCGTGAGGACCAAAAGGTTGGGGACCCCTGCTCTAGATCTCTTCCCTGAAATCCTGCCACCTAGTGGGACCTTGGAAAAGTGCCTTTTCCTTGGCTGCCCCTACTTTTTAGAACGTTCTCCCCCTCATGATTTGGCAGCCCACCCACCCCCACCCTCACCCCATCTAGCATTTAGGCAGGCGATCAACACCTGGCTTTTTTACGAAGGGGCTGGGATAGAATACAATAGAAAGAATGAAATGAGGGCAATTGGAGTGGCTCCAGGGCATCCTAAGAGGATGATTAAGACACTGGGTTTTTGTTTGATTGTTTTATTATTTTATGGTTGTTTTATAGTTATTGGTTTTACTGTTGTTGCGCCCACAGTTGTTTAAGAGGGACAGCCACATAAATATTTTAAAGAAAGAAAGAAAATGTACATTAAAAAGAAATATTTTGAACACATATGTAACATCTTATAGCATGTCAGGAATCACATGATCTTTTTGTGGCATACAAAACATTTGGGTTCAAAATAATAACACAAAAATCAACAAAGAACTCAGGAGAATCTTTTCTCCAACTCTGCTACTTCCCCAAGAAAGAAGCCAAAAAAATAACTACAACTTTGGGAAAGATCTGCTTACCTACCTATAAAATGGAGTAATAATCCAAACTCAATAGCTGCCTTCTTGCTAATTGGTCCATTACAAGTACTGTGTTTTGCCAGCATATAATAATGAGATACGTCTCGCAATAAATATGTCAGCTAAGCACTACAATATTGTCTCTATAATTTAATGGACTTGCAGTGGAGAGAAGAGCTGGTTCATGTTTCACATTTCATTTTGCTTTCAAATAACCAATAACACATTGCTAAAAGCTGGCTGCATGAAACAAGTGCTTCATTCGTTGTTTTGGCTTACTGCTAAATTGCAGCACTTTGAAGAAAGGAGAGCAGAGAAAGAGAGAGAAGAAGCCAACTGTTTTCTAAAAGCTGATCAGCTGACATTTAATTGTGGTTACAGGGTTTTTTTAAAAAAAAATATTGCTTTTGGCTTCCCCTTCCCCTTCCCCTTTCCTTTTCTACTGCCCAAATAACAAAGTAGTATTTTGTGCCATAGAAAACAATAACCAAAAAAAAAAAAAATCCCCATTAAATATCAGG
Organism: Masticophis lateralis; assembly: GCA_030761175.1. Lineage (NCBI taxonomy): Eukaryota > Metazoa > Chordata > Lepidosauria > Squamata > Colubridae > Masticophis > Masticophis lateralis. Next base: position 41,583,792 of record JAUDYJ010000001.1, read on the forward strand.
CACAGCGGGGAATAAAAAGATGCTGACATTAGGCTTTGCAAGGAGAAATTAATTTATGAAAAGAACATATGTTTGCCACATCTTAAAAAGAAGAAAATCTCAATGGATAAATTATAGTAACCAAAAGTCAGTGCAAATATAAACTTCTGGTGGCAATTAAGTTACAAGAGCAAGTTGCTTTCAGTTAATAAAAACTGCCCCTATCTTGAATTGGGTACAGATATTGCACAATTATTGTAGAAGTGCAACATGTGACTGGAAAAGAAGAGCAGCTTCATTACCGCTTAAGACTGGGGATTAAATGAGGAGTCCCATTTTTTTACTAGCAAGACAATATTTTGACCTCAGTGCTAAAAAAATTATGGAAATGTTATACAGCAGAAACACTTTCCATTGACAGTTGAAGCACAATCTTCCCTGACAGAAGTATTTGTACCGCAATAGGACAATCTGTTTATGGAATCTGTGGATGATCCACCTCTGGAGATGTCTTAAGAAAAGCCTGGATGGTTTTATTGAGTTTCCTGCTCATTGCAGTGTTGGATTAGATAATTGTTGTAGTTCTTCCACTTCTATAGATGCTATGGTTTTATATATTCCATAGGTACCAGCAACATGTTTTGATTTTGGAAAAGTATTGATTAGGGTTGGCTGTTCTATGCTTGCCAAAATTCTGATATTGTGTCTTATTTAGACACAGACTGATTCAGCCAGAACATAAGCAAGATCACCATCACAACACGCTGACCCATTTCTAGACCCTAGTAGTTTAAATTTACATTAATAGGGTATGCCGGTAATGGCAAACCTGTGGCACACATAGCCATATCAGTGGTCAAGCAAGCTCAGCTCTGGCGCACATGCACACATCAGCCAGATGATTTTCGGGCCTTGTGGGCCCACCAGAAGTAGGGAAGCAGAGTGTTTCCTGCCTCCGGAGGGCCTGGGGGGTGGGGAAGGCCCATTTTTCTCTCTCACCTGGCTCCAGAGCCTCACTATGAGTCTGGGGAGGGTGAAAACAGCCTTCCCCACCCTTCCAGAGGCCAGAAATGGCCCATTTCCCAACTTCCGGTTGGACAGGAAGTGACTTTTTTGCTATCCCCAGCCTCCAGAGCCTCTCTAGGAGTCTCTGGAGGCTAGGGAAAGCAAAAAACATCACTTCCTGTCCAACTAGAAGTTGGGAAACAGGGCATTTCTGGCCTCCAGAGAGCCTCGGGGGGATGAGGTAGGCCATTTTTGCTCTCCCCAGAATCATAGAGAGCCAGGTGAGAGAGAAAAACGGGCCTACCAGGCCATCGCATGCCGGGAGCGGGGGGTGGGGGTCGCGTGTGCATGCATGGGGGTGGGCTTCATAGAATTATGGATGTGGGCACGCATGCACACGACTCCCCCTGCCCCCCTCCTGGCATGTGATGGCAAAAAGGTTAGTCATCACTGGTGTATGCTATCTATTATGCACTTTCTTCAAAAAGGTAAGGTGAGCTGAGAGATGTACTTCTTTGACAACCACTTCCACCAAACTGATGGCCTTCATATTATGTTGACTTTCCCATTATCTCTAGCCATCATGGCTATTTATTGGTTGAGAATAATGGAAATATTAGTCTAAACATGTGCAACACTGGCCTACATCTCTGTGTAGAATTCATTGTGAGAATGCTTTACCTCAATTAAGCTCTGGAAGGAATGAAGCTCTCAGCCTGCAAGACAGGGAAGTATAGATAGTTCTCAACTTACAACAGTTCATTAAATGACCATTCAAAGTTATAAAGGCACTGAAAAAAGTGACTTATGACCATTTTTCACTTACAAACGTTGCATCATCCCTACGATCAAGTGATTAAAATTCAGACCCTTGGCAATTGACTCATTGCAGCGTCCTAGAGTCATGTGGTCCCCTTTTGCAACCTTCTGATAAACAAAGTCAATGAGAAGCCAGATTCACTTAATAGCCATGTTACTAAATTAACAACTGCAGTGATTCACTTAACAACTGTGGCAAGGAAGGTCATAAAAAAGGGACAAAATTAACTTTAAAACGGTCTTATTTAGCAACAGAAATTTGGGATTCAATTGTGGGCATAAGACGAGGACTACCTGTAATCAATTCTTCCCTCCCCCACTCCCAGTAAAATCCTGCTGCAGTTGAGACCACACCAAGTGGTCCCTGTGGCACTTTGCCAAGTGTGGTCACAAAATGGTCTCAGGGGATGGCGGTGGTTAAGCAAAGATTACAGCTTTTCCTAAAGGTGTATTTCTTTCTGTGGAAGGCATTGACGCATCCAACCACTGAACAATAAAAATACGTAATTTTCTTGTCGATTATACTGTTGTGACCTTTGCAAATCAAGCTGCAATCCACAAAATCATTTTGAGGCAGTTCCTGGATTAAAATAAGATTGAGTTCATATGTATCAGCCTTAAAATAAATAAAGCCAGTAGATAAGATGGAAATATGGTTTCTATTTAAGGCATAAAGCATTATGCTATCTGGAAGCAAATCTTTATAGAGAAACGAGAGCTGGTTTATGTAAGAATAAAATGGCAAACTGTAAGAAAATGATTAGAGCAAAGAGAATGGTGAAACTGTTGAAATTATCTTCATATATTACATGCATAAAGAGGATCCCCTTGGTTAAAAGAACTTGGGATACACCACTGACTCATTCATTTTCTTGTTCACAACCCTGTTAAGCATGAATATCTGAAAGTCTTATTTAGATTACATCCCATTCAGTTAAAATATACTGCATTTTCCTAGACCTACTTGGACAATTTGTATATTGACTTTTGTTTCATGTATTGATTAAGCGCACTGTGTCCTAGAGTTATTGTGAACATGCAATATATCATGTTGTTATGTACTTTAGCAATTCCATTAGTATTTCATTCCTAACCCTAATAAGAAGAAGCTGGATGTTTAAGCTAGTTCAGCGTTCCCCAAGCTTTTGGGCACCGGGGACCGGTTCCGTGGAGAGAGGTTTTTCCACAGACTGGAGGGGACATGGTTTCATGTGCTGTCTGCATTCCGCAGATGGGGCTTCGCTTCTTTGCGTGGACTGATTCCTGGCAAGCTGCAGACCAGTACCAGTCTGAACTATTGGATTAAACTTCAGGTAAACGATCTGGTAGCGATGGAGGCAGGTGAACAGGTAGCAAAAATCCCCAATGCCCAGCTGAGCCGCACAATCATCAGAAGCTTTTTTTTAATTTTTAAAAGCATTTTTTCTACAATCTCTTCTGCCAAAAAAAATGCTTTTAAAAGTAAAAAAAAAAGCCTCTGATGATTGTGCGGCTCAGCTGGGATCGTCAAAGGCTTTTAAAAGCATTTTTTCTACAACCTCATGCTTTTAAAAGCCTCTGACGATCCAAGCTGAATTGCCTGATTGGCAGAGGCTTTTAAAAGAAAAAAAAGCCTCTGCCGATCAGGCAACTCAGCTGGGATCATCAGAGCCTTTTGAAAGCATTTTTTTACAACCTTTTCACTGAAGAGGTTGTAGAAAAAATGGTTTTAAAAGTTAAATAAAATTGGCCATGCCCACCCAGTCATATTACCCTCCACCACCAAGCCACGCCCACAGAACCAGTAATAACAAATTTTAGATTTCACCACTGCAGCATCCCAATGAGACTTCCTTAGCACATCAGTTTGCAGGATTTATAGACGGTTAAGATTTCAATGGGTGAGGCAGTGATTGGCAGTTTCCTGGGAGGTGTTGATTAATTAATGAATTGCTGGCCATGGTGTTGTCTCTATTTTTATAGGTCCACTTTGAAGTAATAAAAAAGTACCCAATTCTTTTTAAAAGATATCTTTCCTTCATCGTGATTTAGGGGGGGGGGGATAAATATTATAAAATATAGGCTACATTTTATTTTATCATACCTTGATTCCCCCCCCCCCCCCATTTTATTTAAGTTTTATATATTGTATGCTTCTGGGACTCTGGCAGCATGTAGATGTTCTAAATAAATACACATTTACATATTTGTTCCCCCTGGATAATAGTGTTTGCTCCCCCTGGATATATATGATGATCTTTAGAAACTAAAAGCTTGTCTAACTCCCACCAAGAGTTTTAGAGACAGTTGAGAGGAGACATCAATTTGATATTCTTGATGTTACTTGAATAAAAAGCTACTTCATATTTCCCCAAAGCTTTAAAAGGTAAAACCTCTGTTAGGTTGAGTTACATGGACATGTTGAAAGCCCTACTTTCTAGCAAAAGGAAGTTAGCTTCAATAGGTTCCAAAATCATATTTATCACATATACACACACACAAATACAAACTCAAACAATGTGTCTTTAATGCAGCTTTTCCCATCTAGGCATTTTTCATCTTTTCTGATACATCTGCAAACATCAGGTTAGGAAAAACGAATATGCAATAAGTAGCCAATCCAATCTTCTATTTGTCCAGGATTCTAGAAAATTACAATAAAGTGGACATGAAAACAGAAGTTGGTAAAGGTTTAGTATGTGTGGGGGGGGGGGCAGGTGTCACATTTATCACACTGTATATGTTATCATTGTGTTAGAGTTGCACTGTCATCACTTGTGATACCTAACTTAAAATAGCTCTTGCGATAGAGATGCAGTATTTATTGTGTGATTATCATAAATACCTGATACAGTTCTACAGAGGAGAATAATATAGTTCTACAGCTGCTGATTCAGAATTATTGAGTCTGTCATCTGCACCTCTATAACTGTCTGGTTTGGCTCTGCAACCCAACAAGACTTCAGAGTCTAATTAGAACTGCAGAAAAAACAATTGCTACCAACCTGCCTTCCATTGAGGACCTGTATACTGCACGAGTCAAAAAGAGGGCTGTGAAAATATTTACAGACCCCTCACATCCTGGACATAAACTGTTTCAACTCCTACCCTCAAAACGACGCTTATAGAGCACTGCACACCAGAACAACTAGACACAAGAACAGTTTTCTTCCTGAAAGCCATCACTCTGCTAAACAAATAATTCCTTCAACACTGTCAAACTAGTTATTAAGTCTGCATTACTATTAATCTTCTCATTGTTCCTATCATCCATCTCCTTCCACTTATGACTGTATGACTGTAATCTTGTTGCTGGTATCCTTAGGATTTATACTGACTGTTTCCTAATAAGATTTGATTGCTTATTTGTTCCCTATGACTATCATTAAGTGTTGTACCTTATGATTCTTGATGAATAGATCTTTTCTTTTATGTACACTGAGAGCGTATGCACCAAGACAAATTCCTTATGTCCAATCACAGGGAATAAAAAATTCTGTTCTGTTCTGTTCTGTTCTATTCTACCTCTTGCAGCCTTTTTGAATCTAATATTCCTTAGATACATTTGAATTACAATTTCTAGAATAACAGGGTATGGTAAGAGTTTTTTTCCTACACATCTGGAAGTGCTAAATTGGAGTTCCTTTTACCTGGATGAAGGCGGAAATAATCCATATCCATTTCCATGCATGCTGTTTTTACCCTATTTTTAGATTTTAAATCTTTTAATTAATTTAAAGTTAAGACACCTATCATTACCTCGCTATTTTTTCAATTATTCTCCACTGAATTACGATTTATATTTGTAAAATCATCTTTGTGTATTTATAATCTAGCATCAGGTGCCACTTGCCCTCCGTAAATTAGATTGCTCAAGATAAAAGATTTTGGCATACTGCACAGAATTTCTCCATGTAGGCACTCTCTTGCTTATGTCTGTTAACATAACACAGTGCAATTTCTAGTGTAAATGTATACTTGATGAAAACTAATCATATACATCAGAATAAACAAGATGAAGTTGTGTTTAGCAGGTGTTTTAATAAAGCAATGCCAAAAAACTGCTGGATCAGAAAAGAGCAGTTCTTCTCCAAAACTTCTAACTGATCAAAGTATATGTGGCTAAGCTTCATAAGCCACATTTGAATGCAGTACAAAAATAAATCTCCTCAAACTGCATTCAAAACTCAGGCTATAGCAAAGGTTTTAATCAACAGAAATAAAGCTGGAAAGCATAAAAGGAACCAGCTTATTATTTCAATAAATCTTTATTTAAAAAAAAAAAGAAGTTGTGTCCCAAGAGCTTTGGGAGAAACCTTATTTTTGAAAAATAAATTGTTATGAAAATTCTTAGAGACAAATTGTTCTTTGCTATCAATTGATCTTTAAACTTCTCTATTACATTTTCCATGTATTGATTGATTATTTGCCATCACATCAGTGTTGACTCAGCAAGCACATAGATTTTTCTCTGTGATAATCAAAATAAATTTTTATTTCATCTATTTTTTTCAATTTTTCATCTATTTTATTCAAATTTATATGGCTGCCCATCTCACAAGAAGTGACTCTGGGTAGCAAATAACAAATATATGTATAAATAATAAACATGTCCAACACAATTATATAACTCCTCTCCTGCCCCCCGCCCACACCCCAGAATAAATCAGCAGAAGCACCACTTCAAGATTTAACTGGTCTTCTGAGACCCCCAGGCCTGATGACAAAGCCAGGTCTTGAGGGACTTCTGGAAAATAAGAAGGGGTGGATCTCATTCAGGGATGAGAATATTCCATAAGGCGGGCACCACTACAGAGAAGGCCTTCTTCTTTGATCCATCAATTGTGGTACCCTGAAAGTGTAGTTTCCCCAAAAGACAGCACCTGCACCATGCCTCTCTTGCCAGATCTGATGGAACAAGCAGATGTAATCAAGGAGAGGCAGTCCTCCAAAGAACCAGGCCCCATGCCATGTATTTATTTCAATGCTTTATCAAAACACATAGTAATATAAATTACAACTTACTTTAAATTTATCTGTATCAGAACTAGTTAAAACCCTTGGTTGAAAGGCTGGAGTCTCAAACCTCTTTGTTCAGAAGCAGTTTTGATTTTCATTTCTTGGCTTCATTCATTGTGAGTAGCTGTTTGTCAGTTCCTTCTGCCACCATCTTCCAAGGAATGCGAATCTGGTACTCAGTATTTGTTCTAGTTTCTGAGAGAGATACAATTCACACTTTGTATATTCTTTTTGGTGAATAAAAGATAAACATAGAAAAATTAGGAAAAAATAAACCAATTAACCAACCAATCTCCTGGCCATGCCTACCTACGTGTGGCTAGAGGTTGTAGAAATTCTCCTGATCCCACCTTAAGGTATAAAACAATTTCACATAATTTAGATTTATTAGAAAGAAAAGAACAATAAGAACATTTTAGTTTTAAACACTCCAAACATTTAATACAGAAGAGATAAATATTGCATAGTTAAAGAAAATATATGCAGTAAAATAATGCTCTTAGCAGACCACAAGCAGGTACTAGTCTGCTACCAATAGGAATTACTGTAATTTAACACGTTCTTGGAGAAAATGTTACAGAAATTCCAGAATAATAATACTCAGCCTTAAGAGTGCGAAGAATTAAAGGTTAAAATTAAATGGAAAGCACTAGAGCTTATGTAGAAAAATAATTTAAAAAGAAGAGGACATGAAATTTAAACACTAAATAGAAAAACAGAAATTAAAACCTTAACAGCCTCTAGCTTGAATATTTAGCTATTTCTTTTGGAATTTTGCAGGCTTTCCAAATAAGAAAAGATACCTGCTTCCCCTCCTATTTATCCCTATTTTTCCAAAAATCCCAAAGTTAAATCAAAGTGCAATTTGCAGTCCTTTTTTAGGACTGCATGGAATAATAGGGTCAGAAGGAACCTTGGAGGTCTTCTAGGACAACTCCCTACTCAAACAGGAGACCCTATACAATTCCAGAAGAGAGACTACCCACTCTCTTCATGACTTCAGAGGTAAGCCTTTCCATGGATTAATTGATCTCACTGTCAGGATAATTTAGCATAGTGGCCCCCAACCTTTTGGGCACCAGGGACTGGTTCCGTGGAAAAGGGTTTTTCCGTGGACTGGAGGGGGAGTGGTTTCACATGCTGCCTGCATTCCACAGATGGGGCTTTGCTTGTTTGTGCAGCCCGGTTTCTAGTATGCTGTGGACCGGTGCCGGTCCATGGACCGGGGGCTGGGGAACCCTGATCTAGCATCTTGCCTGAGATCATCCTGGGTACCTTAGAAAGACATTCTATTAAATAGCACAATGGATGGCATATAAACTGTATCCCTGCATTGTCCTGGCTATTGAAACACAGCAGGCTATGTCAGAAATTGGCTGATTGTTGGACAGATTGTCTGGTCAGGAAGTTGAAATGACTATTACCTCCTAATTTTCTAATCCTAGCCAGTTGCATAACAGAGCAGCCCAGCAATTAGAGCTGGTGAACATGGATTTCATTTCCATTAATCAGGTCTCCACGACACACACCAAGTCAACAGTTTCATCCTGGACTGAGTCCTGGATAATCCATGTTTTACCAGCAGTTGACCTTGCTTTCAAGAATAGGACTAACAGGATGACTATTACTGCTGCCTTAGCTTACTTGTTTAGCCTGCAAACTTAAAGGAAGAAAGGTCAGCCAGGGGCCTGCTCTTGTTTCCTATAGTGGTTTCAGCCTTACACCATATCTCCCCCTGCTGGTTATGGACTACAGTGATTCTCAAATTGATACTCGTCTCCCATCTCCCTTTTGTTGTGCTAAACAGGAATAATTAAAGTGAGCTGAAACTGCAAAGAGGAATGTTTCAGGCGAATTTTAGCCCCTTAAGCTACAATTTTGCAATTTATTATCCATATAAGTAAATTGGAAAAAATATAGGAAAAACAAGACAGAAAGCTATGGAATGCACTACACTAGCAATGGCGGAGTGGTGAAATCTGGCTAGCTTTTGGCATGAAATTTGGAGCTTTTTCATGCAAACTAGAATCAAACAGCCCTACTTACAACAGAGAGAATGAGAAATGCAGACATATAGTATTCTTTACAAATGAAGCCCAAATTAATCGTAACAATGTTCTATGAGTCTTAAAACTTGTTGAAACACACCTAAACAGTAGCTTCAAAATTTCAAAGTAATCGTCATTCTTCTGGGTTAAGAAATATCAATTTAACTGTTACTTTTACGTATAGGTTACCGATCAATTATGACAGTATTTATTCAGTAAAACAAGGCCAAGTCATCATTTCAGGATTTACACAGAAGCGTTAACATCTCTTCCACTAAAGATTCAGGGAGAAAGCTCACCCAAACCCTCACATGAACTCTTGAAAAGCAGACATTTAAATCATTGTCAAGGTAGGCACACGTATCCTTAGGCACTATAAAGCAGAATCATAAAGAAGTCAGGCTCACCGTCTCCTGACAGAAAACCTAATTAACGAGGAAATACATGTTGCTGTCCCAATACGGGTCTACAGGAAACTCTGAGCCTGAGTTCCCCAAATAAAATTGGAGATAAATAAAGTTTAGCAGGTAATTATCAAAGCAAAAGAAGCAAAAGCAAATCCTTCCTGATCACAATGAAGCAAAGACCTGCATTTTAGAATAATGACCTACTTTAAGGTCAAAAGTCTTCCAAAAGTATTGTTATTAAATTGGCGTTGAGTTAGTGACCAAATACATACATACAGCAGTTTTTCTTCAGGGCTATCTATCCCCAACCTGTTTCTTCAGGTCTTCCAACTCTGAACTTATAACTGTATCCATCCACATTCTTCTTTAATTGAGTCCATCCACTTTGTTCCTAATCACCCTCTTCTTTTCTTTTTTTTCTTTCTTTCTCTTTTTTTCTTTAGTTCTTTCTTTCTTTTTTCTTTCTTCCTTTTCTGCCCCCCTCTCTCTTTCTTTTGTTCTTTCTTTCTTTCTTTGCCAGCATTAAGGATTTCTTTCTTTGACACTGATGTGTAGACTGAGCTCTTTCAATCTTTGCTTATGCCATTCTCCAGTCCTCTTGTTCCTAGTCACATCTTTAACATTATAATTGAACCATTCCACTTCCTGTACCAATAGTATAGCATAGATTTGATTTCTATTAACTCCATCTGGTGATATCTCTGTACATAAGCATTGTTTTGATTTGTTGGAAAACTGTGTTAACAGTCAACAAATTGCAGGGTTGGCAGAAATAGGAACTCATTATCCTACTTAATATGCTTTCTAGGCCATATAATCTCACTATGTTTTCCTCTTTAATATTTCCAATTTTGGCATTCCAGTTCCAACACGAGTAACATAACATATTCTCTCAATTTCAGTTTGAATTTATCTGTAAAACTCATCAACCTCTTCTTCTCTATCAGTGATTGGAGCATAAACTTGGATAATTGTCATATTAAATTTCTGCCATGAAATCTAAGTAATATTATTTGGTCATTAATTGCATTGTGCCCAAATAAAGTATATACATCCTTGCTATATACTTCTTGACTATGAAAGGAACACTGTTTCTTCTTCTGACTTAAAGTGTCCAATTTCAGTCCATTCCAAATTGCTGATGCTTAACATGGTATATGTGTAGCCGATTAATTTCAGCTTTCAGCATTGTGCTTTCCCATGTTCATGCTTCGTACAGGAGGATAAGATGTTATGACTGGTAGTAAAGAAGTATCTGTTATGAAGCTTCTTCCTAGCTGTGAGCAATGACACAGTCCTACTACAAATTTGCAGGTTCTGTATTTCTCAAAGCTTTTTTGTTTTAATTAAAACATTTCCCATGAATTGTTATGCATGTTTATGTACAGCACTGTGCAAAAGTCTTAAATCTGAGATTGTAGCAATCATATACTGACCATATATAATTATGTCTCAGTCTCTATATTAGAATACAACCAGAAAATACAGGAAATTTGTATGCAGTATTCAAAAACAGGAAAAAGCAGAAAAAGCAGTTTCCCTATGCTAAAGTGGCAAGTATGTAGTATAACCTTCCATTATGCTTGAGCAACAGCAGATCCCTGGCTCCTGTAAACCTAAAATGGAATGGAAGCTAAGTGCTATCATTGCTAACACCTATAAGTCTCCTACTATTTCATGACAAAATGAGCGCTATGCAAAAAAATATATTACATCAGGTTTGTGGAAAACATGCTTGAGAGAAGAGCAACAATGATTAGCGGACTGGAGGCTAAAACATACAAAAAACGGTTGCAGGAATTGAGTAATGAAAAGAAAAATTAGGGGTGACAGGATAGCAGTGTTCCAATATCTCAGGAGCTACCACAAAGGAGTCAATTTTATTCTCCAAAGCAGCTGAAGGCTGGGCAAGAAGCAATGGAGAGAAGCAGCCTAGAACTAAGAAGAAATTTCCTGATAGTTAGAACAATTAATCAGTAGGCCTTCAAAAGTTGTGAGTGCTCCATCATTGGGAGTTTTAAGAAGAGACGGGGCAAACATTTGTCTGAAATGATATAGGACCTCTTTTTCTAATAGAGGGGTTTGGACTAGAAGACCTCCAAGGTGCCTTCTAACTCTGTTATTCAGTTTAAATGTTATGGTCACAGAATTTGACAAACATAAAGTCATAGTTTTGCATCTGCAAGACCACTCTTAAAGGGAAATCAACAAACAAACAGAAAATTCAAGATATGGTATTCAAGACCAAAAAATAATTATAATTATAATAATTTTAATGATCATTAAAATTTTGCTACAACAAATCTAATGATAGCCTAAGACTTTTCCATAGTACTGTGTGTGTGTGTGTGTGTGTGTGTGTGTGTGTGTGTGTGTGTTGATATGGATTATGGCTGAGCTAGGAGAAATTTCTTTCAAACCATTCTGATGAAAGTATCTCAAGATGAATCTCTTTTCTGAAGAGAAATACATGGCAGTTTAATTTTCCCCTACCTGCAGTAATAGTAACATTTAGAGGAGTGGAGAAGTCTTATAGATAAAATAAGGAGCAAATTCTCCTCCCATAGTACAATAGTCCAATTCCAAGTTCCCCTTCATCTACTCAACTATTTTAGGAGAAAGAAAAAGGTTCTGAGAACCTATTGTATCTCTTCCTCATCATATATAGTTTAGTCCTAACAAAGGAGTAGTTCTCTAAAAGATTAATCTCTCTCTCTCTCTCTCTCTCCTTTTCTCTTTCTCTCTTTCCCTCACCTTCTCTCTCTCCTCCACATTCCTAAAAAGACTCAAGTAGGTTAGATAATAGCTTTACTGCAAAGAATTAAGCCATGAATGCAAAGAAATTCTGTGTAAAGCAACTGCACAAAAATGGCCTATACATTTGTCACTCCCAAGTTTCAAATTTTGCAATTCTTCTTTCTAACTATTTGGAAGAACAAATTTTGGCTGCCCATTTTTAGCTTTGAGATTTTCAGCATCTTACTCGTTTACCAAATGACATGAGAATCAGGGGCTCTTACCTCACCAGCTTTAAACCTTACAAATTTATTAAATATAAAACACAGTGCAGCTAGAGAAAGATAATAAAAGTCACAGAGTTGGAAGAGACCATTTCAGTGTCTGAATCTCCTGGTCAATTGAAGAGACCAGATTAAGCAACCCTAACAGATGGTTGCCTAGCTCTTGCTTGAACACACCCAGTGTAGGGAAACTCATTGGTTCTCTGGGCAATTGGTTCCATTGTCAAACTCCTCTTGTTGTATGGAAGCTACTTTCTAACGTTCAGATTGAGGAATTCTGGAAGTTGTTTTCATTATTGCAGAGTATTAAGAATGACTATTGATAGCACTGCTCTTGTGTTTTGACAATTTAGAGATTAAAAGTGGATTCTTGATTTCTATTTTCCTTATTTTTCTCAGGTTTCCTTATATTACTAAGTAGATTTGCAGCATATCTCCAAGGCAAGAGTTAGAAACATCATGCTGCCCATTGAAAATCAAAATGTATGTCATAAAGTTCACTGTCTTCACTGCTTATTTACTAAAGTTCAGAGTGTAGGAGATAAGCAAGATGACTCTTTCTCTTCATACAGAAAAGCAAATGTGATATAGCAAGTTTTACAAACATCTGGTGGGATTATTCTCCTGCTTGCAATATAGGATGTTAAGGGTATAATTTTCTTTAAAGGAAGACAGGAAATAAGAAGATGCACCACGTGATAGAAGCTCCACATCTGCTCGGAAATCCAAGCAAATAACCCTAGTGACATTGTACTATAGAGTAACTATACTCTAACTTAACTAAAGTTTAAGTTTACAGTGCTATAGTTTAAAGTAACTGGAGGAATGAATAAAAATGGTTATTTGTGCTGTGCATATTAGTGCTCACTCAGAAAGGACGTTGATGATGCTTTCCAAAATCAAACTGCAGACCATTCAAACAGAAATGAAGCAATTCTGATAGCAGACTCTGTATTTAAGATGTTAACATTACTTTGAATATAATCCCATAGAAGGAAAACTATGATCCAAGCAGCTCCCATCTTTTTCGCACCTTCTTAGGTAGAAATAAAAAAAGGGAATGTTTAACTTTCATTGATGATTTAATAAATAAATATATCATATAATTGCTGCATTGACAAAATGTCTTTTAATGGGTCAACATGGGTTTAGGTCAGTGGTGAAATCCAATTTTTTTTACTACTGATTCTGTGAGCATGGCTGGTGAGCATGGTGTGGCTTGGTGGGCATGGCAGAGGAAGTATATTGCAAAATCTCCATTCCCACCCCACTCCAGGGGAAGGATATCCCACCCCTCTCTTGGGCCAGCCAGAGGTGGTATTTGCTGGTACTCCAAACTACTCAAAATTTCCACTACCAGTTCTCCGAACTGCTCAAAATTTCTGCAACCAGTTCTCCAGAACCTGTTAGAACTTACTGGATTTCACCCCTGGTTTAGGTAGGATCACGTTGCTCAAAGTAGCTATGGAAAGGTCTGTCAAATAAAGAGCCTAGGAGCCTTTTAATATTTAGTACACATACAAATGTATAACGTGGATACATCAAAGCTGCTGATGTATTTTTCAAAAGCTTTAGAATCCAAGTGTTTAGATCAATCAGCTGAACACTGTGATACTCACAGGACAAGTTAGACAAGTGTTGCTGAAGTTCACTCAAAGGACAGAACCCTGACTCAATGCCAGAACAGGTAACACCCCCATAGGCTGTTATAAATGTTTTTCTGAGTGGCTTTAGTCTCATATTTGCTCAGTTCGTATCTTTATTTGACTTTTTACAAGCTATTACAGGTATTATCACTCATTATCCCATGTCTCTATAAATGAAGTAATCTTCTTAGCCTTGTGGGATTTAATACATTTGTTATCTTTTGCCAATTCTGAATTAGTAAATGCAATTTCTCATCACTCCTAAATCTAGATCTTTGAAGAATAATTCTTACTATACTGTGAATAGCCCTTATGGCCGTTATTTGCCATACCTTTTATTTGTGAAAATGATCATGAAAAAGCCCTACATCCTACTGAACTGCGTTTTAAAATACACATTGAAGTACATTTCCTCAACTGGTTGTTTCAGTGCTACATTACTGGCAGGATAAGTTATGTAAATATTGCCCAAGTTCAAGAAAAGGACAGAGATCTGAAACTACTGCCAAAGCAGGTACCACCCTATCTAAATTACTCATATAAAGGAAAGAGAACAGGGAGGCTTGTGGTACCAGTGATAAATTCTTGTACAAACCATACGTATTATTTTTAAACACAGGGAAGACGTCATAGCAGAAGCATGTGGCTTCAACACTCAGCAAAACAAGATCACAAAAGACTTCGTTAACTTTCGGTAATCCTTTACTGTAGAGCTGAACTACGTAGAATATACAGTACATGCTTTAGTGTCAAAGAGATCTTTAAGTGTCAATAAATACAAATCTGGAAGCAAGAGAAGGTATCAGAATGCTATAATTTGTGTACTGAGCTAGAAATGTTTGTATTGTATGAAAAGAACAATAAAAACTATTTTATTATCAATGGATTAATATCACTAAATCCACTACTTCCAATTGGAAGTATGTATTATCCAATTGAAAGTATGTATAAACAGAAACCTAGATTACAATTCTTCTACATAACTTCTGTGAGGAAGAGCCTTCAAATAACACTAAAAAGTATAGCCTCTGTATTAGCTGTAAATGTTAGTCTTTTAGTAGATTGATACTTAACTAAGAACTAACCATGTTAGCTTTTCAGAAAGCAATTTAAGACCTGATTATTTCTGCAAGCCTTCAGCATCTGAGAGGTTTTATTTGTTCTCCTTCGGAGGATGAATGTGGGTGTCATAATAAATGTTCTTTAGTGCCTGGGTAAACATTACTATTGGTTTGTAACTCTGTTATTGTAAGCTGCTCAAAATCAACCATAATCAGAGCATCATATAACCTAGTAACTAAATGTGGGGGGCGGGATTCTTGGTGCTTTCTGAGCTTGTTTTCTTGCAGACATTTGATTACCCAATTTGATAACATCAGTGTGCATAGTATAATGTTTGCTGAGAATAGTTTGCCTGCCAATTTTGATGGGGGTATCATTTCTGCATTATCCTTTTCGTAGATTGTACTTGTGCTGTAGCAGGTAGTATGGCCAGGCACTTTTTGATAAAATTGTGTGGTTATTCATTTTGTTGGAAGGTGTTGTATATGTGTTCTTTCTTTTTTCTGGTTTTGTTGCTATAACAGTAGAGCACTTGGTTAGTGGGGGGAATTTTCTGATAGATTTGGGTCTTTAATTTGCCATAATTTCCTCTGCTGATGAGGATATCCAGGAAGGCTAACATGTTGTTCTTTCTGTACGATTTTCCTTTGAAGATTTTGGTTATATCATATATCTTGTCTGTTGTTCCTTTTTTATTAGACAAAGGTGCTGTTTATATAATGAATCCATACTTATGGTTGTATATATGGAAGTGCTATAAATTCTAGATGCTGTACCAGTCTCTCCTATGAGAGTGACAACCCTATGTGTGTTCCTCTTTGTATGCTTTGTTGGCATACTTGTCCATCAAACTGAAAGTAGGTTAATGAGGCAAAAGTTGATGAGTTCCATGAGTCTCATCTGTCTTGGGTACTAGGTTTGGTTGTGTGTGTTGTGTGGTACTGCTGCAAAGGATTTTTTCTTTTTTCTTTTGTTAGTTCTGGTTCTATGGACATGAAGTGTGTTGTGCAAGTGAATGAAACCATAATTTCATTTTCTTCTATGCTTAGGTCTTTTATTTTCTGGAGGCACTGTAGTGGAAAATTGATAGAATACATACTTCCATCAATAAGATAGACAAAGAACTGACCAAAAAAAGCTTGTACATGTTACAAGTTGAGATCCCTGTTAATCATATCACTGCATATATTGGGATTATGTATTTTGGGGCATCTGTGGAAGTAAACAACCAAACTCAGGGAACACCAAGAACTCCAGAATTCAATCCTGAGCAACATATATTTTCTTCTATGAATTCTTTTTGGGAACTTTCTCCTATGTGAACTGGTGTAGGAGGAATAAAGCAACTTTCCCTTTTTGTCAGCCCATTATATTTTCAGAGTTGTTGCAGAACATTTATTTGTTTAATCCCCACAGAATTCAGAGAAGATTGGTAACCTTTTCTCCACCAATGTGCACACTCACCCTTCTTGAGGATCATGATCAACCATCATTCCAGATATTCTTTACTTTCTGGAAAACCATAGTAATTTTCAAATCTTGCTTGTTCTCTGAGGATACAGTAGGGCCACTCCTGTAAATAACAGGAGGTGGCATTGCAGCAATGGCAGGTGGTGGAAAGAAAGAAAAAAAGACCAATACATTGCTGATTGCCCTAACTTCTCAATCTCACATATATTTTAGTATACCCGAATGTTAGGAAAGTACCAGCCAGGCAAGAAAGCAGGATCAAGTGGGGAGTTAGCCTTGAGTCGTTGTGCAACTGTAAGAAAGCCAGGACTGACCCCACCCCCACGCCCACCCCTAATTGACATGAATCATCTGTTTGCTCCAGGAGTGGTATTCACTTACCTTCACTACTGGTATACAAATGCGCTTGCATGGGCCACCTCCATGCATGCACAGATCCTTCCACACATGCACAGAACGTCAAAAACGTGACGTGATGACATCTGGGCGGGTGGGCAGAGCCTCCCACAGCCGCCGCTACCAGTTAGCCCAAACTGGATAGAACCAGCTGAATACCACCACTGGTTTGCTCGCAAGGAAGAATAAGTAGTCTGGGGAGATTCTAGTATCATAAGTAGAGTGCAATAAAGTAGTGAACTTGAACCTTTTACATATGGATTTGATTGTTTGCATCTGACACAGGGTTAGTTTATCCTATTTTTTAAACAAAAAAATATTACAGTTTATCTTCTAAGGAGTACATTCTGATCCATAGCCTGAATATTTCCAGCCCTGCACTATTGCACTTATCTTGACCGACTGAGTACTTGAAAACAACTGCTTAATTATCTGGATAAAATATACATGATACGAATATCCAACTAACTATTCTCTAGTTCCCTGAATTCTCCCTTTCTTCCTTTTTGATAATAAAGACGTTAATATTAGCCTCCTTTCCTGTCCCTTCATTTTGTTTGTCACAATTAAAGTAGAACTGAGTTGCTCTGTATTCTCTTTGTTATCCACAGAAGATGGGGAGCAAGTAAGTAAGTAAGTAAATAAAAGTTTTACCATTTTCAGTGAATAAATTATATATTCTTTTCTCATTTTGTTTTGAACTAATCTAAGGATTTCTTTCCTGTTTCCCCATATGAATTTCAACTTTATTAATACCTACAAATCAAGATTACTTTTACATACTCTTCTTGGATGACCTATTTCTCTTCCCATTTATTTATTTATTTTTATTTTCATTTTTATTTGTATCCCATCTTTAGTATTTTTAACAAATCACTCAAGGCAGCAAATATATCCAACATACTTTCTTCCTCCTATTTTCCCCACAACAATAATCCTGTGAGATGGGTTGGGCTGAAACAGAGTAACTGGCCTAAGGTCATCCAGTAACTGGCCTAAGGTCATCCAACCCTTCATGGCTAAGGTGAGACTTGAACTTTTTTTATTGGTGGTGGCGCAGGGGTTAGAATGCAGTATTGCAGGCTAATTCTGCTGACTGCAGATTGCCAGCAGTTTGGCAATTCGAAACTCACAAGCTCAAGGTTGACTCAGCCTTCCATCTTTCTGAGGTGGGTAAAATGAGGATCCAGATTGTTGGGGGCAATATGCTGACTCTGTAAACCGCTTAGAGAGGGCTGTAAAGCACTATGAAATGGTATGTAAGTCTGTTATTGCTATTATGTAGGAACATTAGCTTCCTAACATCCTCAAATTTTTCACTCATTGGAATTTTTTGGTATTTTCTTTTAATATCCTTTTTAGAAGTCCTCTTCTTTCTATTAGATTCTCCTGCCCCAGAATTCATAGTTCTGAGTTTATAAAAAAAAAATGTGGTATTTTTTAGTTGTGCATTTTACTAATTTTGGTTTCAGTTTTCCTGAAAATCAAGAACATGATCACTTTTCCATAATGTTCCTGTTACTTCCACTCTCATGACTAATTCTGCTCTATGATTTATTTCCTATTAGTTAAGATCAAGTCAAGGATACTGATCATCTGAGAATTAGTGAATCAGCAAAATTCTGGGATTTCCTAGTACTTGGTAATTTGAGGCACAACTGATATCAACGTAGTTAAAGCCCACCCAACTAAAACTGTCTGAAAGATCTTTCAGCTGTTTCTGGAAAGTATCATCCAGATTTTCTGCTTGGATGGGTAACAGTAGACAATAACAAAACAGTACTGCTTTTATTCATTCATCCAGGTTTTTTTACCCTGATGTTCCCTCTACAATATAGCCTCAGATTTCAAAACACGTTTGAAAACTTTTGGCACACAATGCAATCTCTCTCCCCCTCCCTCCCTCTCTCTCTCTCTCTCTCTCACACACACACACACACAAAGGTCTAACATCTGCCTTCTTTTACTAAGAATTCAAACTCACTTTGCTTATTTCCTACATTCTGAACACTAGTGAATAGGAAATGAACGGCATGAATCTTATGAGCCATTATTTCTCCCACACTCCAGAACTTCAGTTTCAAAGCAGATGGATTTGATTCAGCCAGAGCCTCAGCAAATCCTCGGTTCTCTAAAATATAACCCATTTGATCCTGGAGATTTGAACTAATTCAAGATCAGTAGCTATTCCTCCACTGTTTTTTTTAATTAAACATATTTGAATCCTGTGCTTTCCATTAGTTCTTCACAATTAAGTTTTCTCTTTCCTTTGCCACTGAATTATTTTTATTTTAATCATATTGCAAAAAAAAAACACCTTTTTTTTTTGCTTACCATCTTTCTCCAACCTCATTATGAGCTTCAGCTTTCCTAACCCTGATAATATACAAGATATGCCTCTTGTATGTTCTTTTCCTTAATTGCTTGTCTTTTCCTTCATCATTTTAGATTTTCACTAAGAATTTCTAGAAGTCATATTGGTACTTACTGTCCTCCCAGAATTATAGTTACATTCCCCCAATGTTTCCATTACTATTCCTTTTTTTAAAACCAATTCTTCCAGAATAGCTAAGATGAAGTGAAGGATAGTTGCTTTTCCTATGCAGGTCAAAGTAATCATTGAGAGCGATCAGGAATTTCCGGAAGGACTTTGCTTGCTAAAGTTTGTCTCCCAGCAGATAATTGGAACTGGAAATGAAGCAGCAGGCCACAAAAGATGAGGTCCTGGACACAGGATTGTTGGAGAGGGATTAAAAATAAGAATAAAGACAGAAGCTATGTGGTTGGACTTTTGGAGAGTCAAGTGGTCTGAATGCAAAAACTGTGGTGAGGAATAGCAGCACTGAATACGTGCAGTGTTATGTGGCCGAGTCACGTTAAAAATTTGATTTACTGTGTAAAGATTTTGGTCACTCCTTAGGCATTTGATGTGCTCTTTGATCTGTGTGGTAATATTGAACTCAAACGCCTTAAAAAGAAATCCACTGATCTTGTGATTCCAGAGAGAATATAATATTGATGTCATCCAAGTATTAAAATAATTAAGGCGTATTCATGGATGCATGGCAAATCAAGGATGTTGTTTTCTTTGGATAATGAATTGACGTACACTCAGCCATGAAGACATTGAAGCTTTTATGCTCAGCTGTGCAGTCCCAGTCCCGGTGCACCTGCAGTATTTGTGGTTTTGCTTTCTGGTCAGAATTTCCCACAGTGATAGCATGTCAAAAGCAACAGCTTTTAAAATTTGTAAGCGGCATTTCACTTTTCGTATGGTCTGAGTGAGTTCCTTGAGTTACCCAGAAGCTTTTGGATTTTAAAAAACAGCCTATCTAAAAATTAATTCCCAAACTTACCATTTTGAGGCCACCTTAGATGTTCAGATTCAGCTGAAAAAACATCACTTGAAATGGGATATTTTAGCCATCATCCAACTATTAGCCCTTATCTCTGGGTAATGTTTCAAAGGGGCTACATTGATTCACTGAATTCTTGGTAGAATGACTCCATTGGAAAAGATTCATAAAATATACCTAGTAGGGATCCATTTTGAAGGAGTGAGTTGGAACAAGCAACTTCAAAGCAATTAATAGTCTTTTGGGTTTTTTATAGATCTAATCATATATTTTCTATATAATTTACATGGTTTGCATCATAATGTCATGACATACATTTTGATTTTTGTCCCTCTCTCGTCGTTTCCTAGATACTTCAATTCCCAGGAAAAGGCAATGCAAAGATCTGCAGTATGACTTTCTTGGCTGCAAGAAAATTTTATAGATTGTGTGCATGTATCCACACCAGAAGTCAAACTCAATCAAGAGACTTGATTTCTTAAGATGGTGTTTTGTTGTAGTCTTTTTTCATTCTGCCGGCTTCTAGATGTCTTGGGAACAACTCGGTTGGGAATGCTGAACCATAGGTTGTAAACTATCTTCTGTCATAAGGAGTAATGGACAACAGAAATGAGCTTCACAGATTTATTTTCTGTGGCATCCATAAATAAGAGTATCTGAGATACCTTCAAAAAATAAATTCTTTTTACTTTTTTCTCTCAGTTTTTCTGCTATTTTAGTTTGTACTCCTAGATTATCTCTGTGTTATGTGTCTAAAAACCGCAGCTTCTCCATCTCCCAGATTTCTGCTTTTCCTATATTGGAAAAAGTTGCAATTTTGGCTTTTGTACCTATCATGTGCTTTCAAGATTGGAAGATAGGCAGTGCTTAAGTTTGACATGTTAACAGTAAGTAAATCAAAGCATAGTTTAAGGGAAAACTACAATTACCGTATTTTCCGGCGTATAAGACGACTGGGCGAATAAGACGACCCCCAACTTTTCCTGTAAAAATATAGGGTTTGGGCTATACTTGCTGTATAAGATGACCCCTCTTCCAACGCACACCAAATAAAAATTAAAAAACATCAACTGGCTCACCCACAATGTAAAAGCAGCTGTGCTAGACCCAAAATGGCCCCTGCAATAAGCAGGAACCTCACACAGCCACAAAAAGCCCAAAAAACAACTTTTACATTGTGGGTTTACACACACAAAATTCCACATACAGCTTTGTGAGATTTTGTGTGTTTGTGTAGTTAGAGTGAAACACTACAGAAACACATTAAATCTCAGAAAGTTGCACACATTTTATTTTTATTTATTTTTATTTTTATTATTTTTATTTTTATATGAAAGCTAAATTTAAAACTTCCTAGCCTAAAACTTAGACCTAGCCTTTAAATGGCTAGGTCTAAAAAAGAACAACTAAAAAACCCCCCAATTAACTATTTTTTTTAAAGCTCCCAAAGGGGGAAAAAAACTTACCCAATAGAACAGGGGTCTCCAACCTTGGCAACTTTAAGACTTGTAGACTTCAACTCCCAGAATTCCTCAGCCAGCTTTGCTTTGCTGGCTGAGTAATTCTGGGAGTTGAAGTCCACAAGTTGTTTGCATCAGCAAGCAACTAAATCTCCCTGCAAGCAGGCAGGGAGATTTAGTTGCTTGCTGATGCAATGGATTGCAGGCAAGGCAAGGCAAGCGTTGGGGCTAGCAGCTAAGGTAAGCAAGCTGGAGGTGGGGGGGATTTTTGCTACGGAGCAATTAGCAGGCAAAAATTAGCAGCTGGGATGGCCAGCGTTGTGTAAAAGAAAAGTTTTTCCCTTTTACACGGGGCTTGGCCATCCAAGCTCTGGCGATCCCAGCTGCACCAGCGTTGTGTAAAAGGGAAGTTTTTCCCTTTTACACAGGGCTTGCGTGTAACTCAGCTGATTAGCGGCAACTCAGCAGGCAATTCAGCTTGGCTCCTTAGAGCCATTTAAGGCTCGTCAAAGCCTTTCGGGCTGGTCTGCCTGGTTACAGGAGACCGACACCCGGCGTATAAGACGACCCCCAACTTTTGAGAAGATTTTTGTGTGTTAGAAAGTCGTCCTATACGCCGGAAAATACGGTATATACCGTAATACCTTGTTATGATCAACTCAACTGACACAAAATGTGAAAACCTGATGATCTGATGCTTTCATGAATTCTAATAAAAGTGCTATACAGCAATGAAGTTTAAATTGTGTTTTTCTAATGAATCAACAAAAGTACAATCGTTTTGCAATTTTTTGTCATTTCATAACTCCCTAATCATTATACCTCAGTTTCCATTTCATTTCAATGAAGAATCCATATGATCCAGCCCTTGATTTGCTTCAGTTACCCAGTTTCCTGTCGTTATAATCCTTAATTATAAAGCAGGGTGATATACCAGGTACAAGAAGACAAAAGTATACACAATCCAAATATCTCTGGATGAGTAGGGATAAACACAGAAAAGGTTTACCTTTCTTTCAGTTAGGCATCAACCCTGTGAAACAAAATTGGTGTCTCACCTTATTCTCCCAAGGCTTTTTATTTCTAAACTCTAAAGTGATCTCTATATGAAGCAATAGCCATCCTAAAGCTTCATGGTCCACTTACAAATTAAGGAGAGAGGATCAGAAGAGCTTAATTGGAAGAATGGGAATTTTTCATAATTCCTGCTTTAGATATAACTACATCCACAATCCACAAACTTTTCATATGTTTCATGCCATGAAACATATCCTAAGCTATTACACAGGTTAACTAGTTTGTTCTTTCCTTGTACATTAAAATTATTTGAAAGGATAGCTTTTCCTTGTTTTAACAAGTACATTTTTAATTAAATACATTAATTCCATGAATAATGTGAAATTTCCTAAGGAGAGAAGGAAATACTGACCTTTTTATATGCCAAGAGCGACCCCTACTTAGAGTTGTAAATCTCCTGAGCACTACTGACTTCTGTGGAGCTATCCTAAATCACGGCAGCTCAAAATCTGCCTCCCAGTATGCCATCTGGGGCCATTCTGGCCTTTAAGGTCAGCAAAGAAAGATTAATGTTGCCCCTAAGGAACCATGTTACCAAATCTCTCAATGCTGATGGCTAAATTTCTATTGGCTTCGCTAAGGTTAGGACTGCCTTGTAAATCTATAGGAGACAACAGCATGGTTTTTCCAAGAACCTGTGCAGGCTCTGAAGATTTGCTTCATTTGTCATGTTGCCCTTTTCTTCTTTCCCATTCCAAAGATTTAAAAAAAGAAAATGTCCCCCTTTCCTAATTATTTCAGTATGCTAGAACATGAAAGCTTTACACAGCTTAGCCAGCTACTTTGGGGCCAACTTGGCCAGCTTTCAAAACAGCAAAAAAATATTGGGGGACAAACAGGGTGGAAACAGAGATTTTAAAAAATCAATCCAAGTACAGAAACTATTTGTATGAAAGATGTTGGATGCTCCACCTGTCTGCAATTGTTATTTTACATGCTAATTTTTTGGGGTAGATTCTGTGAATTATCTCCATCGTGTACAATTGTCTTTGTCTTTCTAAGGAACCTCTTTGCTCAAAAGTACGTACTTAATTGACACCCTTAAGCAGAGTTTTAGGTTTTTCTTCTAGGTAAGCAATTATTTTGAAGCAGGACATGTGTAGAATTTTGAGAATTCTCACAAAATAAGTAAGGAATTGGTGAGACAACACCAAGTAATTCTGACAGAATTCAATTCTCCTAGACAAGATTGATTGCATTCCCAGAGTGTTAAAGGAACTGGTGAATGTCATCTTAGTGACAATGACTGAAATCTTTGAAAAATCCTGGCATCCTAGGGCGAGAAAATTAGAGAATAGCCAATGTTATTTCAATATTTTAAAAAGAGAAAAAAGGAAACTTAGGAAACTACAAGCCATTAAACTTGACATGAATACTGGAAAAATCCTAGCAAAGAAAAGTAAGAAGGTACTTAGAAATGAATAGCGATTACCAGAAACCAATATCAATTTGTTAAGAACAAGTTGTACAGCAAGTTATTTCCTTGGAAAATGTGCCTTGATTAGAGGACAATGCTCTACTTGTTGTGTACTCAGACTTAGCAAGACTATTGATAAAGTGGACCATAGTCCCCTTTTTGACAAATTGGAATAACGTGGGATGGACAGTGCCACTACCAGATGGATTCACAGTTGACTGAACAAACCATAGCCAAAGCAAAATCCATAATGGGCCTTATGTCCAGATGGAGGAAGGTATACAGTGGGAATCTCAGTGTGTTTTCAAAACTGCATATGAGCCTCTGAATTTAAGGAGATTGTTCTTTAATGATAATGCAAAGTAGTATCACTTTCTTTTCAGGCTTGTGCAATAGCCTAAAAAAATGGCCTAGTGTAATGAGTGGTAGAGAAGGATTGCGTTTCTTGGCCTTGTAAAAGCTGAAACGTTTGTTTTGATCATTTTCAAAGCATGACCAATATATCTGATGTATACTGATTAACTATCAATTTACAAATTTTGTCAGGGTGAAATGCTGGTGATGATGATGAAGTTATGTTCCAATACAGCTGGAGAATGCCAGGATGGGGAAACTCACTTCATACAGTATGACTTTCAAAACTGACTGGTTCACAGACTGATAAATTTTAAGTGACTATTATAAAAACAACTATTGGCAGATTTCCTCACTAAAAATGAAAACTGCTGCCTATTTTATGGTGCACCGAAAGGCTGTTGGAAAGACATTCAAAGTCTGTTCTCTAAGGTACATTTAGATATATTTGCTCCAGGGGTGAAATCTTACCAGTTCGGACTGGGCGAACTGCTAGGCACGATTGGCATAGGTTCACCGAACTGGTAGCAATCACCCGATTGGCCCCACCCATGCCCGCCCGGTTGCCCAGTCGCTCGCCCCTTCCAGCTCACTCAGCGCTTCTGGCTGCTAGGCCAACCCCACCCCATTCCTGCCCTATATAAGTTCCCTTTACCACGTGGCCCAGCTACTCGTCTTGCCAGTCACCTCGTCCACTCAGTTCACCAAGGGTAAGCAATGCATTCCACCCGCTTGCCCTTCACCTTGGGTCGGGGGCCTGAGCCTAGGGATGCAACATTTCCCAAGGCTGCAGAGCTGCTGCCTGTTCGCCACCAGCCTCGACCGGATCGGGGAATGCAC
This sequence comes from Masticophis lateralis, assembly GCA_030761175.1. NCBI lineage: Eukaryota > Metazoa > Chordata > Lepidosauria > Squamata > Colubridae > Masticophis > Masticophis lateralis. The sequence continues at coordinate 41,609,146 of JAUDYJ010000001.1, forward strand.
CATTCCCCGGCTCTGGCCTTGCCTCGGAGCCTCCGCCCACTCACCGCCCGCTCTCCCTTCGCCATGTAGCGTGTCCTTACTGTGGTTGGCTGCCACGGAAGGCAAGCCAGGGCTGAGCCATTGATGCTAGGCTCCCTGCCAGCCTGCATCTCGCCCTCCTTGTCGCGAGATGCCTGCAGCCACAGCCTCTTTTTTTCAGTGCGCCTGGAGGCACTTCTTGCACTGAAAGATGCAGCAGCTGCAGGCTTCTTGCAAGCAAAAGTTACCGGAGCCATTCTCCTTGTTGAATGCACCGCCAACGCCGCCCTGTTCCATGCACCAGCTGCGCACACGAACACCATTTATATATTCATTTGTCATTAATCAGAGGCAGATTGAGTGTGCACAGGCACAGCCAGCACATGGAACAAGGTGGCGATGGTGGCAGCATGTTCAAGAAGGGGAGCAGCTCCGCAGTAACTTTCACTTGCAAGAAGCCTACAGTTGCTACATCTTTTGGCACAAGAAGCACCTATAGGTGCACCGAAAAAAAGAGGCTGCGGCTGCAGGCATCTCACGACAAAGGAAAAGGCAGAATAGAAATTTAAAAAATTTCCTACCGGGTTCTGTGGGTGTGGTTTGGTGGTGGTGGTGGTGGTGATGTGACTGAATGGGCATGGCTGTGAGTGACATCAAGTTGACCACACCCACTGTCACAGGATACCAACCCACCCCCACCAAGCCATGTCCGCAGAACCAGTAGGGAAAATTTTTAGATTTTCTGATTGGCTCTGAAAAAAACTGAGAAGCTGAAATTCTTCTAGCATCACTCCTTTTATCCTAATTTTGTTAAAGAGAAGCCTGCGAACATTGCGCTTGGGGGAAAAATTACCTTCATTTCAGGCAACTGTCAAAGACCTGACCATGCTTGAGTTTATTAACTTGGAGACCTGGAGTGCATTTTCTTTCTTTACAGTTACCCATTTAATGCTATGGACTGAGTCTCATGTAACCATCTTGGCTTAAGAAAACATGATTTATTAGTAAAGAACAAATGTGCCTGTATGTTTCCCATTCTTGCCCTTCGGGTTTGTGCTCTTGCCATCATTTGATTACACAATAGTTACCCATTACATTATACTCTTGGATTACACACCAGGATATGAAATCATCCAATCCTATCAGTCACTACGTTATTCTTAGAAGAATTGTACTTCATTATCTCCTGGACTAAGGGGTGCAAACAGTTCTGAAAATTAAAACCCCCACCAAAGATTGCCCATGACTTCATGCCATGACAGCAATAGTATTTTAACCCATTCATTCCTTCATAGGAAAAAGTTCCCTCAATTCTGAAAGCCAGATCAATTTCATCTCAAACATCTGGGCTTACTGGAAAACATATTTATTTTGTACTAAAGGAATGTAGATAAACATTTTATAGGATATCGCATAGAGTGGCCTCCTAGCTACTTAAAAATTGATCCTGCCAAATAAGAATAAAATCTTATTATACCTCATCATTACTTGAGATACCCTAACAAGTAAAATCACTTCAATCTTATTACTGCTTATTTATTTTACAAATGGTCTGCTTCATTTACTTGGTATTTCTTCACAAGAGAGGTAATGTTATGAACAGTTTAAAATTACTACTAGTAGTAACAGTTTACTACTAGTAGACAAGAAACTTCCATCTTGACCTTGATATTCCATAACTCTTTCAAGGAAGTTCCAGTTATCTTCTCAATCCATTCCCCTTATATTATATCCTCTCTTTCCTGCATTTTCATGAACCCTGTCAAGCACTGTTGCTTTTTATTCTGCATCATCCACTCATAACACATTGCTTGCTGATCCTCATCTCAAGGGAACAGACAGCCTTTGTTTTTACAGGACTAATTGTTTTTTCTTTCAGTCCATGGTACTTTTGGTAATTATGTCCAAATCCAAATGTGAACCCATTTATTTTAGTTTGCTTGTTCTTTCTCAGTGTGTAGTTTTGTTTTGTTTTTTAGATAAAACTGGGGAAAAGATTGTGTTAACTATTCCATTCTTTCTTGTCACAGAATTATCTTTACATTTCATTATCTTGTCTAAGTTTTCAAAGTGTTCTCTCTAGGATTAACACCCTCTTTTCTTTTCTAGCAAACTGTCCATCTTTATCTGCTGTTGCGCTCAAGAAAATAAAACTATCACTTCTTCAACTGCGAGTTTGCTAAACATATTGCCTAACATTACCTTTGTCCCCTTAATATCTCACGTTAACCAAGTTTTTTCACTGATTATATAAATCATGTTTTAACCTCCAATTCTGATTCCAGCTGTTAACTCTTCAGCATTGTTGTACTTAAAGTATATTTGCTGCATATATTGAAGATATGGGATAACATACATCTTCTCTCACTCCCTTCTGTTCTGACCAATAGATTTTCCACAGTTACCGCAGTACCTTTTTGTTCACTGTAAATATTTCTCAGAGGAGAAATTGGGTGTTCTGGCAAATCCATTTTTAATACAGTCCATATTCCGGCATGACAAAAATCCCTTACTGAAATCAGTAAAACAATTGTAAGCTTCTTTCTTGAATTCTCTTGCTGTTCATTCTGTTCATGTGCCCCTTCACCTTTTCTAAACTCCATCTGTTTATTTTTCTTTCCACATGTATAGCTCTATTCTTTTTTCCTAAGATCTTACCTTAAATAACACTTACAATTTAGTAATTGGCATATTTTTTTCATCCCCCTTATTATAGCAATATATACTAATATTTCCCCACAACTAGGACACATAGTATTGTCCCTGCTAGGACACTAACTTTCTTTTCTCCTACAGCTTTAAACAATCCAATTTTATTTGCAACTGGAGATTTTGAATTTGACTGTCCCAAAGGTGCTTTTTCAAAAGGCAACTGGATTTTGTTTTTCCTTGAAGGCGTTTTGCTTCTCGTCTAAGAAGCTTCTTAAGTTCTCAGCTTCTTGGATGAGAAGCGAAATGTCTTCGAGGAAAAACAAAGTCCAGTTGCCTTTTGAAAAAGCACCTTTGGGACAACCATGACCTGGATGATTGAGAATCTCTGACATTTCAATTTGATTGTTGTACATCTCTTGCACTTCAGAAATTATTTGCATATACTAGACCACATTTAACATGCAAATTTTCCTGTAATTTATTGGATTTTTAAAAAATATTTAATTTTCAACTAACATTTCTAGGATTTCTTCTTGATCTATCTTATCTGATGCTAAAATCCATGTTCATGTTCATCTTTCCCAACCTATCATAACAGTTTGTTCTTAAATCCAGTTGAACCTTGTTAACTGGGAGGTAAAAATGGTTTGCTTTTCACAATGTCTCATCTCTTTTGCAATGCAGGTTCCCTTTTATGCAAGTTAAACACACTAAATCTATTCTTATATTGATCTTATATTTGGATTGTGAACTGTTCCTTGTGGTCATGTCAACATACATTCCCACAATCCTTCAGTCAGCAGAAAACTATGCTGGCAATAATTTGTGCTGCCCCAGAGACCAAGAATTATTCTGCTTCATCAATGAGGCTGGTGAGTAATATAGACATTACAGTTTTAATACTAAACAACTTAAGAGTGGGTCCTTGGGCAGTTGCTCTGATTGCATTTCCGTTCCCACCCAGTGGCAACTGCTGGTGGGAAAAACAATAATCAATCACTGTCCGTAACATGTGGTAGAGGTTCAAAACTCTGTTCATTTTCCCAGGTGCTGCTTTTCAAAACCACGCTACTTCAAACTACAGCTGCACAGCATTCAGTGCACATGCAATTTTTGCCTGAAGCAATTAGATGGGATGACATCCATGCTATTTTTCAAGAAGCACAGGAAAAGAAATCTTTACCTTCTCCCCATTTCGGCTGCTGATATAACTACATGCAGCATGTCTCTCTCTCTCTCTCTTTTGGCAGGACTGTCTCTCTCTAGAGTTTTTAAAGAGATTCTGCTTTTTTAATTAATTTATATGGCCACCCATCTCACGTGATGTGCATGACTCCAGGCAGCTACCAGCTAAAGCGAAACAAAACAGAACAGAAACACAACCAATAATTAAAAACCTAAATAACATAACGTATTTATGTTATAAATAAGCATAATAAAATACTTCCCAGTCAATATAACCAAAAAAAAGTGTGTTCAACCACACTGTCAGGACCCCAGGCTTGATGGCAAAGCAGGTTTTAAGCGCCTTGGGAAAGGCCATCAGGGTTGGGGGAAATCTAATCAGAGAGAGAGGGAGACTGACATTCCAAAGGAGGGGAGCCATGGCACAAAAGTCTCTCCTCCAGGGTATTGCTAGTTGGTACTCCTTAGTGGACGGGTCCTGAAGCATACCTCACTTGCCTGATCTAACAGGCAGATAGATGCTATTCGGGAGACGGTTCCCTGAATAATCCATAACCATGAACAGCTTTAAAAGTTATCACCAGTGTCTTGAATTGCATAGCCAATGCCACTCATGGAGCAAAAGTGTCACCTATGCCACCCATAACTGCCCACATTGCTGCATGTTGCAGTGCAGAGTTGTAGTTTCTGAATACTCTTCAAGGACAGTCTCATGTAAAAAGTATTGCAGTAATCCAAATGGGTTGTATCATCAGTAATAACATTTAGGTACCTTGTTGCCTGATCTCTTTTAATGGCATCTGATACATCCAAGCATCAGCGTCTTCTCTAATGATTCTTGCTTTCACCTTGTGTCAAACTTCATTATTAATGTTTCTAGTGAGTAGTCTGGTTTTACTTCTGGCACTGAATGATTTATTTCTTCTTGTGGTCTAAGTTATTCTCAACCATTTTCTCTGGCGTTATAATTTAAAGGCATATCTTTTTCTTCATTTGGCTTTCCCAATTACCCTTACTGAAATAATCTGGGCCCTTTTCTGTTTCATAAGATGAAAAATGATGAGGTAGGCACTTCCATCACTGGACAAATTAATCAGTCTTTCAGAAATCAGACTATATGGTTGCATTTTAGCAGATTTATTTATAAGTAAGCATCGATAAATTCTACACACTGTTCTGTTCCTGTAAGAAAATGTTTTAAAGTTAAGAGAAATTTTATATTTTTTTAACGATATAGTGAAATTGCCGTCTGGTGGCCAAACCGAAAAAAAGGGTATCAGCATCCTAAAGAGGAACAAAACTCTGCTCTGGATCCAACTCTGTATATTGTTGTGTGGTAATTGTAAGTCTATTGATGCAGCCTACAATTGTATTTGCTTTTTTTGCAGCCTTGTCACACAATCCCAGCATAGGCTTAGTTTGTGATTAACTAATTCCAACAATGGGTATAACAATCAGATATTAAAGTGGTAGCTATTTTCTGCCTTTTAGGATCAACCATCAGCAGTAAAGGAACAAGCAGTCAAGAGGTATGCCACAGACCAGCATTTGGTAGAGCATTCATGAATGCCTTGGAAAAGATTCCAACATGTGTCTATACCAGTGGTGTAATCCAATTTTTTTTACTACCGGTTCTGTGGGCATGGCTTGATGGGGATGGTGTGGCTTGGTGGGCGTGGCTTGGTGGGCGTGGCAGGGGCAGGATACTGCAAAATCCCACCCCGCTCCAGGGGAAGAATACTACAAAATCCCCATTCCGTCCCCACTCCTGGGGGAAAGATATTGCAAAATCCCAATTCCCACTCCACTCTGGGGCCAGTCAGAGGTGGTATTTGCTGGTTCTCCGAACTACTCAAAATTTCTGCTACTGGTTTTCCAGAACCTGTCAGAACCTGCTGGATTTCAACCCTGGTCTATACCTACAAAGATCAGAAACATGCAAGCCAATATATTATGTGACACTCTATAGAAGTGAAAGTTGGGCTTGGAAGAAGCAGTATTGATGGCTTTGAACTTTGTTGTTAGAAAACACTCTGAAGAGTACCATGGAGTGGACAGCCAGGAAAACAAACCAATGAATCATTGGACAAATCCAGAGTCCTCTCTGAGGTACAAATGACCAAGCTCAAATTATACTACTTTGGACACATTCTGTATAGAATTGGATCTCTGAAAAAGTCTCTAGTGCTGGAAAAAGTGGAAGAAAACAAAAGGATGGCCAGCAATAGGGTGGAGGGACTCTGTTACAGTGTCAATAGAAACACCACTAAAAGACCTGAAAGAACTGCTTAGATATAGAATATCATGGAGAAAATCTATATCAGGTCATGAGGAGTCAAAAGTGATTTAACAGCACACAATCAATCAATCATTCCAGACCAAATAACCTTCATGCTAGAACTGTGCGCTATATCCTTTAAGGGGTCCCCAACTTCCAGTCCATGGATCGGGACTGGTCAGCAGCCCATTGGGAATCGGTCCGCACAAGCAGCAGGCAAGTGTCCGAAACTTTATTTGCATATGGGCAGGATTAGTTTGTGCACGTGAAACCATCCCCTCCCGCCTGCCATTGCTGCCAGTCCGTGGAGCCAAAAAGGTTGGGGATGGCTGCTCTAAGATATTTTTTGCTAGGACTTTTGCCAGCAGAAATCAGACAGGATGTTAGAATGGATGTTTTATCTGTCTGATTAAAATTGTTGCACATTCGTTCCTTTGTTAAGGATGTAAAAGAATTCAAATGCAAAATGTTTCTCAAATGAATGCTGGAGTTTTGTTTCCAAAGTCACTTATTATGGTAATTAATGCTAGCAAGAAACAAGTCTACCTACTGTTTGTTGTCTTCTTATTTAAAAAATTCTTCTAAAAACATTTAAGACAGCTGACAGGTATCATCCAAATTATAGTCGGTCTAGAAAGCACTGGGGAAAGCATGAAGGTTGTTTAAAAAAGAACCTGGCATTGAAGTAGGCATGCTACCCTGTATCCCCGAAAATAAGGCATCCCCTGATAATAAGCCCAATTGGGCTTTTGAGCGCATGCGCTAAAATAAGCCTCCTCCCGAAAATAAGCCCTCCCCAAAAATATTTAAACACAGAGCTGGAAATCAGGTAAGATGGCAAGAGAAGCCCCATCTTGCTCCACATGTCCCAAAACAATAAGACCTCCCTGAAAATAAGGCCAAGCGCTTATTTTGGGGTTCAAAAAAATATAAGACAGGGTCTTATTTTCGGGGAAACATGGTAGGTTTTTGAGAAGTTAAAGTTAGACGTGATCCCTTGAACTAAGTTTACTGTAAAACAACAACTACTACTCTTCAATCTGGTCAGTCATTTTTTTTTTTTTTGCTTCCGGTGGCGCCTTCCTCGTTGGCGGTGGGCTTTTCATGCCCGCCGGCTTCTCGGCGCGTTAGAGCTGCCTTACAGCAGACAGGCGGCTCGAAAAACCTGCTCCTTAACGGGAGGAGCAGGGAGAGCTTCTGGGGGTGAGGTTGAGCCCCCCTGAGTCGCCCCAGGAATTTTTCCTTTGTCCTAGGGAAGGCTCAGAGGGATGGCTCCCTCCATACCCCCAGGGTATGCTCCGCGCCGAGAGGATCCTCCGCTAATTACTTAATTAGCGGAGCCAGACGCTGGGAGCAACACCACAATTGAAATGATAATTGGAGCAAGCTGGAAAAGAGAGAAGATAAATTCAAGCAAGTATGGATTTTTCTCAACGGATTTTTTGGAAGAGGAGGGGGGGGAAGGGGGAAGGAGAGGAAGAAAAGTGAAAGTTTTTTAAGATGGCGACTGGCTCTGCTTGAAAGAAAAGTGAGAGCGGAAATGGAGCGCAGAGTTTAGTCCTGAAAGACTTTGAAAGGAATATTTTGTCACAGAAAAAGAACTTAAAGGAACAGAGGCTGATTTAAATAGATTTCTTCTGTTTTTTTTTCTTTTCTTTTCTCTATTGAAGTAAGAAGGATTTTTTTGGGGGTCCTTTTTAAAAGTAAAGATGCCTAAACTTAAAGGAAGGGGGGGCTCCCCCTTGAGTCAGATGAATAAAGTTGAAATGTCTCATTTGCAGAGATTTACAGAACAGGATTTAAAAGAGTTAATTACAAGGTCCTTAGAGAGTGTGGTAGATAAGATAAAAGGATCACAGAAGGATCTTGAGGAATCGGTTTCTTAGTTGGAATCGACCAACTAAGTCAAATTATTGCTCAAGTAGCTTCAGATCTTTCAACTGCGGTGTCTGCAATGGGGAAGAAAGTGACTGAGATAAGTAGTAAATTTGAATCTCAGATACAAGAATTACAAGGGAAACTTCTGGAAGCAGAGGCCAAAAACCATAACACTCAGAATGATGTTATTATGCTTCAAATTAAGGCTATGGAATCTGCAATTAGACTAAGAGGGATAAAAGAAAACAACAGAGAAAACTTAAGAACAACTTGTGCAAAGGCCTTTGCAGAACTATTAAAGCTACAAGATGAATTAATTTTGGGTTCTATAGAGAAAGTTTACAGAGTTAACTCACGTTTGGCTAAACAAAGGAATCTACCTAGAGATGTCGTTGTTTATTTCACTGATAAAAGACTGAGAGATGATATTTTACAAAAGTCTTATTCTGATAGAGTGCAGGTAGCAGGTACTCAAATCAGGATTTTTAAAGAGCTACCATCGAAGGTTTTAAAGGACAGGAAAGATTTTGATTTTTTGGTCAAGGAACTGAAGAGAAGTAATATCCCATTTAGATGGGATTTTCCAGTGGGTATAATTTTTAGATATCATGGTGTGAGACATTGTCTGAATACTATTGAAAAAGCAGAATACTTTTACCAAAATATTTTTAAGGGAGCACCGAAATATCTCAAGAATAAAAAGTCAAAAACAGAGTCTACAAAATGTGAACAGAAAGAAGAAAATCAAAGTGTGTTAAAAGTAAAAGGAGAATTTGGTGGTTGTCCAGAGGATTCTACTATGGATTTTTCTGATGAGAAAATTGAACACCTCAGTGACCTTGGGGGATCACAGGACCTTGAACTGCTGAGGGAAGATTCAAAAAACAAAGTTTTACTTCGAGATGACCAGCAGCAGAGGTCCAATATTCTTCAAGACATGGGGGCTGATGCTAATCGACAGGAACTTGAAGTCAATGAAGAAATCCGACTGGAAACCACAGGTGATAAATTTAAAGAGCATCGTGAATTGTTTGATACTGAATCAGAAAGCATTGAAAGATTTGGAAAAAATGGATTATAAAAATTCTTTTAAGATGTACAACAATTCGTTAAAAGTTTATTCTGAGTTGGACTAACATTAAACTTATATATTAAAATGGATTATAAAAAAAAAATTTTTTTTTATTATGAAGTTTATCCTGGATTGGACATGATATCCTGAGTCCTGATAGATTGCTGCAAAATTAGCAGCGATCACTGGTTACCCAATTATATACTTTTTGTGGAACTTATCTTCTAGGAGAAGACTATGAAATTGAAAATATCTTATAACCCGAAGGATTGAATTGCAAAGGGTGGCAGGATTTGAAATAATTTTAAAGGAACATCTGGGAATGCAGCTCTTAGTTGCTTCTCTTTTTTTTTCTTCAAGGCTTGAACGTTAAGGCTGCAAAAGCCTATTTTTAGGTACAGTATAAGTTAGCTTGAATGAATCTTCCTAGAGGTGTGAATACCTTCGTGGTTGGATATTATTTATATAAAGTCACTCGGGGGGTTATGTGGAGAAATGTTTTACTTTGCTGATGAGGGCAGCAGCAAAATGAAGATTATTGAAGCAGGATTTATGTGAGGAAATATGTTTGACTTCAATCAAGTTGAAGAGAAGATTGAAATTTGGATTATAGAGACGGAGGAATGAATTAAACAAAAGATAACTTTCTTAATGACATAATTGTGTGATTATAACTATATATGCATATATATTTCTTATGTTTTATGTTTTGGGGGGTTTTTTCTTTAGTTAAGGGGTGTTGTTAGGATAGAATTATAATGGTGTTCTTAATTATAATGGCTATCAATGGTGTTTTTTATTATAATATTGTTTAAATATATTAATGTCTGGTTGTTTTTTTTTTACTTTTTTTTTCTTTCTTTCCTTCTTTCTCTTTCTCTTCCTCTTTCGAAATTTGTTTAATTTAGAATTTGAATATTTAATAATCTTTTTCTTTTTCCCTTGTTCTAAACTTTGTTTTTTTTAACCTGTAGCGGAAGTCAGGGGGGGATGGGGAGGGAAGGGGCTGGGGTTGAGGGAGGATGGGAGGGGTTGGGTAGGGGGACTGGGGAGGGGGGGTGAAAATGAAAAAATTTCTGTATTGTAAAACTTTTTCAATAAAAAAAAAAATCTGGTCAGTCATTTTTTTATTGGACTTAAAAAAACTTCCCCTCCACCCAAAAGACTTGCACTAGAAAACAGCTTCACGAAAGCGGTATAATAGAGCAGGTTTTCTTTTTTTCTTTTTTGGGGGTGCGGATAATCTAGACATGGGCTGTATCAGTCTCAAAATTTGCAACAAAAAAGGGGCACTGTTGAAGCTTGGAAATCAGGAAAATGAGATGAATTGCTGACAGAAGGGAACAAAGTCTTGGGCAAAATACACAATTAGTCTGTGTAACATTTAGGTTTTCCCATTCCTGCTAAAGTTTTCCACTTCTTGAATATGTTCCTTTTTGAAATACATAATTAACAAACTCTTGTAGTTACCATCTCATGCTTAGGAAATAACGATCAAATAATGCTGCCTCAATCAATGTTTCATACATTTCTTTTCTTGCATCTCTCTATTTTTTCCCTATATCTTTCCCACTGCAAAGATATTTTCTCTCCCGGTCTGCAGCTTTAACTGTGATTCACAGAAGCATCATCTCCTTCCTTAACTACTACAGCCTAGTCATTAGTTACTACATCTTGGATATTCTTCAGTTGTGTACCAGATAACTTACGTCAGGATCATTCCACATTGGCTTTTACTTCCTGTATCCAATACAATCAATTGTTTCTGATTCCAGAAGAGCTCACTTTCTTCATAGTCATGAAGTAATTTTGTTCATAATCATCCGTGCCCTTTATTTACTTTATATTCCATCTATATTATTTTTACAAATAAGTCAAGATGGCGGACATATTAAGTGTTGTACCTTATGATTCTTGATGAACGTATCTTTTCTTTTATGTACACTGAGAGTGTATGCAACAAGACAAATTCCTTGTGTGTCCAATCACACTTGACCAATAAAAAATTCTAATCTCAAGCTGTCATGTGTAGCTTAAAATGTTTTAGGGAGTCTCTGAAGTACAATATACTTGAAAGACAAAATATTTATTTATCTCCCTGCTTTCCATCTTTACTTTCAAGTGGATCCTTTGGTATTCTCAGCTTTCTGAAATACCTTTAGAGCTTAGGAAACTTATAAATATTTTGCACATTCACCAATGTTGCTGTTAAATTGGGAATTATTACCTTCCAAAATGCTTCCTTATCATGAGATATGTCTTCAAAACCCTTCGTTTTGAACTGTTTCTTTTCTCACTGCTCCTCCCTCCACAAGCCCGCTCAATCACTACAAAAGTTAGTGTAAACTATTGTACATGTAATGTTAGAATTACCTTCTAGGGTAATTCTAATATTACATGTACAGTATTACATGTACAAACCATCTAAAATCTGGATTTTAGTTGCTTACTTTAAATACTTTTCTTTGATTTATTTAATACATATCACTGTATTTTTAATGAAACTTTGAAAGTTACTTTCAACAGGTCCAGAATGAAACAGTAAGATATATTTTTAAAGAAAAGGACAAAACAGGAAATTTAACAAGCAGCAGCTGCTTAAATTGACCCCTTTTTTTCTTGATTTTTTTTATCTTTCTTTACCATACACTGGCAAGTTATGGGGGAAGAAATCAGTATACTTGCTTTTCACAGCACCAATGCAATTGAAGAAAATCCTAAAACATACTTTACCAGTACAAAGCTGATATTTGATCTGATGTACATCAAATACAAATTTGCAAGGAAAATTCATGATCATTGTTAACAAACTCTACAGCTCCAAATTTTCAATATGCGACAAAAAAATAATGAGCATTTCTTTTAATGCTCTACAATTAAAATAAGGAATTTAATAATCACACTTGCAAACATCGATGCCCTGTGGAAATGTAAGAAAATCCAGGAATTATTCCAACATCTGGAAAGGGAAACTGAGTAGCTAATAACATGAGTGTATTTCAGAAAGTGATCTTTTGTCTCCTGGTCATTTCTCTCTCTCTCTCTCTCTTCTTTTGTCTTTTCAGTTCCTGCTGAATGTGAGATCTTGGGAAGATGCACTTTCACACTATTAGCAATCTCCAAAGGGACCCTGGCAGCCAATTAGAGAGGCCAGTGGAGGAAAAGGACAAAAGAACCAAATGCAAAAATCAATATCAATATGAACTATCTGTGCCCTCCTGGCCTAAAACTTGCAACTCAGAGACTTCATTTCTTAAGGGATTAGGATACACTTACGAGAACCTCTCTGCTAAAATAAAGATGGGGAGTCTAAGGAAGGCTTTTTGAATTTAATGAGCAATATGATCTTTTCAACAGGAAGATTTTTCCCGATTACTTCCTCAATACACAACTAACTTAAGAGTTACCATGTTTCTTCTATAATGTTTGGTCCACGGCATATAGACAAGGAAAAAAAACCAGACAAAACCAACCCCATTACTTGCCCCTTCCAGATTTCCTGCCTTGTTCCAAAAGCCGTAAACAATATACTTGGGTAAGGTTACCCTGCCAATCAGCTTGAATTATTGACTTCTGCTACAAACTATTTACTATGGTTCTTGGTGGATGGCTGGAGACAAACCAAAGCTCTTCTGGGGGTAAATGAAAAATGCAGGTTGTCATCTAGAGTGAATACTCTTCAGGTTATTGTTGCAAAAAACTATTCATCCTTGATTCCACAATGCTGCTGATAATTTGTACTTTGCACGTCTGTGTCTAGACCTCCTGCATAGTCACCATACACCTGAAAAGTCAAGAGGTCCATTCAGGTGCAGTTAGTTAACAACTTCAAATTTTAAAAACAGTGTTCATTCTTTTCCGGGCACATACCAAAACAATGAAGGTTGCTGCCTCATTCTCTGGGAATGCTTTTCACTACTAGGTTTTTAGCCGACTTGAAATAATGCTCTATAAACATTACTGGCAATGTCACTATTCAGAAAAATACAGAGGAAGATTCACCCATTATCTATAGTGATGTACTTACAGATTAAGAAGCTACACAAATCAGCAATTTGGGGAGGGAGATAATCAAATCAACAAAATCTGAAACTTTAGCTAACTGTAATAGAAAGGCTGTTGTATGTACTTTTGTACAGGGAATATGTAAGCTATGTTGAAACTACCCTGTTTCCCCAAAAATAAGACATCCCCTGATAATAAGCCCAATCGGGCTTTTGAGGGCCTGCGCTAAAATAAGTCTCCCCCCAAAAATAAGCCCTCCCCGAAAATATTTAAACGCAGAGTGGGAAATCAGGTAAGGCCGCAAGAGGAGCCCCATCTTGCTCCATGCACCCCAAAATAATAAGATCTTCCTGAAAATAAGGCCAAGTACTTATTTCGGGGTTCAAAAAAATATAAGTCAGGGTCCTATTTTTGGGGAAACACGGTAGATGGGTTGCTTCAACAAACAATTGTGAACATTTTCATGTTGACATTATGATTTCATGTCATGAACCATAGAAGACTTTAAATAAGTAGGTTCCATGATTGTAATAAATTGGACCAAACCCTTAATACATTTATTGTTATATAGGTAATCCTCGATTTAACAACATTTAGTGACTGTTCAAAGTTACAAGACACTGAAAAAAGTGATTTATGACTGATTTTCATACTTACGATCATTTCAGCATTCCCATGGTCACAAGATCAAAATTCAGACACTTGGCAAATGGCTCATATTTATGAGGGTCGCCAGGTGATCCCCTTTTGCAACCTTCTGACGAGCAAAGTCAACGGGGAAGCCAGATTCACTTAACAACCATGTTTACTTATTTAACAACTGCAGTGATTCACTTAACAAAAGTGGCAAGGAAGGTCGTAAAATAGGGCAAAACCTACTTAACGAATCTCTTAGTTAGCAAAAAAATTTTGGGCTCAATTATGGTCATAAGTCAAGGACTACCTATATTTGAACATAAGTCAAGGACTACCTGTATTTGAACAGGAGAGGTCCTGTATTCCAAATCCTGATCCAAAACTACTTCAGATATTTATGGACAGCCGTATGTATTTAAAACTGAATTTGTTAGATTACACAATATAATTAAAGTCATTTTTGCAATACTTACAAGGAATACATGGGAAGTCGCTTGATCATTTTTATTTTTCTGTGCTTTTCATTATGTGTAATTTAATGACAGTAATTTTTGTTGAGATTTGTATTTTGTTTATTAAATATTTTTTTAAAATACTTTGATTTTGGGATGTTTAAAGAGTAATGTTGAAAACTGCATTACAAGATTGCTGATGAACAGAAAAATGTGGACACCTAAGGAATTACCCTACTCTTATAGTTAACTGCTTCTTCTTGGAAAGTAGCTTGCCCAACCTGCTATTGCTCAAACTTTCCTGTAATGCATAGTTATTGCATCTGTGGTAGACAGGCAGTATGTGCATCCTCTGACTCCTCTCAAAGTCAAGCTCCAAGAATTTTGGTTGGCCTTGATAAGTAGCCATTATCTGTGCTCACTCTTCCTTCTTTGAAATCCTCCAACAGACACAAAGAATTCAAAGGAGGAGAGAGGTTGGCTTCTGTTTTGCAGACTTTCCAAAGCAATGAAAAATTATCTTGCCAATTTCAAGTTTCTGCAGATCGTAGTGTAAAGTGAGTGAATGACCCAGAAGTCTTTCCCAACTTCAAAAAGATTTGGTAGCAAAAAACATGGCTGGTGGGGTTTTTTTCACAATGAAGCTTGCAGAATCTTTAAAGTATAAAAAATAAATGTAACACAGACACACTCCTATGATCCCTGCTTACCTCTTTCCTTTTGACCCCAAACTATCTGAACATCTTTAAAAGTTTTTTCTTTTGCTGCTCTTTCTCTCAACACACTTAAATAAATTTTTCTAAATGAAATTAGTAATTGGGCTGAAAGAATGTTTGGTACTGTATGGACAGGCTCCTCCTAACTCAAGCAAAAATATATTTCCAATTTTAAGTGAAATCTTAACTGGTTCTGATGTAAAACTTCTCAGTGACCCAACTCTGCCTGCACATTTCTATTAGTAGCAGATTTTGTTTTGTAAATCAGTGGGTGATAATCATTCAGTACCATTCTATTTCTTGAAAAAAATGACCCTGGATGACATTATCACATAGATATCATTTCTAGTACTTATCTGTTGGGTATACCCTCTAGCTGTAAAATGGGTTTTTCCTATTTTCCATAAAATGTTTTGAACTTGCTGCATTGTTCTAACCATGATAAAAAAATACCTTCACAGAAAACTTTACCCTATGGAATGAGTAATTCATGTTTTGCAAAATATTGCAGACTATGATTGTCTAGTTGCTGGAACTTGCAGCTGATGTCAAAATTAATCAATCCTTATTTCGTTATGCCACAAGTTTCTTATTGTTTTTTTTAAAATGAAATTTCATTGTTACATGAAGCTCAGTTTTTGTTTCTCTAAAGCAGGGCCATCAATCTCACAGCCCCGGGGCAGAATGCGTGATGTGCTGCCCATGCCCATGTCCAGTTTAGCAAAGGGGAAAAGTTGTCATATGTCATGTGACAACGCCGTGACAACGCACGTTTGACACTTCTGTTCTAAAGGATAAAACATAATGGCTGCCTTTAGTATTAGGTGACTGATTGGGAATTTTTCTTTATATGAAACAGGATATTCTGATAAACCTCTTTTGCCTCAAGTTTGAACTTCATCATAGTTGCAATATACCAAAACCTATGAACAAATTTTGCTCTGACTTCTGAAAGTGTTCCTTGGTGGTATTAAAAAATCATGAATTATCTTTGCTCTCAGGTATAATCAGGAGTTTAATAAAGCATTCTAACAGAACCACATACAGTTTCATTGTGGCAGGATTCAGTCTGTGGATCAAAGACTCCTCTTGCCGAACCAACTAATTAAAATTAGCATCTTCAGATATAACTGCATGCAGAAACAGGATATACAGTTAATTAATTGATCCATTAACATACTGTTTGCTAGCTAATCTTCTCCAGTTCCAGATATAGCTGCTCCGACTGCTTTGTTGTACTTTTGTGAAACAGATTCAATATCTAAATGCACTGAGATGGGAAATAGCATTTAAGGTCACTGCAAATATTTAGGAATTTTTCAAGCATGCAAGACATGCATAATCACTGAAGCACAACAAGTTTGAGAGCTTTTTTACCAGCTTCGTTACAAAATTAAATATGTTATCGGAGAAGTGCTTTCCTTTTGGCACTAGGGATTCAATAGAAAATTATGTAGAAGAAAATGTTTTATTGCTTAAGCCGCTGTGAGATATACTAAATGGCATACAATGCCAACAGCATCCATTTTTATATTATTTCTTTTCAATAGAACGGGTTCTCAAATTCAAATTGTTGCAAGGGACACATAGAGATTAGCTCATTAGCCAAAAGGCAGAATCATATGTATACATGGAAACAAAGTCTTTAGTGAATTAACAATAAACAGTACCAAGGTGTAGTGTTAAGTACAATTTATTTTTTAAAAAACTTTACTGTGAAATGCAGTAAAGTAAAATCACAGCTAATAATTTTTTAGCTGGTATTATTGCTTTCATTTGGATTGAGTTCTCCCTAAGAACCAAGGATGTTGTAAAGTATCAGTGCAGCATACACGTAGATCCAAGCAGTGTGCTTTTGTTAGTATTTTGCCACTTGGCCACTTACCTGAAATTTGACAGGATTCATCCCCTCAAAGGAGACAATTATGCCTGAATATTTTTCCAAATCTTTGAGACAAAATTATATTTGCAACTCTCTAATGACAATTAAAATCATATTTTATCTTCCATTTGGCACATGCCACTATGAAAGGCTACAATTATTGCTAATATAGCTGAATTTTATAATAATTTTAATGGCAAATTAGCTAAAATTTGATTAAAGAAACATTTTCTGTCACATATATACAGAGAAAAAAGCTTTGCTGTATTTTCTAGTTATAATTAATAGGGAATCATGATGATTTGGGGATTGGCATCAGGTTTAAAATTTGAGTCACATACCTTCCTGAGGTGTTACAGAAGGAAAATGATCAGAGGGAGCAGAAAGTAAAATAAGTACCTCTAAGGTACATGGGGTACCTTTACAACCTTATAAAGAGATGGGGCATGGATCAAGGTGCAACTTCTAGGAGACAGGTGAGGGACAGCCCTGGTAGAGGAGTTCTGTAAAATACAGAAGCTTCACTTCACCTTGGCTGAAGAGATAGAGGCTGGCTAGCAAAGGTCCTTCCTTCCTACCATATGGGCAGAGACTGGGTGTTGTACTTACCTGATACGCCCCTTCTCGATGCAGCTGTCACGGCAGTCAGGCATGGGTGGTCAGCTGGTGCTAGCCTATGGGACCGGGCCTACTGGAAAGGTAAAACTCCGCCCCCTGCCGCTTGGCTCCAGTTTTGAGGCGAAGGTATCCAGCAGGCCGTCGTGTCTACAGAAGAAAAGCATAAAAAGGTAAGTTCATCCCCCACCCCTCCGACTTTCCGGCAGTCCTCAGAGACAAACAGGGTGGGGCTGACTGCCGTGACAGCTGCATCGAGAAGGGGCGTATCAGGTAAATACAACGCCCATTCTCCCATTGGCTGTCACGGCAGTCAGGCATGGGACATACCAAAGCTACATGTCCGATCGGGCGGGCTCCAGACGGATGCTCCGTAGGACCCTTCTGCCAAAAGCCGCATCAGCCGAAGCATAGGCATCTAGGCGATAATGGCGGATAAAGGGAGTCACCGATGTCCAGGTGGCTGCTCTACAGACCTCCTCAAGTGGTGCCTGAGTAGCCCAGGCAGCTGATGTAGCCACACTCCTGGTGGAGTGGGCCGTGATGTGACGAGGAGGAGTTAAGGAGTGCGCTTCGTAGGCTGAAGAAATCGTGGCCCGGAGCCATCGACCAAGGGTAGTGGACGTGACGCGAGTTCCCATGGAAGACGGTTGAAAGGAAACGAAGAGTGCTTCCGTTCTTCGGAAGCTCGATGTGCGAGACAAATAGACTTTTAAAGCTCTGCGCACATCAAGGGTGTGCCAAAGTTTTTCCAAGCGGTGTTATGGCGAAGGACAAAAATTAGGGAGAATAAGTTCCTGAGCTCTGTGAAAGGTGGAATTGATCTTTGGGATGAAGGCAGGATCCAGGCGAAGAACTACCCTGTCCTTGTGGAAGATACAAAGATCCGAACGGACGGAAAGAGAAGCGAGTTCTGAGATGCGTCTTGCTGACGTAATTGCGACCAGAAAGGAAACCTTGAACGAAAGAAACTTCAGGTTGATATCCCTGATGGGCTCAAACGGTGTTTTGGTGAGCGCTGAGAGGACCTTATTGAGGTCCCAGGTGGGAAATCTGTGGATAACTGGTGGCCGCAGGTTGGTGGCCCCTCTCAGGAAAGACTTAATGAAGGGATCCTTAGCTAGGGGATAGCCGATCTGACTGGAAAGCACCGACGACAGTGCCGCCACCTGGTGTTAGGGGAAGGTGTTAGGGGAAAGACCCGAAACAAACCCCTCGTGCAGGAAGTCCAGGATACGGACCACCGAGATTGTTGAAGGATCGAACTTGCGTCTCCGACACCAGCGAAGGAAGGCCTTCCAAGTTGATCCGTAAATACGAGTTGTTGAGGGCCTGCGGGCTGCAAGCATGATATCGATGACGTCGGGTGACACCTGAGAGTTGGTCAGCAGGCGCCGCTCAACCTCCAGGCGGTCATGTGGAATGACTGAGGGTCCGGGTGCACTAGATCTCCTTGGAGGAGAGCAATCTGATCGTCCGGAATTTGCCACGGGGGGAGGATCGAGAGGGCGACTAGGTCCGCAAACCAGGGTCGCCGGGGCCAGTGTGGAGCCAGGAGGATGAGCTCTGCTTTCTCTAGAAGAACTTTGCGGATCACTCTGGGGATTAAGGGAAGAGGAGGAAATGCGTAGAGGAGAACACCCTGAGGCCAAGGACTGCGGAGTGCGTCCACTGCTTCCGCCCCTGGGGATGGGAAGCGAGTGAAGAAGCGAGGGAGCAGATGGTTGGTGCTGGATGCGAAAAGATCCACTTCCGGAGTTCCTAAACGGCTGGTCACCTGATTGAAGAGGTGATGGGGAATGGACCACTCCGTGGGATCCATCATTCTGCGGCTGAGGAGGTCGGCCTGAAGATTGTCTTTCCCTGCGATGTAATCCGCCCGGATGGAGGCCAGATGTTTCTCCGCCCAGAGTCCTAGACGGAGAGATTCCTGCATGAGAGCCCGGGACCGGGTCCCTCCGAGTCTGTTGATGTGGGCTTTTGTGGAGATGTTGTCCGTGAGGACCAAAACATCCCGACCCCGAATCTGATGTTTGAAGCTCCGCAGGGCAAGGAAGACGGCTCGAAGTTCGAGTATGTTGATGCTGAGGGACTGTTCCTGAATGGACCAAAGACCCTGAGCAGTGAGAGACTCCAGGTGAGCCCCCCAACCGGACAGGCTCGCATCTGTAGTTATGACAACTCTGTTGGGCTCGAGGAACCTGCTGCCCTTTGACACTGCTGGTGAAGTCCACCAAAGGAGCGAGGTTAACACAGTGGGAGTCAGACGAATCCTTCGATGGGATACAGAGGAGGCATTTCGTTGGTAGGGAAGTAGTAGCCATTGGAGTTCCCTGCTGTGGAGGCGAGACCAAGGAACGATTCCGTAAGAGGAGACCATCTTACCCAGTAGAGTAGAGAGGTCTAGAAGGGAGGCCGATCGAGCTCATCTAAAACGTTTAGCTAAGGACGACAGGCTTTCCTGGCGCTCCGGGGATAGAGAGACCTCCACCCTGACAGTATCAATGATTGCCCCCAGATGAAGGAGACGGGTAGAGGGATTCAGATGGCTTTTGGCCCAATTAATGGAGAAACCATGGTCTTGTAAAATCCCAATTACACCATGAAGATCCCTGAGCCCGTGTGTCGGGGAAGTGGAGAGGATGAGAATGTCATCCAGGTAATATAAAGCTCTGATGGGAATGGAGCTGACGTGAGCCATAAGGGCTGCCATCACCTTAGTGAAAACCCTAGGGGCAGAGGATAAACCAAAAGGGAGTGTGGTGTACTGATAATGGTGACCATTGAGGCAGAAACGAAGAAATTTGCGATGGTCAGGCCGAATTGGAATATGTAGGTAGGCCTCAGTTAGGTCGATAGAAGCCATGAAATCCCCTTTTCTAATGCAGAGGAGGATGGTTTGTAAGGATTGCATTTTAAACTTACGATAGGGAATATATCTGTTCAGGGACTTAAGGTCCAGAATGGCTCTCCAGCCCCCCGAGGTCTTGGGCACCAGAAAGAGGCGCGAATAAAAACCCTGACCCTGTGGTCAGGAGTGACAGATTGGATGGCGTTGATGTCCAAGAGGTGTTGTATGGCCGAATTAAGACGGGCTAATTTAGCCTTGTCTCGGGAAACAGGACAAGGTAGGAAAAACTCCGGGGGGGTGGAGAGAAATTCTAGGGAGAGCCCAAACCGAACCGTGGATCTAACCCAGGCATCGGACACCGTGATGTCCCATCGATCGGCGAAAAGGGCCAAACGACCCCCTATCGCCTGGGGAGAATGAACCTTAACAGGACCTCCTAAAGGGACGGCCCCGGCCTCCTCGAAAGGGCCGCTTAAACCCTGACCTAGTCCCCTGCCTGACCTGCGAGTCCTGAGAGGAAGGACTTCTGGAGGAGAAAGGCCGGTGCGAGCGCTGAGGCTGGAAGGAGTTGTCCAGGCTTCAGCCGGAGAAAGGACGGTATGGTAGGGATCGATGATCAGCCCGTCGGTGGAGAGGCGGGAGGATTTTCCTGTGGTCTTTCGTCTCGATGAGGAGAGGATCCAGCTGGGATCCAAAGAGCTTATCGCCTGAGAAGGGTGAGGACGCGAGGCGCCATTTACTCCTAATATCAGCCTGCCAGTTACGGAGCCAGAGCAGCCTGCGAGATGTAACAGATGTTCCAATTGCCTTGGCCGAGAAGTGAGCAGCGTTCAGTGTAGCATCAGCCGAAAACTCGACAGCGGCTAGAATCTTGTTCAGATCCTGGTGAGTGCACTGATCAGAAGCGGGCAGGCGTGCTAGGAGTTGCCGTAGCCAAAGGATAGAGGCCCTGTTAAAGAAAGAGGCTGCGGATGAAGCCTGTACCGAGCAGGCCGAAGCTTGATGGCCCTTAATCAAGGTACGTTCTGCTTTCTTTTCCTCAGGACGCAAGCACTCCTCGGAAGGACCTGTAAGAGGAGACGAGGAAGACAAGGCCAAGACCGGGGAATCCACAGCAGGAACCTGGAGAAGGTGAGAGAATTCGGAGGCCATGTTATAGAACCTTTTATCCAAGTTATTAGGAACAGGACCTGAGCTTGGAAAAGACCATTGGCGAAGGAGTACATCAGAAAACAACTTGGGTGCAGGAACCACCTCCTTTTGTACAGTGGGTTCTTGGAACAAAGAAGCATTTGGGTCTACTGATGATGAGGTAGAGGCAGTACTAGAAGGGCCCCCCCCCCAAGGCCAGTAACCTTCTGAGCTTTGTAAAGTAAGGAACAAAACATTTGAGGCCGAAAAAGCCCGATGAAGGCTGGTTGATCAGGCTCTAAACTTTCATCTTCTGATAATTCCTGATCAGCTAAAATTTCCCCTTCAGAAAGGGAGCCTTGGCTTGCAGAATCTCCAGCATCACAAACTTCCACCGTTTCTTCCATGACCCCTTGGGGGGCCTGAAGAGATGAGTGGGAATGTGCACAGGAATGTGCTGATCGACTAGAGGGGGATCTCTGCTGGAGGCCCTGGGAGATGCCCTGTTTAATGGCTTCAGAGATGAGCATAGCAAGGGCTGGAGGAATATTAGAAAAGGATTGCAGGTTTTGGGCGGAGCCTTGTGGGGAAGCTTGATGCAACCCAGATTGAGTCTGCTCTGGATTAGAGCGGGAGTCTGAAATCCCAGGAAAAACTGACTCTGCTTCATTATCCTGAAGGTCCTCTTCGTGAGCAGACCTGTCTGGTGACAAAGAAGGAATAGACCTTTGCATGGGAGGAGGAGAAGAGGTAGCAGAGTGGTGGGCCTCTGGGATGGAGGAACTGGGGCCTGAGGCAGATGAGGCTTGGGCCTTGGAAAAGGTCTTCTCTAAGGCCTTATGGCGCCTTTCTTTAGGGGCAGAGGAGCGAGTGGGAATCTGCCTGCCTTCTGCTTTCTTCTTTGCTGGCCTCTCCTTGGAAGATCCCCCTCCAGTCTCCTCCTCCCTGGGCCTTTTCCCCCTGTGCTGAGTTTGGCGCGATTTAGCGGCGTCCGCCATCTTGGATTGACCACGAGGAGCAGGAATGGCGCCCGTTAAATAGTATAACTACCAGAGGGGTCCCCCAGATACTTGCGGTTGGTGATCCTGCTCCTGCAGACCCCTCGCTCGAGTCGCTGACCAGGTGGCTGCAACGCGACTTATTGCGCGGAAAAGAACTTCGCGCTGAACAGCTGCTGGGCAATGGCGCCCAAGACACAGCAAATAGTCGCCGATAGAAGAGTGGAGCGGCCGAGAAAAAACCCCCCAGGGGCTGGAAAGCCTCCGCCAAGGCCGTAGCGCTGGTGGGAAATCTCGGCGCAGCGCGGCAGGGCGAACCCGTGCTCGCGCTATCAGAAAAGGCTCGCTAGCCGACAATACAAAGGAGAAAGCAAGGGCGAATCCAAAAGGCCATTCCGAGTCCAAAAACCGATTATTTACTAAATATAAGAGAGAGCTGTAGCCCACGACTAGTCCAATGCAGACCGAGCCGAAAAACTGGAGCCAAGCGGCAGGGGGCGGAGTTTTACCTTTCCAGTAGGCCCAGTCCCATAGGCTAGCACCAGCTGACCACCCATGCCTGACTGCCGTGACAGCCAATGGGAGAAATTGTTTTGTCTCTCTTTGGTGCTGAGAGACATACTCTGCACCCAGCCCGGTTCTCCAGGTACGCTATGAGATATCAAACCTGGGCTACTTCCTGCTTCTGATCCATTTTTCTGCCATCCACTC
This sequence comes from Masticophis lateralis, assembly GCA_030761175.1. Taxonomy (NCBI): domain Eukaryota; kingdom Metazoa; phylum Chordata; class Lepidosauria; order Squamata; family Colubridae; genus Masticophis; species Masticophis lateralis. The sequence continues at coordinate 41,632,226 of JAUDYJ010000001.1, forward strand.
CCACCTTGATCATGGCTGTGAATGCAAGGAGGCCCTGAGCAAAAGCAACGTTACTTTACCTATCCTATTGTCCCCCAACTGGGGAAGACAAAGAGAAGCCCCAGAAAGAAAGAACTGTTGCCAAGAAGTCACGGAGGGGGAAATAGGAATCCCTAGTTACCTGCTTCTTGTGACCTTTGAACTCCCTCTAAGCAGTTTCTTTCCAGCTGTCCCAGCAAGACAGGGGTTAGCGGGATAAGTAAGGCAAGGTGCCAGCATTCAGTGCTTCTTATGGCCCAACAACACAGTCAGGGTGTGAGAAAATGGTGGGAGCAAAGAAGCAGCAGCACAATATCTCTGAGAAAACAACAGCAAGCCTGCCTGAGAGGGGAACATGATCCTGACACCATGGAGGGTAGAATACTATACTGTCTTCACTCAAGGCCAGGGCAAAGATGTTCTCCTTGGGTGACTTTTGTGAGTTATACTAGTGATGTAGTCACAGGCCTCATCTTGAGCTACGATGTCTGGAACATTGCCAGAATGATCTGGAGGACTACATGTGACCTATGAGTTTGAAATCCCAACTACAAAAGCTTTGGAGTTCCATTTTGCTTTCCAATCACTATAAAGTCATTGTCTGAGGCAAAAGGCACATCGCTCTCTCTTTATCAGAGATACATTGTTTAATGATCTTGCAATATTTTCAGTTTTGGTATGGTTTACTTAGGGAATATTTAGAAAGTATCAAATGAACTTTGAGAATCTTCAAAGATGATAAATTTTGGAAGTAACTCCCACATATTTTTTTAAAAATATATTTTTTCAGAACTTTGTGGTCATGGGTTCGGACAGCATTCATGCTTTTTTTTTTCTCAACATACTGTGTTGCTTTTTTGTGTCCTTATATATTGTCCTTAGCTCCTTTACCAATTTAATTAAACTGTTGTATATAGCAAATAAAGTATGCTGCCGTGGAAGCCACTGGTACATGCCACATAAAAGACACAATGGTTTAATGAATTCTGTATCCCCTACAGAATAAGAGATATTGAATGTGACTTCATCTTCCTTTGCTTGGATTTCTACCTGGGCATAAATCAATACAAAGAAAATCTAAGAAATAAAATACTTGAAATCACAAATAAGCAATTTTCGAAAATAAAATTGTGGGAAAAGAAAATAATTTCATCTCTGAAGGAAACTTTGTGTTCTGAATGAGCAAGACTCTTATCTGGAGCCAGATCCTGGAAATAAAATGCTGATTTCAAACAGAAAGGTACTGAATACGTTTTAAATAAATATCCAAATAAATATTTCTGTATTTAAGTAAGATATCTTATTTCTATTAAAATGTATTAAATAAAAGCATAATTTAGATAATGAAACTCATTGACTTAAAGCCAATGGATTAATATTTTGCTCATGGAAACAACTACCCAAACCATTAATTATATTGGAAATTCTTGTAGCTAATGGCCAAAAATACAGGCCATTTTTCCTACTTTCACCCTCCCTCTGAGATGACCAGGGAGCCCTGAAGCTTCCCTATGGTATGGGTAATAAAGAAACAGCAGCTATATGATTTGTTTAGTCTCTTCCTGATCCAGGAAAGAAAAGAAGATGATTCTTTAAAAGAGATATCATACTGCTATGATCCAAGTAAAAAAAAAACCCAGCTTAGTAAACTAATTAGATTCATCCATTTTCTTTCCTTAAAGAATGGTTCACCGGTTTAACAATATATGCATTCTAACTGTATAGTTGTTCTACATTTTTTCTCACTTCTTGCTGGTCCTATTGTACATTTACAAAATAGATTTTCAAAAATAACACTGATCCATTTTGAAGTTTTATCTTTGCACAAGGATAAAGATTCCTTGCTGTTTCCCTTTTTCCATTCTACCTGTGTACCTCCCTTGAAATGACTGATACCTGCAGAGCTGAGCATCCAATTGCACATTCAAGCATTTAGCAGGGTTTGATTTTAGAATAGGACTTCACCTTGAAAATTGGAGAAAATAAAATATTTGACAAGTACTGTATTAATGGGGAAATTTTATCCTGGCCAAGCTGAAACTGTTGGTCAATCCACTATCAACCATTTTAGAATGAACAGAAACTTTTCCCTTGTTTTGCTAATTACTTCCATTGCATGCCAAAAATTCAGAGGAAAACATTAGGTATATTTGCACAATACAGTGAAGCACGAGTACATTTTAGCTTAATGTTGTGCAAAGTCAGCTCATAGGGTTAATTTATGCTTTACTATGTTGTGGTAATTTATTATTCTTGCTGACAGTTCAGCTCAAGGGAAATACAAGCAGTAGTTTTGCAGCTCATCTAAAACGTGAATGGAATGAAATGTAAAGTTTGAATGTGTTCTGTTTGAATATGTATATATTTAAATGAATATGTTCATTTATATTTAATATATCAATATGAACTATTTTGTACACACATTTCCTTAAAACTGACTGCTCTCCATGGTTTCCAAGAGCCAGGGGTTGAACTGTGGTCTTTATGTATGGAAAGCACATGATCTACCATTAATGCTTTATAGAAGTATTGTATCCTTTTATCTACAGAAAAGTTCTAAAGAAGTCATCCAAAGGCTGCTGCTAATACCACTAAAAGGATACCACTAAAATCACACCCACCAACACAACCTCTATTAGAACATGTGTACGCTGCAGGATGAATAAGATTTTACTTCTAGTGAGATTATTATTCAATAAATAAATAGAAGAGAAACTCTTTAAGAGAGTTCATAAGCAAAGTGTAAGAAACTGAACAGCCAACCATTTCCATCCATTAATCACAAACATAACAATGTAAGAATGTTTCATATATTACAGATTAATCACATAAACCATGGAAGCCTTCTTCTATGTCCCAAAGATGCTTTTTTTTCAAGAGGCAACTGGACTCTGGTTTTTCTTTGAAAATATTTCGCTTCTCATTCAAGAAGCTTCTTGACTTCTGACTAGATGGTGAAGCTTCTTGGATAAGAAGCAAAACATCTTCAAAGAAAAAACAGAAAATCCAGTTGCCTCTTGAAAAAAAGCACCTTTGGGACAACCATGACCTGGATGACTGAGAATCTCCATAGACATCTTTTGTCTGTCTGTCATTATACGTGGGAGTGACCCTGGCAGACAGGAGGGAGAGCTGCAGGCTGCATGTAAAAGATATCTCAGACCACAGAAGGAGAGAAGTCATGTAATACCATTCAGAAGGGATCCTCCCTAGTTATCCAATGAATAAAAGGAGAGGAGAGAAATACTTCCAGTCTTGCAAGATTTTATTGATACAACTTATAGTAAAGACAGAGTTGATACTCCTATTTGTGTTTCTTATCTAGGCTAACACTATCACATATATGTCACACACATATATAATGCAATGAAACAGGGGAAAGACCTTGGGACACTGAGCAAAGAGATGCTGCCAAGGGAACAGTCAAATAAGAGACAACATAGCCCACAACTGGATAGCGGATGGGGCAAGACGCCCAGAAGAAATGCTCCCAGTTTTGCAGGCTGTAAAGGAAACTTGGGGGGAAGGATTATACTTTTAGACATGCAAGATTCTGTCCAGGTAGCTTTACAATAATTAGCTCATCTGATTGTGATTTTTATCTGATTTATCCCACAAGGCTGACACATACACAGGGGAAATATTATTCACCCTGTACTTTGCAGAGTTCATGCAAAAGCACTTAAGATGGCTATGCCCATCCATGAGAGAAAAGAACACCATTGGATAAAATAAAAATGTCAGAGAAAAGTACACAATACTTCATCAAGGCACAGAGTATAAACATCAAAGCACAAAAAAGCAGCAGGAGGAAAGAACTCAGCAAAAGGTAGTCATTAGAAGCCGAGCTCATTAGGTCCAGTTGTTCCTCAGCTAGAAAAGTACCTCATCATTTGATCAGGCACTATTTCTCAATCTACTTCATAGGGTTGTTGCGAGAATACAATTGGAGGAACAGCATCATGTAAGTAAGGCAGGGTACAAAGGCAACGAAGAGAGCACAAATCTTCCTAATTCCAAGACCGAGTGAACATCTGGCAGCAAGTAACTGCCCAAAGACTATTTTCACACATCTTTGTGGTTCTGCTCTAGACAAAAAAAAATTAGCTGTCCAGGCAAAATTATCCTATCACTTGAAAGTCAGACTTTAGTACAGTCATTCCGATATTGACAATCACCAAAGGGGCTTAAGCAGGCAGCTTGGCTCCAGAAGGCGTGTCTGCCTCCTCTAAAACTGACAGCAGAATTGTAATTATGTCTTGGAGCCTAATCGGGGCACAGAAACTGTTTGATCTCTCCCTTGCCTTCCACCCGAAACATCTAATTTCATGAGGTATGCATGCTTAATAAGGGGGTAGAGGCTGGTGTGGGTGACTTAGATGGCAACTAACTGGTACTGCAGGGTGACTTCCTTTGACTTGTATTCTGATATTGGAAGGAACTTCATTTAAGTGCTGCTCAGATCTCCCCAAGGCTTTAGTTACAGATCTTAGAGCAACTTAAATGACCTGTTAATCAAACAGGTATAAAGTAAGTAGCATGCCTGCTAGATTGCAATTTTTTTTATAATTCAGTCTAAACCAAGATATGGAAGGAACTTACTTGTAATCATTTGACCCAAAAAAAATCCTTGTAGCCCATTATTCTTCTGGAGCAGGAGGATTAGTTAAGGAAATGAACAGTATGACTGCTTAAGGCTGGGAGTTCTGTGTGCTTTATAGCTCCCCCTTTTTTATGGTGATTATGAACTCAGATGCTACCACTATCAAATAATGCTTTTTAATTTGTTCAAATATGGTTGGAACTAGGCTGGTATCAACCCCTGCCATCTCTGGCCACACATCCCCAGCATGGCTACTGCTTCCGCCGTTGGCCTCCCATTAAAAAAAGTCCAACTGTGAGGAATGCTGTGTGGCTGAGTCTAATTGCCATATTAACTTCCCACAATGCCTTTAGTGTACTATCATATTTTAGTGGCAACAACATTTGAAATTTTGAGAGAATGTGGTGGGCATTCCCACAAAATGACTGCCCTGGGGTGCTTGCCTGCTGTCAGATTTCACACCAGACACTACAATGAATCTCTGCTCTCCAGGAATTCAACTCTGCATTCAGCAGTTAGCTAGCAACACAAAGTTCAACACAGCTTAGAAAAATGACTTTATGGAAGATGTGAAAGAAGGTATACATTACGCCCAAAAAATTTGCTTACTGCAGAACACAGAAATCTTCATAAAATGGCTCCATAAGCCCGTTCAGTCACAAAGAGCCATGCAACCTGTGAGGATAACAGCTTGTCTTCAGAAGTTGTGGGTGCTCCATCACTGGAGGCTTTTAAGAAGAGACTGGACAACCATTTGTCTGAAATGATATAAGGTCTCCCACTTGAGTAGGGAGTTGGTCTAGAAGACTTCCAAGGTCCTTTCCAACTCTGACAATATTCTATGTTCTATATGTTTTACAATTCCTTCTAATATTCATGGATTTTCTCAACTACATCATTTTTCATTTAGCTTTTCCTTTTCACAGGCAGGTTGGTACTGCTCCAAACAAATGTGGTCATCTGAGGTCTAGAAGCATTACTGAATATAAAAATGGTGTTAGAAGCTTATTCTTTGCTCTGTTGCATGCCAGTTTCCAATTATTATGGTTTTAAAAAGTAAAATGCTGTCATTCAAATGCAGCAAGGAAGTCTCGCTTGCTTCAAGGGAGATGTCTTGGGTGCCATGTTGTTAGCAATTAAACTAGCATAGGAGAGACCAGTGGTTCCCTAATGAGAACCAATATTTTAACAAATCCCAATAGCCATCTGTGACCTTGAACAGAACAGGCAAATATCCATTTTAATTCAGAAATGCAGAAGAAAAAAAGGCTAACATTTAATTATTGGAGCACTCACACACACACACACATGCTCTAATCAAATTTAATACTTGTCTGCAATACAGGTAATCTTTGACTTACAACCACAACTGAACCCACAATTTCCATTGCTAAACAAGACAGTTGTTAAGTGAGTTTTGTCCCATTTTGCAACCTTTCTTGCTACGGTTGTTATATGAATAAGTGCAGTTGTTCAATTAGAAACATTCATTTTTTCTTCCCTTCTTTATGCAACATAAGCATTGTTCTGGGAGTAATAGAGCATTTTAGATATTGAAAAGAAATGGCAGCCACAGACACCTGTGGCAAGAAAAAATAGGATATAACTTATTAAAAAAAAGGAGCTTCCTTAGTTAGGGGAAAAAAAACTGAACAGGTGTTTCAACAAAATTAAAGGGGTTAATTTGAAATAAATTTTGCAATATACCAATAAAGCAGGCAATTGTGCCTTTGGCTCGATGAACAACAGCTGCGTGTGCACAATTTTTCACAAAACCTTGTTGTATGTTTCAACCCAGAAAACAGTTGCGCATTGCAAAGGAGGTGAGCATTGCAAAGGACACAAGTGTGTAGTCCAAAGCAGATGATTATGAATTTGGCAATATCACTCCCTGGTATCATTCCCAAGTGTAGGAAGAGCAGAGGATATGCTAACTGCAGCATGATCTACAGGAACTTGGTTACAGCAACTTGGACACCAACCCAGACAAACATATATGAGATGAGGGCAAAAGTTATTTGAAGCTACAGTATTGGTAAGGAGATTGTTCTAGTACTCAACTCTGCAAAATGCATAAGATAGGCACAGGAGGAAAGGGAGTATTGAACCAGAAGGCAGCCATAGAACCCCAATGATTCCCTAGATCCCATCTGTCCCAAAAACTCCCAAGATGAACAACAGTTAGCGAGATTAAATGAAAGAGGAAGCTGCTGATGAGGAGGTTGGTTGAGAGGGAAGAACCTGAACAGATGATAAATCAATGCTTTGGAGACACTGGGAAGTAGACCCAGATATCAGCATGACATATCTGTCGTGAGGTATATCTTGATGCACTTCAGAATTTAACTAGGGTGGGAACTTGCATCTAAGACTTGCTAAACCACATCTTTTTGCATCTCTCAACATTGGTCATGCTGCCTGCACTACTGATTCTTCCTCCTTTATTTAGGGGCATAAATCATTTGATATTTTCAGGTGAAAATGTTTCATTTTTTGAAACACTGTAGGTTTTGCACTGTTATATCATGCAAGCTCCACGTTAGCTTTTATTTATTTGTTTGTTTAGTATTTATTTACATCCAACTTTTATTATTTTTCCACTCAAGGCAGCAAACTTAATTTAAAACTCATTCTTTCTCCTATTTTCCCCACAACACCTACCTTGTGAGATGTGTTGGGATGAGAAAGTGTGACTGACCCAAAGTCACCCAACTGGCTTTCGTTCATAAGACCAGACTAGAACTCATAATCCCTGGTTTCCACACTGGTGCCTTAACCACTCATTTTACACAATTTATTCCAAGCCATCCATTCAAAAAATATTTTATTATTTTTATTAATTATTAATTTGTATAACACCCCCAGCCATCAACCGTTTTTTAAAAAAAAAACTCAATTAAGTGCCTCTGTATGAATGTTTGCGCAATTGCAATTAGCTACCTGTGTATAATTACTTCCAAATATTCCATGTGGCTTTCACGTATCATTACCAAAAATCTTTGAAACAACTTAAGATTGCCAAAACTGTTCCCGAAGAATGTACTTTGCCTGTAAGTTACACAGCACCAGAACTCCTTCCAAAAAAAAAAAAAAAAAAAGGATGACCCTGATATGTTAGCTTTCACAGGAAAATTAACAATCATGGCCTGCATGAACAGTAGCAGCCCTCTTAGAAAATACTGTTTTGCTTCAACACACAAAACACCTGCTTTCTTGTTAAAGTAAAAACAAGCCAATAGTCATAGCAAAACCATGAACGGAAAAACCACAAGTGACCAAGCACTTCTGAGTCATCATCCTACCTCACCCCACCCCCAGCTTTCCTCATATACTGTGACATTCCTCTAAAAAAACCCTCAGCCACCTGCAGCCTGGCCAAAAAGTGCTGATCAGCAACTCTTTTGTTTGCCTTAAACACCGGCATAATTACATGTCCGTATACTGCCCAGATGGCTGGAGCCTTCTTCAGAAAACATTCACCCATAAGCTCTAATGATTAAGGAAAACTGGCAGGGGCCTCTCCCCCTAGGCAGAATCCTGCAAAAGCTCCCGCAAAACCATTTTTCTTCTTTTTTGAAATATAAACAGAGCACTGCGGTCATACCCAAAGTTTTCAGAGAAGCCTTTGTTGAGAAGCTTCTCTTCCAAAACATTTCCTTTCTTCTTCAAAACGTTCACAGTTCTACACTTCTTAACATTTTCTCTGTACATAAGGATCATACCCGATCTCTGTACATGAACATCCAAGAAAAGCTCCTTCAAAACCATTTTTTTAAAAAAAAGATAAACAAAGGACTGTGGTCATATGCAAAATTTTCAGAAAAGCCTTTTAGAAGAAGTTTCTTTTCCAAAACATTTCTTCTTCAAAACATGCAAAGTTCTACACTTCTTAATATTTTCTTTGTATGTGAAGAACATAAAATAAAAAAATTTAATCAAAGAATTTCCATGAGTCCAATATAATTCCAAAATATCCAATCCTGTCCGCTTTCTGCTAGATTTACAGAAAGAAGGGAAAAAAGCAGAACTCAACTCAGTCATAATTATTGTCCCAGGGGTAACATTCTGGCAAAAAACTGTACTCTAAGTTTTATGTATAAAAAACTACAGCAGACATTCCCCAAAATTACGCAGAAATGGTCACCAAACAGAATTCTACATTTTCCTCAGGTAGTAGATAAAGTTGTGTCAGGGAAAAGTTTATTTATTTATGTAACATTTTTTTATAATCTGCCCCAATCTCAAAGAACTGTGTGCAATTTACAACTCTAAAACCTAAATTGTATATATAATTCCAAGTACACTTCTCTACCAATCAGTCATGAGAGCTGAAGTCATGCTAAAATAAAACAGCTAAATTATCTCCTGAGGATTAGAGCTGCTTTGGGAGGTGGGGGCTGCTACAGAAAAATGGCCTTTTGTCTGATACATGTCTTTCTCTTGAGGAGGGCTATCCTCAGCAGGCCCTCTCTAAATGAACAGGCAATTCAGTTCTGGCAATAATATATCCCGGAGCAATACCATAAAAGACTTCAAAGGTATTGACACCTTTCTCAAATACTGGATTATGTGGTTTCATATAGATGTTAAATAACATAGAGAAACTACATCAGAATTCCACCATTTCTCCATGTGACCACCAAATGAATCTGCCTAACCAGGTAGTAAAATTGCCATGAAACGGTACCCCAGCCATTGAAGGTGATCAAGAAGAATACCATAATTTACCATTCAACCTTACTAAGAGAACCAAAACCATGCAGTCAGGTCCATCAGAGTAACCAATGTTGTTTCTGTCCCATAATTGGGCCTGAATCCCAACTGACAAGGGTCCAGATAATTTGCTTCCTCTACCACCTTCTGAACAACCTTCTCTATAAGGGAAGGTTGCAATTCAGCTAAAAATTGCCAAGAAGGGCTAGTTCTATATGTACTTTTTATAAATAGCTTTACACTTTTATATATCTGGATCCAACATACCCCCAGGTTATTAATGTGCCTTCCAATCTCACCTGACTTTCTCTATTTCAAAAATGTACTTTTTAAAGTGGCATGCATCAAAGTACACTAGTTTCCATCACTATCTTCATTTCTAATAATGCATTAGAAAATAAAAAAAAATTAGAATGGCAAGTCTTTTAGGTATAATGATCATATGGATATACATCTGTAGAAGAAACAGATGATTTTTTTTTCTTTGTGGAATGACAGCTTTCAGGAAATTGTCTCAAGAATATGGCAGACGTTTGTGGACTGCTGAATCCTAAGGATTTCCCGTTTGCCCAAGCCTTGGGCATTATCTGAACTTTAATGTGACCTTGTGACTAATCTAGATCTTTTTCCTTTCATGTTTCCTAGCTGTATGAAACTTACATTTCTGGTTGAAGAGTGTCCAAGTGACTCAGTTGATTTCCTTCTCACTCCCTGCTCCCTCCACAGCTATACAATTGTAGACAATTATACTTCCTCAAAAGAAACATGACTGTCTGTGCTTACAAGTTCAGATTTAACAGTAATTAAGTTTAGAGAACTCACAACCAGATGGATTCAGGCTCTCTGATCCTTTTTGCTTCTTTCATCGTTCATGCAAGGCATTAAGATAATAGATTGGGCATAGATAACTATACTACGGAGAAGGCCCCAAAAGTGATCCAATCAGTGAAGATTTAAGCTTGAAAACAACCAAAAGTTGTTTTCTAGTCAGCCAAGAATTATAGGATACCCTGGAGGTCCAGCAAGCAAGTTTAAAAAGTTTAACCGAACAACAGTATCTACAAATCCCAAAAATAATTATAAAATACCAGGAAGGCAGGTATAAGGACTGTAAATTAAGCAAGCAAGTCCAAAAAGTAAGAGGGGGATCCAGAATAGAGTTGTAGAAAAAACTCAAATTTGGAAGTAATCAAGCCCCAGAAGCACAAGACATATAACAGGTTATTTAGTAGAGTTCCATGAAGATAGGAAGCCAACTTAAAATATATACTTCTGACTGCCTAGGAGGAGCCAAAACCCATCCTGGCCCAACCAATCCCAAATTTTCTCAGAAAATCTGTAATGATATGAAGCAGATTTAGCGAACAAAAACCCCCTGAAGACAACATATATGACTCAAATTACATTTTGCTTGAATAATTGCCTTCGTTTCCTCTTGATAGTCTAATCCATCCACCATAATTTTAATATTTTTCACTTAACTTTTTATATTATTGTTTTTTAGAGTCACATGCTGTGAAATGAGCAAATACATCATCATTTTAGCTTTTTATCCATTGCAGGGTGAAGGCCTCTTCCGTATGTTTCCAACCAATATGGTCCTGGCAGTGGTGGGTTTCAATTTTTTTTACTACCGGTTCTGTGGGTATGGCTTGGTGGGCATGGCAGGGGAAGGATACTGTAAAATCTCCATTCCCACCCCACTCCAGAGGAAGGTTACTGCAAAATCCCCATTTCCTCCCGATCAGCTGGGACTCAGGAGGCAGAGAATAGAGGGCGGGGCCAGTCAGAATTTTTACTACCGGTTCTCCGAACTACTCAAAATTTCCACTACCGGTTCTCCAGCACTGGTCAGAACCTGCTGAAACCCACCTCTGGGTCCTGTGCTTTCTTTTGCCAATTGGGCCTGCAATACTTGCTGATGTTGTTTTAGGTCTCTTTTGTGGATGCTTTTTATCAAGTGGATCCATTCTATGACCGCCTGGGTCCATCTGCCATCAGTTTTTCTTGCTATGTGACCAACCCATTTCCATTTCAATTCTTTTACTCTGTTGATGATATCATATATTTTCATTTCTTCTCTAATCCGTGTGCAGGTCTTTCTATCTTGTCTTGAAATGCCGAGCATGTATCTTTCCATTGCTCCTTTCTTCACTCGTAGCTTTTGCATTGATCGTGAGGTTAGTGTTCATGTTTCACTGGCATATGTTAGAGCAGGTAGCACACACTGATCGAAAATTTTTCTCTTCTCAGGCATAGAATAGAATAGAATAGAATAGAATAGAATAGAATAGAATAGAATAGAATAGAATAGAATAGAATAGAATAGAATAGAATAGAATAGAATAAACAGAGTTGGAAGGGACCTTGGAGATCTTCTAATCCAACCCCCTACTTAGGCAGGAAACCCTCCACCACTTCAGACAAATGGTTATCCAATCTCTTCTTTAAAACTTCCAGTGTTGGAGCATTCACAACTTCTGGAGGCAAGTTGTTCCACTGATTAATTGTTCTAACTGTCAGGAAATTTCTCCTTAGTTCTAAATTGCTTCTCTCCTTGATTAGTTTCCACCCATTGCTTCTTGTCCTATCCTCGGGTGCTTTGGAGAATAGCTTGACTCCCTTCTCTTTGTGGCAGCCCCTGAGATATTGGAATACTGCTATCATGTCTCCGTCTTTCTTTTTATTAAATTAGACATACCCAGTTCCTGCAACCATTCTTTATAAGTTTTAGCCTTCAGTCCTCTAATCATCTTTTTCGCTCTTCTCTGAACTCTTTCTAGAGTCTCAACATCTTTTTTACATCGTGGCAACCAAAACTGGATCCAGTATTCCATGTGTGGCCTTACCAAGGCATTATAAAGTGGTATTAACACTTCATCTGATTTTGATTATATCCCTCTGTTTATGAAGCCTAGAATTGTGTTGGGTTTTTTTGGCAGCTGCTGTAAACTGCTGGCTCATATTTAAATGATTGCCCACTAGGACTCCAAGATCCCTCTCACAGTTACTACTATAGGGGGAGGTTGTTCTTGAAAATTATGCTTAGCTTGCCAAATGCCTGCCAACCACATTTAACATATGAATAAATGAAGTAAATAAAATCCTTTTTCTTAGTCCAGTAATCCAAGTTAAAGCATAATGGGTTCAGCATTGTAGCATGACGACAATTGGGTCCATTGTTGAATTAATATTTTCTGTTATTGGAATTTACTTTTCTGCAACTTAAATCTGCTATATCCTACACTCTAGACATACGTAGACTACCATTTATATAACTTCCTTTCAGTTATTTGAATAGTTCATCACAATCACTTTCTCAAGGCTAAAAATAACCTTTAATCTACTTCATCTCCAGATTATTGGCACTGCCATTCCATGAAACTGTTCAAACATCTTTGTATTCTTGTTAATTTGTGGTGGCCAGAACTGGATATAGTAAAAGTGGGGTCTGACAAAAGTGGAATTAAGTCAATTATTTCCCACAATATGAAAAGCATAGTCATGTTTATTCAGCCCAAAACTGCACTTGTCTTCTTTGCAACAACACTGACTTGAATTTCGCTTGCAATCAACTGCTATTTAAAATCTTCTTGCACATCTTCATTCAAATCAAAAATAAACAAAGAATGGCTCTTATAGCACTTCATTTGATACCTCTGTTCAACTGAATGAAGAAGTGTTGACTCGCATAATCAAAATACAATTGTCCAGATTGTAAGTGACTCTGGGCAATTTACAATGTTAAAAAGAATAAAGCAATACAAAAACATGTATATAATAAAAAATAAAATACTATAAAAATACAAAGTTTAAGGAAGTTATCTTATCAACAGTGGGTTTGGCTTTGGCAGCATTCAAGAAAAGATAAATAAATTGTAAGACAAATGGCATCATTTGTTACTGACAAATGCTGACTTTTGATAGCTATATTATTTTCAAATCAACTATTAATGATCTGCTGAAGAATCTTCTCAGATATCATTTTTACAATGATAGATATGTAATTTTCTGGATCTTTCTTTTCTGTCTTTTTGAAGACTGGGACAATATATACTATCCTTCCATGCTTCAGTAGTTTTCCAGAATTACTTAAATAACACCTAAAAGTTCAGCAAAATCATTAGTTAGTTCTTTTAATATCTTAGAATGTAATTCATCTGGCCCAGGAAATTTAACCTCATTCAAATACACCCTAATCCCATTTCTATCAATCTCACACTTGAATCCTACCTTCAATGAATTCCTTGCAGATATATATACTTTGGGGGTTGGAAACAACAACCAAAACAGGTTTTTTTTAGTATTTCTACCTTGTCTTACTGGTAGCATTTAGAAATCTTCATCAATCAGCTAATATATTGCTTTTTTGTTGTGATGGTTTTTTGGAACAATTTCAAGAAATTAGATGAAAACATTTGGCTGAAGCTGTCTTAGTTGTACTACTATCAGATATTTCAACTGCTCCACTAGAAAATATTGCTTGCAAGTTGTTTATTCTCCTCTCTCCAGAAACTAATATTGGAAAATATCAGATGGGATATGTTCCAGAAGATTACTGATGTTGTCCCCAACACAGTCTATTCTTCAACTTGGCATTTTATGGGTACATTTTCCATGTGTGGGACTGATATAACCACGCTGCAAATTGGGATGTTCCATGTCCAGATGCAGGTTATAATGAGGGATGGGGGAGGAATAACTGTAGTGAAATAGATTACAGTGCCATCAGCTATAACTCCCTACTTAATGATATGTAACTTTTAACAAAACTTGGCTGTGAATGGACTGGTATATGTATAAAGTAGATGAGAATTAACATAAGAGTGTGGGATCTGATGGTGAAGAACACACAAACATGATTCTAGATTTTATGAGTATTATAATAGCAACAGCACTTATATACCACTTCACAGTGCTTTACAGCACACTCTAAGTTGTTTACAGTGTCAACATATTGCCAGATATTGCAACAATCTGGATCCTCATTTTACTAACCTCAGAAGTAAGGAAGGCTGAGTCAACCTTGGGCCAGTTGAACTGCTAGCAGTCAACAGAATTAGCTTTCAATACAAGCAGGAAGGGATGCTGGAGATCGGTGTCACTTATTTCTCTTCCAGGTTTCCGGCACACGCATGCGCACTGGCCAGCTAGTATTTTGGTTACTGGCGCACATGTGCATATGATGATCAGCTGGCCTTCACACGTGCAGCAGTGCCAGAAACTGGAAGATCAGCCAGCCAGCTGATTGTCGTGCATGCATGCAGGCCAGTAACCAGAAGACTAACTGGCAGGTGCGCATGTGTGCGCCGGAAACCGGAAGTTCATTTCCTGGTGCGCACATGCCCACTGGGCAGCTCCTCTTAGCGCGCATGCACACAGGCCATGCCGTCAATGCCTGCATGCAGCACTGGGACATCCACCTCCTTGTCAGCCAGGAGCACTGCCACCAATTGCTCCCCTGCCCCCACCTGCTTGCCTTGCCGCTGCCACCACCAGGAAAGGCCCCGAAGCTGCGCTGCTCAGGATCCACGTGGGCTGCCACAGCGGAAAGCCAGGCATGGCTGGCTGGATGCTGCCCGGAGTACGAGACTGGAGACTGGAGGAGGAGGAGGAGCTGCCGCTGCCTCTTTGCCAGTGTGAACAACCTGCCACAGCAGCATCTTTGCAGTGGTGGCTCCTCCTACTCCTGCCAGCCTTGCACTCCGGGCAACATACAACCAGTCATCCAGCCAGCCATGCTGGATGCTGCCACTGCCTCTGTAAAGACACTGTGGCAGCAGGCCGTTCACACCAGCAAAGAAGCAGCGCCCTTGCCAGCGCAAACAGCCTCCAACATGGATCCTGGGCAGCGCAGCTTCGGGGCCTTTGCTGGCGGCAAGGCAGGCAGCTGCAAGAGAGCAACTGGCCGGAAGTAGCTCCCTGCTATGTTTTGGGTTCCAGGTTGGTACAGGAGGCTTTCCAGCCCCAAAATGGGGGGCCGAGGGGGCGGGACACATGTGCAGGGGGCTGGGGCACATGCACGGGGATGCACGTGTGTATGGGATGGGGAACATGCAGGGGGTCATGCAGGGATGCATGTATGCATGGGATGGGACACATGCGGAGGGTCATGCGTGAATGCACAGGGGGGCTTGTGCATTCCATTATGGATGCTGGCACATGCTTTTGGCACACGACAAAAAGGTTAGCCATCACTGTCCTAAAGTCACTCCCACCTAACATTATAGTGAGTGGCCATGCTGTGATCTTTAGTCTCTCTCTCTCTCTCTCTCTCTCTCTCTCTCTCTCTCTCTCTCTCTCTCTCTCTCTCTCTCTCTCTCTCCACCCATGTATGTATATACAGTTTGCAAGGAAAGTATGTACATACTATGTAACTACATATCTCTGGTGAATGTGAATGTATGTATATTTATTGAAACACAGAACAAAAAAAAAGAAGTTGACTCCATTGCCTTCCCATCCCCAGATTGAAGGAACTTGTCTTTCATGAAACTTGAAGATGGTGACAAAAGCCCACTGACCTCTCTACTTAAAGCTCTGCTGCCAAGCTGCCAAGAAGGACCAAGATCTGCAGCAGAATCCTTGCTGTCTTCTGAGAAAATTATTTCCTCTGACTGTAAACACAGGAGACTGCCAGCTCCCAGACACACTGGAGATAAGGCCTCACTCTCTAGATAAGCTCCGTTTTATTCAGCCTTTTGACTGCTGTTGACAGATAAGAGGCTCTGGATGGTTATAACAGGCCTGTCAGGGGGAGAGAAAGAGAAAGAGGAATAGAGGGAGAGTAACTGAACATAGTAACCAACAGTTCTCATTGTAAGGAGAGGTAAAAGGGATGAAATGGGGGGAAGCCTTTGTTTTTATAGAGCTCATGTTTCTCTACTCATTCATGGTTGGTGGAGATTAATCCCTGGCTTGGAAGGCAAAGTGACCCACATGCACTGAGATCATCAAGGGATAAGAAGCAAGATTGCAAGAAGCTAGCTGCTTGACACTGCTGGTAGTTAAGCAGGACTGGGAACATTTTAGACACTATTCCAAAAACTGCCACCAAAATGGATAAAAACACAACCGAATTAAAAACATTCGAAAAGGTACCTAAACTAAGTATTCTTCCCTAATTAGCGCAATATTGTTATTAGGCTAACCCAAAGCTTTGCTTTGTTTATTCATTTATATCCCACTTCTTTTTTTTTTTTTTTGGAGGGGGGATCATTTCAAGATAGTGTACATATCAAAAGCTCCCACCTGCTATTTTCCCTGCAACCACCCCAGGATGTAGGTTGGACTGAGGAAGATAATTAGCTCTAGATAGTTTTTATGCTTAAGGGATGTCTCAGTCTCCTGATTTCTAGCCATAGCATCAAAATGGTGCAATGGTAAATACATTTAAGGGACAGAAAAATTAAACAAAAGTGCCTTGTCTAAAATTATTTCAAGCTACCTTTAGTAATTCTTTAGAAGGATGAGGGGGAAGCAGCAGACATCACATGTGCATGCATTCACAGTAATGATTTATTTATTTTTTAATTTTATTTTATTTTGTCGCATTTCTATGCTGCCCAACTCCTAAGGGACTCTAGAAATCGAAGGGATTTCTAGTTATAGTTAAGCTTTCTGGGATGAAAGAAAAGCGATTCCCTCAGTTTTTGGAAATAAAATTCAACCGTTACTCAGATCCTTCAGTGAAATTCATTAGGAACTTGTTAAGCAGGTAACAATTTAAAAAAAAACTAGCAGTTTTTTCTTAAAACTGAAGATCATTTTAGATAGCTTACTGGAATGACCTCTCATCAACATATGTGCTAAATATATAATGTCATGCTTATTTATCAACAAGTCAATATTCCACCCCTGAACAAAGTAATTTTTCAAAATAATTTTTAAAAATCTAAATTTGTTTGCTACGATAATCCAGTAAAAGGAAGAACCTTCCTAAATTTTGAACAGAAAAAGAAGATATCAAAATACCCTTATTTTCTGGGAATAAAAATCAACAATTTCCAAGACTATAGTGTTAAGCATAAGTTACATTATAAGATGAACAAAACAGTCAGTTAAATTAGACAAAAGTCTCACTGCAGTATTACATTTATTTAACATTTATCCTGTCCATAGTATTTCCTTCCTCTCAGTAATCTTACAAGGCAAATCGGCCTACAGTCACCCTGAGAACTTCTGTGGGAAAAGTTTTGTCTTCCTATTTCTAGTTCAACACCAGATGCTAATTACAATATATCATATTGTTTTTATATATATATATTTATTCATTTATCAATCATAATTGTAGAACAATTCTGGATGGTTAGGTCTCCCAATAACTAAAAGTCCCGTTACACGAAACAGCTACCACAGACTTCACATACTCTAAGGGAGATATGCATTTCATGTCATATCATATTACCTCTAGATCAGTATTTTTCCATTGCAAATTAGTTTTTAGATTTGCCTGTCAAAAGAAAGTTAAACAATCATTGTTTAGCTAAGTCTGTCCAGATTTAGTGTCTCCAGGTAAAATAGACTGCAATTCCCCTATTTCCCCAGCCATATCCAAAATAGGAAGATTGTTCTACACTTTTTCATGTAACATACACAAACTCTAGCTAAAGTTGTAATTTGGATAAGCCCTGGTGGTGCAGTATTAAATGCAGTACTGCAGTCTGCAGTTCGATTCTGACAGGCTCAAAGTTCATTCAGCTTTTTATCCTTTCTAGGTCGGTAAAATGAAGCCCCAGATTGTTGGGGACAATATGCTGACTCTTGTAAACTGCCCAGACAGTGCTGTAAAATTCTATGGGCAGTAAATAAGTTTAACTACTGTTGCTATTGTTGTGTGTGAGTATGAAACAAATATATGAAATAATACAGCTGTGGATGACTTTGAAGATAAAGTACTAAATCAACAGAATATAGCTACTGCTTGGGAGGAGCTATTTACATAGTGATCTTACCTCTTTCATAACATAAAAGATGGCATTTTCTCTCTATTTAAATATAGCAGTAGCACTTAGACTTATATACCACCCCACGGTGCTTTACAGAATTCTCTGAGTGGTTTACAAATGTCAGCATATTGACATATCGGAGAACCGGTAAATACCACCTCTGCCTGGCCCCGCCCCCCAATCTATTCACTGCCTCCCAGCTGATTGGCTAGAAGGAAAAAATCAGGACTCGCTTTTCAGTGGGGAGACAAAGAAAAGGAAAAAAAGAAACAAGACGCCATCGCTTTAAATTGACAAGCCAAGAAGGCCAAGCCAACAAGCCAACTGATTGGCTAGAAGGAAAAAATCAAGGCTCGCTTTTCAGACAGGAGATTGCTTGGTAAAGAAGAAGAAGAAGAAAAAAAAAAAAACCAAGACGCCATCGCTTTAAATTGACAAGCCAAGAAGCAGCTGCTGGAAGGAAGTTTTTACTTGCAGAAACGAAGTTACATTCAGCAGTTCATTTCTGGGTCAACTGAACAACAAACTGGATAAGAGGAGTGATTTTTATATGGTTCTATGTTTCTGAAGTTTTGGGGTTTGTGGAACATGGGCTTTGTGCTTCTAAAAGGGTTTGGGCGATTTCCATTGTGAAATATCCTGTCTTGAATGAGTTTTCTGCCTGCTTGTAAATGGACCCAAACTTCTGGTTTCCACTTTCTATTATTTCTAAGCACCGTTTTCTTCTTACAAAGTTTCCTTTATGCAGCTGGCAGGAATGTGGAATGAGCCTCAGGTAGGTTCCTTTGTTAGCAGCTTAATTTTTCCTTGCTTTTCTGGGAGCCTTTTCTTATGAGTAATATTTTATTTAGTGAAATGAAGAGGGACAGAGCAGGTTAGTGGGGTGGGGAGGGAATGGGGATTTTGAAGTAACTTTCCCCAGGAGTGGGGAGGGAATGGGGATTTTGCAGTATCCTTCCCTTGTCACACCCACCAAATCACACCCACCAAGCCATGGTCCACCAAGCCACTCCCACAGAACTGGCAGTAAAATATTTGAAACCCACCACTGAATCAAAGACCACCCATTTATTTATCTTTATGTATTTCTATTTTATTTTAGACTTGCTGGCACCCGTGCTTCACTATAAAACTATGTGCTCGGGCTTGATAAATTGACACTTGCAGCCTGAAACTTAATGTAAAATGTGTAACTCCATAGCATCAGAGTGTGTTAATATAATGTAAATGGCAGTTGGAACAGAGGGGGAGGGGGAGTAGAATGTCCCAGTACACAGCATCCATTGATATTCATCTGGCTAGCATCCTGTCAGTGTGTGAAAGATCTGAGGGTGTTTGGAAACTCAAACAGTATTTACTGTGTGAGCAAGGAGGAGACAAGAAGGAGGCTGGGCGTGGCTTAGCTAAACTATTCTGTAGTAAAGCTGCTTGCTCCTGTGAAAGTAAAACTGAAAGTGAAACTCCTCTGCTGGTGTTTTGCATTTGGAACAGATTTCTTTTGAGGTGGGGACGGGGAGTACAACTCCTTAGCATCAGAGCATGTTAATAATAATATAGGAAATACTAATGCTCTAATGGTCATTTAAAAAAATCTAGAAGCCAAGAGGAACATACATGGCAAATTTCAAGTTTGTAGGCTTTACGATTCTGGAGATTTCATGATTAATGAGTGAGGGGGTTTCGCTTATATATATATATATATATAGATTTTACAAATAACTCAAGGGGGGGAGGATTAAACATATTCAACACATCTTCCTCCTCCTATTTTCCCCAAAACAATAACCCTATAAAGTGGGTTGGATTGAGAAGGGGTGCTTGTCCCAAGGTCACCAGCTGAGTTTCATGGTTTAAACATACATGAAAAATATATCAAAAAGGTGTCAGGCTTCAATCACAGACATCTTCCCTTTTATTTATTCCCTCTTCACAGATGCCAATGTATTTGTCATTTGATCTTCCAAGATAATAAATAAATCTCATGATATATTCAAGATTTCAGCCCATCATCTTTATTTGAGGGTTTCAGGCACCACTTAGGAATTATTAATACATTGGCACTTATGGCCATTTGCTCTATGGCCACTATATAAGATCTGATAGTTAATGCTTCTCTATAGGTAACTGGCTTTCCCAAACTGTTTTGTGGCAACCTAGGCTGCAGTTATAAAACATTTACCTGGAAATATAATCCACTGAATTCAGCAGGGTTTACTTCATACGAGACAAACATAGGTTTGCATGTAAAACTGTGAACAATTTCAATAAATTGGATTTCTATGATCAAGTTCTGAATTATAGTCATTTTCTTATCAACTATGACATAGAATGGATTGATACGAAATAGCCCAATTCTTACAACATCCTTAACTGAAAATAGGTGATTAGTGGATTGTGGGGTATCAATTAATGCAGTTGATTGTCATTGAATTAAGTTTAGTTTAGTTTTGCACTAGGTAAAATTAATCCCATTTAGCCATATTCTGAGGACACCAAAGTCCAGTCAATCACTCCACTGTGCCTAAAAATAAGACCAAATGATGGACAGAATGGCTGAAAAAGGGAGAACAAAACTCTCCTGTAACCAACTCATTGTTAAAATCCGATAATATTAATCCCATCTTCCAGACACAGCTTGAATACAGTCATCAAGTTAATATATAGCTGCTGGTTGAACAATGGAAAGGACTAAGCGATATAATGATGTGCTCTACAAATACAAGGGCCTTTTTGTCATAGAGAAAATAAAGGAGGATCTACATTCCTCAAATGACATCTTCTGACCTAATAACTTTGATCATGTGCTTCCAGAATCCAATGCCAGGAGATTTGATTGGCCTTGCAGCAGACAGGGCTAGGTTTGTTATACGAACAGGGCCAGAGATGGAGAACTGTGTGATTGTCAAGCAAGGATGATATTAGTTCTACTTATATTACAACAGCAACAAGCTGATTTATTCTGCCTTTGGAAATTAGACTTATCTGGTATTTCCATCTTCGGGTACATGCCTTGCCCAGTGAGTTTGCTAAACTTTACAGAGATCCACGAAACTCTTCAAAGTTCCACAAAACTGTTCTGACCTGTAGAAGGAGGACTTCTTGTTTTCTTTGTGATGTGGGAGCTATTTCATAAAATAGTACCTACTATTTAGGTGTAATGAAAATTATGTAATCTACAAGATTACAAGTGAATTGATTAAATAAGCATGTGTAATTTACAATCTGCAAATACCAAGGAAACGTATTGTTCTTCCAGTCTTTTTATAAGGACTTCAAAAGTGACTATTAATCGGTTAATTGGACTTTTACTATTATAACGGGGTTACTTGAGTAATAAAAATTTCTTCCTGCCTCACTCATAATTAGTATGAGACCAAATATTTAGCTCCATTTGTGTTCAGAGATATTGTCACACACTTAAACCTAATTGGATGTTGTAATCCTATTAGTTCATTGCAGAAGATCATTTCATCTTTTCTCAAAGCTCTCCTTTTGCCCCAAATTATTTGTGGGTGAAGATTCATACAATTAAACGTGTAAAGCGGCATTTAAAGGACTAAGATGTCTTAATTTATGATCCTATTTGTGTTTTACTTCATTTTATTTATATAAGGCTTCTAAAGTGCCATCCCTATTAAGAGTTTCTTGGGATAGCTTGTAATAAAAAAAATCAAACCTACGTCTATTAAAACTCTTTCAAGGTCAAAAATAGTTTTTAACATATTAAAAATAAAAACTTAAAAGATATACACAACAGAAATACTTCTTTCCTAGTTCTTGTGTCTTTCTCTTAAGACTGTTGCTGCCTTAATACCAAACACCCATTGGCTCAGTGGAAATCTGACTGAGATTAAATATTTACAGAAAGGCCCTATCAGGATTATTCAGCAGTTGCACCACTTCTGTTTACATGAATCATGGAGGTTTGACTGCAAGGCTCTTAAAATTAGAGCTCCAGAGGAGAGTTTTTATTATGTTGATTTTTTTTTTTTTTTTAAAAATGTCCTCAGAAGACCTTTTGGTAACTGTTCTGTGGTTCTGATCAGAAGTTGCAGCTGCTCTTTGGCCTCTCTGTTTACAGACATATCATGTGATATGGGTTTTTCTGTATATATGTGTGTATGTGTGTGCGCATGGTTGAGAGGAGAGAAAGAGAGAGAGAATGTGATTCTGTTTTGGTCTTAAAAATATCAACCTTCCTTGTTCAAGGAAAACATAAAAAAAAAAAAAAAAAAAAAAAACCAGAACACAATCATCCATTCCAAGAGTCATGTATTGCTATTGCCATCTACTGCTTAAAAATGCAACTTCTGTATTACTCTGGTTCAACCACCTTGCAAGTAGACAACTGTAAGCCATGAAATACTATCCTAAAATCTAACAGAGGAGGCATTCAAACTATTATGTTCTATTGATTTTTGATTATGAGCTATTTGGATGATCATACATTTTTATTCTGGTTTATTATAGGTACTGTTAAGACAGATAATGGGAGAGAATGCCTGACAGCTATGACTCTGATTACAGTGTAATGTGAGTAGGAAGAATACCAGAAATTAGAAGTATTTTCCAAATGTGATACTAAGTGGTCTGGCTTGGCAATCCTGAGAAACCATTGTTTCCCACTCAATATACAAGTGCTGGTGAGTCTAAAAACTTCTGCATCCCTCTTTCCTTCCTTTGGATACCAGCCAATGTGTGTCTGACTCTGATGTTAAACTTCTGCTTTATACTATACATCTAAACAAAAAAAAATGTGGTTGGTTGGTTAAGTCAGAATCATAAAACATGAGGTCCAATTCTGATTTAATATGTTTAATAAGTTAAAACAATACACAGTTCCCCAAATTTCAACATAATGGGAATCTGTGGCCAGCAAGAGTCTGCCAATGTCTTCCTCTTTCACATAAAACAGTAAAGGGAAGTTTGAGTGTTTGAGTTAAAACTCGCAATACTAAGGAACTAATGCTGTGTCATCCCAAAGAAAATTTCTCTTCCATTTGTGTACAAATGCATCTGTACTTTAGTATCATACTTTTCAATCCCTAAGAAACTTAAAATAAATAATTTAAGAGCAGTATTTTAACTTGAAAAGTAGAGAAAGAAAAACACTGCTTTTAGAAGTTGTAAAATCTCTTTAAAAAACAATAAAGCTGATCTTCAAGGGAAGCTCAGAAAAAAGAGAAACTTAACCTGCCACTATCTCAACCAGTGCCTCAGAAAAAGCTTTCCAATCTTACAAGCCCTAGATAAAATGTTCTTATCTTTGAACATATTCTTAATACCTGAGCTAGTAAACTAGGGCATAGATTTTACTAATGGTAAAGTAGTTTCAGGGAGTGGCTTAGAGGTGAAGATAATTACCTCCCACTCAGAAGGTTGAGAGTTCAATTCTAGGTAGCAGCAGATGTTTCTCTATTAGGGTGCAAAGAAAAAATATCTGCTGTGAACTCTGTATAGGCATCAGAGGAAGGGCAGTTCCACTCAGTCGCCCCAACTTTAGGATTAAAGGATCCTAAAAGGGGGAGGGGGAGTAGTTTTAGGGAGAGATAAATTATAATTTGGAGAGAGTCTTTCTGTCACCCTTATTGCCTTTACTGAAAGGGCTTTTGAAACAATACAAACGTCTGTGATAACACTCAAATCCACACTTATATTATTTTACTAAAAAGGAAAACAAAATGACGTATGTACTTCAGCAGTGGTTCTTAGAGTTTATTCTAGTAGAACTTAGAAGTGACACTTTAAAAAATTGGCTTCTGTGCAGTATGCCAGCTGGACTTTGGGCCAATCACCCTGACTCAGCCTTAGCCCAGGAAATTGAAAAACATTTCTCTACCAACACAGAAAGGACCAGCATGGTAAATTACAATCCATAAACTTCCATGAAGAGGTATTCATCCTGCATCTGATGGACTGATGTGGGTTGATGATGATGTTCATTAATAGAACAGATTATATTAAAAAGTTTGCACTTTTCAGCCTCTTTAGCCACATTCAACTTGCCGGACTTGCCTGATCCCTTTACTTTTTAAAAATTTTTTAGAGTTTTTATTCTGCTTTTAAACTCTCAGCCTAATTTATATCTGTTTTAGTACGATCTTAACTTTTTTGTATTGGTTTTTAGTCGGCTGTTCACCGCCCTGAGTCCGTCAGGAGAAAGGCGGTATATAAATTTAATTAATAAAATAAATAAATAATAATAAATAAATAATTTCGCCCTCATCTTAAAACAGTACAGTAATCTTAACCGTCTCCACTAGATGGCACCAAGTGCTGAAGAGATTGAAAAATATTGCAAAGTTAGGTGGCAAGAAAAAAGAAACTTCACACTCAAAACAAAAAATCTGAAGGAGTGAAATATGATATCTGATAATATGGTAGTCGTAGACTTACAACAGTTCGTTTAGTGACCATTCAAAGTTAGAATGGCACTGAGAAAGTGACTTATGATCATTTTTCAAACTTACAACCAATGCAGGGTTCCCACTGTCACTTGATCAAAATTCAGATGCTTGGCAACTGACTTATATTTATGATGATTACAGTACCCCGTGGTCACATGAGCACCTTTGGTGATCCTCTGACAAACAAAATCAATGGGGAAGCCAGATTCACTTAACAACTATGTTACTAACTTAACAACTGCAATGATTCATTAACAACTGTGGCAAGCAAAGTCGTAAAATGGGGCAAAACCAGGGGTGAAATCCAGCAGGTTCTGACAGGTTCTGGAGAACCGGTAGCAAAAATTTTGAGCAGTTCAGAGAACCGGCAAATACCACCTCTGGCTGGCCTCAGATTGGGGTGGGAATGGAGATTTTGCAATATCCTTCCCCCAGGAGTGGGGAGGGAAAGGGGATTTTGCAGTATCCTTCCCCTGGAGTAGGGTGGGAATGGAGTAGGGTGGGAATGGAGATTTTGCTGCGATGCCCACCAAGCCACACCCACCAACTTGTAGTAAAAAAATTGGATTTCACCACTGGGCAAAACTCACTTAACAACTGTCTCAATTAGGAACAGAATATTTGGACTTATTGTGATCTTAAGTCAAGAACTACCTGTATAAAACAACGCTACAAAAACATATAAGAGGCTGCTCCTCTAATAACAACCAGAAATTCTGCAAGTAACCAGAGAAGACATAATTCTTTTTTTTTCCCTTGGAAAAAGGAACTAACATTCCTTAGACTACAGGGTTTTTTTCAAATTTGATTATATTAAAGTTGCCAAGTTTGAAAAACAGTGGACTAGAACATTAAAATGATGTAACAAAAAAGTTGTCTATTTTGAAAGCACTAAAAACATCTGAATTTACAAGCAGAGTATAATTTTTAAAATAACGTCTTACATTTGCCTACACAAAGTTTTGGTTATAAAAATATAATCAGTTTAGGCAACATATGTCGATAAGTACATATGATAAAGTTATTCTTTCATAATTAGATCTCTCAAGTAGATAGTAAAAACTAATGAGTGGCTACCAAATATCATAATGATTCATCTTGATGTTTTTTAAATTACTTTAAAATGCCCTATTACTAATATGTAGCAAGGCATTAAACCCACACCCTAGTTTACAAATGACCAAATTAGGAACAAGCATGAAATTAACCTGATATATTAACTGCTGTTTAACTGTGAAAAAAAATCACTATAATGCAATGCAATCATTTATATAAATCCAAGGTTTCATTTTTGTTTGGTGTTTTCATGATGAAACAATGTATGCCTAAGGTGAATTGTTATTTTCTAACAAGGATTAAAAAGATACAATACCCTTTCCTTTGTCTTGAATTTTAGTCAACAATCATGAGATATTCCACAATATTCTTTTAAACAGCTGTTCAACCATAATAAAATAGGATTCTTGACTTATCCTTGCTTATTATCAAGCAGAATATGACAGGAAGCAACATTTTCAGGCTTATTGTTTTTAAAACTCTTGTTACAGGCTTCTGATCCTGATTTGTTCAAGGACAAAATACCAAAACTTTATGAAAGGCACCACAATCTGATTAGTTTTATCTGCCTGCATGAAATGGGGATCAAACTGATTGCTTCTAATTTACAATTAACCAGAATCCTGGCTTATCACTGTTAAATATAGCTGCTCTGTAGAGCAAATATAGCACCAGATTTCTTATCTCAGGAAATTGTGCAAATGACTTAGCAAATTGGCTTTATTTGATGAGATTTTGCTGGTCTACTATGAGCATTCCATAATATTAAAATTAACTGGATGTTCATCCCTCAGGCAAAAGCTCAGTACGTAAATTCATGTGCAAAAGTAAAAGTAAAATAAGACAGGATCAAGTGACATCCTAAAATAACCTCACCCAATATTACGCCCCAGAGCCTGAGTATTATAGGATCCCACACATATGGAAGGTAGTAGCTTCTGGAAGGCTGCCATAAGGAAAATCCATTTCCTGCCGCCTTGAAAGAAGCGGTGGTGAGGCCCCTACTCAAGAAGCCTTCTCTGGACCTGGCTGTTTTAGCAAATTACCATCCAGTCTCCAACCTCCGCTTTGTTGCAAAGGTTGTTGAGAATGTGGTGGCGAATGGAAGAAATGGATAGACCATGTGCAGAATAAATATCAAACAAAGAAGTATCAGATTGTTTTTAGTTGAATGCTATGTAGACAGGATTTGGATTTTATTTTTTTTTAATATGCAGGATAGACAATATGCAGAATAAATATTAATTAAGAAAGTATCAGATAGCTTTTATTTGAATGTTATGTAGAAATTTTTTGTATAGACGGGGGTAGAACAGCTGGGGGGAATTGTATGAACTTTTAATACCTGGGGAGTTAAAAATGAATTGTAATCTTAAGGTTATAAGGGAAGTCAAGGGTGGGGAGGGATGGGTTAGGGAGGGTTAGGGTGGGGAAGGGAGGGAAAAGGGGGAAAAAACTTGTATTTGTAAAACATTTTCAATAAAAAAAAAAGAGAATGTGGTGGCGCGACAGTTCCCCCAGTATCTGGATGAGGCAGTCTATCTTGATCACTCCAGTTGGGTTTCAGGCCTGGGTACAGCACGGAAATGGCATTGGTCGCATTGGTTGATGATCTCTGGAGGGCTCGCGACAGGGGTTCCTCCTCTGTCCTGGTCCTATTAGATCTCTTAGCAGCTTTTGATACCATTGCTGTGCCGGTTAGAGGGGTTAGGAGTGGGAGGCACCGTGTTACGGTGGTTTTCCTCCTTTCTCTCTGACTGATCACAACTTGTGTTGACAGGGGGCCAGAGGTCAACCTTGAGGTGCCTCATGTGTGGGGTGCTGCAAGAGTCGGTCCTCTCGCCCCTGTTGTTCAACATTTATGTGAAGCCACTGGGCGAGATCATCCATGGTTTCGGGGTGCAGTTCCATCAGTACACTGATGACACTCTGCTGTACATCTCTACCCTGGACTACCCCAATGATGCTATTGCCATGATGTCCCCGTGTCTGGAGGCCATGCGGATCTGGATGGGGAGAAACAGGCTGAAGCTCAACCCCTCCAAGACTGAGTGGCTGTGGCTCCCGGCGTCCCAATATAGTCAGTTGGTGCCATCACTGACTATTGGGGGCGAGTCGTTGGTTCCCTCAGAGAGGGCTCGCAACTTGGGTGTCCTCCTGGATGCACGGCTGTCTTTAAAAGAACAAGTGACAGCCATGGCCAGGGGGGCTTTCTATCAGGTCCGCCTGATTCACCAGTTGCATCCCTTTCTGGATCAGGACTCCCTCTGCACGGTCACTCATGCTCTCGTCACTTCCCACCTGGACTATTGTAATGCTCTCTACATGGGGCTCCCCTTGAAGAGCACCCAGAGGCTCCAACTGGTCCAGAATGAGGCTGTGTGGGTGGTTATGCTATGGCGCCATGACGCTCCCATGTAACACCTCTCCTGAGTGAGCTGCATTGGCTCCCGGTGGTTCTCCAGGTACAATTCAAGGTATTGGTTACCACCTTTAGAGCACTCCATGGCTTAGGACCTGGATATTTACAAGACTGCCTGCTGCTACCAATAGCCTCCCACCGACCAACTCGCTCCCACAGAGAGGGGCTCTTCCGGGTGCCATCAGCCAAGCAACGTTGGCTGGTGAACCTCAGGGGGAGAGCTTTCTCTGTGGGGCTCCTGCCCTCTGAAACGAATTGCCCCCCGAGATACAGAGGATTTCCAACTTACACACCTTCCACCTCAAGACTCTTTTATTTCATCGAGCCGGGCTAGCCTAATTTTTTAAAAAAAAGTTTTAATTTGAATTGCCAATTCATAATTTTAAATGTTTAATGGGAAATTTCATTTTAATTGATGTGAGCCAAAATATTTAATATCTTTTAAAATTGTTTTAAATTTTATATTTCAGTGTTTTAAGTTGGCTGTACACTGCCCTGAGTCCCTTGGGAGAAGGGCGGTATATAAATTAAATAAATAAATAAATAAATAAATAAATAAATATATATAAATAAATAAATAAATAAATAAATAAATAAATAATAGAAGTTAAAAGAGCATTACCATATATACTTGAATAGTATTACTATTGTGATTAGTATGGTGTATAAAGTAAATTGACCCAGACAATACACTGTTCATTAAGCACTTACACATGTGAAAGAAAAAATATAAATTATAATTTATAATGTAATGTATTATACTATTTATATAATAATTATCCACTAAAATATGTCACCAAAATTATTTATTTAGAAATAATTTTCTGTTTATAAAACTAGCAACAAATTCAGAACAACTCTATGTATAGGGGTGGGCAACAGGCTTTCAGCTGGCGTCACATTCTGGTTTGCCAGCCAAGAGCCAGAGAGTTGCTGTCACGATTATCACAGGCATAGCCAGAAAAATAAAAAGGCATTCTTGGTGATTATGAGATTTTAGGCAGCAAAATTTACACAGGACCCTTTTGAACCTTAAAAGAGGGGTCCCCAACATGTGGGCCGTGAGAGGTTTGCAACCGGACCATGGAAGCAGCCAGCGAGCAAGCGCACACACATTCTCACTTCCACAAGTGCATGTACACTTCATTTAGGTGAGCAGCAGGCACGTGTGCATGCCGCTTGTGCAAATGAGGCTGTGCAAGCACACTTGCCAGCCGCTTGCACAGAACCATCCCTTTCCACCCACCAGTCTCCAAACCTAGAATCGTTGGGGAACTCTGCCTTAAAATATATTTTAAAAGCATTTTTTCAAGATTTTGAGATTTTTTTATTTAAGAGATGGAATTTTCACTCTTGAAAGCTTATGGCACTAATTTTGCCCCTTAAATTTCCCTCAATTAACATAAGCAGTGCCCCCAAACTGGGGAAAAGTATTGACCTTACCCTGTCCAGTTGTACTTTGAGGAACTGCATGAAGGATGAGGGTTGTCCATAAGCTCTGGAAAATTAGACATTAAAAAAACCTCATATTTATCATCAAATTGCTCACCTTGATAATTAAAATACTAAATACATACAGATCAATTATTTTTGTGTTCCTTAGGTAATGGCCTTTCTTGTCAAAGATTCCTTCTTATTCCAGCTTTTATCTCTTTTCTTCTATATCTAATAAAGACTTACAATTATTAGAAAAGCTAATAATATTAAACAATAACCCTATTGATGCAAAGACAACTAGGATTGGGGAGAAGGAGTGTATTATACCAGAAGACTGGGGAGAAAAAATCCTGGTAAAGTTGCTGAATAGATTCAGGCAAATCTTTCCATCACTAAAAGAAACTTATACCAGCAAAAGCTTCTCAAAGGACTGTAGCAGTGAATTGGATTGAAATAATACATGATGAAATTGTCAATTATGGACATTGTTAGTACTTTTCATAGCATGCCTTAACTGGCTGGCACCAAAAATAGCACTCCTGCTTGCCAATAAGGATTTGAGCTATAAAAATCTGGGTGACCACTAGAAGACAGTAAAGAGATAAAGAAAACTTTGCTTGCTGCCATCTGGTGACTACTGAGATTTCTGCTGCCTAGATTTAAGAGCCCTAATTTAAGCACAGACTGAAAAGAGGAAGATAGCTAGAGGAAACAGAGGTTTTGAGCTAAATAGGGGAGTGTTCAAATTTTACTTTTACCTTATAAGGACACCAATTCCCTTCTTTGATTAGGTGAGCTTTGGAAGATGTAATCATTGCCTCGCTCGAGTCACAGATGTAGGCCTGGAGGTCACCTGAAGGTCAAGTCTTCAGCAACCTCCTCTGCACAGAGATTTCTAGGATCTAAATTAGTTTTCCTTAAATCTTGGATTACAACTCCCATCATTCCCAATACTCATGGCTGGAAACTGGTATTGGTTTCAAAGCATATTTACAGGTCAACAAGTACATTCATGTACTTTTTCTAATTCTGACAAAAATTGCAGATAATTCATGATATGATGAAGAAGGAAGATTATGTCAAGATTGCCACGTTCAATATTGTGTCTCATATGCCTTAGCTTACTTGCTCAGGTTTCACAACCTGGGGAGCAGCATGAAGAAATGATGCATCCCTGCAGTAATTTTGGTTTCTAGTTTCAACTTTCCATTCCAAGAAGGAAACAAAGATTAATACTATTATCACTCAGTAATATTATATCATTCAGAATGGCTGCAACTACTCTCCTATTAGGACTATAAATCAGCATTAACTGACTTTAACCAACTGGTAAAAGAAAAAAAAATCACCCCTCAGTATGTAAATGTATAAGATGGTAAATCAAATAGTGGCACCAACTAATCATGGGAAAGATCAAGCAAACTACTACTATTATATCTCACCAAAAATACTGATATTTGCATAGAAATGGGACTAGCCCTAAAGCTGAGGCACAATGCAATTGCCCCACATCATGCTCAGCATCTTTCTTTCAGATGCTAAGCATGAATGATGGCATGGACTAGTATAAGAATTACTGGGTATTCCCTGAGGAAGTTTCATGTGTAGCTAACATAATAAGATAACATGCATTTTTCTAAGACGTAATTTGCTGGCTCTCTTCACACAAATACTTAATCTGTTAAAAACCACCTGTGCTATATTTATACAAGTAAAGTTAGTTCAGGAGCCTACACCTGAAATACTTTTTTCTTTTTGGAACAGAAATTGGAAATCTATGACACATGTAGTCCTCGCCGTACAACCATTTGTAACCCGGCAACCATACAAGATGACAACAGCGCTGGGAGAACTGATTTAGGACCAGTCCTCATATTTATGACTTCTGCAGCATCCCTGCAGTCATGTGATCGATAATCTAGATGCTAGGCAACCAGTTCACACTTAAAGACAATTGCAGCAGCCTAGTCACGATCACTATTTGTGACCTTCCCAGCTAGCTTTCAACAAGCAACGTCAATGGAGAAGCCAGTAAGAGGATGCAAGTTGCAGTCACATGATGTCTTGCATAACAACCAGGTGATTCACTTAACCACAGCAAAAAAAAGTCACAAATTAGGGTGTGATTATGTGAGCCTCATTTAAAAACTGTACTACTTGACTGTACTGTACTCCTGGTTCTTATAGTGATTGTAATCAGATATGTTGATCTATAGATCACGGGAATCCTTGTGTTGGCCTGGACCAAAAATTTGTACCTGGCGATATTCAGTCATAGGAACAATAAGAACTGATCAAGAATACATTCAATAAAAATGCTGGAAATAAAAAATATATCTACATTGATATTATGCATTTGATTTAAGGCGGATTGATTTTCTAATTTGCATAGTACAGCAAAGGATAATTTCCTTTTTCACTCTGAAGCTCCATTTGAATTTGACTATGCTTAAAGCAACAGTAGTGTGATTTGCTCTACTGCTAGCAGTAAAGAGATTATCTAGAATCTAAGAAATCTAGAATCCTATTCTTCCTTGGAAATGAAGTTGTGGCTCTCCTTCAGATTCATTCAAGGGCTTGCAGAATTTACCAGGTTTTTTTTTTACTACATTTATGAATTAGAACTGGTGAAAAAAAACTATCAATTCTGAGCACAGAATTTAGTCTGAGTAAATAAACTGAACAATTCTTCCACAGACCTACTTAACACCTTCCCCTCCCAGCACATCTTTATTTTAAATTCTTCATTTTGATTCAGTTTAATTTTTCTAATGAAATTTAAGGCAGGGACAGATTGTTGCTATTATGAAGTAGTGAAAATGTAAAAATCTGATTTGGTAAACACAGTGAAAACTCTAAGTTTTAATTTGTTCATTCTTGGATTTTTTTGAAGTTTTAAACATCAGAACCATGAAAAAGTTTGACGCTTGTTATTGAGCCTTTACCAATAGCTTCACAAGTTAACTGAAAAGTAAATTCCACTCTGCTTTGTGGAGCTGACTGCTTAGTTATATGTAAAAGTTGATTTCTAGTTGACTTACAGAACAATACCCCGCAGGATGGGTGTTAGGCTGATAAAAGGAAGTTGAATTCTCAGGGGCCAAATCAATTTAGGGTAGAAAGTTCAGCTTTCTCCCAATAGGATCTTTTTACTTTCTCTCACCCTCCACAGGTTCAGAATTTCATTTCATAATCCCACAAACTTGTGATTAATACCAATCCCACTCCAGTGAAAAACACAACAGTAGTATGATTAAGAACATTATTTCTCTATATAACTAGAGGCATCCCAAAATGCTAAATTACAACCTGCCATAAAGTTACAAACCCAGAGTTAATGTACCACATATTTCATTCTTATCTAGGTCATCCATTCACTATAGAGACAAAATGGGCATCACCAGAGTCTGATCTTCCAAACGTTTACAAGTGCAAGGAGTACAGTATTTGCAGTCCGGTGGTTGAGGCTGAGCTGAGGTTAACGGGATGCTTCCACTCTGCATCCCATTGCCCCGGGAATGCAGGGAATATAAACTAGGCTTCTCACATACACTTCCAGTTGTTCCAAGGGTGTTTTTTTTTAGGAGGCAGCTGGGCTTTCTGCAGACTTCCAGTTGATATTTACACTACAGTGTATCAACTAGGGTCCTCCCAACACGAAGGCCCCGTTAAGCAGAGTATCAGCCGGCAGCCCCCAAAATCGATTTTAAAGTAAAGGAACCCCGTCTTACCGAATGCCTCTTTCTCCTAAGGGATTCTGACCCCCAAGCCCCCCCGCACGTTGCGGCTGTCGACCGATTCGTCTTCAGCGTAGCCGGGAAAACCAAAAGCGGACGAGAGTAGCAAAAGGGGCGCCTTCTTCCACGTGTGCGGAGAAAGCGCAATCGCCGCGTTTGTAACGGGCGCCAGAAATGAAACTCAGCCTTCCCTGCCCCACTCATTGGTCCGGGCCACGTTACCGACTGCTTTCAAATCTGACGACAGCTACTTCTTCATTTGTTAAATGAAACAGGAAGCTTTCCTCTGGGGGCTGCGCGCAGCTCTTTTCACTGGCCCCATTTTCTGAAAACATATAAAGCAGAGTAAAGATTGCTGTGTTTCCCCGCCGTTTATTTATTTATTTATTTATTTGGAAGCAATACACGCCAGTCCCGAGAACTTTCATTCACGCGCAGATTTCACGCGAGAACGAATGTGCTTTGGGAAAGTGGAAGTTGCTGCTTTACGGAACCGTGGGTACGTATTTTGATTTCGTATGAACACGAGTTTATTCCATGGTTATTACGATGGCTGGTCGCACAGTCTGCCAGAGGTTTGCACCGGATTTGGCATTGTTTATCCATCTGGCGAGGCTTTCCCAAGGACCCGAGATAGGCAGATGTTCTTTAATAATATGAAAGCTATCGTGGTAGGATGCAAGCTGCTCCAAGAAAGCTGCCTTTTGCAATTGAGTGATTGCAAGTGATTTTGTCATTGCCAGTGGTGTTACTATTAGTACTACTTTTGCTTTTTTGCACCAGTCGTTCTACTTCTGCTTGCAGGTGTTTGCATTTTGTGGTTTTCTCCTGTTCTTTCTCTTCTCTTCTGATGCCTCCACTATCCAGGTTTTTTGTCTGTCTTACCCACAATTGTTAAGTCTTGAGTGTTGTGTGGCAGATGTTTGTCTGTTTGAATTGTGAAATCCCAGAGCTCTGAATTTTCTATTACTTGTGGTCCTACCAATTCTTGTTTGCAGAGAATTATTTCCTACAGATGATAATAAAAACTTTATTGTCATTGTACATGTATACACAGTATACCCACACAACGAAATTCACTTAATACCCAAAGACCAGGTCCAACACACACAAACAATCCCCAAACACACCACAATTCCCCACCCCTAAACCATCCAAACATCCACACAACAGACCAAGTAATGCTGTCCAACAGTTCACTGATTTAGTTCATTGTTGAGTGCAATTATAGCTCTGGGATAAAAACTATTCAGAAAACGTGTGGTCCGTCTTCTGCCAGAAGGCAAGTCCAAAAA
Organism: Masticophis lateralis; assembly: GCA_030761175.1. Classification (NCBI taxonomy): domain Eukaryota; kingdom Metazoa; phylum Chordata; class Lepidosauria; order Squamata; family Colubridae; genus Masticophis; species Masticophis lateralis. Next base: position 41,666,862 of record JAUDYJ010000001.1, read on the forward strand.
GATTGTAAGCAGGATGGGAAGATAGGCCTGTGCAACATAATTGTGTCATGACATTTGATGTAATCGTTATGGGCCATCTTTTTTGCAGCAGCTATTTGATGGATTGTTTCTTCAGCTTCTTTGCTTTTGCTAGTCCATTGCTGTTTTCTTAACTCCGGTTTGTATGCATTTGTTCTTCCAACTTGGTCTTGTGCAGTCAGAATTAGCCCCTCTATTATTATAATTGGTGTTATATTTTTATCCCACTTTTGTATGAATTTATTTGGTCAACTCAAATCAGCACAATATTCTTGCTGAAAGTTGGGTTGGGCTGAAAGAGGTTGACTACTCCAGTCACCCAGGCATGCCTTTCATGCCTAAAGAAGGCTTCAAAATTCAGCATCTTAACCATGATAGCAAATTGGTGCTGTCTTTTTTATTACTATCTCTATAAAAATGGAAGAAATCTGTTTCATGTATTTTAAGATTTTATATGTACAAAACCCTTTGTGGGTATTTTACACGTATCTTCCCTATTTCCCAGACATTTTCCACAAATGTTGATATTTCTTAGTAGCAAATTGAGAATATACAGTACTTGGTTACAACTTTTGACATACAGAAAGGCATAATATTGGAAGGGGTGGGAGGGAATCTTGTACACTGCTCAAAAAAATAAAGGGATCCCAAGCAGAAGACATCCAAGATCTGAATGAATGAAATAGCCTTATTAAATACTTTTTGTTACATACAGTAGTTTTGTGTTCCCTTTAGTTGTTTGAGCAGTATATAAACTACTGTATGTAACGAACAAAGTATTTAATAAGGCTATTTCATTCATTCAGATCTCAGATGTCTTCTGCTTGTGTTCCCTTTATTTTTTTGAGCAGTATATATGCTTCCATAGATAAATATCACAGACTCACTGGCTGAATTAAAACAGCATGCAAATCCTCAATAAGACTTGTGGCTTAATGCATTGTGAAACCAGCAAGTATGATTTGTAAATTATGTTTTAACATTATCTTGTTTAAACCTGGAAAATTATTACTAGTTTATTTGCTAGATTTATAGCTCATTTTTTAAAAAAAATATGAGCTCAAGTGGGGGGGGGGGGACATTTAATATTCCATCTCTCAATTTTTCCCACAACAAGCTTGTAGGATAGGTTGATCTGAGTCATCTAATGAGCTGGTCGACTGAAATCAGGCCTAGTAACTAATATATAACTCTAGAAATGTAAAAAAACCGATTTATTTGGAAACCATGATTAAGTTAATGAACGAGGCCTGAATGAATAAATAAATGTGTATATTGTTATGCTATAAATTTGTGTACTATCTCACTTGTAAAAAAATTAGAAATAAATGTTCATCAAACTCATTCTTTGGGCATGCAATAAGAGCTTATATTAATTTCAGTTAACATTAGTGCTATTAATTCATTAGGGTAATTAAGCCCTAATTAGGTACAAATAAGGTCATAAAACATATTAAAAACTTATTCACGACTCTGAGATACTGTAACTGTCAAAAATATATGTCAGTTGCCAAGCATCCAAATTTTGATGTTGTAATCATGGGCTTGCTGCAGAAGTGTGAAAAATGTCACATTTCAGTGCTATTGTAACGATCACTAAATAAATAATTGCAAGTCAAGGCCTATCTGTGCAACTCCAGTCCTCTGGGAAGAGCGCTTGTGTTTATTCCTGTACTAACAAAGGTTTTCGACTCTGAATCGCATGAGTGATCACCATAAATGTGGCTTTTTTATAGGTGGTGCACAACATACAACCATTTAACAACCATTTGAAGTTACAATGGCACCGAAAAATGTGACTTACATTTATTTATTCTCACATTTATATTTTTTATTTTATTTTTTTTATATTGCCGCCTATTCGCCCATGGCGACTCAAAGGCAGCTTACAGAATATAAAAAACCACATTTAAAGAACAGTAAAACTCATAAAAAATCAAATAATTTAATGTAATAAAATCACCCCTGACCCCCACTTCCTGCCCCAGTGACAGCCGATCACACGAGCCATTTAATGGGCTCCATCCTGCTCTGAGTTCTCTAGGCCCCCTGGCAGAGCCAGGTTTTCAGTGCCTTCCAGAAGAGAATTAGAGTTGGGGCTGTTCTAATCTCTTGGAGAATGATGTTCCAGAAAGAGGGCTCCACCATGGAGAAGGCCCTTCTTCTAGGTCCCACCGGGTGTATCTCCCTCGGGGATGGGACCCGCAACATTCCCTCACAGCATTCCTACTGTTGCATGATTAAAATTCAGGCACTTGGCAACCAGCCTGTATTTATGACAGTTGCAGAGTCCTGGGTCATGTAATCGCCATTTGTGATCTTCCCAGCTGGCTTAAAGGGGAGGATGCCACTTAATGACGGCATGAATCACTTAACAACCATGGCAAAACGAGTTCTAAAATCAGATGAGATTCGCTTAACAACCACCTTGCTTAGCAACAAGCAATTGGCCTCAATTGTGTTCATAAATTGAAGACTACCCGTATACATCAATCAATGTTATGTGTTTGGGTGCTGTGACAATACACATGTAGTATTGGAATGTGGAGTTACGCAGCACCATCCAGGTTTTATATAGTTCCAGCTTCAATTTAGCTGATGTTGTGCAATTGTGGTTGGTGCTCTGGAGGCCTTAAAGAAAGTTCCAAGACTGCTTATCCTTCTAGTTTTAATTATTGCTTTAAAAGCAACTTGTGGTTTCATGTCCCATTAGGACATGTGGCAAATGACATAGTAAAATACAGATGTGAAGTCTTCCATTTGATTTCTGAAACCTTCCAATTAAAGCATAGCTGTTAAAGACTGCAACTTGAGAACTTGGAGAACTTATACCAATTAAAAATGGACGATATAAAAATAGACCAGCTGTTCCCATTGCAGATGTCTCTTATTTTAAGAATTAAAATTCCTAGATTTCCCCAACCAACATGGCTATTCCTAAAAATGCTAGAAGCTGAAATCCATACAGCTGGGTAAATTTAAGATCTGACCCAGTATGAGCAGTTTTGTATGGTCATTAACTCAGCAACCACATCACAATAACTTTGATCATGGCTACAGATCACTGTTAATAACCACCCAAGGACAACAAATATTTGCATGCAATATATTCATTCAGATGTAAAAAATGACTCCAATTCTCTGAGCTGGCAGTTGAATAGAAAAAAAAATGGAGTGAAGCCAATCACAACCTGGAAAAGTTATCATATTTTGGTCAGATTTTAGCTGCCAGAAATCTCTCTTCTGGGACTAGTGAAAGATCAAATTATTTTATGCGGTATAATTAACCATGCATTGCAGCTTCATTTAATATGTGTCTTTGCTTTATGTTGGTGAGGGACCAAAGGCTTTAATTCCCAGAAGGCGTCAGAATTTTGGTTATTCTCCCAGGCTTCGGGGGCAAGTCCCTATAATATTTGAATTTGCTTGGTAGTTCTTCTTTTCTGGACACATATCTCTTTTGTACTCTTGCTTTATTGTTGTAGCTTTTTATAATGTAAAGCACTAAGAGTTGTTGGAACTCAACCTTTTAAAATATCTTTCATGGGGGCAGTTATCTCAGGAGGTTAAGGAAAAGTCTGCTGCTATAGGGGGTGGGGATCTCCAGTCCTGACACAAGTTATGAAGGCAGCCGTCAGAACTGCTGGAGCTGCTTCCAGGCAGATCCTGGGAGAACTCGGAGCTCTCGGTGGCTAAAGGGGAAGAAGAAAACTCTGGGCAGGTTGAGAACACACACGCTCTTGCTGCTGGGGAGAAAAACGCCGGAAAACGCGATGCGTGGAGGCAATGCTGTTTTTCCTCCCCAATCCCTTGAAGCAATTCGCAAAGCCGCTCACCCTCCTTCTCCTTTTCGGCAGTCTCACTTTCTCTTCCCTCCTGGCCAGATCCGTCTCGGGCCACGAGCAAAAGCTGACCAACCTTAGCATGGGTTGTCTGGAGAAGGGGCAGGCTGGGCAGTGAGCATCTTGCCTTACACGTCTCACACAGAAAAAACCCACTTCGCAAGAGCAGAGCCTCCGTGCATCGTGTTTTCTGGTGTTTTCCTCCCCGATTCCCTGATGCAATTTGTACAGCTGCGTGCCCTCATGAAAATGCGCCAGCGGCAGTTTTCAGCAGGTTCCAAGCAGCACCCTAACCATTTCTGCCACCCATCTCCCATCATGCAACATTGCTCATTTTTGGCAATATGAGGATCCCCACTGCCTGAAACCGCCGGAAAATGCGACTCACAGAGGCCGACAACCTCCCAAGGGTGGGGGCCATCGGGTGGGCAGGGCTACATTCGGCATATAAAACGCACCCAGATTTTCACCCCTTTTTTGGGGGTAAAAAGGTGCGTCTTATACACCGAAAAATACGGTATATAAAATCAGGATTTTTGAAGCAAAGGTATGGCCATGCTATGAAGATGAATTTTAAAGCACTTCATATATAGACAACATAATAAAGGCAACTACGTAATAGGCAGTAGGACACTATATTGCAGAGTCCCCCAATGTTTCCAGCTTTTGGATGATTCCGCACCAGCAGCCGGCAAGTGTGTGTGCATGCAGCTCCATTTGCGCAAGTGAAGTACACTTGCACCTACCTCTCCTTCAAATGGATTGCACGCATATGCGTTCACCCACTGCTTACACAAGTGAGGATGCGCATGCATGTGCCCCTCCTCAGCCATTTCCATGGCCAGTGGCAATCCCCTCACAACCCACAAGTTGGGGACCCCTCTTATATAGAACAAAACCCCAAAGTAGACCAGACTGAAAGATAGAATGTCACAAACCATTTAGCAAACATTCTTCTTGAATACCAACAGAACATAGAAGTAGACAGGATACTGCCCATGTTAATATATTTTGTATTATTTTTGAGTAATCTGAGCCTTTGGAAATTTATATGGAAATATTTCACAATGAGATGAGCTCCTTTGATGTCTGCATTTCTACCATTGGCGATTCAAAACTATTAACCATCACTTTTGTGTGTATGTTGTTTGTTACAGTTTAGATATGATTAAACGCCATTAGCCAAAGAATGCTGCACTGCATGGATTTGATATTTTACGACCCAGATGGTCTATTTTTCAAGTTTATCATCAAGACTTTTTTTTTTTTGCAAATAAATTTTATTTACAAAAGTAGATGTATTAATTTGCACTGGCATGTCAGCCATCCAACAATATATAAACCTCTCTTGATCGCTCTGAAAACATAAAAAGGGAATGGAAAAATGTGTTAGATGTTAAGTTTGTGAGCTTGAAAGCAAAGCTGTATCTTTGCTATTTATCTTTCATTCCATATCAAATACCACATTGGTACTGTGTTTGCTGACTCAGGTCATTGCTTTCACAAACTCATTGCCTGTGGATTTCCCAGCAAAAGAGGTGCAAGCCTCAGCAGTGCACGAACTGGCATCTTCAGTGGTTTGAATTTTAAGAGGAGATCAGAAAAGCTTGTAATACCTAGAAAATATTTTGAGAAAAAACAATTTTCCAGTTGTAAGAACATAACATACAAAAATGTTGTGTTTCAGAAACAAAAACAGGTAGTCCCTGACTTACAACAGTTTGTTTAGTGAAGTTACAATGGCACTGAAAAAGGTGACATACGACTGTTTTTCACATGACTTTTGCCGCACCTCATGATCACATGATCAAAATTCAGACACTTGGCAACTGAGTCCTATTTATAATGGTTGCAGTGTCCTGGAATCATGTGATCACCTTTTCCAACTTTCTAACAAGCAAAGTCATGACGAAGCCAAATTCACTTAACCGTGTTACTTAATAACTGCAGTGATAACGATTGTGCAGAAAAGGTCATAAAATGGTGCAAAACTCACTTAACCACTGTCTCACTTAGCAACAAAAAATTTTGGACTCAATTGTGGTCATAAGTCGAGGACTACCTGCATAGCTCTGGTGATGTACAGCAGTATTGATTTTCCTATTATTTAAAATACAGATACCCAATAGGCACATTTTGACAGGGTTCATAGATCTGACTATGACTTAATACATTTAGTGTATGGATAATCACATCGCCATGCTTTAAAAGTTATGCTTTATGCCTTCTCTAGCCTATTGGGTTTTATTCATTCAACAATATTAAATGGTGACAATGAATCTAAGTCTTCATCTGGTCTATCATAAATTCATCCTATCTCTTGCAAATGGTGAGGTATGCTTCAGAATGCAATGAAATTCTATAATAGTTATTTAATGATGTATCGCAACAGTGAAATAAATTTTATTGGATTTTCTTAGTAAGTGCTTTGGTTCCTGGTATTTACCAGAAATGCTAAGGCCTTGATCTGAAAGCTGAGTTAGCCATTGAGCTAACGGGATAGAAAGTCTAAATTAATACAAATCAGTAGATTTGGAATCTGTTCCAAATCTGAATGTGAGTTTCCTTTGTATTAAAATATTTTTAAAAGAACCAAAATGGTAAATTTACCTTCCAAACCTGCAGCTAATAGCTGTCCTGGAGTTGGGACTGAATGATATATAAGGAAACACGCCAACATACTTAATTGAGATTCATCAATAAGTTGTCCACTTAAATAGGAATGTAAACAAATATCACCACCAGCTGAAATACACATAAGGAAGATATTTTGGGGGATATAAATGGGATCTGCACCAAATATTGGAAAGTAGAGTTCTGTTCAAAATTCTAGCAAACCAGCTATCTCTTCCTCTGAGATATTTCATACCTTTCACTATCATTATTACCCATTTCCCCTTTCTTCTCTCAATTACCAGTTGTTCAATATCTGGATGATAAAATAACTCAGATTCGGGACGACCTGGCCGCTGACTGGGTTGGTTCAGGCGGGGTGACCGAGCCTGGTCTTGAGAGTGTTATCTGGGCTGAGTTCGATCCTGTGGACAGGATTCTGGGAAGACTGAACGCAACCACATGTTTACTGGACCCGTGTCCCTCCTGGTTGGTGCTGGCCTCCCGGGAGGTTACACGAGGCTGGCTCCAGGAGATTATAAACGCTTCTTTGAGCGAGGGTGTCCTTCCACCTGCCTTGAAGGAGGCGGTGGTGAGGCCCCTCCTCAAGAAGCCCTCCCTGGACCCAGCTGTTTTAGCTAATTACCGTCCTGTCTCCAACCTTCCCTTCCTGGCGAAGGTTGTTGAGAGTGTGGTTGCGTGGCAGCTCCCCCAGTACCTGGATGAAGCTGTCTATTTAGACCCGCTCCAGTCCGGCTTCAGGTCTGGGTACAGCACCGAAACGGCATTGGTCGCATTGGTGGATGATCTCTGGAGGGCCCGGGGTAGGGGGTACTCCTCTATCCTGGTGCTGTTAGACCTCTCAGCGGCTTTTGATACCATCGACCATGGTATCATATTGCGCCGGTTGGAGGGACTGGGGGTGGGGGGCACCGTCTTACGGTGGTTCTCCTCCTACCTCTCCGACCGGTCGCAATCTGTGTTGACAGGGGGGCAGCGGTCGACCCCGAGGCGCCTGGTATGTGGGGTGCCACAAGGGTCGGTCCTCTCAAGGGTCGGTCCCCTCCTGTTCAACATTTATGTAAAGCCGCTGGGTGAGATCATCCGTGGTTTTGGGGTGGAGTTCCATCAGTACGCTGATGATACTCAGCTGTACATCTCCACCCCAGACCACCCCAACGATGCCGTGGAAGTGATGTCCCAGTGCCTTGAAGCTGTGCGGGTCTGGATGGGGAGAAACAGGCTTCGACTCAACCCCTCCAAGACCGAGTGGCTGTGGCTGCCGGCGTCCCGATATAGCCAGCTGACTCCATCGCTGGTTATTGGGGGCGAGTCATTGGCCCCCACGGAAAGGGTCCGCAACTTGGGCGTCCTCCTGGACTCACGGCTGTCTTTAGAGGATCATACGACAGCCGTGGCCAGGGGGGCTTTTTATCAGGTCCGCCTGATTCGCCAGCTGCGACCCTTTCTAGATCGGGATTCCCTACGCACGGTCACTCACGCTCTTGTCACTTCCCGTCTGGACTACTGTAATGCTCTCTACATGGGGCTCCCCTTGGGGTGCACCCGGAGGCTCCAACTGGTGCAGAATGCGGCCGTGCGGGGGATTATGGGAGCGACGGGACGCTCCCATGTGACACCTCTCCTGCGCAAGCTGCATTGGCTGCCGGTGGACTTTCGGGTGCGTTTCAAGGTGTTGGTAACCACCTTTAAAGCGCTCCATGGCTTAGGGCCAGGGTACTTACGGGACCGCCTTCTGCCGCCAATTGCCTCCCACCGGCCGGTTCGCTCCCACAGAGAGGGCCTCCTCAGGGTGCCGTCAGCCAGACAATGCCGGCTGGCGACCCCCAGGGGGAGAGCCTTCTCTGTGGCCGCACCCACCCTCTGGAACGATCTGCCTCCAGAGTTAAGAACAATCTCTGACCTCCCGACCTTCCGGCGGGCTTTAAAAACCCATCTTTTTCAGCTCGCCGGCTTAGCCTGATTCCTATAGTATTTTATCATTTTAGAGTTTTATTTTAATATGAAGTTAGTTTTAATCTATGGCCATTTGTATTGTTATTTTATGAAATTTTAACTTTTGTATGTTTGTTTTTTAATTGGCTGTGCACCGCCCTGAGTCCGTAAGGAGAAGGGCAGTATATAAATCTAAATAAAGTAAAGTAAAGTAAAGTAAAAAGTATTAATTATGGATTCCACATCATTAATAGAGGAGCACCTCTTAATTTTTTTTTCCAAAGTGTTTTTTTTCCTTCAGCTAATCTTGGAACTGCCTTGTCCCTACTGATACTTCCCTCGTATGCCTATGCTTCCATCTTCATTATATGCCAATAAAGAACTGAGTTTGTAATTACCATGTTAATTTTCTTCATTTCTAGGATAAAAGTCAAAATTAAAGTAGAAACCACTTTCAGTTTAAAGAACTTATTGTAGCCTTCTACCAGCAAAGTAAATAATGAAAGCTTTACCTTGCAGCCACTGATCCAAGGTATTATCTATAGAACACTTCATCACAGGTAAAAATTCTGAATTCATAAAAAGTCCTGCATGTGGATTTTTCCTTATTCTTTCCTGATGACTTCTGGAATTAAAAAACTCTAGAACCAATTTTATCTGCCACAAATCAAATGTCTCAGACATTTCTTTTTTTTCTAATCTTCTCACAGCCTAGCACAAAGATAATGAAGATAGAATTAAATTAATACAGTAAGGGCAAAGGAGTTATTTGTAAGATAATTATCACAAGGTGATAATGTTTCACTGAATTTGATTTTCCACAGATATATGTTTGTTATAGATAATAATAGAAACTTGTTGAATTCTAGAAGGCATAAAAATTAAATGTGACTGAGGATAAATTATTACAAGTAGCTTTTTTAAAGCATAATTCAAGAGATCAAAATAAATGTAGATTACAAAAGCACTTAATGTTTGTTTTCTTGAAACTAGAAAATAAGTATATATATGAATAAGAACACATGCTGAGGAGAGAAAAAAATACCTGATCAATTGCTATATAAGCCGGCAACATCTCTGGATTCTCCTGAGTAACACACTCGTACAGAATGGATGAAAAGAGGTCAAAAACTTCCTGTTTCTGAAGCAAGAAAAATATATTTTACAAAGTATGCCATTTACTCTTTTAAACTTTTGCGCTTTTTTTCTAATTAGTCCAATTCCAAAACAAATTCGGGAACCTTCCCAAAGTTTCTGCATAACAGAAAAGTATTTTCTGTTCTACACTACCTAGACCAGGACATAGCATTCAGTTCAATTTTTTTTTTCCATCTATAGGCTTGAATCACATATTCTTATTGGATCCCAATATCAGAAAGCTAGAATTAAATGTAAAATAATGAATCCCTTGTTCATTTATTTAAAATGCAGTGTGTATATAGATATTAACTATTTCATCATGGTCGGGAACTATTTTAGGAGAAACCAATTCCCTTGGCATATTCAGAGTTTTGGTGATGAAGTGATTGGTGACTTGGCAACCACATAGGCATTCGCCATTATGTCCCTAACTTGGTCTTTTAAGTTTTCCAATAATGCTCTCATCACTACTGTAATTAAGTCTATCCACTTTACTGCTGATCATCCTCATTATCCCTATGTCTTTGACTACAGTTCCCATAATTTCTGATCAGCATATCCTCTGGGACCATTATGGGAATTGTGGCCCAATATAGCTGGGATTCCTGGTTGGATAAGGATGATCTATGTCATTAGATACTTCAGAATTTTTGACCAATATAATCAATTCCCTTACACACCCTCCCCCATTTTCCTAGCTAGGTTTACACCTGACAACGTACTTGCCCCATAGTTGCAGCTGGCTTGCAAAAATAGTCAGCAAATGAAAGCAGCGCTGGATCAGATGTGAAAGCAGAAATAGCTTCTGGCTAAAAATAAAATGATATTTGAAATTAGAAGATTTCCCTTTTTTGGTTGCAAACTATTATTCTTTATGAGAAAGTACATTTTACACACCACCACCACCCCGCATCATCGGTGTCTTGGTAAGAAGAACTTCTTGAAAAATACTCATGCCTTCATCGCCACATGTTTAAACTAGTGGAGTACAGTCCGTGTGGTGCTACAGTCAGTACAGAAAAGAGTGGTCTGACTGCTGACGCCCAAGATGCACTTTGACAAACTAGCAGCTATTCTTAAGCCATTGTATTAGTAATCTATAAACTTCCAAGCCCAATTCAGAATAATAGTTATTACATATAAGCCTCTACATAGTACTACATTGGACATGTTATATTCAAAATGATTCTTCCTGTCACATGAAATCATGAGACACTGCTTAGAGTCTAACCTTTCAAGAACTGGGCTCAGGGGTGGGGGTTTTCTGCAGCAGTTCCAATCTTTCATAATTCTCACCATCCAAGGTATCAGTCTCTTTCCCACCTCCATCCCACCAGCATTCCATTTCTGTTATCCAGGTGCAATTCAAGGTGCTGATTATTAAACCCTATATGGCTCAGGCCCTTGGGATCTTAGAGATAACCTCTCCTAAACAGATTAACAGAGTTGAAAGGGACCTTGTAGGTCATTGAGTCCAACCTCACCTTCCCAAGCAGGAGACCCTACACCATTTCTTGCAGATGCTGCCCTCTTGACCAAAGTGAAAAGGGGAATGCCTGCTGAAGGTCCCCTCTTAACATAAGGGAGAGCAAGAAGCAGTGGCTGCTCCCTTCCTTGGGAATTGCTAACCCCCAAGGCAAGAGTGGTCTCTATTCTTATCACCTTCTGAAGCAGGGGTCTCCAACCTTGGCAACTTTAAGACTTGTGGACTTCAACTCCCAGAATTCCTCAGCCAACAAGTCTTAAAGTTGCCAAGGTTGGAGACCCCTGTTCTGGAGAACAGTTAAAATTTAAGTTTTCAGAAGTCTTTGAGAAGATCTGGATCATTATGGTTTGTTATCACTTTTATTTAAAAAAAAAAAATGAACACCGTCCAGAATCTCTGGAATGAGGTGGTATGTGAATCTATCAATCAGGTTAGCGGATAACCTGATGGTTTTTGAGTTTTAGGCTATTTTGTCTTGCCTGTCTTTCCTCTATTACTTATTTGTTTATTTGTAGTGATAAATTCAACAGAACCTTGTCAGCGATTCCAAAGCCATCCTGAAATAAGATTTTTAGAATTCATCTGAAGTCAATATTGGGCAAAATAATTGGCAACATATTGTTCCTAGGGAAACTATATGAATAGGTCATGATTTCAGTAGAATTGAATTTTGACTGAAGGTTGGGGAGGGAGGCGGAGGTCAGGACACACATTCTCTAGGAATATTGCTAAAAGACAAAATAAAGCTGATATTTTGTACTGCAGTTAGAGATGAGGCAAAAATTTAAGCCAGATAATGTATTTGGGGGAATAAACTTTGAAGATGGAAATCAGAGCAGATCACTGAGGTCCTACACAAATTCTTATGTGCTTAGTTTGGCCATTTTGTCACTAATTAAGGATTCGGGGTTATGAGTTGCTAATTTCTACTGTGACTGTACATTAGTCAGAGCAGTTATTAGTTTAAACTGATTCTAGACAAATACAAAAAATAAAGTTACATAATAAAAACAGGGATGTGATGCAGGGCAACAGAAATTTCTGTTGGGATGCCAGGGCACAATACAGGCATTCCTCAGAGATATTGCAGATTTGGTTCCGGAACACCACAACAAAGCAAATATCACAATAAAGCAAGTTACACAATTTCCAGGTTTCCCTATGCATGTAAAAGTAACGTTTGCACCATATGATGGTCTGTTAGGTGTGCAATAGCATTATGTCTAAAAAAAATGTACAACCCTTAATTAAAAATACTTTATTACTAAAAATGCTAATCCTTATCTGAGCCTTCAGCAAGTCTTTTTGCAGATACAGGGTCTTGTAAAAGAAATCTGCAAAGAGCAATAAAGTGAAGCTCAATAAAACAAGGCATGGCTGTACTTTGCAGATACTATTAATCTGCTGGCACCTGCCTCTCTTTCTAACATATCTCTAATTCGTTTTCCATTACCCAATTCAGCTTTCTAAGGAACATCTTTTAGTTAAAAAACGCTCTCAAAATAGAAAATGTGTTATTTAGCATCATAGCTGGTATGATTAGATGGTAGCACATAGCATGGTCATTTCAAAGGGGGAGAAGAGCTACCTTTACTGCATAGGTATCTATCTTTCGGTGCATTACAGTCTGTGCTAACAAGCTTCGCCAGCCCATGGGGTCTTCTTTGTAGGAAAGCTGCCCAGCTCTCAGTTTTACATAGAGGACACCATCCTTTGAAAGAATTGATCTGGGGGGGAAAAGAGGGAAATATTCAATTGAACTGTTTCACTTGTTCTTTTTGTACAAACAATGCAAGATGATATGTTCTATATGGTTGCTCATGTAATTTAAGAATGGATGGTACAGCACAAATATTTCTGTATACTAAGTATACTTCAATATAATACTAAATACTTCAGTATACTAAGTATACAGTGAAAGTCAGCTAGGGTATGAAGCACAGAGGGCTAACGGCATAGAAGGGAGGAGATAGTGGCTGGAGGAAATTAAAGTGCCCCTGTGGTCCTAAACACACACATGTTGCTAAGTGCCTGAACTCTGATCATGAGACTGTGATGGTGCCACAACAGCTGTATCTTTAAGGACCAATAATAAGAGTAGAGTAGAGTAGAGTAGAGTAGAACAGAACAGAACAGAACAGAACAGAACAGAACAGAACAGAACAGAACTCCAATTCTTTATTGGCCAAGTGTGATTGAACACACAAGGAATTTATCTTTGGTGAATATGCTCTCAATGTATTACATTTTCTCAGTAACTTTCAGGTTATTGAGAGAATGGCGATAAATTGAGTACTGTCTGTAGCACGCTTAAACAGCAAACAGCTGCTTGTCCCAAGGGTGCTTTTTCAAGGGATAACTGGGCTTTTTGGTTGACCTGGATGACTGAGAATCTCCATAGTCAAACAGCTGTTCATATTTGGGTTCCAACATTTTTCCAGAGTCAATAAAATTGCAAGACAGCGTGCAACTATTCAGAATGTTCACCATAACACTTACTTTAAATGATGCACCCCTTTGCTTAAATCGATCAGCAATTCCCAATATCGGGGGCCTTTCACTCTGATCTGGAAGCGTAACAAATTGAAATTGTAGATAAGATTACAAAAAACTTTCAAGTTCCTTATTTCAGAGGAAGTCCCCATATTTTCTAAAGAATCCCTCCTCCTGGCAAAGTCAAGGGAATATATGATATAATGAGGTATTGCCCTTAAAAAAAAATTCTTCTTAACAATGCATTCTCAGAAATGCTGTCTGCATGTGTGGGGGTTTAGGAGCTACAACTCAGTCACTTTGCAAAACAGAATCGTCTTGCATACCTGCTTCAGTAAATGAAGTTCAGGGAGAAGGGTGGGTGCCATGAGTTCCTCAGATGTTTGTTCATACCACTGAGTTCCCTTTGAAATACAAAACCGTTTAGTCAAATTATGAAATGTAAAAGTAGAAAACATTCACAAACCACGTAAGCTGCCTTAGATGGAATGCATAGAGCCCCCACCTCAAATTCAAAATACTACTTTTCTCATTACAGGCATGAAAGACGTTTTTTAAATCACATGGGATGAAACAATCAGGTTTCAAGAAAGCAGATGGATCACATGGAAAAATCTTCTAATTTTAAGGTTCCCTGTCATGGGATGTTATTACTATATAAATTTCCAGGGACAGTACTTTAATCTGTCCTCAGTACTACCAAATAATGAGCTGATCCTGCAGATATCTTCTGTTCTTCATAATTGTATCCTTCATTTCATGTATTTATGTAAAAGTTATGCCAAATTATGGATGCAGTGTGGCTGTTTCTTTAAGCCAACCTTTCTTAACTGGAGCTGCAGGACTCTGGAGTTCCACAAGAAGTCAAAAGTAGTTTTATGAGAGATTTTGATAGAAAAACATCCCCATTTTTAAAACTTTGCAATTTGCATCCACGACTTAATGATCACATTAACGTTCTGTGAACTGTAGATATTTTTTATGCAGGATTTTCCTGAGATCTGAAAATTTATATCAAAGATTATTTCAGGGTAAAAAGATCAAGCAATCTGCTTTAAGCTAATACAATTGGAATACACCAAATGTTCCAAGAGGCAGGGTTAGGGTTTAGTGATGGATAGCTATTTAAAGTGTACATAAAAATTTTAATAATCTAATTTTTTACATTACATCAACAAGAAATGTAATAACTTTGTAAGGTTTTACAAAGATATTACATACCTTGGATTATTTATAGAAACATCCTTTTTCATTTAGAAAGTTTTGATTTCCGAACAGCAATTGTGAGCAGTACAACAGAAATTGTGAGCTACCATCCCTGCCATTCTTTCAAAGAATATCTAGACAGCTTGGCTTTCTCCAGGTCAGGCAGCACTGTGCAGTAATTTCACCTGCCCTAACGAGGGTGAACAACTGTGGAAGAGTTATCTTTCCCCACCCACATTTCAGAGAATAAGACCTTTTTTTCTCCATGGATCACAGAATTTACATACCTTATAGGTAACTTCCAGCAATGCATAGCAAGGGGTATCTGTATCCACATCCACAGGGTCAAGGAGTCTGGGTTCAGCTGCCAGGACATACAGATGCCTCAGGGCTTGAAGGTGATACCTGTGCAGAGAAGAAATAATCTAAAATGTGTCTCTTTCTGTACAAATCCATCCATCTCTCATCAACAGCCAAAGATTCATTTAAATATCCTTTCCCTCCTATGTTTGGAGATGTAGACTTGATTCTGTGAAACCCTTTTTTCAAAGTAATCCAGATTTCATAGTTATTGAGAAAGGAATATGCTCTGGAGACCCTTGAGAAGTTATCAAAGATAAATCTGGAATTAAAACGTCTGAAATTAGAATTTGTAGATTTGTACGGGTGCAGGCATATATATACACCACGAAGATTTCTGAGTTGTAACGTTTCTTTTTCCTATGAGAGAGGGAGAAAGAGAACAAGAACACATTTGTTCCTTAGCCAGAGGACAATTGTGCTGGCATGGAGATTGATAGATATTAGACCTTCAGTTTCATATAACTGAAATAAAATATATGCTTCATTCCTTTACCTAGAAAGATTCATTTTAAAAAACCCTATAAAGCTTTTCACAAAACTGTTGTGGTTTTAGTGTCTTAGTATTTATAGACTGCAGAGGCTGGGTATTTACCCAGAGTCATCCTATGATAAGATGTGTAGACAGACAATTTAATTGAATGTTGGAGTTGGTGAATATCATTGGCCAGTCTGGCACTCAGAAGTTCAATGTTATTATTCCGACAGTAGAACTTTAATGTCATCAGTTTAGATTCTGTCTCTCTTTGCATGGTGCATATGGAAAAAAATAAAACTTTTCTAATTCCATGATGTTTTACAGCCTTTTCATATTTCCTATTCCTTCCACAATCTGTCCCAAGTCTTCTTTACACAGTGAAAATTATTCCATTTATTATACAATATTAAATAAATATGGAATTGGGCAGACAATAAATTTAAATAATTGAAGACCCAGCAGCAATATCAAAATGTTAGGCTTTCTCTAGATCTCTGTGATTACTACATAAAAATTTCAAAGATTTCTTTGTTTTTAATAAATTTGTATGCACTAAAAATTTGTATTTACAAGCTGAAAACCTGTTTCCCAAATGACAAACATTATCAGACCAAACTATTTCTACCATTAAATTTTAAATGTACTTCCTAATCAGGTCCTTTTACCTGTTGTCAGTACTGTGAACTGGGAAATGAGGGTAGAGTGCACAAAGAAGAGCAGCAATTGATGAATTTGAAGTGCTAAGTGAATATCTGCAAAGAAACAATATTTTCCCATGAGTCAATAAAAAGCATTTCCTTGTCAAGCCAAAATATGATCCCAATTTATAATGACCGTAATATCAGTTCTATGCCAATGAAAGATTACAAAGAGCTACAAGACTACTCGGTCATCTTGCCAAGTTAATTTAATGGGCATCACAGAAAAAGATTTTGTCAGCCCTATTAGCCAACAGCTTTTAGATGGAGATGACAGGGATTTCATTCAAAGTTTGCAAGCAAAATGTGCTGTTTTTACATGGACAGATGGAAGAATAGTTCAATCCTGATTGGCTTGCTTTTTAAAATTTATTATATGCCATCAAGTCATTGTCAGTTCTTATCAACCAAGTATGTTTTTCTTCATGATTGACTCTCTTTAGTTAAACATATTTACAGAAACATATTCTGCATATTTCATTTTTCTTGTAGGAAATTAGCTTTTGAAAGGATTTGAAATTACTACAGAAAGATGCATGGAAAGACTTAGATCATCAAACCTAAGCTTCTGGGTCATTGTAATGTCACTCAGCCCTGCTCTTTAGTTTAGGTTTTTTGTTTTTTTTTACATAATAATTTATATCCTATCTTTCTTGTACCCATGCTTATGATTACGCAGCATGATGATAAACAATATAACCGATACAAGGGGATGTGGTTTTTAAAAGTTACCAAGAAGAATTATACCATAAAGGTGAGAAAGTAGAACACGTAAATATCAGGTACAGTTTATACATAAGTCTTATTAAGTCAAGTCTTAATAAAGCAGTGAAAGACCATTGGGGAAAGTGCCATTACTGAAAATGCTCTTATGAAATCCTTTCAATGCTTTCATATTTTTGTTCATCCTTGAACAAAACAACCAATCTGAAGACTGGTGTTCTTGATTATCCTAAATTCATGTAACTAAGCAATACTGTGGGCAAAAGATATGTTCTGGATGTTTATATGCATGGAAATACAAAGGATTAAGGAGCAGAAGGTTCTTTTTCCGATCACAGATTACCTTCCTCCTCCCAGAAAGAGGAGTCCCAGAGCCATATGGTGTGCCATATGGAATCCATAGTTCATTTCTCCACCGGTCTTCTTGTGTAGGAAACGACAGAGCTGAAGAACTTTCAGGTTTCCAGATCCTGCCATCACCATTGCAAGGGAAAGCAACACCACACACAGACAAGTCTCTAGGTTATAGTGCCCAGCCTAAGAAATATGGAAGAGATTGTTTTTATACCTACTTTTGCACATTCTAAATATGCTTCTAAGCTGGCAAGATTGCCATCTTTAGAGAAACTAATTTTAGCAAACGACAGACTATATAAAGCACACCAACTTCCGCAATACTTACTTTGAAAAAAAAGTCATTTATACCAATAATAAGCAACCCACATCCTGTACATAGGCACCCAAACCCGGTGCCCAGGATCACTCCCATCATTATTCAGTGAGAAAATACTGATTTTAATGGTCAGGTTTTGTTCTTTTGCGGGCACAAATCAAGATTTGTATTAAATGTTAAAAGTTCTTCCCCATCACCTAAACACTGAAAGAAAAGATGAAAATCTATCCCTCCTCCCAGTAATGTTATCCTATTACAGCCATATAACTACAGCCTTGACAGGTAAAACATAATAAAAACACCAGCTCCCAGCCAACAAGAAATGCCCATCGCAATCTAAGCAGAGCAGCTAAAAGACAAATTGTCTCTACTAGTAATCATGATTGGGCTGCCAATCATTTAAGACTAGTAATATTAGTAGTTGTTTATTGTAAATAAAGTTGCTAAAATTAAGAATCCTTGGAAAAAAAGAGAATGGATATTACTTTTGAGAGGCATATGAATTCCTACTAGACTAATAAATCTCAAATGCTGTCCAGTCTCTTCTTAAAAACTTCCAATGATGAAGCACCCACAACTTCTGAAGGCTAGCTGTTCCACTGGTTAATTGTCGTCACTGATAGGAAGTTTCTCTTTAATTCCAGGTTGCTTCTCTTTTTGATTTGTTTCCATCCAATGTTTCTAGTCCTGTCCTCTGGTGCTTTGGAAAATAAGTTCACCCACTCTTTTTTGTGGCAGGAACTCAAATACCAAAATATTGCTATCATGTCACCCCTAGTCCTTCTTTTCTCTAGACTAGCCATACCGAGTTCTTGCAACCATTTCTTCATATGTTTTAGTCTCCAGGCTTTTAATCAAACTAATAATTTGATGGAATCCCCAAAGTTACTTTCCCTACTAAAATGGAGGAACAGTGTTATTAAAACGTTGACATAAAATTCTCTCTCTCTTAGTATATAGCTACTAAAAAAAAATCTGATACTTGCCGGAAAGAATATGTTGTTTTTTACATTCATATAACTTAAGCAACTTGTGTAATTTATTATTACTACTATTTTAGGTGTGTGTATATGGACATGGAAAGATAAGGCAGCATAGAATTTTCTGTGAGCTAGTTTGATGACCTAATAAACCACAATCGATTTAAACAAGAAAAATTAGTATAAAGCTTCACTTGTAGTAACACCGTAATGAATTTAAAGAAACTTACAATGGAAGCTGTAGCTGACGATAAACACTTCATGAAGTCTTTTGCAAATGCAAACTAGAAAGAGAAATTCAAGATGAGCAAATATATTGTGGCAATGAAAAAACAAGCACAGAATGGAAAGAGAACTCAGAAGTTCCAGTCATGCAAACTAGGCCTGCAACAGTGCTACCCAGAAGGAATTTCCCCTCTTTCATAGAATCAGTGTTAAATATATTTGAGGTTCATCTAGCTAAGGCAAGAATCTCTATCAGGCAAATGAAGAATGTCTTCTCATTTATCGTCCCAGTCTCATGAAATTCTCTAAAATAAATATGGACATTCAGCTGCACAATTGTTCTGACCCGGCTCCCAAACATAACGAGCCCTTTGTAGTTAACAAAACTTTCCTTATTAGGAGTGCCAGCAGCCGCTCTCTCACAGCAGGCTCTCTCTCTCTCCCTCTCTCTTTCTTTCCTCTCAACTTTTGCGCATACTGACATTAGATTTCCACAGGTATCCTTGCATTCATGAAGCCTGACACACTCATTTGTCTTTCAACCAAATGGAAACATGGTTTTTTGAATCATAGTAATATACTCTGGACTTGCAAAATGTCCCAGCTGTGTAGATTACGTCAAATACTAATTAGCCATTAATCTACTTACCAAACAGTTAAATGCAGCCAGATTTTCTGAACCAGCAAATCGAAAACCCAGGGACAAACAGGAACCAGCAATGATATAGACATGAGCCTGCCTAGAAAGAAACCGTTAATATAAAAGTTTTTGAAATATTGTGAAGGATTAATCATAGTTCCCTGCATTTCCTTAATTGTTAAAAAAAGAAGGGGAAAACAGCAATGGTTCCGGGTAGTAGGTAAACTGCATTCTCTTAAATCCTGGAGGTGAATACGAAAGGAATGAATTGAGTCTCTGAGGAAATGCCTTGAAATAGCTTTGCTTGTAGAAGATAGTGTGACTATTGACTCAGATAAAACCTTCCATTATGCCCTTTTTATATAGTTAATCCTGGTTTCCCAAAGGAGAAATGGAATGAAGACTGGTCCAGGAAGAAAATAACGAAATGAAACATTGAGAGCCATCTAGCTCCTTTATGAAAAGTTCATTACAACTGCATTAATTTCATTTAATGCAAATTTAAAAACAGAGGTCCTAAAGAAAGAGGTGGAAAAATTATTTCCTAGTACTGCAAAGAATCAATTAAGAGATGTATCCACTTTCTCTACACCTCCTTCTCGTTTACTACTTACTACAGTTCTGTTTGCTCAGAAAGTAGCTGTCATACACAGACGGCTGTTTCCAAAGATATGAATCTGATTTGTTTCAAAAACCATCTGCAAATGGATTCATTGAAATATTAGATTAATGGCCACCGGCCACCTCTGTTTTAAAAGGTTTGGATTTTACAAATCCCATCAGGTCCCAAAGTACCTGTCTACCCTCATCTTCAAATTAAATGGTATACAATCTATTAAATGATATGCAATCTATTAGCTTTCGCATGAAAAGTCTTGTTTCATCCAATGAGAAATGTGAAACAGGCAATTTGAGGATTCACCCAAGTCCTCATCTCAACTACCAGATGTACTGCACAAACTTCCTATTTGAATTGGGAGACCTTTCCAGCTGTATTATGAGATGAAGCCAGAAATCAGCACTTTTCTCTACTCAGTAGTAAGATTTGAAAAGTATCATAATAATTTAATATTTGAAAAGTATCATGACTACAATATAGGAGGAGTGGTAAAGCCTGAGGGTGGAGGTAAAAGAGGACTCCGCCTACAGTCTCTACGTTGCCACAAGCAGAGATTTCCTTGGGATATGCATTGATAGTTAATATAGCTAACATCAACAGCTGGGAAGGCCTAATGTAGGGCAAATATACTAATTCCCTGTATTATTCTCATACATTCAAGAAATAGAAATACCTATATATAATCATCTCCAAGGGTACTTCCTCACATTGTATTTGCAGCATAATAAATGTTGTCCTCCATTTAATCCACATGGCATCACTAGTCTGATTTCAAAAACAGGACTAGTCTGTATTTTCAAGTTTCTGGCATTCACAGTCACTTTGTAGCAATTTTTACATAGAAATGAACGTGTATAGAGCCATGCTGTGGTTAGAATGCAGTATGGCAGGCTGACTCTGCCCTCTGCCAGCAGTTCAGTCCCACCCAGCTCAAGGTTGACTCAGCCTTCCATCCTTCTGAGGTCAGTAAAATGAGGACCCAGATTTTGGGAAAATTAAACCGCTTAGAGAGTGCTGTGATGCATTATGAAGTGGGATATAAGTCTTATTGCTATAAGCCTGAGAGTTGTCCTTTATTTCACTTGTTTAAAGGATTCTGCAAGAGTGAGCACAATTACTTACGCCAAGGTCTCCAAATTAAGATCTTCCGATGATGGCATCTCAGTTGCATGAAGGGAGACACTGTTCTCTCTAACAATCTATGGAAATGTAGTAACTGCAATTGGTGATTCTCAATTTTACAAAAGGCATCCACAGTCTTAAATTAATCTTTTATTAAAAAGTACACAATCAACCATCCTTCTATGGCTGGTGCAGATGGTACATACTGCAATGCAATATAATGGGAAGTTACCAGACTGTCAGGGGTAAGGGTGGAATAAATTTTCACCCTTTCCTGTCCTACCACAGAACATCCTCTGCAAGAAAGGTTCTCTGAACCTAAAAATCACATTCTCTCATTGCTGCCACCTGGAGTTCCGTTTAGAGAGGGTTCTGGATAATGCAAGCAACATAGTCTGGAACTTGTTATTTCCAACTAAATTATTAAGATACAGGGAAAGAAAGATGGGCAGGTTTCACAGATTTTCAGAAGTTTGACTTCTGAAAACCACACTCACATTTTCTAAAATTTATGATATGTTTATCAAGATGGGAATAAAGTGAGATTCTCAGCATCTTGCAAATCTACATTATACTGTATAGCCCCAATCACAGTAGGACCTTATGTACAATCCTGCCTAACTGACTCCATATAAGACAAATGACTTTCAGTCTATGCTGAAAAAAATTATGGTGTTTCTTGGGAGATTAAAAGACATTGTACAATTGTTGCCCAAATAAATTTGTCCACTTCCTAGCTTTATATCCAGTCATTTGTTCAGTACCCCAAGGCAACATATAAAGCTCTCCATCCTCTCATTTTATTCATAAAAACCTTGGGTAGATTTGGCCAGGTGAGATTGATTTAAGAGTTGTGGTGGCGCAGTGGTTAGAGTGCAGTATTGCAGGCTACTTCTGCTGATCTCTGGCTGTCAGCAGTTTGGCAGATCGAATCTCACCAGGCTCAAGGTTGACTCAGCATTCCATCCTTCTGAGGTCAGTAAAATGAGCAACCATATTGTTGGGGGTCAATATGCTGACTCTGTCAACTGCTTAGAGAGGGCTGTAAAGCACCATGAAGCGGTATATAAGTTTAAGTGCTATTGCTATTAAAGTGACCCAGTCACCTTCCGTGGTTGAGGATTGATCTGAAGCGGGTCTCCCAAATGCCCATCACACATTTTAATCATTTCACCACACTGTTACTCTAAACATTCTGCAAAGCACAGCCACATGGGCTGTTCTAAAACGCACTTTAGTATATGCATACAGTATATTCAGTTAAGACCTAAAGAAGCTAAACATCTTTTCACACAAAGTAATTAAATGCCATGGAGTATTCCTACCCTCCTATTCATTTATAGTGCCACATGCTAAATAAATAAATTCATTTGTAATAAGTTGAGGTTCAGAAGCAGATAAGGACACTAATAAACAAAGCATTCTTGGAAGGCTGAAAATCCAAATACCACTAATTATATATAACAAGCATATTGAAAAGCAGCAACTTACTTGTGGCACATTGCTATCAATCCACTTTGAACTGGGCATTATATCATCCCACAAAATCAAGCATCGAGCAAGTGTCTTCAAGCAAGAAAAATGACAAGAGGGTTAAAAAATTAAGTTATGATAATGAGGTCAGAAACTACAGTGATTTAAGAAATCAGAAAAAAATAGATCTATTAGAATGATATATACAATTCACCTATCCTTGAGCTCTCAGATCCAATACAGATGTTACATTATGTCATGCCCCCATGTACAGAGTGTTGTTATTTTCAGACTCACACATACATAATACTTGGAACAGGGAGAAATACCTCTAAGTTTGCATAGTGTATTTGCTGTTTTCAGTTACATCGACCACCAGGAGACAGACATTACATGTCCAGTTTTTGTCCTATTTGTGATTTATCAGAAGAAGACAGATGTTATTCTTTGAACTTCAACTCTTTACTGGAAACTGAACACATGAATTCCAAGCAAAACAAAACCAATCACATGATATCTGTATCCTGGTGGTTAATGTAATGGAATCAATTCATTGAAAAGTGATGGAATACCCATTTTATGTTTATAAATGAAAAATGCTCCAAATCTGTATAATTGTGCCCTCTTTCAACATATACTATTTTAGTGTTTCATTTTGTAAATTATAAAAGGAGAGTCATGTTAATCTACAGTCGGTCCAAATCGAGAGTCGTCTGGTAACATCTGTACAGATTCACACACTTAATTAAAAGGCATACATTTTTGTGAAACATATCTCAGTTCACAAAAGTTTATGACATTTAATAAAATCAATTAGTTTGAAAAGATGTTACCAGACCTTTTCTGAATTTATGAAATAGAATTTATTCTATTCCCACCAAACCATAACCAGGTTTTTTTAGACAAAAATGATATGCAACTTGGGCATCCTCCTGGACTCGCGGCTGTCTTTAGAAGGGCATATGACGGCCGTGGCCGGGAGGAGTTTTTATCAGGTTCAACCTGATTCGCCAGTTGCGTCCCTTTCTGGATCAGGATTCGTTATGCATGGTCACTCAAGCCCTCGTCACCTCACGCCTGGACTACTGCAATGCTCTCTACATGGGGCTCCCCTTGAGGAACACCTGGAGGCTCCAACTGGTCCAGAATGCAGCCGCGCAGGTGGTGATGGGAGCAACGTGGCGCTCCCATGTGGCTCCACTCCTGCGTGAGCTGCACTGGCTCCCAGTGGTCTTCTGGGTGCGCTTCAAGGTTCTGATTACTATCTTCAAAGTGCTCCATGGCTTAGGACCAGGGTATCTTCGGGACCGCCTTCTGCCACCAATAGCCTCTCACCGACAGTCCGTTCCCACAGAGAGGGGCTCCTCAGGGTGCCGTCAGCCAAACAGTGTCGACTGGCGGCTCCCCAGGGGGAGAGCCTTCTCTGTGGGGGCACCAGCCATCTGGAACGAGCTCCCCCCTAAAATAAGGAGGATACAGGACCTACGTACCTTCTGCCACGCTCTAAAAACATTCCTATTTCATCAGGCTGGTCTGCCTTAAACCTCCCCTTTATAATGGGTTTTATTCTGGGTTTTTAAATGTCTTATATAATTGGATTTTAATTTGCTTCAGCCAAATTATTTAATTTATTTTAATTTTTTTAACTTTTGTATGACATTGTATTTTAATCGGCTGTTCACCACCCTGAGTCCCTTCGGGGAGTAGGGCGGTATACAAATTTGATAAATAAATAAATAAATAAATAAATAAATAAATAAATACAAGATACATCTGCCTAAATTTAATCCTTTATTAGAATAAACCAATTTCTGTGCTTCTTTTCTCACTGTGGGGAAATATCAAACTGTCATGAATTATCTTGGAAGCACATAACAAGATAAATTGCCATCATTATTGTGGGTAATTTTTTTTAAAATGTTCATGATTAAAAAGGTTTTAAATACATTTCTGTCATTGCCAGCATAAAATTTTAAAACAGGCAATAAACCCTTCTTAAGTTTAATTTAAGTATATCTCAAATATGAGTATAAACCTCACAGAAAGAACAATGGGGGGATGTGCCAGTCCCAGTCTAATGGAGTTTGTAATGACACAGATAAATCTATCATAATTTTGCCAAGCAGATTAGGTCACAGAAATACATTTTGAATTTTGGAATACAAGATACATGATGCTTTATTTTTCAGGTGACAGCTTTATTAGATTCAACTAAGCCATGAGCTTCAATCTGATCTAAATTTATGTTGCTGAAAAATTTAAAAGGATGATTTCTTAATTGTTATGAACTGTACTGAGTCACATGGAATATGAATGTACCGTATTTTTTGGACTATATCTCCCAAAAGGGGGCAAAAATGTCTGTGCATCTTATAGACCGAATATTGCCGAAGCCCTGCTCTCCCACCAGCCATTTTTTGGGCTCCGCACATCCTGTTTTCGGACCTTTTTTCGGCCTTTTCCAGTCCTTTTTTTTGGGGGGGGGGGGCAATTTTAAGTCTTTTTGGGCCTGTTTTTGGGGCTTATTTCGGCCTGGTGTTTTTTTGTTTTTTGTTTTTTGTTTTGGAAAAAAATGGCCAAAAAAACCTCAAAACGGGCCAAAAAATGCCTGAAAAGGAGAGGTCATAAACTTTTTGTTGTTGTTTTCCTCTTCAAAATTCTTATAGTCTTATAGTCAGGTGCATTTTATAGTCCAAAAAATATGGTAAATATTGCAGACATGTGGTGCTTTGCTGCCTATTATCTCTGTTAGCCATAGCAAGCCTTGCATGGAAAATGCAAAATGAGTTGAACTGTGGCAGGATGGAACTCTGTGTGCTTTAAAAGTTACCTGAGTACATAATCAATAAAAAGTGTGAAGAGGAACACTGGAATGAGTGATTGAACCAGGGGTGAAATGCTCCCGGTTCGGACCGGACCAGTAGCAATGGAGGCGGGTGGTTCGGAGAACCGGTAGCAAAAATCCCTGCCCCCCCCCCCCCCGGCCCACCATGCCCAGCTGAGCTGCACAATCATCAGAGGCTTTTTTTTTTTACTTTTAAAAGTTGCCTGATCATCAGAAGCATTTAAAAGAAAAAAAGCCTCTGCCGATCAGGCAACTCATCTGAGATCGTCAGAGCCTTTTGAAAGCATTTTTTTCGCTGAAGAGGCTGTAGAAAAAATGGTTTTAAAAGTTTTTTTAAAAATTGGCCACGCCCACCCAGTCACATTACCCACACACACACCAAGCCACGCCCACAGAACCAGTAGTAACAAATTTTAGATTTCACCACTGGAATGAACTACCTGGCAAGATAAACTGTAGCACATTTAAACAGATTTGATATAACAGTGCACACTATCACTTTATTTTGATATATATATATATATATATATATCCTTTCCTAATAGAATAAAGGCAAACTATAAACATACCCTCAGTAAAAGGAATTCTGGTTTTACAAAGTCCAACAAATACATTGTGTCTGGAGCGCAAAGCCAATCAGCAATTGACCTAATAAAATATAAAATAAAAGGAGAATTGTAAATTAAAATTGTTTGCCTAATGAAGCATGGGAAAATGTTACAATGCATCTTAAATGGCTGTGTTTGCTATTGCTACACAATACATATTTTTCCTTTAATCTCCCAGATCCACTGCCCAGCTACCACAGTCCTGGCACATTAAAAAAAGATACAATGGGGTCAGCGCTTCTTGCTCAGCCTGAATTGCAAATTTTTCTTATATTTACTGAATGCCAAAGCCTCTAACATATCCCACAGAGAACACTGAAGGTGGAACTACCCTTAAGCATTCATACTTTAAATTACTACTTCAACCAAAATGTAAGTGATTCAAAATGTTATTTTGATACTAGTATATAACAAACAGAAATGCTATATAAAGGAATGTTTTAGGCAAATTCTGTACTGTACTCTTTCACCATCTACAGCTTCCACACAATCCCAGGAAAAAAAAGATTGCTACTTTAAAAAGTTCCAGAAGGTGCTTGAGCAATAGCATGCTTTGAGCTGTGAAATTGAATCTAACCAATGCAGTTAACCATTCATGTTTAAAGGTAACTAGGGTAGGAACAAATAGACTGCTTGAGAAGAGTAACATGACTATTTTTTCCTAAGACACAAAATATCCCCTGATCCTAAGTGTGCCATATATTGTATCTAACCATATCTCCTAGTGTCATACCTGTTGTTGGTCTTGAGATAGATCATGGCTAATGCCAATGTTGCACCTGGGCAAGTTACATCCACATTTATAGTATCTCCTTCCTGTTAATAAAACACATTCAGTTTAAATTCTATAGCGATGGATACTGCAAACTTCTATGGATGAGGGATACTTTCATTTAGTTTGCTATGAACTAATTTACCTTCCTAATTCAACCATATTCTTTAGTTTTCCATGAAGTCTATGAAGCAGTTCTGAAGTCAAAACTACATACTGTAATTAGGAAAGTGTTTGCAAAAATTATGTGTGATGAAATACTACACTGAAAATAAAATATGCAACATGTTTACAGGATTACAGTAACAGAATCCTGCAATTTTATATGTGCCTTCCCATTCTCTGCTTTTAGCCTAAAGAGAACTAGGGAAGGAAGGAGAGACAGTTTTTCAAACTTTATTCTTGCTTTAGACTCAGATTTCTCTTATCTGCCAGTTGCTGTGATTTCAACTCTTTCTCCTGTTCCTTGAGATCATTCTCACAGTCAATTACAGGTAGAATCTACCAAGGCTTAAAAAGCAAGGAAGATACTTGAGAAAGTTCCATATTAAACAGAACGCATCGGAGCTTTACAAGTGGTAATGTGGATGAGCCAATGAAACTGTTTTATGACATGTGAAAATAAAGAAAGGCTCTAACTAACAAAAAGGTGAATGGTACAAATAGCAGAATTGCATAAAAAAAATTATGTTGCCCATACTGCATCATCTGTAGTGTTGGTGTTAGGTGACGTAGATTATTACTTAGGTAGTATCTAATATCTTAGACAATGTTGAAAAAAATAAAAACATTACCTTAATTTGATAACTTGGAGATTTGTGTTTTTCACGGTGCATTCCAGCTTGAAAACGCCGGTGGCCACCAACCATATATTGATAAAGCTGCTCCGGCACGTTCAGATCAGACATGCCTATCAAATTGCTGCCATGCTGAGGAAGAAACCAACATTGCTAAGCATTTTATTAACTTTCTATACTCGAAGAAAATGTAATCCAATTCAATTCCTGTATTTGCAGGGAAATTAAAATATACAACTTGTTCAGTAAATTGACATTTGCAGTTTCTGAAGGAAACTACAGCATACAATTTGACATGACATAAAAACTGAGAGGGAAAAAACACTTACCCCAAGACAAACCATGCCCAAAGCTAAGCCAGCAGCCAGTGAATAGGACTCTCTGTCAGTGCAATATTCCATTTCAGGACCTGGGGGACGCCCTGGGTAAGTATATACATAAATCCTACTATTAATCAACTTTTAAAATGAGCAAGCTAACATTCCTTTTTGATTCAATATATCTGAACTATTTTTACCACTAAAAGCTTAGGCACAACTGATGATCCTCAGATCAGACCATTTTTCACATTTCAACTCATTTTGTAAGATAACTGGAACTATCCAACCTCTCTTTCAAAATCCTGGTAAAATGGGAAATCTTGGGGGGGGGGGGGTTATGCAAAGTACTTTGCACCAAATTAAGAACAAGAAGCAATGATTACAAATAAATTAAGAACAAGTAAAGAAAACTGCCAAGAACTAATGAAGAGGAAATAAAAACAGTGGAAATGGAAAAAGCAACTAGGATGGAGCAATGGACTTATATTTGGTAAGTCCCAGGAGGTGTGCTTTTGCTGCCATGGTGCCCACCTCAGAACATCTCCCACCACCACCACCAAAATTACCATGTTTCCCCGAAAAGAAGACCCAGACTTATTTTGTTTTGACCCCTGAAAAAACAACTAGGGCTTCTTTTCAGGTGCGTCTAATTATTGACTCACCATGCCACAGTGGCACTGGCAGCCACTCCCAGCAGGAGCCTGCTATCAGCCCACTTGCCGCTGCTCACATGCATTGCCCCTGGCCTCCATTTTGCCATCAGAGCCTTTCAGAAAGCCCTCTGCAGCTGAGAAACAGGCTCTGGATTGACACATGCAGTGCCACCCAGCCCCCATTTTGCCATCAGAGGCCTTCCGGAAAGCCCTCTGCAACCAAGAAACGAGATCCGGATTGATGCACGCATGGCCCCCAGCCTCCATTTTGCCCTCAGAGCCTTCTGGAAAGATCTCTGCAGCCGATAACAGACCTCAGGATCAATCCAGGGTTCTTTTATCTGCTACAGAGGGCTTTCTGAAAGGCTCTAATGGCAAAACGGAGGCTGAGGGGGCGACATGCGCATCAATCTGGACCTCGTTTCTTGGTTGCAGAGGGCTTTCCGGAAGGCCTCTGATGGCAAAACGGGGGTCAGGGGGTGCTGCATGCAGAGCCTGTTTCTCAGGCTTGCGAGCAGCAGCAAGCGGCCCAAAAGAAAGTGGCCACAGAAGAAGCGGCCACAGAAGAAGGCAAGGTACGTGTTGGGGTGTGCGAGGCCTAGTAAGTAGGGCAGCTCCACCACCCCACCTTAGCTTAATTTTTACCTTGTCCCACCCCCTGCACACTGGGGTGAGCGGAGCCTTAATTAGGACTAATTTTGGGGGTAAGGCTTTATTTGAGTGCATGCATTCAAAAACATGATAGGGCTTCTTTTTGGTGTGGATCCTATTTTAGGGGAAACACGTTAGGTTAACTTTATTCCTCTTCATGCTCCAGAATATGAGATATATTTGGCTCCACTATGGAGGTGGATAATATATTTATTCTTTCACTGCCTGGGGTTTGTATACTTTTGATTAACTTCTAATTTTAATGTTGAGTTTTTATACTTTTAATGCTTGTCTTTAGATATGTTTTTTATTAGATTGTTGCACATCCTTCAGAGTCACTTCTCATGAGATGGGCAGCTACATATATTTGATCGATTGATAATTAAGTTAAGCATTCACCTCACTTTAAGAGTTTCCCTTGTCTTAGCGTAATTGGTCACCTTTACTTTGTAAGACGGCAGCGTGGAAATCATTCAGACCATGTATAGAATACAGATCTAATCCCAATCAGCTTCCTCCTTACCTATTTCTGACAAGAGAACTTCAGCAGTGTGCCTATGAGCCGTCCCTTGGTACACCAAGCCTATTCCTATCACAGCCGCCACTTGCACATTATGAGGGACGTCTAGCTCGGTGGAAGTCGGAGGCAAAAGAGCCGGTATGTGGATACTGAGCAGCCGGGTGATAGACATATCCATTGTACCCAACTTGGCAGCAGAAACACCTAGCAACAGCCCAATGCTCATCATTTCATGACCCTGCCATTAGGAGGGAAAAAACATTTTGATCAGAAGCATGAATGAATCCAAGGCAATACAGGCAGTCCTCGTTTACAACCATTTGCATTTACAGCCTTTGCAGGTCAATAAAACAAAGCTGAAATAAGATCAAAAGCATAGTCGTGGTTTTACTCAGTGACTGCTTTGCTTAACAACTAACTTCCCAGTCCCAACTGAGGTTACTAAATGAGGTCTATCTATACACAAAACCACACATATTATGCATTAGACGCTCAAAATTAAAACTCACTGTAAAATGATTGTTCTTAACTTTTAATCATTTATATATCCTTGGGGGCAATGGGGACTCTCTGGCTCATGGGAAACATGTTCATGTAAGGCTAAAAAATCTCCACCAAAGAATTGCAGGGTTTTTTTGCTGCAGAGATTTCGGATGGGGAAAGACCACAATGGAAAGGAGGGGAGCCACAAAAATCAGATACCGTATCTTGCCTAAAGAGAAGTACTTTTTACTATTACAAGCTACAACTGGAAACAACCCAAGAGCTTATTTTATGGGTTAGTGATGTGGTTCTTAAACTGCACTGCAATTTATATTAATATATTAATTATATATTAATAGCTTACTATGACATCTGCCACAAATATAAAAACTGCTGTCAAAATTGTAGCATCAGGTTCGCCTCATTTGCCAGTTGCATCCCTTTCTGGATCGGGACTCCTTACGCAGAGTCAGTCAGGGACTCATCACTTCCCGCCTGGACTACTGCAATGCTCTCTACATGGAGCTCCCCTTGAGGAGCACCCGGAGGCTCCAACTGGTCCAGAATGCGGCCGCACAGGGGATTATGGGAGCGATGGGGTGCTCCCATGTGACGCCCCTCCTGTGTGCGCTGCATTGGCTTCCGGTGGTCTTCTGGGTGCGCTTCAAGATGTTGGTTACCACCTTTAAAGCACTCCATGGAATAGGGCCTGGGTACTTACGGGACCACCTTCTGCTGCCGATAGCCTCCCACCAGCCAGTACGCTCCCACAGAGAGGGACTCCTCAGGGTGCCGTCAGCAAGGCAATGTCGGTTGGCAATCCCGAGGGAGAGGGCCTTCTCTGTGGCAGCACCTGCCCACTGGAACGACCTGCCCCAGGAGATACGTAGGATACCAGATCTCCAGACTTTTTGCCGTGCCCTAAAAACTTTTCTATTTCATCAAGTTGGGCTGGCGTAACCCCCCCCCTTAGATATTTTTAATTAGATATTTTTAATTGTAAATGGAGTTTAGTCGGGAGATTTTAAATTTTGGGCCAAAATTTGTTTAATTCTTTTAAAATTTTAAATTTTGTATTGGGATGTTTTTTTATTCTTGGCTGTGCACTGCCCTGAGTCCGGTAGGAGAAGGGCGGTATAAAAGTTTAATAAAATAAATAAAAATAAATAGAAAATACTGTAAGAATTCATAAAAGCATTAATATTCAGTATAATATATTTGTAAAGCTTACATTAGAAACCATTGTGTTTCTGTCAATACTAGAAAACTACCCACAGTACAGATTCGGCATTACAATTAACATAAGGCAATCACTACAGTGAATTAAATGGTTAGGAAATTCACTACTCAGTTAATCAGTGGGCCTGTTCAACTTGTGAAGCAGCTTTTAGTGTGATAATCTCCCAATATAAAGAAGAGAACACATATATTGGCCCAAAGAAAACACTGTCTACTTCTTACTTTTCAATTATGGCCTCACCTTTGTTAAGTAGTCATGGATATTGAGTGTTGCAAGCTTTGTGAGATGGCCATTCAAACCCAGAGCCATGAGAAAGCCCGCATATTCATTGGCAAGTTCAGCGTTTTTGGGCTTGTTGTAGACAATCCATGCAGAGTCTATTTGGGAAGCCGGAGCAATCTTCAACCCAGCAGCCACACCATTGTGAAAGTTTGCCCAGCAAGCCATATTAGGAGGCACATCGATGTTCCCACTGTTGAGATCCACTGTTGTATTCCGAGGGGGAGCACGGCCTACATAGGTGGATATTTTTTTTTAATGAAGTTAAAACAACAAGAAAGACAAGTTTTTTTGATTCTGTTTTTTTGAATGTTATAGGGCTTCCAAAGCACTGACAGCTGCCCTTTATAAATTACTTTGAGAAATTCTGTTGAACACAAGGAGCTTCGGTGCTTCAAAAAATGTACTCCAAAACAAAGAAAATGATCCAAAGATTATTTAGTACAAAGGAGAAATAAAAAGGGAAATCACTTGGGACTGTTTGAAAAAAGGAGTATTATAAGTGCAAGGTAGGAGAATGAAGGAATGTTAGATTAACTCTGAATAGCAGAACAGGTTTGGATACAGGTTTTTTTTCCCCCATTCTACATATGCACAGTTCAGGAAGAGGCAGCATAAGGAGCACATCCTCCATGCATCACAAGATACGGTGTGGATATACATGGGAGAACCTCCCAATTCTGTGACACCTCTCAGGTCCCAAAAACAAGTGGATGCATGAACAAAATTGTTGTAGCAATTGATGTGGTGGTTGCAGTAGCTGTCTTGGCTGACTCTCTTCCTCACAGTGCATTCATCAGTTTAACATCTAAAGATCCTGGTTCCTAAATGCCCCTTTCCACGAATGTATTGAAGGCTTGGGATGGATAAATTTTCGATAGCCAGTGGCTGCACTAAATGTAGGGCTGGAGGTGGAGGCAGGTTGGAGGTAGGTAGGTAAGTACCAAGTAAGTAAAGCTGGAATTTGGGGTGTCCTTTAATAGGAAAATGCCTATTTTAGGGATCACACTACAATTATCATCATTCCCCAGCTAGGATGGTAAAATACTGTTGATAAAACACAATTTTAGCATAAGTAATTTCACGTCTTCACCCTAGTACACATTAAAGCATGCATCATTCTGCTGAATATACCTGTCAGGTTCAATTTGGGAATAGGCAACGGCTCCGTTGGAACTGGGTGATAAGAAAACAAAGTAAACATCCCCCTTCCCAAAGGGAGAGCCATAGTTCTTTGACACAACTGCAGAAGCCTGTAACAGAAGAGAGGGTGTAAGCAACAATATTTAAAATAAATGGAAACGTTTTAACAGCCAACTGCTGATATTAATAAATATGGTTTATTATTTAGGGGTGGGGGAGGGTGGTTGTGCTCTTAAGTTAATGTTGACTCCTAGCAACTTCTTTGATGAGTCCCTGCAGTTTCCTTGGCAAGGGAATTTCAGTAGTAGTTAGTCATCGCCTGCTTCCTGGGGTGTGAGAAAGTAACTGGCCCAAGGTCACTCAGGTGGCTTCATGCCTAGGGCAGAACTGAGGCTAGTCATAGTTTCGATTCAGGTACCTTAATCATTTACCCCAAACTGGCACTCAATAAATATGTTACACAATTTATATATGGACCAAAGTTCTTCCATTTAAAAATCTCTATTTTGTGATCTGCTTTGGGCAAGTTGTTTTATAAATGGGAAAAGCAGCATATATATTTCTTAAATTAAATTCAATAAATATGAATGAATAAAAAGAGAGTATAGTACAATTATATAACAATAAGAAACAGCCTATAATAGATAGCTTTACAACTGCATCAGTCACTTAAGAGAAAGATTTTAAAATTAAGTGTTGCTGATGCATGAATATGAATAGCTAAGATACGTCTCCCAGCTGCTCACATAAGATTCTTAAGGGACTCTGTGAATTTCATTCTCACAGTTTCATTAATCAGATTTATTGAAAGGTATCTTGAAAATGGCTGTGTACCTAACCCCCCCTTCCTATTTATCAGTGACTACATTAAGATGATGCCTCTTGAAGTAGGGAAGATGTCATATGTGCAAGAAATGTATATATGTTGGAGTCTCAACATTTTGCAAATAGCCATTTTCATGCTCAGAGATTTCTATTACAGAATGATTTAATTTCCTCAAAAATGGGCACTTCTGCAGTGAAAACATCCTAATAAAAAAGAGCCACCAAGAATTCAACATAATATGGGTGGTTGAATGAAAGAATGAATGCATGAATTCATTCATTCATTCATTCATTCATTCAGCACTTGGTATAGCAATAATCAAGTGACAAATAAATGTACAAGGCTAAAGTGTACTGCACAAACTGTAACAAGTAAAACTGAAGGCAAACTTCTCCCTGAGTAAGATGAAAATTGTCACAGTGCAAATTCTGTCCTCTAATACTACACAAAAGTTTGGCTCTAACAGAAGGTGTCCATTCTATGCATCTTTTCTGCATCATCAATGCAGACAGTGGCTTCTCATGCTTATCTTAGCAGCTCAATACAATTCTGTAAGCTTCCTATAACAACTACCGTTTAAAATCTTTAAATACTGCTTAGATTGCTTCTCCATAACCATCTCCCCTCTCAAGTTTTAATTGGGCCGCAAGTACAGCTGAGTGAATCACCTTCTTTCTCTTCTCTCCTGCAAATAGAGCATGATCTGTGTAAAACTATACTGATGAATTGGATGCCCACAAGATGTTCTGACTCCGCCAAGCATAATCAAAGTAAGGTTATTGGTTTAATTCAAATTGCAATTGAGGTTCATCACTACTAAGCTTCATGAAAAAATAAACCAGAGGTGAGTTTCAGCAGGTTCTAACCAGTTCTGGAGAACCAGTAGTGGAAATTTTGAGTAGTTCGGAGAACCGATAGCAGAAATTTTGAGTAGTTTGGAGAACCGGTAAATACCACCTCTGACTGGCCCCACCACCATCTATTCTCTGCCTCCCGAGTCCCAGCTGATCGGGAGGAAATGGGGATTTTGCAGTAACCTTCCTCTGCCACGCCCACCATGCCACGCCCACCAATCCACACCCACAGAACCAGTAGTAAAAAAAATTTGAAACCAACCACTGAAATAAACATATAGTGTGGAAATACTAATTTCATGTTTCATTTTTACGTTAAGGCCTTGAATAATTCTCCAAATATTTGCTAAAAGCTCAGCGGCATTTTTGTTGGTTACCTCTATATATCTGAAAATATTCCAGATTCTATTCACTGATACCAACTACTGCTTTTAGTAGTGACTACCACTGATTAATTATGACAAAAGACTTATTTCAAAATCCCATTTTCAAAACAATTTTTTAAAAAGACTTGTTTTTTTACTTTGTCAAATATTTTTAAAAACATCAAATGACAACAAAGCTAGTGGAGTTTTAATCTACTGTATTTAGCATAATGTTTATATTATGCTCCGTTGCATTATGCCAGATTCGCACAACAAGCTAGGCTTAAACATATTAATGTGGGATTCATTGTGCTGTGTGAACACTGCTAATGTCACTTCAGTGTACTCTTTATCTTCAGACCTTAAAAGGTGTTGTTACCACATTTCCTTCCTCAGACAAACTGTGGCAGTGGTTGACATGATCTAATAGACCAAATCTCCCTGGGATAAAGATCTATCCCATGCACAGGCAGTAGTACATCAATATGGGGAGAAACACCCATTTTCAGTCCTCCCAGGACTTGGGAAGCTATCTGTTCCTTTTTCCTCTGTCTTCTTTCCTCAGTATGTCCCCACCACCACCACCACCACGTGCAAAAGCCAGTAAGAGTAAACCAACTGAGGATGGTGCTATTGTGAGTACTAGTGGAAGTGGTTCAGCCATCTCTTTCATCCCATTTTCCAATTCCCTGCAAGGATATAAGCCATAAAAAAACCCCAGAGAACCTGAGTTTCTAACTGTAGCCCTATTATTCTGCTCTCATTGCATATCACTATTTCTGTTTTGGCAACAAGGAGAAAATGTTAATTGCCAGTCAGTGACTAAGAGGATCAGATTGCTTGGATTCCTTCTATTAATGGCAGCCGCAAAACAGAAATCTATTTTCTGCCAATCAGCAAACTCTATTGTCTAACCAGCCAAGGGAGTGGGAAGAATTACTTAACGCTGCAAGGGCTTTAACTTCCATACTGGAGGCGCACATGCGGTGTCTTAGATAGGATCAGTGGTGGGATTCAGCCAGTTCGCACCACTTCGGGAGAACCGGTTGTTAACTTTCTGAGCAGTTTGGAAAACTGGTTGTTGGAAGAAATCATTAGGGCAGAGAACCCGGTTGTTAAATTACTTGAATCCCACCAATGGATAGGATGGTAATTTACTCCAGCAAAAGTATAAGAACCAGT
The DNA here is from genome assembly GCA_030761175.1 of Masticophis lateralis. Lineage (NCBI taxonomy): Eukaryota > Metazoa > Chordata > Lepidosauria > Squamata > Colubridae > Masticophis > Masticophis lateralis. The sequence goes on from JAUDYJ010000001.1 coordinate 41,703,145, forward strand.
ACTTCCCAATATAATGTTCTGCAATGCAACAAAGTACAGTTCTTTGTACTTTGTATATAAAGTATAGAAACTTTAAGAGGCCAAAAAAAATAATAAATTACCGGTTTTCTTTTTCTTCAATATATTCATGGTCACTGACTTCTGGCATCTGAACTACATTGACACGAACTGGATGGGCACTTTGTAGAAGCCTGCGCACCTCTTGCACTCTCAGGTCTTCGCTCCATATCAGTGACATCACTTCCTGGTTCATATCATTCAGTCCATCATCTTCCTCCTCTGACTCCACGGTGGCAGGCAAATCGGACGACAACATTTGCGGGTCAGACTGTGGGGAAAAAAAGATAGTGCCATCCCCACTAGATGGACCTGACCAAGAAATCAATTCTACAAGAAAGCTTACATCTACTTTTACTGAGATGAGCTATTATAATAGAAACTTGCAAATCTTATCATGATGTACTTCCTCATTCTTATTGTTCAGTGAGTTAGGGAGACATCTGTCAGTTGCTTCCTAATAATATCTAGTTATTCTCAATTTAAAAAATAGCTGCAGTCCTTTTTGCCTAGGCAATAGCTCCTGCATTATTCCATCAAGGTTATCTAACTCTCTACAGATATTCACTTTGACTCAATCTTTGACTACGAGGATGCATATTCAGATATTTGTTTGACCTTCTTTGTGGGAAAATGCAACTTTTATTTAAATAACAAAATCCCCACTAATCTACATCTAACTACATCAAATTACAGAAAGCAATACTTGAAAATGATTTTCTCAGTTTTGCTTTTTTTTGAAATTCAATTACTTACTGCTTTACATTTTGGAAGGTTTCCCTCACGAGCCTGTTTGGAAAGATCTTGACGGCCAATCAGAAGGCAGACTGCTTCTGGCCAATCAGAGGCAGGCTGCTGTCGACAGTGATAGATTGCGTCTCTGATAGGAAGAGCAACTCCAAAAGGCAAGGTCTCCAGGTCTCTTAAAGTGAATCCTTTTTAGAGAGAGAATGGGAATCATTTCACATTCTAGAAGTCCATATTTACAGAATAGTCTATAAGTCCGTTTAAGGCCCCAGGAACAAAGAGAGAAAATTTCCCACAGAACAGAACTGCAAAGACTATTCTTAAACTGGATATGAGTATTTCTTTTATCCCACTATTGTCCTGAACTAAATTGCAATAACTAAACTATAAAATCTGTTTTGGCCTATGACAACAATGAGATAGTTTTCAAGCAGCAGTCCACCATTCAAATTGCCACTGGTTCACTAAATTTACTGCCTGTTTCTAGCTTTATATATTAGCCACTTAAAAATGAAGTTTCCAATCTCCAAATATATTTAGGAAGTCAAACCTATTCAAATGTCTTTGGTTTGATGTACAAACTCCTTACCCTCTGAAAAAACAAAGAAAAATAGAAGAACTCCTTACCTACATTTGCCATCCAGACAACTAGTTTTTCTGCAAGACTAGAAGCAGATGGAGTGCTCCTCATACTGCATCTGCTAACAAGGAAATAAATATAAATAAATCCCTGCCCCCTCCCATTGCCCAGCTGAGCCGCGCAATCATTAGAGCCTTTTTTTAAAATTATTTTTAAAAGCATTTTTTCTACCACCTCTTTGGCCGAAAAAATGCTTTTAAAAGTAAAAAAAAAAAAAAAGCCCCTGATGATCGCGCAGCTCAGCTAGGATCATCAGAGGCTTTAAAAAAAAAAAAAGCTTCTGCCGATCAGGGAACTCAGCTGGGATCGTCAGAGGCTTTTAAAAGCATTTTTTTAAAAAAATGGTTTTAAAAGTTAAAAAAAAAAAGTTGGCCATGCCCACTCGGTCATATTAATCCCCCCACACACCAAGGCACACCCACAGAACCAGTAGTAACAAATTTTACATTTCACCACTTGGGCAAGATCCCTCTTTCTTAGCAGTATACATGAGTCTCAGTCTCTCTGTTCACTCATTTTGCAGCCTTGCAGGGAAAAGAAGTATAGCATACTTAAATAGTGAAAGAAGAGACTGAAGAGGTGCAAAAACACAAGGGAGCCCCTTAAATATCTTTAGAGCTACATTCATGAGAGCTAACAAATGAGAACAGATTCCAAATGGCAACACTCTCTCCTCCACCAAATATCATACCTTGATTCTTCCTGTTCCATCTGCTGCTTTCGCTGTCCTAAAAGAGAAAAGGAGAAGCAATGCAATTGCAAGCACTCCTGTCTTTTTATAGCAGGGGTGATGCAACAAGTAATAGGTAAAAACATCCATTTCAGAATCTGCATAGCTCTAAAATTGTATTACCTGATGTTATCCTGGATAAATAGTTGGAGGCTTCATTTGAAACAGCACTTTCATCACCAAGTATATACAGTACAACGCTCTGCTCGGGAGAAAGGAATGGTGCATTAGAGTCTACTTACATAAGAACCAACAAATTCATCTTAGCAGGAAAAGATATGAGCCAATATTTGAGGTTAAATAACCTGGAGATCTTCACTAAATATACATGAGGATGCACTTCCATATTCAAGGCCAGATAAAACAGGCTCAGTGGCAAATTTACATGAAGGTATGAAGCAACATTCTTTAGATTCAGACTATTAACTTATTAAAACCGATATTATTTATAAGCAGTAACCGTTCAAGGCCTTAGACAGAGTCTAATTCTGTACCTTCAGATCATTTCAGCTAATAGTCCCAAGAGTATTATTTGAAATTTGTACGTAAAACAAACATTACCATAGGCAGGAGACATTGTTCGGGAGTCGCATCCTGTTGCCATGGCATCAACTTCATAGCTCGCATAATAGTGCTATAATTTAGGAAGGGTATCCATACCTAAATTAGCACCTAAATTATGCTTCCAGAATACACATTACACCTGATATAATGTTACTGCTCAAAATCTTATTTCAAATAAATATACTTACAACTTTTTTTTGTTTGCTTTTTTTGTTAAGGAAAACAGGTGCATTTCTATATTAGACATCAAAATTTAATAAATAAGTAAAATAAATATTGAAATTCCAAATTCCAGTATTTATTTCTCTCTCAGAGAATAGGGAAAAAAACTATTTAAAGGTACATTATGAATCTGTTCAATTGTAATAAATCTTTGTTTAGAAAGCATCCTCAAAGTTCAATATGGGAGGGAGGAGGAATATGTCATTTTCTATATTAAGTAATACCCAAGGTATTTTCTGGCAGAAATAAACTAATATAAGTGGCACTTGCCTACCTGTATATTTTTCTTTTAAAAAAAATCTCCAACAGTTCACTGATATCACAATAATTCTGTGCACAAGCATACCATCTAGAACCAGGAGTGAAATGCTCCTGGTTCGGACTGGATCGCCTGATCCAGTAGCGATGGCAGTGGGTGGTTCGGAGAACCGGTAGTAAAACTCCCTGCGCCACCACCACCCCATGCCCAGCTGAGCTGCACGACCATCAGAGGCTGGGGTTTTTTTTTTTACTTTTAAAAGCATTTTTTACAACCTCTTCGACCAAAAAAATGCTTTTAAAAGTTTAAAAAAAAGCCTCTGATGATTGCGCAGTTCAGCTGGGATCGTCAGAGGCTTTTAAAAGCATTTTATACAACCTTTTTGGACGAAGAGATTGTAGGAAAAAATGCCTTTAAAAGCCTCTGCCTATCCCAGCTGACTTGCCTGATCGTCAGAGGCTTCTAAAAGCATTTTTTTCTGCAACCTCTTAAGCTTATAGAAAAAATGCTTTTAAAAGTAAAAAAAAAAAGTTGGCTACGCCCACCCAGTCACATTACTCCCACCACCAAGCCACGCCCACAGAACTGGTAGTAACAAATTTTAGATTTGGAGACCCCTGTCTACAACCATATGCTGAGTAGCTGTTGTCAGACATATCTGAGTAGTTTATACAAATATATTTTCTCCATTATTTGAAACAGAACTATACCATAACAGCAATTGTTTGTTGAATAATTCATTCTTAACAAATCAATTATCTGTGAACTCAGCCAGTCTTCCTTCAATTTGTCTTTTTCTCATATCCAGAAAATTCTAGGTGGCTTACAGCTGAAAACTTTTTTGTTATTTCTTAAGCATTTGAATTCATATTCAATGAATCAAGTAACTTCTATAGATTGTTAATTTAATACATACCAACACTACCAGCTTGCTCCTTTCACAGATTCCAGGCAAGTAAGGATAGGGTGGCACACTTTGTCCCTTCAAGCAAGAACACAGCCACTGAAAGATACTTGGTGGCTCAGCCGAAAAAAAGGAAGGATGATGCATAAAGCCTGTTTGGGCTGAATCATACAGAGCAGGAATCATTCATATATCATTGAACTGAAAGATACTTTTTCTAGGCATTAGACATTCTATATATAAACCCAGCAGTTTTTTAAAACAGGCAACTTTAAGATGTCTCCCAGAATTCCCCAGCTATTGTGGGAGTTGAAATATACAGACTCTATTCTGGGAGTTGAAGTTCACACAATTTAAAGTTACCTACTTTGAAAAACACTGATATAAACTGACATTGGTGATCTTCCGGTTGTACTTCTGGCACCTTTGGAAGCCTGGACCACAAGCTCCGTGGCCGGCTCCAACCTCTCCTTATCAGAGGATCCATATCAGGAACAGCGCCACCCTGGAGGGGTGGCAAAGTAAAGGGGGATCACCTAGAAGATAGAGAGGAGCCGCATCTCCCTTCCCTGACAAGGAAAGCCCCCTCTGCCAACAAGGAGCAGTGGCAGCAAACATGGCTGACATGAAGCCGAAGACAGCTTGAATACATAAGACTGTGCTGGAGTGAAGAAAGTGAGTGGCGTGTGATCTGGATAAGAGAATATTTGCTATTGAAAATTGACCCAAGGAAGTCAAGGATGAATGATATTTGAACTATTTGCTAGCAGCGAAATAAGCACATTAAAAAAAAACAGAATATTTAAGAAGATAATTTTTTTTAAAGAAAACTAAGGAAAAGAAAATTGAACTCTCAAAGAGAAGACATAGGATTGAAAAGTTATTTTCAATAACTTTTAATTATGGAATTCGATTTGGAGCTTGTTTTTCATTATTATTAATTCTGCCCACATCTTAGATTTATAATTTAAAACAATTAAAAATGGACTATCAGCATTATGCAGAGCCAGCAGCAACTTGAAGTTTGAGCATCATCTGCGGCTAAAAGGAGAACTGTATAACTTTGGGATCTTCCACATTTGCTGGACTATAAGTATTTACTTTAAAATTATTGGAATTTATACAATAAACAAGACCAGGGGCCAAGTGACCCCTGAATATTGTTGAGCAAATAAAAGTGACTGGAAGAGGCATGGATAACCCCCTGGTTTCTTTCTTAAATTGGACTGACTGTAAAATGGAAGTAAGTGGAGATAATGAAATGGAGCTGATGTACCAAGACATTAAGGATTTCATAAAAGAACAATGTAAGGAGATGATGGAAATATTTGGATGTATAGATTATATAGATCAAAAATTGGAAAATATAATGCAAGGAACAACAAGTAAAGAGCAGGACAAAGAGGAAAGAATAGAACTACTAGAAGGAGCGGAGGAGACAGCAGAATTGGGAAAGCAACAAGAAGAAATCATCATTAAAATTGATAGTGAATAAGGGATCAGAACAAAAGGAAAAAACTTTAAAAGATGTGAAAAGGAAATGGGAAAAACAGGGAGATAACTGGGGAGAAAAAAAAGGGGTTGGAAGCTGTAGAATTAGACGGTGGGGGGGAAGGCGAGAGGAGAGAAAGCTAGAGGGTATAGTCAAAATATAGATTTAAGAGTAGATGAAATAAAAGAATTAAAAGAATGGAATGGAAAAGAATTGGAGACAAACCCCCCCCCCAAAAAAAAAGGAGGCTAAAAATTTGGATGCGGGTGAAAGATGTGGGATAAAGGAGAAAGAAAAGGAATGTAAAGCAAAATATTTTATGAAAATATTTCAATAATGTGTATGAATATTAGAACTATATTGTATATAATCTAAAAGATGAACATTATTTTTGAATATATATATCAGTAATGTAGTAATGTAATGTATACTATTACTAGAATTATAAAGATTGGAAAATTATTTTGTAAATTAGACAAACAGAATTTGTACAAGGGTATTATTAAATATGTATAAAAATGTGAGTAATATTAAAAAGCTAGAATTAAGCAATTTGAGATTAGACAAAGGCAGAATATATTTTAATGAGAATAAGGATTGAAGGATTAGAAAAACAACAATATGAATGGATATACAGTAAATACTTGAAAGAAATTATGGTTGATGCTACAAGTGCATACTGAAATATGAAATAAATAAAAAAGGGAAGGACCACGGCTCCAACTGCTAGAGTGATAGGTGAAGGGGGGGGCTAAAAGCGAAGTAGAAATAAGAGGGGGGCAATAGTAAAAAAAGAAATTAAGATGATATAACGTACGGAAGAACCATGAGAAGGTTTAGAACTGAAGGATGATACGTGTTAATAAAATTAGAAATGAAAATGAAATGTAATTATTAGGAATAATATTGTTATGTTTGAAATGTTATGATACCCAGGAATCTAACCATTCATGCAATGAGATGTATAAAAATAAAAAATAATTTTTTTAAAAAAATAATAATAAATGGACTTAGGTGATACCTAAGTGTTTCTTGAATGAAAAAAGGCATCGTTTCTGGACATAAACAATGCTAACTTCCTTGATGGCAGGTGTACTTATTTCCCCTGCTATTATTATAATGGGAATCTATTTGTTCTTTTTGGGTGTCACCTATCATACACAGCATGGGCACATTCTTAAATTAGAATAATATTCATATCATCTGTGGTAAGATGTGTTATTTTACTGACAGACTTAAAAAGGCCGAGCTTTCTCTCACATTTACTCAGAAGGCAAAACAGTGTCATCCAAAAAAATTCTCCTTAGGATTCTCTTCATTTCCAAAAATTCAGGTTTATGAAATAAATATTCTGACAGCAGCAACTGTTTTTAAGCAGAAGAAAAAACTTATTGTGTGAGTATGTGCTTAGAAGAAATATAATAAAAATTGTTTATGATGGGCTATAATAACCATAAAACATCATATATTTCTTGTTCAACTTCACAGTTAACTAAAGCAATGATACAAGATTTCCCACAAAAGTCAGGAAGAAAGCTCATATCAGCAGAGATTTGATTACTTTAATACCTCTATGATAAACATGGGAGAAAATCAAATATTTTTATTAAAATTATTAATAATGCACACTATCTTCGGTCAAAAATTCTAATTATTTTTTTGATACTTACTGGGATCAATCATGCATGTTTGCTTGGAATCCTTGACAAGCATGGGATAGTCTCTGTAATAATAATCAAGGTACGCTTCCAGTTTTAAATCCCTAAATGGAGAATATAAAAATTGAACGATGAATACAAAAAATATAAGACATGTATTTACTTATTTATTACATATTTATAATAAAAGGAGCCTGGATAGCTCTGCAGACTAAGCACCTTAATTAACATCCAGCTGTCTGCAATTACTCCATGTCTGAATCTCACCAGGCTTAAGGTTGACTCAGCCTTCCATGCTTTCTAAAATAGGTAAATTGAGGACCCAGTTTGTGGGCGCAATAAGCTGACTTTGTATAAATATACAAAAGTATGAAGGCTACTGCTTAACACATTGTAAGCCACCCTCAGTCTTCGGAGAAGGGCGGCATATAAATCAAATAAAAAAAAAATTATATGACACTTCCCTTGTTAGGGTGCCTATTTGTTAAAAGCATGCAACATATAAACTGTGGTTTACAATAAAATTGCTAACATTATATAGATAAAAACAAAAGTAGTGATTACAACAGTAATAAAGCAATATGCAACAGCAAAAATTACAGTAAAACTGGAACAAAACAATATTCCATTATTCTAAACTGGTTTTTTTTAAATTTTGAAGTAAACAAAAAATATTTTCTTGGTGCCAGACAGACCATAATGAAGGCATCAGATGAGGTTCTCTGGGACATTGCTGACATGGCTTTTTCTTTTGTGGAGGGAAATTATTTCAGTGGAGGAAGCATTTGGAAAAGACCTTTGTTGAAGTTCTCAACAATGAAGAGGCAAACAAAAATGAACTCGGCAAAATAAGCCTTTTCTCTTTTCTCTTGTATTCACTCTGCTAACTGAAATGTAGCAGATAAAACTCGGAATAAGTTATATCTGCTTACAAATTTTGTTCCAAACTGACTTAATTGCCGCCAAAGAACACAACTAGCCCAAATTTCTTTCAAGGAAATCCCACCTTGCCAGTTGTACCAGAAGAACAACAAGAGAACGAATTCCTTCACTCATCAAGCAGTTCAGCTTGAGTTCCTCATAGATTAAATGCAGCACACAGAAAATTACAGGGATGTGGGGGAAGAGAAGAGTGGTGGAATCCAAGCAGTGGTTGTGTGAAGGATTATCCTTAGGGAATTTGGCTTCCAATGGATCCAGTCGCAGAGCTTTAGCCAAAGGGTGAGACTCAATATTTTTATGGTAGTCTGAATTTAATAAATATTCCCAGTCCTAGTAAAACAAAAATAACAGGTTATAACAGAGTGCTTCACACTGGATTGTTAGGTTTGTTAGCATTTTGACACAATAACAACTGAGGTCAGAAATAACAAAGGTAAAATATACATATTAGTATCACATGCTGGAATCCTAAAAAATTGAGGCATCTTAAATATATTTAGATAATATTTATTATTTTAATATTTTAACATTTGATCTTGTTGCTTTTATTTGGTTGTAAGCTGCCTAGAATAACTTCTAAGTGACATGGGCAGCATATAAATTTAATAAATAAATATGATAATTAGTATCCAGCATGGTAATTCATTGTGAATAATTATAATAATAATTTATTAAATTTATATGCTGCCTGACCTCCAGCAACTTTGGCTGGTTTATAAATTGCTAAAAACATTTAAAACAAGGAACAAAAACAAATATAAAAACACAAGAACAACACAAAAGAACAGAGATGGCGGAGAAAATAAATTCAGAAGGGAACACTGGCATGTCTTGCTTGGACTACTGTAATGCACTCTACATGGGGCTACCCTTGAAGAGTATCTAGAAGCTACAGCTGGCACAGAATCAGCCACAAGGACTGTTCTTGGGATCCCTAAGGCAGCCCATGATACACTGCTGTTCCACAAGCTGCACTGATCACCAGTTTACTTCTAGGTCCAATTCAAGGTGTTGGTTATCACCTTTAAAACCCTTCATAGCATGGGTCCAGCTTACCTGAGGAACTGTCTCACCGTGATGGAATTTGCCCATCCCACTCATGCCGGCAGAGAGGCCATGCTATGGACACAGTCAGTCAAGGAATTCCAGCTGGTAGCGTTCAGGAAAAGAGCCTCCTATCCTTTAAAACATTGTGTCCATCCATCCCCCTCCCCTAGTGAGATCTGCATCCAGCCTTTTGACCTTCCAAAAAGGGCTGAAGACCTGCCACCTGGCCTGGGATCCCAATGGAGGTGCATCATTCTGGAGGTAGTTAATGGCCTAAATTAAGATCCCACCTGCTCCCACGTGCATCTTGCTCCCTTCCATCCCATCTTGTTAATTTTAAACCAATTTCATGTTATTATATACTGTTTTAATGTTTTTATTGGTTTCAATAAGGTGAGATGGGGGTATATAATTTGAATGATATGTAAGTAAATAACACTGAAAAGGAAGAAAAGGTGTGTCAATTATCTTCATCAAAAGCCTGGGCAAAGAACCACATATTCAGGGCCTTCAAAATACCAATAAATTGGGGATTACATAAGTTTCTGGGCCAAACTCCTTCTAAACAGCAGATACTGCTGCAGAAAAGACACATTTTCAGGGTCCTGACAGGTGGCATTCTTTAATCAATGGGACCCAAAGCACACCAATCCTGTCAAATTAAACCAGATGAGCAGACACTACTGGCAACAGGTGATCCTTCAAGTAACTAGGCCTTATGCCATATAGGGCTTTATAGGTAGCAACCAGCACTTTGAATCACACCCCAAAACAAGCTGGCATCAGTTCATGAAGCATAGGTGTTACCTAGGCAAACTGAGACATTTCCATCACTGCCTGCACTACCGCATTCTGGAGCAGTTGAGACTTTCAGTTGGTCTTCAAGGGCAGCCTCACGTAGAGTGCATTGCAGTAGTCAATTACTCCCAATGCCACTTTTAACTGCCTGATCAGTCAGGATGGCTCCTTCTTAACTTTCTTCTTCCTCTGAGCCTTAAGCCACTAGGGGCTTCCCCCTTTCGAGTCTGATGATTTCCTAGGCAGTATCTCTTCCCCTCACCTGGCAAGGTCACTCTTGCATAACATTACACTTATTGACTCAAATGGCTGAGATTGAGGAACTGGTCCTACGTGTCTGCAAGATGGTGGGGAACCCTACCCTGAAATGTTCATTCATTTACAGTAACTTCAAACACTTGTGACTTGGGGAGCGGGGCTATATAAATTTGATCAATGAATGAAAATAAATAATTTCTCCTGAAATGCCTGGATTTCAAATAGATTTTTGCAGGGTCTCCCTAATATTTGGTAGTTTCTCACTATGAGGGAGCTTACTAAATCAGAGTAAAACCTGCTTGGCTAGGTAGACTATGGCCTCATTTGGTACAATATGTACATACATTTATAATGAGAGATATGCATACTATTTACTGTTTTGAATAACTCATCTGATTTTATTGTAAGCATTCCTACAGTAGTTCAAAACATTTATTTAAAGCTTGTACCATTTTTCAGTAAGACCAGAACAACATGAGGACATTTCTGTGTTAATTGAAAATGTATCAGAAAACTTCCTATAAGGTGAGGTGGGGGGAGAGTGTTGTACATGCATATTTTTCCTTCAAGTCAGTCCTGATTCCTGACAATTGCCTGGCAGTCCATGCAGTTTTTCAGCAAGAATTTTGGAAGTGTTTTATCGTCACCTTTTTAGTGCTCAGAGTGACTAGATTAGTCATCCAACTGTCTTTATGCCAAAGGCAGGACTAGAACTCATTATCTCTCAGTTTCTAACTTGGCACCTTTAACCACTGTACCAAACTTGTCTCAAGGTCAATATAGCCTATTTCAAACTCAAAATAATTTATTTGCACATCTCTATTCGTAAGTGATGTTGATTTCCTTCAGTAACAGATGGAACCTCTTTGAAGATTACAACTAAAGTTGCTACTCATTAAATCATAAATCAACAAATTATATTAGCCTTCAGACAAAAACAAGTCTCTTTTTGCTGTTCATATATATGATCCATTCAAAAACTTCCTGAATAATATGAATTCAGACGTATCTAACCTGTCTGGAATGATTAATTAAATAATTCTTCTCTTACTTCATCTGATCCTGTCTCTGAAGGCCGAGCTTTTTTGGGAGCAATGACTGGCGAAAGAGATCCTTCAAAATCTAGCTGAAGTGAACAGAAACAAATAATCATATAGAAATTCAGAATATCACATGAGTATTCAGAGCCATTTGTGATGAAATTCAAAAGTTCCACATACAATTTGCCATTACTCCTTTACATATTTTCTACTACAAGTAATTTCAAAGAATGAATATATTACTGTATCTCCTAGTCCACAAATTATGGATGTAAGGATTCAATACATCCATTGACGCTTGCAACTGTTTGAAAATTAAACACGCCCAGTTTAATGGAAGCCAACTTTGAAATAAAAAAGCTGAACACAATGGGCTAAGGAGAAGCAATCAGATGTAACCACCTTAACTGGTTGGTGAATTGCCTTCAGAGAACAACTGCCTTTAGAGAACATAGACTCTTGACCACAAAGTATGCAGAAAAAATGGATACACAATTATTCATGTAAAAAGGGAACTTTATGAATTGTTTTCATGTATCAATTTTTGGTATGGTAACATAAATTTAATGTGAATGGTTAGGGCAGTAAGAGAAGAATTTCTAATAAGACTAACATGCTAATGTATTTAAGGGATAGCCACTGGGAGATTACAGATGAAATCTGACCTCTGAAAAACAGCAAGCTCAAATCAAATTGTAAAATGTTGCTGGTGTTGTTTATAAAAAATATCTTCCTATGTTTCACTCACAAGAAAAATATTTGTAAATTTTAAAACATAGAGAATTCATATTTCAGTGTTACACTGACATAAAATTTAAAATAATGAATAGTAACTCTATGTATCAATTACTTCTATTCATGCACAAAAAATCATTATGAGCAAATGTTCCTGTGATAGAAATTCATATGCATCTAAGATTTCTTTTAATAATACTATGTACTCAAGTCAAATAAAAAGCACTAGAATATTTATGTAAAATATAGGACTTATAAGTAAAACATGACGAAGAGACGAAATGAGGAGAAGAAGAGTGCAACATTATTTCAACAGTCTCTTTCATTAATATTAACAAGGCATGTACTATTTTAGTCAAGGTATCTGAAAATAATAAGCACTTTTGAAGAATAAATTTTCTGAATAATATTAACAGGTGACTCAAAGTCAAGAATCACAGAATGGAAGGAACTTGGAAATCAGCTCAATACTAGTAGGATTCCCCTATTAAAGCATTCTACATAAATGGTCATTCAGTCTTTGTTTAAACACCTACAGCAAAGGTAAGATCAGAGTTTGAAGGCAGCCACTGTCATTTATAAGATTGCAAGTTTACTTACATTGCGTGTCCATGCTACTCTCTCTGTGTTATAACCCATCATGTTCAAGAGACAGGTCACAAATAAGGTCCACTCTGAATAGTAGCTTGGCCCTCCAGGTGCATTGTAGGCATTATACCATCTGACAAGTATTTGGACAGCAATCTCTTTGGGCAGGATACTCTTAATGCCTTGTAAACATGTTCTGACTATTCAAGGTAAGGCAGAAAGAACACAAAAAAGAATGTGAGTAAGTCAGTAATCCTGAACCCAGTTATTTATAAGACAAAGAACTTGTTCTATGCTTCATTTGGGGCCAATACAATTATTTTAGCAAAAGAGCAGCTTGCATATTTCAATAAAATCAAGAGGGGACTTCCGGTTTCGATCTCTTCGGCGCTGGGCGGCTCGTTTGATCGTCCGCCGCCCCCGCCGCTTGTAGAGCCGCTTTATTACTTCAAAAGCGGCTTGGAACGCTCCCCCTTTGCAGTGGGGGGGAGCGAGAGTGGGCAGCAAAGGTTGAACCCCAGAAGTGCTGCCAGGGTGGTCTCTAAGCCCTGGTAAGCGCTTTTGTTGGGGCTCCCTATTTAAGCTGCTGAAGCTCCGAGCGGCGTGGGACTTCTGCCTGTCAGAACAAGCTGGAGAGGAATCGAAACGAACGAAGCTAATTCCCAAGTGAAAAACAACTAGCTTGGTGAGATCCTTTGATGAATATAAAGTTCTTAATGAGTTTTTTTAAAAAATTTGGAAAGCAAGCTGTTTGAAGTTAAAGTGTGTGAAAATGGCGCTTGATCAAAGCAGAGTCAGTGAAAGCGGAAGGAGAAAGTGAAACAAGAAAGTGAAAGTGTGTTTGGCTGTAATTGGACTTTGTTTATTCACAAGTTTTACAAGTTTTTTACAATAATAGTTCTTTAAAGTATCTTTTCCTCATAAAAGTTAATGGAACTTGCTCCTCTTTTGTAAACCTGGGGAGATCAGGAAAAGGAAGAAGATTCTTTTCTTTTTTGCCTGGATTTAAGCTCTGTACAGGCATGACTTCAAAGAGAGCAGGGGGGGATTCCCCCACACACCAAACAAAGGAAAAGCCAGTGTCAGCTTCAAAGCAGTTAAAACAGACACAGGATTGTGATATAGAAGATTTGAAAGCATTCATACAGAAATATATGGGAGAACTCTCTGGCCAAATGAGTAAATTGGATGAAAGGTTGAATAAAAATCAAAAAGAAATGAAAACAGTGGTGGGGGAAGTTAAGGAGCTGGTGGAAGAAAAAACTGAAGGATTACAGCAGAGTGTAACTAAAGTAGCCACGGTTCTTACTGATGCTTTACTGGCGATTGAGAAAAAAGTGGAGGACTTAAATCTTGAAGTTGAAGCAAACAAAAAGGAAGTAAAAGAACAGATGTTTAAGGTGGGGGTGCAAAGCCAGAGGTTTGAAGAGGAGATTACCATGCTACAATTTCGAAATATGGAATATGCTCTAAGATTAAGAGGCCTAAGAGAACATAATCGTGAAAACCTGAGGGCAACCTGTGTGGAGGTGTTGGCGAAGATTTTGAAAGTTGAACCAGAGGTGGTGGATAATAGAATAGACAAGCTGTATAGAGCCAACTCACGCATTGCAAAACAGAGAAATTTGCCAAGAGATGTTGTAATTTACTTTACTGAGAGGAAATTGAGAAATGACATTTTGCAATACTCTTTTCAGTCTACGCTTCTACATGGTGGCAATCAAATTGGGGTTTTCAAAGAATTACCACCAAAGATGTTAAGAGACCGGAAAGACTTTGGTTTCCTTGTGAATGAGTTGAAGCGGCGTCAGATTCCATTTAGGTGGGATGTCCCTGTTGGTATTGTTTTAAGATTTGAAGATGTGAGATATCGTATCAATTCGGTGGAGAAGGCGGAACAGTTCTATAACAATGTGTTGAAAAAAGTTCCTTCACCTCGCTCTTCTACACTTATACCTATTGAAGATATCTCAGTTGAGCAGGTTTTTCAACAGGGACTGCTAAAGGAAGGTCAAGAAGCCCCAAGGGAGGAAATTCTAGTTGCAGTAGGAGGGGTATTAGAAGATTCATTAATAGATATCCCTGAGGTGAAACCAAAGCAATCCAGAGCCACAAGAGAGGTGGAACCGGATTTGGATTTACTGATGCAAGAACCCCAGAACCAACGTATAACCAGAGCGGCAGGGAAACAACGATTGGAAACATATTGGGAGAAGACACCACAGGAGGTGAAGGAAGCGAATGGGAAAAAGTTATACTCAGAAGCTGTGGGAGGAGCAAGACCGAAGACGTCGGCGGTTGCGGGAACTCTTCGCGAATTGCTTCGAGAGCTTCAGCCATCGTCAAAATGATACTTAAAATTTTATCTTGGAATGTGAATGGTTTGAATTCACCGCAGAAAAGAAGAAAAATATTTCACTATCTAAAACAATATAATAATGATGTTGTCTGCTTACAGGAAACTCATATAAGAACCCAGGACCAGAAGCTTTTAATTTCAAAAATTGGATTACAATTTATATCTTCTAGTGGGGCCAAAAGAAATGGACTTGTCTTCTACATTGCTAAAAGAATACCAGCTAAACTTATAGAAGCGGACGATGAGGGGAGATATGCTGCTGTCGTAATAACTGTACAGAATGTTGAAGTGCTTTTAATTGGCATCTACGCCCCGAACCAGCAACAGGAAAGTTTTTATAAGATGTTGAATGAGAAAATTTTGCAGTGGAATTACAAATCTTTCTTGATCATGGGAGATTGGAACGGGGTGATTGATGTAACATTGGATAAAAAGACATCGGCCAAGAAAGGGAATAAGTTACCACAGACTTTTTTTGCCATGAAAGAAGAATTAGAGTTGAAGGATGTTTGGAGAATTCATCATCCAGATGAATTGGATTTTACTTTCTTTTCAGATAGACATAAATCTTTCTCGAGAATTGATTTTATGCTGGCTACTACTGATTTACTTAATGTAGTGACAAAAACAAAAATTCTTCCTAGAACTTTAACAGATCACAGTCCAGTCTGGATTGAGATGAACCCAGGCAAGAGAGAAAGGAGATCTTGGCGTATGAATGAGAATATCTTCAGACATGAAAAGTATATTAAGGAGCTAAAGGAACAAATTAAAGAATTTTTTTATATTAATTTGAATAAAGGTACACCCATCGAGATAGTTTGGGATGCATGTAAGGCCTATATGAGGGGTGCACTGATACATATGAATTCTAGACATAAAATAATTCGACAGAAGTCGAGATTGGACTTGGAGACGGAGATAAAGGATAAAGAACAATTGCTCATTAAGAATCCGACTGACGAAAAGGTATTGTTAACTATAAAACTCCTGAAAGATCAATTTCAAATGCTGATGGCTGAACAAACAGCAACTAATCTGCAGTATGCTAAACATAATACTTTTTGTAACGCTAATAAACCTGGCAGATGGTTGGCTTATACTTTGAGGAAACAGCAAAATTCACGTATGATAAATGCTATTGAGTATAAAGGGAAACGAATACATCAGCAAAACTTAATACATCAAGCTTTTTTAACCTATTATTCGAAATTGTATCAAGCCGATAAAGTTAAAGAAGATCTTATCGATGAATATTTGCACAAGAAGAGAGTTACAAAAATTTCTAGCACACAAAGTGACAGACTGGAGCGACCTATAACATTGGAAGAGATTTCATATGCAATAAAACAATTGAAATTATCTAAAGCTCCTGGGACAGATGGTTTGACAGCAGTTTTTTACAAGACCTTGCAAGAGGAACTGATAGAGCCTCTTAAAGACTTGTTTTGTAATATTCAACAGGGGGGAAAAATACCTCCCTCGTGGAAGACGGCTTTTATATCATTGATACCTAAAGAAGAAGACTCTGCTATACCTGAAAATTTTAGACCAATATCTCTCCTGAATACGGACTATAAAATTTTTGCTAAAGTATTAGCCAACAGATTGATGCCAGTTATTCAAGATGTGATTCATGAAGACCAAGCTGGTTTTATAGAAGGCAGATACATGAAAGACAATGTTAGGCAACTCATAGATTTGTTGGAATATCTTGATGAAAAGAAACAGATCTCTGCGGTGCTGGTGTTTTTGGATGCGGAGAAAGCCTTTGATCGAGTCAACTGGGATTTTCTAAAAAAGATTTTGCATAAGATGAATTTTGGAGATCAGTTTATACAAGCAATCTCGGCAATTTATCAAGAACAGACAGCACAGATTATTATTAATGGCAGTTTGACTACTAATTTTAATATACAGAAAGGGACAAGACAAGGCTGCCCATTATCTCCACTATTGTTTATTTTGACGCTAGAAGTGCTGCTGAATGCTCTACGGGACTCGGACAAAATGAGTGGAATAGTTGTAAGGCAAATAGATTACAGAACAAAGGCATTTGCAGATGATCTGATTGTTACCCTAACACGACCTTTGGAATCTATCATACAGATGAAAAATATTATAGAGGAATACGGTCTGGTTTCAGGTTTTAGCCTGAACCAGAAAAAGACTAAGATGATAGTTAAAAACATGTTGGAACCACAAAGGAAAGAGCTTGAAAGGGTGGCAGGCTTTGAAATAGCTACAAAGGTGAAATATTTAGGGGTTCAAGTTGCAGCATCTAATAAAAAACTCTTTCAAAATAATTATGAAGAACTTTGGCATAAGATTCAAAAAGATCTTGATACATGGAAAAAACTGCAACTTTCTCTGCTTGGTAGAATTGCAGCTGTTAAGATGAATGTTCTACCTAGATTTCTGTTTCTGTTTCAAATGATTCCGGTGCTTAAAAATGATAAATATCTGATGGACTGGCAAGCAGGCTTAAATAAATTTATTTGGAGTGGGAAAAAACCAAGAGTTAAATTTAAGATTATGCAAGATGTACGTGAACGTGGTGGCCTTAAAGTTCCAAATCTACGTTTATATTATGAAGCAGCAGCATTGATACAGGTCGGAGATTGGATTGGAATAACCAAAAGAGATATTTTGAACATAGAAGGCCATGATTTGCAATTTGGATGGCATGCATATCTACTTTATGAAGATAAGAGAGACAGTGTATTTAATAGGCATATTTTAAGACACGCTTTGCTGAGAGTTTGGAAGAAGCACCAATTTCAATTGGATTACAAAATACCTTTGTGGTTGGATCTTGGGCATATTTTGCCAAAAATAAAGTCACTCGGGGGGTTGTTGTACAAAGAGATACTTTTTATTGATGGGGGCAGTTGGTGTTTGAAGTCTTGGAATACTCTGTTGGAAGATGGAGTCAATTTAACTTGGTTGCAGTACTTTCAACTTCAAGCGAGATGGAGAGAAGATCAGAAAATTGGACTAATGCTACATGAAGAGGACTTGATGACTCAGATAAAATGTAAAGGACCGATGCATATTAAACGATTGTACAATTTACTGTTGGAGAGAGATTCAGAGGGGGAGTTAGTTAAAGACTGCATGATTAAATGGGCACAGAATTTTGATCAACCAGTAATGTTAGAAACATGGGAAAAGATCTGGGTCCAGAACGTTAAATTCACGCAAGCACAGAACCTAAGGGAAAATTTTTATAAAATGTTCTATAGATGGCATTTAGATCCCAAAAAATTATCATGTATGTATCCAAATGTTCAACCCAAATGTTGGAGGTGTGATTGTTTGGATGCAACATATTTTCATATTTGGTGGACATGCAGGAAGTTGAAACCATTTTGGATTAAACTTTGGTGGGTGATGCAGAACATTTTGAAGAAGAAGTTGGAGTTTTCTCCTCAGTTCTTTTTGTTGGGAATAGTCAAGGGTTTTTCAGTAATTGATACTAGGTTAATATTGTATATGATTTCTGCAGCCAGATTACTGATAGGTCAATATTGGAAGAAAGACAAAGTGCCTACCATAGAGGAATGGATATTGAAGATGTCTAATCTGGCAGAGATGGCAAAAATTTCTGCATACCTAAAGGAAAGGACCCATGAAGCTTTTGTCAAGGAATGGAGGAAATGGGTTGATTATATGAAGAAGAAATATCAAAGCAAGAAATTTCAAATAGTGCTCAGTTGAATTAGAGTTAGAATGTATTTAAGTAAATGTATGGATAGTTACGTGGTTTATTATTATTATTAAACTGAAGAATTTATAATAGATGTAGAGTTTAAAATTTAAGATCACTAAATGTTAGTATACTTAAATAATTGTATGAAAGGTATAGTTATATGGTTAATTATTATTATTAAAATGAAGAGTATATAACTGAGGTATAGATTTAATTTTAAAGAGAATGTATTAAGCTTATTTAGCTAAATTGTCTTAATCTAATATGTTTAGATTTATAAGTATGTGAATGTTAGTGAAGTGTTAATAGTTAATAGTTAATTTCTTTGCAAAGGGATCTCGCCTTTAAAGAATGTTGAATATGATAAGATTAATGTTTGTCAAATAGCGGAAGTCAAGGGAGGGGGGAGGGATAGAAGGGATAGGATGGGGGGGGAAGGGGAGGGGGAAGGGGGGGTTTTTATATTATAAAATGTAATGTAAAACTTTTTCAATAAAAAAAAAAAAATAAATAAAATCAAGATGACTAAGCTTCACATTGCATGTGGAAGAATGTGACAGGTTTCCAATGAAATGAGATGAACAATAACATTTTTTACATTAGTTGAGTTTTTTTTTAATTTTTTAAATTTAATTTTAATTAGACAGAGAAATCAATTGTTAAAGTCTGACTCCACAGCTGTTCTAATGAAGGCTGGCTTTTAATTTGCTCAATTCCACAGCAGTTCTTAATAAAAAAAGAAAAGAAAAGGAGAGTATGAAATTAACATCATACCTAATTCTGAAGTTGCAATTTCAGGAATGGTGATTCTAACCATTGAGCCATTATTAAATTCCTAGAAGAAGGAAGATAGATTACATCATCCCACAAGGAAAACATTCAGAATTTGCAATATATATTATATAAACTATGGCAGATTTAAGGTATCCCAAAGACTAATAGAAAGCTGTTATCTCCAGCCTTGTGTGGGTTTTAGTTAGAAAGGATTCATTGTTATCCTCCATTTTAATTGTTCAAGACAGTTAATATGCCAAGCAAAGCACAAGGAGGCATCTCTTTATAAAATAATTTAATGATGCAGATATTAATTGTACAATTCTTTTATAACTGGTGGGATTAAAAATCAATCAATCCTATAGCAGTAAATCACTCACTACATTGTACCATGTTGTAAAATGTACTTAAATACAGTAAAAGAAACTTGCCTAAGTACCTAAATACTAACATGACCAGGAAACAAGACAGGTTTCCTTGGACCAATACTTTCAAATGTTCTGATCTTTCTGTTTCAGATAATCACAGTAGATATATACTATGTGTATATTACATCCTACTACTAAAGTAGTTTTAGGCTCAAACCTGCTAGATAACAATTCTATTCAGATAAGTTTCCAGTTCTCCAAGCATGTCCCAGTATTAATAAATCTCTGATTTCCTCCAGATACAAGACAGTTGGGTTAATATTTACACCCAAGCCTACATTTAAACTACAAGTTTGAATAAATCCTTCAAACCATATTTTAGAAGTTCAAATACAAGTGATATTTGAGCAAATCATTCAACTTAAAGAGTTAAATTTACCAGAGTCACTCTGTTCTGAACAGGATCTCTTACAGAATGAATAAAAGTTGAAAGTTGCTGAAAAGTACAATCATCAATATAAGAGGAGTCTTGAAGTTTGGAGGTATCCCTCAACTCTGGAACAGGGGACAGAACACCTTGCTATAAAAGGAGAAAATGTTTTGCAATTATAAAAATTATTACAGGAACTTATAGTTGGAAAAAATCTGAGATGATGTAATTCAACCCTTAAATTAGTAACTCTCATTGTCTGCTATTTGAAACATGAATAACATATAGTTCCAGTGAACATGCTGAACTTCAATGGTGAGTAGCAATGAGAACAGCAGTCCACCAACACATTGCCTGAAGCCCTAACTGAGTTTGGCTTCTGATGACTTCCATGCAGTTTTCTTAACCTGTAATCAGGCCTAGATTTACCATTTTTGGACTTTGTCCTAAAAGACTATGTGCAATCCTCAGTATAAACCAGTGTTTCTCTGCCTGGCTAGGGAATTCTGGGAGTTGAAGTCCACACATCTTAAAATTGCCAAGTCTGAAAAAAACTTGTATACATTAATTACAATTAATGTATTGTATGGATACTGATAAATTGGAAGAGATGATCTGGCATCTGTGTCCAAAAAAGTCTGAGTAACTGCCGATAAGGCACCCTAAGGAAAAAAAGACCACTCAGTAATGCAAAATTTTTGAAATGCTTCTTTAATATTAATATAGAGAGCTGTGGAAAAATATGCAATGCAAGTCGTGCCAGCTAAAGAAATAACATTATTCCTTACCTCATCTAAGGGACCAAGGAGTTTATTCAAAGGCTTGGAAGGGGTGCTGATACTATCCAGAGGAGTGCTTGGACGAGGCATTTGATTTGACATTGTCATTGATGGAACTGGTAAACCAGGTATAAATACTTTTCCTACCTTTTAATAGGAAACAAAGCAGACAGTTGTTTCAATATAGGTAATTTTTAAAGGTAAAATATTCTTATTAAGATATTACGCCTAAGCAATTATTTTAAAACAGTTGAACAGCCCAACATTTTAAAGTTGTCAGATTTGAAGAACACTGATCTAGAATGCTGGAACAAAATCTATATTTAACAACTATTGTGATAAACTGAGTATTGAAAAATATCCATGTAGAATTGGATAATATCTCATGTGCGACAGCAAAAACAAGCAAAATCTGAAGATTTAACATATACACGTGCCCATCACTTCTCCCAATGAGAAATGAACAATTGTCGATTCATTACATGGTAAAGGTGAAAGAAATAACCTGTATATAAAGCTTAAATCTTAAGAACCTTGTTATTAAGATTTTTTTAATATCTACAATAAAAGTATTTAATCAAGCTGTGTTCTTGAATCTAAATGCAGATCTTCTAGTTCAAGTCTGAATGAATCCTGACAATATGCAGCCACCTTAGATTTTAACTTAACTACTACTTAACCTACTAGTGCCTACTCAAACAACTGGCAATGCTTACACACCCAAGACATAACAAAATAATGCCCCAAATCTGTCTCCTCTCATACTGAGACTATGCAAGAGTATATGTTTATAATGTTTCAAAATCTTATGAAACTTTTGTTTATTCTTTTCATTACTAAATTAAAAGAAACAGATATTTTCTAAAGTACAACAGAGGATCTGGTTCCTTCAGGTAAATGTTGCCTTCCCTTATCAGTGGCTGATTTAATGAATTTCCAGTTCCCCTATTTTAATTTCTTTCTTTCTTCTGGAGAATTTTCTATTGGAAATTGCCCTTTTTGTGTTGTTTTTCCCTGAGCGATATGATTTTTACTATAAAAGAAAAAAAAGCTCTCCCAGAGGGGAAAAATTAAAAAGGCGCTCCCTTTTGTATTGTTGACTGCAGCATTCATTTTTTATATTCTTGTTTTCAAAAACAAGTGGGAGTAGGAAAGAGGAAGAAACAGACATGACTATCACATGCCTGACCCTACATCTCATTGAAATAGAGGCAACTGAGTACAATAGCACACATCTGAAGAAAACAAGATTCGTACACAATACAATGAAAGGGAAATGGAAAGAAGAACAGAGAGGCTATTACACATAGGGGAAATACTAAAGAAAGGAAGGGCACATAAACGGAATAGAAAGGGCTTGCATAAGATGGAAAAAAGGATAGAAATGTTACAAAAGAAACTATGGATAAAACATAAAGCTATTAATGAAGAGAAATAATGTACATACTCGAACCACTCCAGTATAGAGCACTAAGTTTCCATTGCCTTCCAGAACCAGCATTGTATCAACGTTCTGTAAATCCATCAAATGAAGGGAATACATTAATCTGCAATTATCTGGGTAAATGCTGTCAATTAATATAAGTTACATGTAATTCACATACTCATACTTACTTCAACTGGAGCTGCATCCTTTGCATGGATGTTGGAAATGGCACCAAAGATCAACTGTGACTTGTCATTACTCTGCTGAAACTTTACACATCTAAAAGTGGAGTTGGGAGGAAGAGAACAATCTTACATAAAAATGACTGTAATATAATAGAAGCAACTTTTTCTAGAAACCACAAAATGTCTATCAATGATATAATACAATACGCATAAATATTTGACCTAGAGACTAGAGCAAGATGGAGTACCTTTAGCCTTGACAAAAGAAACAGCTTTCCTTTGATTTGGAGCAAATGTCTGAATTGGCAGGTTATGTTTTGTTATTAAGTAATGACTAAGATCATCAGAAATCTGATTTATTCATAGGTTATAAGCCATCGTTGTTAAGTATAGTTTGGCATAACTGAATGGTAGTGCATATGGTATTCACTTTAGCTCCAAAAATGAAACTTCTGAGCAGATTCACCCAAATAATTACAAGTTAGCAATACCACTTAGATTTATATATTGCTTCATAGTGCTTTACAGTACTTTCTAAGCAGTTTACACAGTCAGTTTATTGCCCACAATAATCTGTGTCCTCATTTTACCGACCTCAGAAAGATGAAAGGTTGAGTCAACCTTGAGCCAGTTAATACATTGTGAAAAAATTCAAATAAAATTTTCCTATCCAATTGGAAAACTAAGCTGTATCTTTAAATGTATACAATAAATAAAAATAATAAATATCAAAACATACTTACCGCAATTGGAGCTGGGATTCCACTAAATAGCACAAAAACTTTTGCCCACAAAAATCAGTTGTAATAAATACTTTGGAGGCTTGACAATTCTTCTCCCTATCAACATTTAAAACCAAAAAAAAAAAATACAGACTTCTTCAAGTAAGAAACTTAAGTATTTGCCCTATCATTCTAAATGCTAAATATATATTTGTATATATAAACTCAGAAGGAAATCATAGAGTTCAATCAGAATGAATGGGTAGCCATACTGTGAATTTAGATAATGACTAAGATAATCAGAAATATGATTTATACATAGATTATAAGCCATAAATTGCTAAGCATAGTTTGGCATAACTGAATGGTAGAGCATATGGTATTCACTTTAGCTCCAAAAATGAAACTTCTGATGAGATTCACCCAGATAATTACAAATTAGCAACAGCACTTAACTTTATATATTGCTTTATAGTGCTTTATAGCACTGTCTAAGCTGTGGAGGAAAACACTATTAATGCTCTTTATTCTCTACTGTTTCAGTGCAATAACTGTATTTTACTTCACAATAAACATATGACCCTGGCTTAATAAATCACAATGTGAATGTTCACTCATATGAACTCAATAGTGCCCTGTCATTTATACAAGAAAATATATTCGCCAAAGAAAACGGAGATAGTGGTTTAATGCAGGGGTCTCCAACCTTGGCAACTTTAAGCCTGCAGGACTTCAAGTCCCAGAATTCCCAGGCAGCAAAGAATTCTGGGACTTGAAGTCAGGCTTAAAGTTGCCAAGGTTGGAGACCCTGGTTTAATGCATCCATTAAACCAGGGGTTGCAGGAGAGTTTCAAGTCAGAGCTTGTTTTTCCTCCAAATGCCTGGCTTATCATTACATGCAAAAATATGGCCACATAAAGTATTCTTTTCTGAAGGTTAAATCATTTGGTTTGAGGAAGTCAGGATTCTGTAAAGACTTCTTTTAGATGGAATAAATTTTTCCAAACCTCAGGGTAGTGAAGGCTTCTGTCCATAGATGCTCTATGCAAAGCTCTGGAACAATGAGTTCAGTTTCTGGGGCAAGAAATGACTCAGAAGCACTGTTTGGAGAATGGCAGGCACTGTGCCTCCTAGGCGATTGAACATGACTGGAGAAGTTGAATCTCTGTACCCCTGAGAAAGAATGTACCCCTAAGGCTGGAGAATGAGATCGGCTGCAAAGACAGAGAAATATATTTATTTTCTCTATGAGAATACATGTTCAGCAGCTAACTTCCCTTTCCACTATAGGCCCAAATTCTTACATTTTAGGATTTCAAGCACTACAGACTAAGAACATAAGAACATAAGCAATGCCCTGCTGGATTGGAACCCTGGCCCACCTAGTCTAGTAGTCTGTTCTCACACTGGCCAACCAACTATACAAGGGAAGCACTAGTCTCCCAACCAATGGAGAGGCAGGAACACTGCCAAATCCCCATGACTTTAATAAAGTGGTCCAATCCAATCAAATTGGTAGCCAGTACCACATCTCAGGTTAGCTACTACTACAGAACAAGGATTCATATATACCAATAAATTAAATGAAATAAAATACTGTGGGATCCAATCTGGGTCGGTAATGGGGCCAGAGTTGTCCCAAAGGTGTTTTTTTCAAAAGGCAACTGAACTTTCTGGTTTTTCTTTGAAGAAGTTTTGCTTCTCATCCAAGAAGCTTCTTCAGCTCTGACTGGATGGTGGGGAAACCAGAGGTTTAGTCTTCCAAGCTTTTGGACTCATGCTGGAGCCCATCCTCCCTCTTTTCTCTCACTCACTAGAATGTGACATGACTAAACCTCTGGTCCCAATGGCTGACCCAGATTGGATCCTGCAACATTATCCTGGGACATGCATATTTACCTTTGTTCATGAAATAAAATACTATATACATTTATGGCAATATATAAATATAACTGTGACCCTGAAATTATTACGGGTTACTCAAAAACTGAGAAGGGGAAATTAAGAAATCAAGTACTTATGACTACAGCAGGAACTCCTAAAATTTAAAAATTTTGAAATCTCACTTAGTTTCATTGTTTACGAAAGAGTCATAAATAAAGGAAATATAGATCTTAGCAGTATGCCTGACCCTTGCTATAATGAAAATCCTGAAATAGGAGAAAGTACAAGGACAGGAAAAGTGAGCAACCTACCTCAAAGCTGCCATGTTGGAAATGGAAGGTGAACGGGAATGGATGCTGGGGGATGATGCCGACCTGCTTTGGCTACAAATAGAGGAATAGTTCTGGAATGGAGAAGCCATAGGCGAGTCACCCTTAGATAGATTCTTAAGATGGGCAGTGAAGGAACTACTAGCAGCTGCATGCTGTGGCGTCCATGCCTGCTCAGAGACCTTCAAGACTGCACTTTGCTCCTACAGATATATAAAAAATGTGTGTGTGATTCAAATAATCATATGTATAACTTCACATTTTAAGACAGGATTTTTTTAAAAAGTGGCCTTTCAGATTTTCTAAGTATCACTTCCATAAATTTCCATTAATCCAACTAATAGTCATTAATTATGGGAGTTATAATCCAAAACCTTAGGAGGCCACTAAATTGCTGACCTCTGTCCAATATATAAATCTTAGAACCCGGCATATTTGGATGACTGTGCAGTGTAAGTTACACAGAACAACCACCACTCACAGAATAGGCAAGCCATCAATTATCCTTGTTTTCTATGATACCCATGCTCACTTCATCCTTAATTTTTTTACCTCTGCTTTTACTCTTCGAAGGACCCAAATGGAATGCAAGCACTGAGAGGCATCATACGTCATTAGAATGGAAGGCTCAGCATTGACGAAAACTATTCTCATGGAATAATCAGCAACATACTGTATTCTGGCAGAGGTAAACAAGGCTGCTAAGTGGAGAGAGGATCAAACTGATTACTTGTCAAGAGACATGATTTCTAAACAATTATCTGTATAACTTGCCACATTTTTAAATAGCTTCAGTTATAAATAAAATAAATCAATTTTCAACTTATGCCCCTGTAATTTTTTTCCTTGGTATGTCTATTATGTCCCCTTTTCTTTTGTAACTAAATTCCACTACTGAAAAGAATGGGATAAATGTTAACATTTTTTTATAAAGTGAAGATTATCCTCCTCCAAGTCTAGCTAGACTGGATGATTTCATGAATATGAACATGTTTTTGGCAAAAATACAGAGATGATCTGCTGCTGTCTTTTTCAATATTTTTTCAACTTTCCAGGTTAGTTTACAGCTCTATATTTCCTCCCATCCCAGTATTAACCAAGTCTAGTCTTCCTTAGCTTCCAATAAAGTTAGCCAGCTGCTGAGCTATTTTCTGATAATCCTTTTGTCAATTTAATGTCTTCCAGATGTGTTGCACTATATTTCTAATCATCCTAATCCACTGGGTACAGTATGGTGACTGGATTTATGGGAGTTTGCCATCTAAAATATCTAAAAGGCACCAGATTGGGGAAACCTAAACAATTCAAGTATCAGCCTTGGAGGCCATCTTTTTCTTTGGATCTTCAGGGCTGCCACTCTTAGTGCTGTATGAAACTGGGAGTGGGAATTGCATGGAATGGTGGAGATATCTAACCATAACAACATTCCTTTCTCTGAGAGTCAAGGACATCGGCCTGCACCTGGAGTGGCATGACGGGGAGGCATCTCCAGTTGGACGGTGCATTGATTGGACCCTGTGATGGACATGTGGGTGCAGGGGAAGGGACTTGGACTTTCTTTTGGGTGGGGAAACCTGGAAGTTTTCAGATTCGGGTTTTCCCAGATGTGCCAATATGACATCTCTAATAAAATGGAACTCTGAGGAACATCAGAGTCTTCTTTTGTTGGGGGTGTTACTTGGAACCCTGACATTAAGCTTACTGTTCTATGTGTTCAATTTCAAGATAAATTGAATCTTGAATATACGTATCAATTATGTAATATCTGAACTATTTATAAATAATTCAGTATGTATCCCAATATCTCATATTTTTAAAAGCTACCAAATGCAGAGTAATCAACAAAGCTAAGTGTCTCTGATTACAGCTGATCTAAAATTATCTTTTTTTTTTTTTGTGCATTACATAATTTACCTCCAGACTTACAAACCATTGGTGTTATTTCATCTAATGGGTGGAGCATGCTGAACATAGTAGGCAAAGGTTCTCTAAAAAAAAAATGAACAAAAATTCTAAATACTACCACAAATGTTCTGATAACAACTTCAAATTGAAGGCCACATCCAAAATTTATCATAAGCTCCAAAGCAACAAATTGCATATTAGCAATGAACTGTGATTTGATCAGAAATGTTCTAATAAGGTAGGCATACAATTTAAAGTAGAAGGAAATATGATGCTATGCACATACACATGCATATTTGCATAATTTGCATCCATTATTCTGAAAAATAGCTTTGCAATTATGATATTTTGTTTCACTTTTTTTCTGATAGTGCATGTAGCCTATTTGGGAGGGTCTCCTCAATTTATCACTGTACCAATGATCTTGGAAGATGTGTTGTGATTGACTAGTCACACACTTGCCTGCTGTTCACACATGGGGATGCACACAAATGGAGCTGCGCAAAAGGAGTGTCCGTGCACACGCTAGCATGCTGTTCACACATGGGGATGAGTGTGTGCAGAACCATCCGCTCCCACCCCCCCACTGCTGGTCTGCAAAGCCAAAAAGGTTCAGGAACTCTGATCTAAGCAACGATCATCTTACTTTACCTGTTTGGATTTAGAGATACTTCATGCGAGGAACTGCTACGTTCAAATAACAAGCCATATTTTGTTGGCCAGACATTCGCTACCTATAAAAAGTTATATTAAAATATATTTCATTATAGTGGGAAAATATCCAGTTTAATCCAACTAACAGAAATGTCATGTTTTAATTATTTATCCATAATTTCTATTTTGCTGAAAAATTGTCCTTTTAACAGTGTTCAATTATAAAAAGCATTTCAAAAAAATGCAGACTCTACTACAGCCACCTTTCTGGTTAGAAAAGAGGTGAAATAGTACTTCGATACAGCTTACCTGAAAGGGTAAAGAAGCAGTGTAATCCTTTCCTTCAATACTGTGGATATTTATGCAAGAGCTCTGTAATATGCAGATACATTTTTCTACTAACTGACAGCTATCTAAATTGGGAGACAAGTGAGATTCAAATTATCTTCCATTCATCTATTTTTGTCACAAAAAGGCTGCATTTTCTGCACTGATTTCTGGAGCAGCTTCATATCAACGTGGGCAATGCTTTTCCAATTCCTGATCTTAAATCAAATGGTCTAAAATATTACTTTTACCTTTATTTCTTTCAGATTTTTCCTGGGGTATTGAGAAGTCACACCACAATGCCTAAAATAAAATAAAAAATCAGTGAAATAAATAATTCGCTTTGTTTTCGTCTATGTTCTGAATATAGTCCTATATATTCAAAACTAGATATCATCATCTATGGCAGTGATAGAGAACCTTTTTTCCCTCGGGTGCCAAAAGCGCTTGCGTGTGCCGACACCCATAATGAAATGCCCCCCCCAGTCCCCGCCCCGCACAAGCACATGCAACCCGTGCTCCCCCTGCCCCTGTGCATGCACGCGTTACCCCACCATGCTTCCCCCGCCCCTGCAGGAGCACGCATGGGTGTGCAACCACCGTTTTGGTGCTAGCAGGTCTCCCTGAAGCCTCTGAGGCAAAAGACGGGGTGGGGGGCATGCTGCAGCCCCCCCATACCCCATTTTTGTGCTAGCAGGCATCCCTGAAGCCTCCTGGGACAAAAAAGGGCACGGGGGGCACATGCACACACAACCCCCCCAACCCCACACATATGCGCACGCCTCCCAGCAGAGACCTAAAAATCAGCTGGCCAGTGGGAGGCACCCGGGCATGTACACAGAGATGCTCCGCATGCCATCTGTGACACGTGTGCCATAGGTTCACCATCATGGAACTATGGTATTATCATCTTGATGTTCAAATTGTGGCTCAGTATAGCTCCGCTAAAATGGCAACATCCATATATAATAGTGAGATATTAGAAGATAAAACAAAATGAAAATAATATCCTGAAAAAGAAAAAACCTCTCACCCCACCATTGTTATCCAGAGTAACTTTACAGTTACTTTACAAGTTATGTCACTCCTACTCTAGAGATGAAGGAAAGGGGTGGAGGGGAGAACCTGTATGCTTTTCTTATGATTCCACTGATTAAGCTTGGAATGCCAACATTCTGTTCTGAAGACTAAGGCCAAATGTTCAGGTTACAGGAAGTCCTCACTTAATAACAGTAATTGGGACTGGAAACTAAGCAATGACTAAGCAACATGGTTGTAAGTGGCAATGTCACATGATCACACTGACTTACAAGTTGCTATTGTTAGGTGATTCCTGTGTGGTTGCAGCATCCTGCAGTTATGTAATTGTCATCTGAGGCCTCCTGTCAGTTTCCCCTTTGACTTTGTTTGTTAGAAACCAGCAGTGAAGGTTGCAAAAGGTGATCTCATGAGGATGGGATGCTGCAATGTGATAACTGAGAGCCAATTGCTAAGCATCTGACGTGCAATGAGATGATCATAAGGATGCTGTGACAGCCACATCTGTGAGAACTCATTGTAAGAACTTGTATCTTTGAACAAGTGGACATTAAATGGCTGTCTTGCCTGAATTTTTTTTAAAACAAAGATGTGGGACGTTGAAATTAGGTCAGGACTTTGATTTTATGAGAAATGATAAACCCTCTTCTTTTCCACTATTTTCCTCCTGAAAATCATTTGTATCTCATGCTTTTTTTTTCAAGTAGAAGAAAGAATGTTCTCATTATTAGTAGGATAATAACCATTTCAGGGGAATTTTTTTTAAGCAGGATACAATCTGCTGAGGAAAAAAATCCCCTTTTTTCAGTCATGTAACCTTGTTTTCATATGCTACATTCTTCTGGACAGATGTTTTTTAAGCTGAAGTATATATAAAAATCAGGAAATGAAATTATAAATCACATGAACATTAAGTTGTGCTAATGAAGCTTTTTCTCCATTCTCTGGTCATTATTTTCAAAACAAATTTGAAACAAATCCTGAACATAAAGAATAAAGGCAATCATGACTTTAACTTTCCTTGGCAATGTAGCTAAACAAACTCTATACCGTACCACTTTTCATACCTGCAGAACAGAGCTGTCAACAGTAAATGCTTTATAAACTGCTGAAGATTGATTTTTACTTCCTCTGCTCCAAATGACCATATTACCAGCCACGTATAGTTCTTCATCATACTCTACTTCTTCCCCAACCTCACTGATGCCCTTCCTTAACTTCCAACTTTCCTAAAAGGAAAAAAAAATGAATATCACTATTATTGTGCAGTAATACTCATTTAGATCATAAGTGTGGTTTGAAAAAAAATGATGATACTGCATAACTTATTCTGGTGGTTCTGGTGGTTGTTAAAGATTAGTGGATTTAGCTTTGTAAAAAGGCTAATGTAAAAATTATTTTAAAAAACTGACCACAAAAGCTTAGGTGTTTTCTAGCTAGCATCAGTGACAAAAGCAATATGTGTTTCAAGTATCACCTTGTTTTCCTGAATTTCTCAGCAATTTTTCGTACTAATACAGTATGCTTATGGATAAAATACATTTGATGGGTGAGACAGTACAATTACAGAAATAATCTATAATAATAATTTTAAAATGATAAAAAAAATCTGACAAGATACTCAGAATACTTCTTTCAGAGCAGAACTATTGATATAGTCAAAAATAGAATGCAGAAGATACAAAACATTTATTTTATTTATTTTTATCCTGCCTTTATTATTTTTTATAAACAATTCGAGACAGTGAACATAGTCCTTCCTCCTCCTATTTCACTCACAACAACAACCCTAAGAGGTAGATTAGGCTGAGAGAAAGTGACTAGCCCAAAGTCATCAGCTGGCTTTCATATTAAATGTCTTAATCATTATTATCCAGTTTCAATGAAGTCTCAACAAATCATTATTGTACTTAATAGAAGCAAGAAGCTTAGTATCAGGGCAACCTCGGTCTTGATGTTACCAAGGCCAGAAAGTGATCATCTTCTGATTGAGATGTCCCATGCAATCCCTTCCAATTTAAGGAAAAGGAATCAAACAATTCAACAGATAGGCTTCAACTTAGAAATAGCTAATGAGAGAAGACTAACATGGAAGAGGGCTGATAGTAAAGCAGTGACAGAATTTATAAATTCACCACATACGGAAGCCTTAGCGCATATATGCTCAAATAGTACGGGTGAACAAGAGCCTATAGTATATTTTGCGGAAATATACCATAAATTGAAGGATTTTTTCATGACTACCAAGCCAAGGGGCCAGCTTGATTCAAGTTACTCAACATGGTTTGATAATGACTGCAAGGAAAGGAAAAAACAGCTTAGGAAATCACTTAGGAGATACTTAATCAGCCCAAACATGGAATTACAGAAAGAGTATGTCACCATAAGGAAGAAATATAAGCAGCTTTAGAAGAGGAAAAAGGCTTCTTATATTGCCAATTTACGGGCTGGCCTAGAACAGGCAGCAAAGCTGGCCTCACCCACACTTTTCTGGTTGGAGGTCTCAAAAATTATTAGAGATAGAAAACCAATAAGTGACCCCAACATTACTGGGAGTTTGGGAGAAGTATCTGGGAGAAGTTGGGAGAAGTATCTGGCCACTCTAGCAGCAGCAGAAAGCTTTGATGAGGTGATATCCTCTCTGAGCTTGATAAGGGATATGAAGTCTTACCCCAGTGGGAAGAAGTGTCAATCATGGAGGTGAGGCGT
This sequence comes from Masticophis lateralis, assembly GCA_030761175.1. NCBI lineage: Eukaryota > Metazoa > Chordata > Lepidosauria > Squamata > Colubridae > Masticophis > Masticophis lateralis. Next base: position 41,735,427 of record JAUDYJ010000001.1, read on the forward strand.
TTAATTTCCTCCCTGAAGACAAAGCTCCAGGACAGGATGCACTCCCTGCATCGTTATTTAAAGATAACATAGCCTGGTGGGCGCCTGTCCTGGAGGGTCTCTTTACTTTTATCAATAGAACAGGGCAAATTCCTGCCAGTTGGCATTCATCAATAATTGTTCCATTATATAAAAAAGGCTCTAAAGATAACCCAGAAAATTTCCGTTTAATTAGTCTAATTGATATATCAGCAAAAATTTATGCTAAGTATTTACTTCATAAATTAGAAGATTGGTTAATGAGAAATAACATTTTAGCTGAAGAACAGACAGGCTTCAGGAGTGGAAGATCTACTATGGATAATTGTTTTGTGTTGGACCATCTAATAACATAGTTTAAGTTCTGGAAAAAACCACTGTATGTGGCATTGATAGACCTGAAGGCAGCCTTTGACTCAATTGATAGACAAATTTTATGGGATAAATTGGAGGCCATGGGAATAGAAAAGAAATTGCTATATTTAATTAGATTATTATACATGGAAACCCAGGTAAGAGTTCAAGTGAACAGGATAGGATCGGTAACAAATGCAATCCCAATAAAGAAGGGCGTTAGACAAGGTTGCATCTTAGCCCCAACACTTTTCAATTTATATTTAAATGATCTTTCAAAATGTTTGGAAGACATATCACTCCATGGGCTTAGTATAGGAACAAGACAGGTAAATTGCTTGTTATATGCCAATGATACAATTTTGCTGTCGGCCTCACAGGTGGGGCTACAAAGATCACTTGGGAGGTTGGCAGCATATTGTATAAAAAAATCGCTTGACAATTAATCTAGAGAAATCAAAGGTAATGATATTTAGCAGGCAACAGAAGACAACGAGATGGATTTTAAATGGCAGAAGAATAGAACAAGTTCAGTCACTTACCTATTTAGGGCTAGTATTTCAGACAAATGGCAAATGGAACAAGCAAGTAAAAGCCGGAGCTCGGATGGCCTTGGCTTGGATGGCCCAACTAAACAAACTTATTTTAGAGAAAACTCCATCTTTATTAATGCCAGTGCTAAAGGTCTTTCAGGCGAAAATTGAACCAGTACTTACCTATGGGGCTGAAATATGGGGGGCGGTTAAGTTGCCTGGACTGGAAAATCCTCAAAATAAGTTCTTGAGGAGAATTTTGGCAGTGTACCCTGGAATCCCAGCTTGTGTACTAAGGGTAGAAACGGGAGTCCATGCAATTGGCACTAGGGCCATGCTGAAGACCGTTTATTATTGGTTAAGAATAATCAAGATGGAGGAAGGGAGATTACCAAAGCTAGTGCTAATGGAGCAGATTATCTCAAGTAATAAAAATAATTGGTTATCAAAAGTTCTGAAGCAGGTATCTAGCTCTGGTATTCCTTTAAATTGGTAGCAGTACGATCATAGGCAGATCCAAAACTGGATTGCACAGAGATTTAAGGACATAAGTGCATTATCGCATATTGCACAGGTGACAGCAGTAAAAGTTTGCCCCTGGTTATCGGCCAATAAACAAATTTTTAAAATAGAAAAATATTTAACTGTGCCTTTGTTTCCCGTCATAAGGAGATTTTTTACCAAATTGAGACCAACTTCAAACAAACATGCTTTGTGGTAGGTATAGGGATATCCCTGCAAGTGAAAGAATCTGTTTATGTGGGAAGGGGGAAGTTGAAACAAGCCCCATGTAATTTTTGACTGCCCCCTGTACTCAGATTTGACGGAACATCAGCTGGGCAGGATCTTTTACACCAGCACCCCTAAGTCTAAACAGCGCTTCTTGCAACATTGTTAGGTTCTACTTGCAGCTGGTGAAATGGATTGCCAAATTTGCTATAAAATTGATGGAAAAAAGGACAAAGTTGGTGCAGCAGAATGGGATAGATTGCAGAAAAGAGCATTTGACTTAATAATGTAACTCTAATAGTAGTTTTAAGACTGATTGGGTAGACGCAGGGGTGACATTGTAATATAATCTTAATCATATTTAATTTGTATCTCAAATAATTGTTTTCTATTCTGGTTTCATTCTAGATTGTATTTTACTGAAATACATTTACATTAATACATTTTAAATCGTGTTTTATTCCTATTCCAATTTCATTTAAATTGTTTCTACCAAATTTTTGTTATAATTGTTTCTGGAGCTCTGCTCTTTGATATGGCCTAAGGGCTAATCAATAAATAAAGAAGATTATACTTAATATTTTAACATTGTTATACTATTTAATATTTTACTCTAAACAAAAAAAAAGTGATAGTCTTCTTCTTTAGTTTATATGTGAATGCCAGCTCTAAATTTTGCTTTGGTAGAAGAGAGAGAACAAAAGAGATTAAAAGTATAGGAGCAATTTGGCAGATAATAAGCATTCCCAAAATAGAGAATCAGTCTTTAATGCTGATGTTTATCTGTTGATTAAGTTCTAAACTCTACAAACCTATTTATACTCTACTTCTGTGATCAATGCTTTTATTCACTTTTTAAATGCTGTATCAATTCAATGTTTACCTATGAATTTCTAAAAACCCAGAAACATGTTTAACAGAATATAGTTCCCCTACCTTTACCCCTATAGTTCCCCTACCTTTACTTTACTGCCTTATCACTTTCTCATTCTATGCTAAGTACAAGTTAGCTAAATATAAAATACTGCTTTCAAAAGCATTTCTACCTTGTGCTTCTCATGGATGGTAACTTCCTGAAGTGACCCCACCAAACCAGCTGCTCCATCTGATGACCAAAGTTCTGAGGCTGGTTGCAGCTGCCGTAGTTGCAGGTTCAGCGCATTAGGATGATGTTTGCAGTGGTCACGGCCAAAAGGGACAAACTCCTGCAAATCCCCTGCTGCAATCATTGTTAACCTCTCTTCATAGATGTTCGACATGAGTTCCAAATATCAACATTATTTCTAAAGCAAGTCCAAAACAGAAACCAGATTACACAGGATCCTTCAAAGCATACACAATACTGTGCAATTCTTACAGGTTTTGTTCGCCTCATTGATATGAATATCCCTCAAAATCATAAATTTGTAACTAAAGAAGGAACTAAACTAAAATCTCTTAATCGCAAAGTCCATCAACCATTGCACTGGAAATCATCAACGTTATAAAAATTCTACCTAATAATCAATGCAAATTGCTATCTCTAGTGATTTAGCACAAGCATTTGAAATGGATTGCTGAATTCCAAAGAAGCTATAGTCTTTCAAGTATTTGCAATAACACACTCCTTATTATATGTGCGGGACAATCTTCGGAGATACAATAAAACAATATATGTTGATATTCTAAGATATAAAGTTGCTTTATAATAACCATAAACTATACCACACTCAGAAGGATCCAATGAGTTAAAAAATTACTGCCAAATAAATAGGCATAAATTATAGAATAATGCAAAATTCTTACACCATTTTACTGCCTACATTATATTTAAAAATCGCAAGAGTGAGATTCTTCCTCACTCCCTTTCAATATAACTGTTGATATTGTTTCTACTTATGATGGCTCATTTGCAGTTTCAAATAAAAATACTGTCACTTTACTTTTTCCCCTCTTTGGTACGTCCTTTGAAAATTTTGAAAATAAAGCCTGAAAATGTCAACTCCAAAAGAAGGAAAATAACTACAACTGCTTTCTGCGTCAGTGATCATCACTTTGAGAGCACAAATTTGTCATAACTACTGATGATGAATGAATGAATGAGTTAGAAACACTCCGAGGAGTCCCTGAACGCGCAACGTGCATGCCAGCCTTTGATGGATTGGAAAGCTAAAGGAAGGCGGGAACTGTGATAAACTGTGGGAGGCAGAGGGACTCACGGACCTGAGTGACACAGGAAAGGGCGATCGGCTGCGGGCCTAAGCTGCAGCGGCTTCTCCCCGTGTCTCCCCTCAGATAGCGATTGCAGTTGCAGCAGCAAGTACCCCCCGCTTCCAGGTTCTCAAGCGGGCGCGGCCATCTTGGAATTCCCATCACCCTCCGCGAGGAACGAGGGGCGGGGACTACAGCGGGAATTGATGAGTTTCTCGGGTTGGCGAAAGAGAAAGCGTCTTTCTTCTGTTTCGCCTTATTGGGAATAGGGCGCTGGGTACGAAGAAGCGAGCGAAGGAACGGAGTCTTTCGGTTGTTACTATGGTGATAAGAAGACTGATGATAGCGCACCTTCCGCTGTTTCTATGGCAATTGGTTGCTGGCTGTAGGGAAGGACGACGTGATTGGTTATAGCACAGTCCAATCTCCGCTTGGTGAACTAAGAGACGGCCTCCCGCCTGTCATTTGAGATGTAAACGGGTGATCCCTGCGACGTGTTGACGTATTGGCTCGAGATAATACAATAAACTGATAAAGAAGAATATTTGTTGCTCATGGTTGACATCAGGCGTCCTTGGTGCTCTCTGAGCTTGTTTGTTTTATTACAAATGTTTCATTACTCCAACTAGGTAGCATCAGTGATGTTACCTAGTTAGATAATGGAAGGTCTGCAAGAAAACCAAGAGAGCACCAAGCACCCTCAGAATAAACTGAACGATTTAAGGCCGTGTTTCTCATCCATGGCAGCTAGAAATTGTGCAAATTTCAACGTCCAGAAAGGGAGGCTTGGGAATTTGGGAAGTTGAAGCCAGCACCCATATTGTTCGTCATCTATATTAATGTGCTTCATGCTTTTTTGTTGTTATTTGCAAAAAAATATTTTGTTTTTGTGAATGCTTTTTAAAATAAATTAGACCTTGTAATCTGAAACAAAATATAGTAGGAGTGCACATCAAAATGTAACATATACATAGTCTACACAAATTGTAGATTTGACCTGATTTTTAAAATGAGGCATGTCAATTACTTTTATTTTTTTTTTCAACCAAAGCAGCGAGGGCACTGTAGTTTGTTGCCATATTCCGTTTCTAAAAGAAATGGTACTCAGACCTTAATATGTATGCTAATATATCATCATCATCACCAGATTTGTTTGGATTATATCTTCCATGCTGTGAATGAAAGCTGTAGTTTAACATATCTGGAAAGTACCAGTTTTTTCAGTGAATTACATGATACCTAATCCATACTAATAAAATTTTTGACTGGGTAAATGAGCAGAGATCCATTTTAATCAATCAGTTCAGAAAAAAATCCAATTTTAATATCCAGTCAACATGGCTGGATTAATAAAGCTAATTCTTGCTGTCTGTGTTTCTTCCACCTGATTTAATAAATGTATAGGGCAGGTCTACCAACTTCCATCCCAACTCTTCATGGAATGCAACATGAAACAAAAATAGAAGAATGCAAAACACGTCCAAGGAACTGTGCTAACATGTCCAAAACAACTCCCACGAAGGGTATATCAGTCAGGCTAGGAGAAGGACCAGATTTTAGCGGCTTAAATAAGGTGAGGTAGAGGTCAGTGGTGGGTTGCCCCCCGGTTCAGACCAGTTTGCAAGAACCGGTAATAAACCCGGCGAGAGGCTCCGCCCACTGACCCAGACATCATCAAAGTTGATCTGTGCATGTGCAGAAGAGCATGCGCGTATGTGCGGGCACAATACGAACTGGTACTAAAGGTAAGTAGAACCCACCCCTGGTAGAGGTCTCATAAATCTCTGGTAAACATTCTAAGGGACAAGTGCTGGGAGGGTTTACTTCCCATTTAGCTTACTTCCCTTTGGTCTCATTGTCATCTAATCTTACTTAATCAAGAGAATGTTGACCATTCTCTTGATTAAGATAATTGTACTATGGACAAAATTGAATGCAACTGATGAAAAAGAGTATTAAAGATTAGTATTAAAGGTTAGGCAATAATAAATGTGTTCGTTCATAAGATGAAGCAAAACCTATGCATGGTTTTACATACCTTGCCTTTTTTCTCATTTAAACGGAACTATTTGAGCTCCTTAATTATTTTAATTGCCTCTTTTATATTTTTTTTCCTACTATATTTTCTTTCAAATGTGGAGACTTGAGCTATATGCAATACTGCAGATATATGTAGATTTGTATAATGGTTGTTACTATATTAGTAATTTTAGTTCAATTCTTTTCCCACTGATTGATCAAATTTGCCTTTGTCAAAAGTGCCATGCATCAAGTCAACATCTTCATTAAGTTATTTGCTATTATCCCAATATCTTTTTCCTATCTATTTAAAGAAAAATCCAGCCTCATCAACAGATTTTAAAAATCCAAACATTAAAATATTGTTATAAAATATCACTTCCATCCATATACTCATTGACACTCAAAAAAATTAGTTGTTTGATGTAGCAGGGTTTACTTTGATGGTATCCTTCCTGATTTTTTAAACAAGACATAGAATCTTAGGAAGAGCCTTGGTGGAGCAGCCGACTAAAGTTCTGTTAAAGTAGCACTTAGCTACCAGCTGCCTGCAATTACTGCAAGTTCAAATCTCATAAATAAATAAATGAATAGAATATAAGGCTGGAAGGGACCTTGGAGGTTTTCTAGTCCAACTGGAGCCCTTTGTGGTCTTCTGTACATAGCAATTTTTTCCCTTTGATTACTCTTTCTAACAATGTGCCTAAAACAGATACTGTGTTAGTTAGCCTATAACTTAGTGTCATATTGGAGATGTAATAAGGACAATGTTTCTTTAAAACATGTTATTACAATGTCCTATACTGACTGCCTTCTGGGAGAAAGTAGTGGACTATATATAAGTGTGATGGTGGAACAAAAGCTAAAAATTTCAGAGGATAATATTCTCTTGAATCATATACCTAGTACCTGGAATTTGACCACTGGAACAACATAAATGGATTCTCCATACCCTTATTATAGCAAAAGCACTTAGACTTATATACTGCTTCACAGTGCTTTACAGCCCTGTCTAAGCAGTTTAGAATCAGCATATTGCCCCCAACAATCTCGGTTTATTATTATTATACAGGTTCAGTCATAATCCCAGCTTTATATTATAAATCTCGAGAATCTAAATTACATAGAGAAAAGACTCATTCTTTGGTTCAAGTTGATTATATTGTACTTTGTCCTCTGCAAGGAGAATACTATAAGAATATTTTTCCTCAATGACATACTGGTAGTATGATTTCAGGAAAATATGTTTTTGATTTTAAGAGATTGCAACAGATGCTAGATCTATATCATCCCTACTTTCAGAAGTTTTTTTTTTAATCCAAAATGTTGCAAACTCTGCTTGCATCCGGCTATGATCATCCTTGTTTCTGTGGAAACCAGTTACAGCAAATGTAGGAAAACAAAGACATAAAACAATATTGTAAAAATTAAAACTAAAAAAAAAATGTAATCACACAATCAGACTTTCTGGAATGGGGGAATTCTACCACACTGAAATTATTCTTGTCAACATCTACCTTACAGAATATTCTTCACAATCCTAAATTATATAATTTAGAAATCAAACATATCAGGTGTGAAAAACCATGTCCATGTTTTTATTTTATTTTATTGCTAAAGCCTATACATAGGAATCTTCTCAGTTAATGATCAGCATCATAACTCTCTGGTTAGAGTTAGATAAGATAGATAAGAGTTGATGGCAATCAAGTTGTGGGGGGGGGAGGGATGACTTAGTTCACTTGTGGCCACATAATAACTCTAAACTGATTCCTCTTTTTACTCCTCTTTCTGGTTTTGCCAGTCCTCCTACATTTAAGTAATCAAACCAAATACATTCTTCAATTATGTCTTGTTTAATTATTAGATTGTAAAAATAGTAATTTTTAAGAAGTGTATTATTCTAATTTTAATTGCACATTCACTAAATTGATATTCAGTGACTTACTGTTCCAGGAAATGGCTAACAAGCAAATCTCATAAATTTCAACAAACCCACCAAAGCAAGTTCTTATTATTTTCCTAGATAGTATATTATTAGATCAAGTTGTTTTCAGCCAAATGAATGCAAATGTCACAGTTATGCAAGCGTTCAATAAGGCTCATCTGTTGAAGAACCCTCTTCTTAGTGACAAGTCCCTGGAGGTTATCCAGCACATTAATATGCCAAGCGATGCTTCCTGCAAATTGTGCCTTGGACTGAGACAACTCATTCAGAACTTGTGGGATAAATCAATTTTTGTAGTGCAGCAGCAGTCTCATTCAGTCCCAAAGCACCAGCTATTGTATAACTGTGGCAGATAATATATAAAAGAATGAACTGATTAAAAACATTTTTCTTTTTTATATTGTTGAGGAGCAGAACTAAATGTACCAATAAATTCACTCTGCACAAATACAAAGAACCCTTTCAAAAGTTCACACTCTGATGTTCTTTGTTCATTAACCAAGAACAGAATATAGTTCACCCTTTATAAGAATGATGAGATAGTAACTGTTAATTTGGTATCATGTGTGAGTGAAAGGAACTTTACCTTTTTTTCTACTCAAAAGAAATTTTTAATTTCTCCACTGCATTATTATTATTATTATTGCATGTCATCCATCTCATTTGTTTTATTTTTTTCTCTTTGAATGCATACATTTGCCACTGAATATAATTTTTCACATACTTTTTGACAAGCTCTGTGTGCAAATGTGCTATAATAAATGTGTTGGCTTTTTAAATGTTACAAGATTATTTGCTAATCGTACTGCTGTGTTTCAAATAAATTAATGTTTTCATATCAGTCTGACCCTAGGAATGATCAATCAGCTTATTAAGCTACAGAATATAACAGCATTTAATAGAACAGATGTCCCCAACAGAGGGCTGATCTCAGTTCCTCCATGATAAGTTTAAATAACTAACAACTATGGATTGGTATTTTAAAACCACTCAATATAAAATAGTCATGTTAATCATAAGCATACGTTTTTCTCAGAGATGCAGCTCCATAATAACTTCAAAGAGAAATTACTGTACTATTTATGTTGTTATTGGAAAGCACTTGATCTTTTGGAAATTTCAAAAAATGCTACATTCTATGACTTTTCTTTAAAGAGATGGATCACAAGAACATATCACTGCTACTTCAATCTCTATACACAATACATGTTACTAGGCCTGGTTTCTGATGTTACAGATAACCAATAAATCAAGCCCTAAAGGGCCCATATTTGAAACAATTTACAATCAATTTTCCACCATGATCTTTAAATTTGTACAATATGCTTTCTGAAGTACATCGTTGTTGTACCAAATTAGTATGCAGAAAATCATTCTTCAATATGGAAATTATCCCTGGAAATTGCACTACTCGAAGCAATTGTGTTTTTAAACATGCTTTTGGGGATGGGGGATTGGACCAAGAATAATTTTAGCATTCCATTTCCTGCTTGGATTCATTAAGCCAGTGGAAACTCTTGCAATCAGCAATGAGTTTATGGCTTTTTTATTATATGTCCTACCATTTTCATTGGTTATTAAAGAGTCCGCAGGACTATTTTTTAAAATTTAGAATAAACAAATAACCATTAATTCCTACAATAAATGGAAGGACTCATTCTTCAGAATAAATAATTGTAGCACAATATTATAGAAAGGATATGCAAATGCTAATAAAAATGTGAGTCACAGTTTGGTCTCATGTTGCTAAACAGCTAATTTGATGATTTTTGATTTGAAAAACCAGGGAATTATAAAATTGGAATAGGAAAGTCATATAATTGAATCCAAGAAATCCAGAACTAGAGCTTCTTTAATCAATGGTTAGTGGCCCTGAGGTATATGCCCCTGTCTTGTCCATAGAGAGATAAATTAATCTAACAAGAAATAAATAGAATCTACCTTTGTTTTGTGAGAAGGCCCCACTCTCCAGAATAAAATATTCTACAGAATATTAAAAGAGGCAGAATAGAATATTTCCCCTAAAAGAGAAAAGGAGAAAAAAAAATCTCCTTAATAAATGGAAAACAACCTCAAGCAGGAGCCTGAAGAGACTAGGCTTTATGAATGGACATTTTGGCCATTCCTCCATAAACAAAGGGTAGCTGCAACTCCAAATAAGCAGCACAATAGGCAAGAAGCTAAAACGGACAAGATTAGTTCAGACAAACAAACACCTAGGATTTGCATTTCCCCTTTTGCCTATAGAGCCAGTCATGACTCCTACATGATCCCACAGGAATCTGGCAACAGTCATTAAAATATTAAAGGACATATTCTTGCATAGGAACAGACATCTCAATCACAAAATTGTGTAAAAGCCCATATACTCTCAATCCCAATTTGTCAGTCAGCCCAGAAACTTGCTGCTGTCACTATTGTTTCTGGCTACCAAATAAACGGAGACAATAATAGTAACAGAGTTGGAAGGGACCTTGGAGTCATCTAGTCCAACCCCCTGTACTAGGGATTTGAACTTGTACTAGGAGACCTATACTAGGGTTTCGAACCTGCAAACTGCTGGCATTTCTGATCAACAAGCTTGGTTTCTTAGCCACTGAGCCACCTAGTCAGGCTTAAAGACCTCCTTTCCAAAACTGCACCCTGCCTCCAATTCATTTTTGCTACGTCTCTGTCCCAACTTGGAAAAAGACATGGATCAGATTTTAATTCCGACAATTTTAAGTAGGAAAAGAGGAAAGGTAAAAAATAGTTACATGCAAAATAATAAGTGATGGAGGAATAGAAATTGAGAGTTGCTGAAATCATCTCCCCTTAGTAAGATTCCTCTAGAAGTAGGAAAATGTACCGTATAACCATTTTAATAATTAGTTCCATTGCTGAACTGTTTTTACAGTTAAGCTTCTCCTAATGTTCAGCCAGAAGTCAGGATTCTGTTCTCAAGAGAAGTGGTCATTAAATCTTTGTCCTTTCTTACGTGACAGGCATTCAAGTGTAATGTCTTCCCTCAATCCTTCAACCTTTCTTCTCATGGACTGGTTATCCTATCCAAGTTCTTTTTTGTTGCCTTCCTCTGAATCTATTTGTATTTTCTGCTTCCTTCTTAAACTGAAGAGTCCAGAATCAGAGCACAATTCTCAAGATGACCTTTCCTAAAGAGGAACTATTATTTCTCATGATTTAGATGCTGCTATTCTATTTATCTGGTAGGTATTTTGTTGGCTTTTTTTTTTTTTGTAGGCACATCCTATGACTAGCCCATGTTCAGCAGTGAAGATTAAATACTGGTATATGTAGAATGGAAATACAGAAAAGCAGGGTTCAACAAGCAATTTAATAAATGCTTTTAAGAATGAGCTTGTACAGTCTCTACCAATACACAATGAACTCTATTCTACTGGGAGGAAAGATACCAGAGAGTTGGGGGTGGGGGGAGTCAATATAGCAGTAATATCTGAAGAGGGACAACATTTTATTTTAAAAATAAATCCTAGATTGATATATTGAACAATTGTTTGAACAATTGTTACAAGTTATTCACAACAATTCTAGCTGATATACTGAAAATAATTTTGAAATAATTTATTTGTGAGGATAAATGTGGGTTTTTATCTCTAAAAACATTTTAAAAAGCCGGGGGAGAGTTGGAAAATTAACTGGTATGCGATTTTGCATTAAAAACTGCCCTGCAGGAATCCGGGGAGGTAAAAGCTGAAAGCACAGTTAAAAAGCCACAATAAGGATGAAATAAAAACTTAGAGGCCGAGCGGGAGAAGCATATATCCTACCAGTCCTCCATCTTGGAACTGCCTCTAACAACAGTGATAATAAAGGTCCATTTAAAAAAAAAAAAGCATATCCAACCATTTTAGATATTTTAGAGTATTTGGAGCAACATAATGAAAAAAAAACAGGTCACAATGATTCTCTTAGATGCAAAGACCTTTGAGAATTTGAACTGGGATTTCCTGTTTCAAGGTTTTAGAAAATAGAAATTTTGGAGATAATTTTATAAAATGGTAAGTTTGATTTATATTTCACAGAAAGCAAAAATAATGGAGATACAGCAAAGCAAAACAAACAGGAGCCATGGTGGTGCTGTAGGTTAGAATGCAGTATTGCAGGCTAACTCTGCCAACTGCCAGGAATTCATTCCTGACCTGGTCAAGATTGTCTCAGCTTTCTGAAGTCAGTAAAATGAGGACTCAGATTGTTGGGGGCAACATGCTGACTCTATAAACCACTTAGAGAACGTTGTAAAGCAGCATTCCTAACCTTTCCAGGTTGATGGCCAATCATGGGTGGGGGGATGCTTTTGTGCAAAGGGCAGACACATGCACAGCTTCATTCGCATAAGATGTGGGCCTGTGCGCCCTGCCATTCATGCAAGTGGGGCCACAATTGTCAGTGCTCTGTGGCTCTTGCAACAGTCAAGTGGACCATGGCCCACAGATTGGGGATTCCTGCTGTGAAGCACTATGAAGCAGTATATAAGTCTCAGTGTCATTGCTATAACAAAACAATGTGAGATATAAAAAGGAATAAGACAGGCTGCCCATAATCCACTCTTATTTATTTTGGTTCTTGAAATACTGAAGAGAGACATAAGAAAGATGAGAGGAGTGTGGGAGTAAACATTTAAAAGGAGACTTTTAAGTTGAGGGCTTTTGCCGAAGATTTGATGTTGATTTTTGAAGATTTTTTTAAAAGGGGGATTGAAACAATGGGCAAATTAAAAAAATGTGTACATTAGCAGGTGTTAAGATTAATAAACATAAGATGAAATGTTAACAAAAATATGAAAATGCAAGACTAAACAATTCCTGAATACACAGGTTTTAAAATTGAGAAAAAGCTAAAATATTTGAGCATCACTATGACAAATATGAATTGTATGCTATTTCAAAATAACTATGCAAAGACATGGAATGAAATTTTAAAAAATATGTTAAGATTGGAGAAACTACAACTGGCATTGCTGAGAATTTCTATGATTGGGTGAAAGTCTTGTCTAGAATGTTTTCACTTCAGACAATACTTCTTTTGACAACTGATGCATCATTTAAACAATGGTAAAAAGATATATCTAAATTTGTGTAATAAGATATATATAAGTTGTTACAAGAGGCAAAGGAAGGAGTTGTTCTTCTGGGTCTTCTTGAATCCAGGAGATAATGTGTAGCTGGTCTATCTCAAGCTGTGAGAGCAGTTTAATTTTCACTATGTTGAAATGCTGAGTAGTTAACTGTTTTTTAGTTAGTGTGGGTGCAAGTCTTCTGTCCATCCATAGTTCCCTCATATATTTCAGATATTGCCTCTCATTAGGTGTACTGTATTAACATTCCATCAGTTCCAGGTTCTCTTGTCCAATACATGTATGGTTTGTTCCAGTAGCCCATTTATGATAAGATTGTCATGATTTCCCAACATCTGATGCAGGCTGTCAGAGTGTTTACAGCATGACTACTATTCTGAGACAGCGCAGAGCAAAATACAGTACACAAGAGTGTTAAGTTGGGTGAATGAGGACGCAGCAAGCCAGGCAGTGAGTGACAACAGCTCTTTTTATTAGAGTGAGAATCCAGCTACTGACCTGGGGAAACAGCTCCCTTTATATACCTTGCAGCTGTGGTGGTCAGCCAATCAGCTGATGGCTAGTTTATTCAAACTTCCCGCCAAAACCTATTTACATAACACTCCTCCCCTCCAAGAAGTCACTTGGGGTGGACATTAGCATACATAGTCTCTCAGGTGACCTGTGCGTGTCCGCCCTGGTCACCTGTACAGTTGACCTGCTCAGTTCAGTCAGAGGTGTGGCGTCGAGCGGGTCGGAGGGACTCCCTGTTTCTCCTCGCTCAGCCAATGGAACCTCCGAGACTTCTCCGTGGGCGGTGACTTCTTCGGCTGGTCAATCTTCCTCAATGGGGCGCCGCTGGATGTCAGGACCGACAGCTAAGTCCTCCATTGAACCCGGGCTTGAGTTAGGCCTGGTGTCTTGTTGGTAGTCAGGGAGCGCTTCGTTGAAGTTTTCTTCGGTGTTGGCGGCTAATTGCTTCTGTAGCTGATCGATGTGCCAGCGCCAAACCTTCCCATCTCCCATGTCTACCCTATAAGACTTGGGCCCGGTTATTTCCATAATGTCTCCCATAGGGGGCCCTTCCTGTAGTTCCTCGCATATATCAGAGTCCCTATTGTGAACTCCCTAAGCTTCCTTTCTGCCCCTTTGAAACTGTCGGGGGAGTGGTTGGGATGTAGTCTGTCCAGGACTCTTCCCCATTAGAAGTTCCACTGGGCTTCGGCCTGTGGTGGTACATGGTGTGGCGTGCTGGGCCGTTAAGAATCGGTCTATTCTTTTCTTCCAGTCCCCAAGGCCTAAGCGTGAGAGGGCTTCCTTAGCCGTCCTCATGAATCTCTCTACCAAGCCAGTACTCGCTGGATGAAACAGGACGGAGAGTACGTGCCTAATCCCCAACTCCACCAGGTACCCCTCAAACTGTGTGGCCATGAACTGGGGGCCGTTGTCCGAAACCGGGATGTCTGGTAGGCCATGGGTGGCGAACAATTGTCTTAGTTCCCTTATGACTGCATCGGTAGTAGTGGCTTTCATGAGTTTAATCTCCAGCCGCTTTGAGAATGCATCCACCACGATGATAAATATCTGCCCATGGAATGGGCCAGCAAAATCTATGTGGATCCTGGACCAGGGACCCTGGGGCTGCTCCCATTCCTGTACCGGTGCCATAGGTGGGTCTGGCCTAGACTCTTGGCAGGGTTGACACTTCCACACCCCCTTGGTGATGTCTTTATCCATGTGGGGCCACCACATGTAGCTCCTAGCTAACCCTTTCATTCTCACAATCCCGGGATGCCCTTCATGCAGTAGATTCAAAACTTTTTCCCTTAGGCACAAGGGAACAATGACCTGATTGCCCTACAATAGTCAACCCACTTGCATTGTCAGTTCGCCTCTTTTGTTAGCGAACTGTTTGAGTTCCCCGCCCTCAGTCTTTTCTGGCCACCCCCTCGTGACCCAGCTCGTGACTTTCCTAATCACGTGGTCTTTGGTTGAGGCCCTCGCCACTTCTGCTGAGGTCATGGGTCCCAAGTCCAAGACGTCAAATCAGCAGGATAGGGATTCCGGGTGGGGGTCTTCTATCCTGTCTGGTAATGGGCAGCAGCTGAGAGCGTCGGCGCTGCCCATGCTCACCCCTGGTCGATGTACCAGGTGATAGGAATATGCTGCTAGGAAGATGGCCCAGCGTGTCATCCTGGGAGATAGGGCTGCCAGTGTGGGTCGGTCTCCTGCAATGAGACCCAGAAGTGGGCAATGGTCTGTGATGAGGTGGAAGTCTCTGCCGAACAAGTGCTCATGGAACTTCTTGACTCCTGAGACAGTTGCAAGGGCCTCCTTGTCAAGTTGACTGTAGTTCCGTTCGACACTTGAAAGAGTACGGGAGTAGTAGGCGATGGGTGCCTCTAGGCCGTTCAGTAGTCTCTTGCTCAGGACGGCTCCCACACCAAATGGGGACACATCACAGACTAGAACAAGGGGAAGCGTAGAGTTGTACTGAATTAGAAAATTCTCGTTTGACAGCAGTTTCTTTACGGCAGCAAACGTGGTAGCCTCAGCCTTTCCCCATACCCATGTGGATCTCTTGGCCAAAGTCTCTGCAGGGGTTCAGCTACTGTTGCCTTATCCTTTAGAAATATTGCATAAAAATTCAACAGTCCCAGGAACGCTTGCAGTTCTGCCTTGTCTTTGGGGGTGGGGGCCTCTTGGATTGCCCTAATCTTGCTCTCGGTGGGGTGTAAGCCAATTCCGTCTACCTGATACCCCAAGAACTCCACAGAAGGGACTGCGATCATGCACTTGTTGCGTTTGACCCTGAGTCCCGCACTTCTGAACTTCTCCAGGACTTGTCTAAGTCTCCCCCCTAATTGTAGTTCATCCTCTGCCGTGACGAGCACATCATCATGAAGACTTACTTATTTCAACAAGCCGGCCTAGTTTGATTGGTTTTAAATGGGGTTTTTAAAATTTTGATATTATTGATCTTTGGGTTTTACATTGGGTATTTTAATTTATAGATCTGAGATTTTAATACTGAAACGCCAATGATTTAATTTTAGGTTTTTTTAATATTTGTACTATATGTGTTTTAATCTGGCTGTTCACCGCCCTGAGTCCCCCCGGGGAGAAGAGCGGTATACAAGTTGAAATAAAATAAATAAATAAATAAAATCAAAATACGGGACCGCCCCGTGGATCCTCTGTAATAGCCGCTCCATGGTGCTCTGGAACAGTCCGGGGGACTACAAACTGGAGTCAGGTACACTTGAAGGCACCTCTATGCGTCACAATGGCCTTAGCGTCATCTACCAGCAACTGCTGGTACACCTGCGCAAGATCAAGTTTAGCGAAGATCTTGCCAGGTCCTGGGGAGTGCAGCAAATGGTGTACGATCGGAACCGGGTAAACGCTCTGCCTTATTGATCATATACTTATAGTTCACACAGATGCGCACCGACCCATCCACCTTAACGGGGGTCACTATTGGGGTCTCCCACCAGGCATGGTCAACTGGCACTAGCACCCCTTGCTTGATTAATTTGTCCAATTCGACATCTGTTTTTGGTTTCAGGGCAAATGGTACCCTCCTAGGCTTCAACCAGATGGGGGCAATATTGGGGTTGAGGTTGAACAAGATAGGGGCCCCACATACTTGCCGAGCCGCTCGTCAAACACGTCCTGGAACTCCTGCATCAGGTCGTCTTTCAGGGATCTCTGCACGCTGCGGACTCTGGTGAATCCCATGTCTAGGGCTCTGAACCAGTCCATGCCCAGGAGGCTTGGGAGCTTGCCGCTGACCATGATGAGTGGAAGCTTCTCCCGGAATTCCCCATACTCCACCCGGAACTCGCCAATTCCTTCCACGGGGATGCGGTTCCCTTGGTAATCGCGTAGTCTGCGTCACTGGGGCTGAAGTTGTTGCTTTTGGATGTTGAGGATGGCCTTCCTCAGCCTGTCCCAGGACATTATTGTTATGGGAGATCCAGTGTCAATCTCCATTAGGCACTCACGACCCTCAATCTCAACCGTCGTGTAGGTCTTCTCTCCGGGGGAGGTGCAGGTCCGGCCGATTCAAATGGTGCAGGCCTCGAGGTCCTCAGATTCCATGCCCTTCCGGTGTCAGGACATGTAAGATCCCCACTTTTCTTCCATCAGGTTGAAAGGCGCTGGTGGTACATAGGCAGACATCGTCGGTTGATTCTCCCAGTACTCCACTCGCTCGCCTGGCTGGATTCGGGGTTTCAGCTTCTTTTTCGGCTTGTGGCTTCAACTCTTTCCGTGGCTCCTGGCCTCAAAATCCCATCCTCGTCGCCAATGTTAAGTTGGGTGAATGAGGACACAGCAAGCCAGGCAATGAGTGACAACAGCTCTTTTTATTAGAGTGAGAATCCAGCAACTGACCTGGGGAACAGCTCCCCTTATATGCCTTGCAGCTATGGTGGTCAGCCAATCAGCTGATGGCTAGTTTATTCAAACTTCCCACCAAAACCTATTTACATAACACAGAGGTTTCTCAAACAGTGGTTTATCTACAAGTTATATATATACATACACGTGCTAAGCAAAGCCAGGCAAGCAATCATTCTTCTTCAACTCTAACATGGAGAACTCTACAATGAATACCAGACACAAGGAGTGAGAATACGCCCTCTCCTGACTGAAATTTATAATCATCTCTTAAAGGGGTAAAAAACTTGTGTGGACCCCTTCAGAGTTTTAAAAAAGCTATACCAATGCTGATTCATTCTCATTGCATTAGATTTACATTTCATCAGCTTTACAGTTGCATCAGCCTTACATAGGATAGTCAGCATTAAATCATCATTAACCTGCCATAGTCCTTGTTAATTTATGTGACTTCTGAGCCAGTATGATATTCTTAGTTTGGGTCACAATAATATTTAAGGTAGGCATGTTAAGCATTAGGTGCTCTTTATCCAAAGAATCCTACAAGTAAAGTTGGTACCAGCTGGGATATGAACCTGTCTCCAACATCAAATGTGGTACTCTAACCACTACATTATTTAACTATATATAAATAGACATACAGAATCACCCCCATGACATTTGGATCTCTATAGATGTGACCAGATTTCAAATGTTTTAGGGAGTTCTATAAATGTAGTAAGTCATTTGCCATATAGAGTTAGAAATCAAGTAGAAATTCAATGAAAGTCTTAGAAAGGATTTTAAAAAGTTCTCCAAAATGTGGAAGAAGCTTTGTTGACCACAAACTCCAGATATAACAGCAACATGGCTTAAAGATAGAGCTTGGGGTTATATCAAGATTAGCATGATTTTCATTTTTGTTTGCAATAAAATGTTTCACTCAAAACTACAATTAAAAAACCCTAAGTAATTTGTCATTTGCTTCAAGAAAATTTTCATAATATCATATTGTTAGTCCTCAGATGAAAAACATTGAAACTCAGGAAAATGGCTGCTAGTCTGACAAGAGAACAAGAAGAAATCCTGGAATCTACACATGGTGCTAATTCCAGAGAGAAAGTCCAGTTTGGAAACTCCATTAAATAAAATATTAATATTAATATTATTACAAGACTCTTCATCTGTTTTCAGAATATTAATCAAATTAAATTCTCTTCAACTCCTGACAAGTAAGCACATTCCTATTGGTGACTTTGAAAAGATTTGAAATAAGCAATGAAATAATGAACAATTAAATTCATCTCCACTAGGTGTCAGGCAACCTTCACTGTGCCTTGAGCACTGATAATGACCCTTTTGGGCTGGGTGTGTCAAAAATTCAGAAAATGCCTAACTTGATTCTGCTGGCATGTCATCCCCAACTCACTGAACAAAAGAGAAACAATTATTTACATATTAATTTATTTGAAAAAATATAGCTTTGTGTTATGTAAAGAAACATCAAATAATTACAAAATTGAAATATGAGTGGAACAAACTCCAGAGACTGCATGAGAGCACACCTCACTCTTGTGTTGCCTCTGAAAATTGCATGAGAACAGAGTGTGCTTTTGAATAGTTGTTGGTGGATGTTGGTGAATGTTGATGTGTCACTCAACACATGATGATATTGTCTTTGATATGCATATCATAGGTTCACCATCACTAAAGGATTTTTTATCGATGAACAATTTATGATCTGCTTCTCAAAATATATATGCAGCAACCCATATGTTCCTTCCTTCCAGACAAATTTTCTGTAGCAGTAAAAACAATGGAAACAATCATGAGAAAAGAAAGCAAAGTTAGCAACAAAGCAACACTGAACTGGAAAAGTTCATCTAAACCACACTGGTTCTTATGGTATGGTCGAAAACCCTTTCATGAGGTCACAAAATCAAAATTATTTGCCAGCCTACGTTGGAAAAAAAATAGAAAATTAAAATCCCATCAAACAATTCTGAGTGAATGCATCAACTTTAAATGTATATCTAATTTCAAAAGCATTCAAGCATTCACTCAACCATAAACCCATAAAGGAAACCTTTGTCAATCCTGAACTCTGAGAAGAAAATAGCCCAACCCTGAAACATTAAGACTAACATCCCACACCCAGAAGAACATGAAACTGAAAGTCTCAATCCTTTTATTGTTTATCTTTAGCAAACCTTGTTATGTTATGAAGGTTAACATACTGTAAGGAAACCTATAGCATCTCTCCATATTTTTTCACTTTGCAAGTTGTATCTATTGCTTTCTTTGTTCTGGCCCTTTCCTGGCCAGTAGCCTTAAACCACTAAGTCTTTTATAGATTTTATTCAAAATTATGCACATAGACTAGATTATCTGTAGTTTGCCCAGGGAAATTCTTTGTATCACCCACTTTGAAAGCTTCATTTTTCTTTTTACCGTACTATGGTCTCAGACACCCACAGAAAAATGTTTTCCTTAAAAACACTAAGTAAACTGGGTTTTAAGGGATGGGCATTCATTTTGCTTTTTTGCCTTGGTATGTCTTGGTGAGTTTCTTCTGCCTATTTATCTATAAAGCATGAATGCTAATTCTGTGGTAATCATTTACCACAGACTGTGAATATGATCAGAAATTTGAACTAACTTCCCAAAATGTTGAAAAATAAGTGCATTGTTGAATAAACCTATTATGCACATGTCACACTTCTGTGAAAAGCTCTCATATTCCAGCATCAGTCCATACACCTACACAAACAGGTATGAAGAGAGTGCCTGCTAATGGGATTTTCCAAATGCATATGGTCTTTCCATAAAAGCTGATTAAGTTTGGTTAAAAGTATTATATTAAAAGTATTATCCCCACATGATTTGATAAACTGTTGCTTGCTTAAAGTCAGTGTACATTACTTCAAGATAGATGGGATGAAGATGGGATGAAGAATCTGACCCAGTAGAAGGCAGCTTTGATAATGTTGTCATTATCATCATCATCATCATCATGCAACAATAACAATAAATTGATTGTTTTTAAAGAATTTTCAGATACAACTACCAGGATGATTAGGGGACTGGAGACAAAAACATATGAAGAACGATTATAGGAACTAGGCATTGCTAGTCTAGCGAAGAGAAGGACCAGGGAAGACATGATAGCACTGTTCCAATATTTGAGGGCCTGCCACAGAGAGGAAGGGGTCAAGCTATTTTCCAAGGCACCTGAAGGCCAGACAAGGAATAATGGATGGAAATTTTCAAGGAGAGATTCAACCTAGAAATAAGGAGAATTTTTTTGACAGTGAGAACAATCAACCAATGAAACAGCTTGTCCTCGGAAGTCGTGGGAGCTTCATCACTGGACGCTTTCAAGAAGAGATTAGACTACCATTTGTCAGAAATGGTGTTGGGTCTCCTGCTTGGGCGTGTGTGTGTGTGTGTGTGTGTGTGTGGACTATATAGCCTACAAGGTCCCTTCCAACTCTCTTAATCTGTAAACTACTTGGGAATTAAAAGAACACAGGAAACAGAGAACCTAATTTGGAAAGAAAAGAAAAGGGTCACAGTAGGTTTTCCAATTATTTTGTTAACTAGATTTCTCATCTGTGAGAGCCAGCTTGTCAGTTTACTGTCCCTGCCTAATTTTCTAAAATAACAACAAGAACAACAACAACAGGGGGAGATGAATTAAAGCATAAGAACTGGTGCTCAATTACCCCTTCTCCAACTGCCTTTTTCTGGTTGAAACTGCTTTTCTCAAAATGTGTATTTCCCTCCTTATGGTACAGATTAGCTCACTCAAAGAAAAACAGCCAGGAAAGGGGAGAAGAAATTCTGAAGAGGATCAACAGCCCCCCCCCCCTCCATTTCTGCATTCTGTGCTTTATATTTATTTTTCCCTCCCTCTGTTTCAGAGGAACCTGGCAGTAACATATGGCTGCTGCCATCACGTCTAGCTTGGCCCTTCTATGCTAGCGGCGGCTGCAGCGTGTGCCTTTTCTTAGCTGCTGATTACTTCAAGATGTTAAACTGTTGCTGGGGCCAAAGGAGAGAAGCAGAAACTCAGTACATTGCCAGAAGTACAGCTTAGAATAGACACGGAATTAGAATATATACTGCATATTTTTCAAAACTTAAAAAAAAGAATGTATTCGTTTCCTGTCCTCATTTTTATTTATTTGCTTTTGACGTGCACTTTACAAGGCCCTATGAATTGAAGAACATCGAAGAATTTCTATTCTTCGATGTTCTTCAATTTTAGGAGAGAAACATATGTATAGCAGCAACTATAATAAAAGAATCTTGGAACCCCTAAAATACTAATATATTTATTACTAAATCAAAGATACCTAATCTAATGCTAATCTAGCAAAATTATAGAAAATCTTTCCTGTCAAAAAGTAAACATTTTGGATGAAAGTTCAGGTCAGATTTAAATTATACGTACCATTAATAAACATATGATCATGTCTCTCATTTTCTCTCCTCGCCCCTACCATCCCATTCGCCATTTTATGAAAAAATAAACATTGTGGATTGGGTTTTTAATGTGAAAGCTGAGAGAAAGCTTTTAACCATTTACTCCCTGCTGGGTTTTCTTTCTTGATTAATAATTTAGATTTGAAAAACTCTAGAGTTCAAGAATTAGATTCAGGACAACATTGATTTGCATAACAAGTCTCACTTGAATTACTTTATAGTTCCCTGGTACACTTTTTTTTAAGATGGTAGCTAAATTATACATCATTTATAAGGCAAGGTTTATAGCTTGGTGGAGAGGCACATTCTTTTTATGAGTTAGATTAGGAAGTATTATTTCCAAATTTATCTGGAGTCTTTCAAATCTTTTTGATTGCAAAGACCCTTGCATGAATTCAGTTCTGCTTCTTTTAAATTTCATAAATTGCATTAAATATTCTGTAGAATTTCACATGAAAGATTAATAAATTCTGGAGAATTTAAAAAGCCATACAGCTTTTTAGAAAGATAATATTTTAGCAAATGTCAGGTTATGGAGAAATCATTCTCCAGTTATCAGAGGAATTGTAGAGAGAATCTAAATAAAGCCTATTAAATCCCACTGGTGACTTAAATCCCACCATTTTACCTCTAAACTACAAAAAGAATAATTGATATTCAAGAGTTCTTGAATATCACAACACCATAGACTTTCCTCTGATGCTACCATACATTGCCTGCACATAAACCTGCGTAGAGGAAGTGGATTTTTTAAAATTTGGGAAATGCAAGTAACATTTCAGGGTTCATTTCTACAAGAAGCTCAAGGGTTGTTATAGAAATGAAGATCCGAAGATTAAAGCTTGACAAAGCAGTATCAGTGGTTTGCATTTCACGAAGGGGACCCCGTCTGCAGTCTTCTGCAATCAAGCCTTCAGAACAGCAGGACGCTTATCATCCTTCCCCATCAGGTAGCTACAATTCTCCAAGTGCGCGCTCTCTCCCTCTCTCCCTCCCTCCCTCTCTCTCCTGCTGAATGCTATTTCTCTATTTTGGATCTAATCCCGATATCCCTATCCAGAATTCCTCCTCTTCCCACCCCCCCCCGCCCCGTCCTCCTCTATTCGCTCTCAGCCGCAGGACCGTCCCACCCCCGCGTAACCCACCTCTCGCTACCAGTACCGAGTTAGAGGCGGGCCTTTCGCCTTGGATCCGCCTCTTCGTGAGTTGCCCGAGAACTTTTGTTTTGGGCCAGCAATCTGGCCGGAGGGAAGTTTTGTGGCGGCGGCTCAGTGCCCGAGGGGTGATGAGAAAGGGGAGCCCCAAAGTGCCCGGATCGGATTCTGAAAAAGCCTGCCTGGCCGCCATGGAAGGATCTCGGGGGCTGCCGCTGTTACTGCTGCTGCTGCTGCTGCTCTCTGCTGTGGAAGGTAAGGCATTCCTCCCGTCTGTTTGGCTCCCACGGGCGGGGCGCGAGCAATTCTTTGGTTTCCCCTTTATGGAAGTGGCAGTGGGGGTCCCTGGGTCCTCCTCTCCGCACAGGTGGCAGAAAGGCGATCCTGAATATCAAGGGGCTCCCCAAGAGACTTCCCAAAGTCGGGGTGGAGGGCTGATGGGTCGCAATCTGACACCTGCAATTATATAAAGAGAAAAGGCTCCGCAAAGGCTGGTGGTCACAGTATGCAAGGATTTTTAAAACACCCATAATGAATGGCTATGGAAATGCTCACTCATCCAGGTCATGGTTGTCTCAAAGGTGCTTTTTTCAAAAGGCAGCTGGACTTTCTTTTTCGTGAGAAGTGAAAGGTCTTCAAGGAAAAACAAAGTCCAGATGCCTTTTGGAAAATCACCTTTAGGACATCCGTAATGAATGCTGATTTCCATTTCCCATATGCCAAGTATTCCTGACTGGTTTCTAACAAGGAGGCAGGACTATGCCAGAACCAGAAAGTGGGTTTTGTCTGAACTCAACGAATTCTCAAATGCTTCCCAATACTGCAGGGAGCCAAATCCAAATGCAAACCTCAATTGGAAGGGTGCAATAGGCTTCTGGGGATGCACTGGGTGAAGAGAGTTGCTACCTGGCACCTCTTTTCCTTCCTTGTTTTGGATGAGGCTCTAATTATCAGGCTGCACTAGTTAGCCAGGCACTGTAGAGTCCAGCGGGCAGCAAGGAATTTAAATCCTTTGTAAAATTGTAAAGAGGAAGTTGGCATAACTGCAGAGTAAGCCCCTCTGAAGCCTGTCTCGATGGATGATAAAGCTGAAGCTGGTTACTTAATGCTTCTTCCACTTCTTTATTCTACTAAATGTTCAAAAAACGCAGCTTAATGAGTAAAGGACAATGGTAGATGGGGCTGTTGAAGAATGCTTTGTTTGTGCCTATTTTGAGTGAGACAAATTGATGCCGCTGTAAGACGAATTCTGTGTTTAGAAAACCATTCAGTCAGGGTGAGATATGTACAAAGATAATTATTTGTATTATATTAAATTACTTGTCATGAAGGGCAGAGTGCCCTAATTAAACAGAGATGATTTAGATTACAGTATTTTTTTTTATTAATGTTAGATTTTACACAAATAAATACATTCTATAAACAGTACTTGCATTGATTTTACTGCTATCTGTTCTTATAAAAATAAAGAACTAGGAATAATGGATGTGTCCCACAATAATGTGTTAAAAGGTGTACAGTGTAGGAACCCCGGTTCTAAATCTCATAAAATTATCTTCCAATCAGTTTTACCAGCTCATAAAATTATTCTCACAAAACTTTATTCTGCATTTCTTAGATACAAATGTGATAAGCTAGAATGGTAAAGCATATACCAAACCTGCATTTAATAATGGATGTATGCAAGAAGGCTAAGATCCGGTACTGTTTTTGGCATGAGTATAGGAAATGCATGCCAGCTGGTAATATGACTCATCCCATATCTGAAGAAAAATATGCCAAAGAAAAATATAGCAGCATTAAAAGGGTAACCTACTGTAATCTATTGTGGGGATAGGAGGGAGCTATTCCCAAAAACCAAAGCGAATTGATTCCTTTGGTGAGTGCCTTGAAAAAGTCCTCTGAAATAACTGTTATCAGATCTGGAGTTTGGAAGTGAGGCTGGAACATGTGCTTCTTCAGCCTTTATTTTTTCCCCCAAATCATAGTAATGATTTGTTAAGCAAGTCCCTCATGGATTCCTCCCTATAGGCAAAATCCATACTTCCCATGCAGTGAGGTGTCTGCACAAATAGGTATGCCAGAGATGCTTTGTCCATTCAAACTCTCTAAAGGCAAAGTGCCTGCTAGTTCTCCTCTGAAGACATCTTCAAGCAATCCCATCTCCCAGTAAAGTATAGTGACACAAGCTACTAATTCAGTCACTTGTATTAACCATGCTAATTAACCTGATTAGAGTGGGGTTCAGGACTATGTGGAGGTTCATGATTTTCCCATGTATGGTAAAATGTGCTTATTTAACTATTGCTGATATTGTTTCAGAAAAGGAGACCAACTCCCCCCTTTTAATTAAAATATCCCATTTACTCTTTCTAAGAAAAACTTTTCAAGATATTCTATCTTATTAATTTCTGTTCCATAAGGAAGGTAAACTATTACTACGGGCAAATCAAGAGCAGTGATAATGCCATTTTATACTATAATAATAAGGCCACACTTGGAATATTGTGTACAGTCCTGGTCACCAGGATACAAAATGAGATGCCGAGACTTTAGAACAGGAGTCCCCAACCCCCAGTCTATGGACTGGCAGCAGTCTGTGGTACGCCAGTAACCAGGTCATGCAAACAAGCAAAGCTCCCTATGCGGGATACAGGCAGCACACAAAAGCTCGCCCTCTCCAATCCGCGGAAAAACCTCTCTCCACAGAACCAGTCCTTAGTGCCCAAAAGGTTGGGGGCCTCTGCTCTAGAAAGTGTGCAGAGAAGAACAACAAAGATGATAAAGAGTTTGGAGCAATGGTGGGTTTGCCCCAGTTCAGGCGAACTGGTAGCGGCGGTGGCGGGATGCTTTGCCCACTTGCTTGGACATCATCATGGATGTTCTGCGCATGCGCAGAAGGTTCTGTGCATCTGCAGAAGTGAGTGAAGCGAGCACATGTGCACACACTCACAGTTCCAAAATGGTAGCGAAGATAAGTGAAACCCACTACTGGTCTGGAGGCTGAACAGTTGAGGATGGGAGATATGTTTACCTATGAAAGAGAAGAATTAGGGGTGACATGATAATTGTTTTCCAGTATTTGAGGCGCTGTCCAGAGAGAAGAGGGACTGACATTGTCCAAAGCATCAGAGAAAAAAACAAGAAATAATAGGTGGAAGCTTGTTAAAGAAGGAGAATTTTTCTGATATTAAGAACAAATAATCAGTGGAATCAGTCTCCCAGACTTGTGGATCCTTCGTTGCTGAAGGTTTTCAAAAATAAACTGGACAAATAATTGACTGAGATGGTATACGGTTTCCTGTTTTGAGAAGGGTGTTGGACTAGAAGACCTCTGAGGTCCCTTTCAGCCCTATGATTCTATGTTCTATCTTTTAGTTTTGTTAAATTTCCCCTTCTTTTTTGTCTACAATTGTAGTGGGGCTGTCAGCAATAATATTAAGGGGAAGTTATGCCAGTTTCATTTTTTAAAAAATCAAAACAGTCAAAATGCAGTAGTGTTGGAAAGAAGCATTTTAAAATTTGAATAAGGTGATGTGATAAGGTTTCCTCTTCAACTGTCCCGTATACTTAATCTTTTTTTTTTTGAAACTCTAAAACAGCCCCTCCATTTCCAAAAATGAGCTCTCCCAAATCCAGAAGGTAGCCTTGCTCCAGAGCAAAATAACAATGGGGATAGGTGAGATTAGTTTTTGTACCATGTAGGCACAAAATTGAATGAGTCACATGTTGTATCTCCAAACAAGATGAGATATGAATTATACACTAGGATTCAACTGAAAATGCAGTCAAGTTTCCTTAAAAAATAAGATATATATGGGACAAATTCTGGGAAAGCAAACGTTCAGAAGTTCATGGATTCTGAAGAATAAGTAAGGAAATGCAATTAATGTGAAAAGAAAGGCAAATGTGGGAGCCTCTTTCTGGCACCTATCTGGCTTCCCTGCATTCTGACAACATTTATGGCAGAAGACTGTGACTTTGGAAGGTAGACAAGGGAAAGTGAAGTTAACTTTTTTTATAGATGAAGTTTGCAAATATGCAGGGATTAATTAATCACAGTGTTTGTGTTTAAAACAGTTAGTTAATGGTTTCACACATGTAGTCCTATTTTGGGAGCAGGAATGATTACCAATTTTATGCCTGCTTCTCCTTTGACTTTGTGGGAAGCTGGCAGGGAGCGCTGGAAATCACAATCACGTGACCATCGTAGCATGGCAGTGCTGCAGTGGCCACAACTTTGCCAATACAACTGGTGTGAGGATCCTTAAAATTTCAATTACACAGGAGTGAATGGTCCTGGATCTTATAAGCATTCTTTAAATTAGTGGATTTAAGGTCCTTGATTCAAAAATTATTGTGCTGTCATGCACCGTTTGGAATAATTAAAGGTTACAAACAGATAAGCAGGCAGGAGAGTTTTAGTACTATATAGATTACCAGCATCGTGAACTGAATCTGCAAGCAAACTGGCAACCAGTGTAGCTGACAGAGCAGAGGTGTGATGTGTGCTGATTTGTGTGCTCACATGCTGTGCTGCTACACTTTGGACAAGCTGAAACTTCCAAATGTCCTTCAAAGACAGCCACATGTGGAGCATGTTACATATTTGTCTTGTGGAACTTTAGTTTTGCTGAAGATTATATTTGCTGTTTATGCTGTGTTCACAACATTCATATGTATAAATGCATTGCAATCTACAGCCCATTTGTGAGAAAAAATGTTAATAAACGTTTCAGAGGCTCTTGGGTGTCTGTCTGTCTGTATATGTGGGTAATACATTTTCTAAAATGAAATAAAATAAATAAATAAACCTCTAGCAAAATAGAGCAGTTGGGAGAGGACCTTTTCCTCCATATCCCAATAGGATATTAATCAGAGACAACCATGGATTAATAAAGGCCTTCACCCAAACACTTCCCCACAAAAGCACCCTAGGTGTTTAGCAATAATTTTTCACATCAGAAAATAATCAAGGAAAGCAATATAGAAAAAAAAGAATACTTACACAACTATTGTAAAAGAATGTTTGTAATGAGTTGTTGTAAAAGGTAAGAAACTAGCACACAAAACTATTTGGCTGAAATATGATGAAGACAATAAGAAGCTTTGAAGATAACTTGGAGGGAAATGTTTTTGAAAGTGAACATGAAACAAAATACAGTGATAAAACTATACCTCTTAATTTACAGGTCTTGCTAGTGAAAAACGAGAAACAAAGGAATTTGGCTTGACAACATCTACCAAGTCATATTCACATGAGATGGATTCAGTTGGTGTACAACCAGTAGCCCAGTCCTTTCTGGCCTGGTTAAACTATACTTCTCCAGTCAGTACATTGTCACCTCTTATGGATTCCAGGCTTGTGAAGATCAATACAGTCACCTCATCAGGAAATCATGCAGGTCATCTTCTCCAGTCAATTAAGTTTAATCCTACAGTAGGAACTATACTAAGCGCTGAACATATGGATATCAAATTTAATTGCTCGATCAACGTTCCCAAGTCACTGGTCAACCAAGACTTCCCACCTATTACCTTGTGGAAGAATGGGAAGGAAATTCTTGATGTTAGCAGCCACTATTACCAGTTTGATGACAATGAATTAACCACTATGAAAGCTGCTTTCAGGTAATCAATTTTATTTCATTTAATTTTAATTTTTAAAATTTTCTGGAGTTAAATAATTATGGAATGTTAGAACTCTAAGATTACAGATGATTTTCCCATTTATATTTGGAAGGCACCAGATTTAAAAAATCTAATTTTAGGACTATTATAAAAGAGTCAAATATGAAACAAAATGGGGACAGCGAGTGAATTGATTTCATTCTTTCCTTATCCTGAATTGTGGAACATTTATTTCACTGAACTTCCTTGAAGAGATTCAGAAACCACAATGCAGCAGCAAGTGTTCTCTTGCTAAAATATTTATGTACTTTATGAGATGAACGTAGTCACTGCATTTGCAAAGAAAAGATTATCTAGAAATGTATTTAGAGAGCTTCTAGCCAAACATATCATCCATTACTTTGAGTCTGGATTGTGTGAGTAGATGTCCCCCTTGTAATGGCATGTGGGAATGACCTTAAGAGATAGAAAGAAGAGATAGGAAGAAGAGCCCTAGCCTAAACAATGGTCTGATAAACAAAATATGGGCCTGAAGGAGGAGGGGTGACAAAAATGTCTCAGAAGGAACCTTCCCTAGTTTTTCGGAGCATAAAAGTAAGGGATTGGAGAGGTACTTTCAGATTTGCAATATTCTCTTAATGTAACCTTACAATAAGGATAGAGCTGGTGGTCTTAGGTATGCTTCTTATCTGGACTATTTCAGAATGCTAACAATCCATCTCTATTACCCATACATCTTTCCCCTCTCTCTATATAGTAAGCAAAATGAAATTCCAGCCCATGGGATTCATAGAGTAATAAGTCCATCCCAACCCATTACCTTGTTACTCTATCTGTCTAGGCTAGGAGGCTTTTTGAAGACCACATCTTTAAAACTCTATCTTGCTCTTGCTCCTTTAGCACAGCTCGTGAGCATAGCTCCGTTTTGGGACTATGAAGAATGAGGATACACCCCAGTATTTCCAGTACTTGGAAACATTTTTAAGTGCTGAGAATGCTCTTTTTAAAAAGTTCCAGAGTTATTTCCCTTGTGGATTGCCTTCCTATGATATTTATTTTTAATGAATCTTAAAATACTGCAGCATTTATTTCAGTATGAACAAGGAATACCAGAGTCTTGACTAAGTCACAGAGTGAACACTGATGGCCTTATAAGTCTTTTTTTTTCTCCCTTTTCTTCTATAGTATACCCAATGCTCAGCATTCTGATAAAGGGTCTTATAGCTGCAAATTGACAATTGAGAATGAGGAAATTGAATCAGACCCTATTTTGATTTTGTTGGAAGGTAAGTTTAGATCGGGAATAAATACTTGTTGGCTAAAGTGAGTGATTCTGCAAAACAATCTGACAGTGATAATTCCTAGAGAACCAGAGGTACAGGAGAAATGGATTAAACTAAAACGGGTATTATTTATAGAATAAGTAAGGAGGTGAATGGCTGAGGTTCTGCTCATCATGCTAACTCATTGAAGATATTCTCTTTCTTTCTCTCCCTCTCTCTCTCCCTCTCTCCCCTCCCTTTCTCTCCCTCTATCAGCTTCTAGAAAATAAGTGGAAATTGACTCCTCTTTGCCCCCCTATATAGATGCTACTTACTACAACTTCTAACATCCCCATTGTCTCGATAATTGTAATTTAGCATCACCTGGGAAAACCTCATGTTTCTCACATCAGTTCTAGCTGGAGATGGGAGGAGAAGCTCCACAGGCAGGCAGTATTGTTTTTAAATGCAAAAAAAGTATCATTCTCATATTCTCCTTTGCCAGGGAAGAGATGGTTTAGAAATATAGTGGTATTACCTGAATGATAGAGATTATTTTGGTTGCCCCTGAGTTATTTTTATTCTCTCTTAGACAACATAATTGGTTACAACTGGTCAAGAGAATGGAGACCAGTCTCTTCCCACTTCAGTGAGCAAGTAATTAATGCAACTAACATGTATTCAGAGTACACTTCTGGCACATTTCTGTTACAAATTTAGAAATCACTGCCTTGTAAGGGTAAATGGACTTCAAAAGCAGATTTGGGGACTTTAACATTTATGGATTTCAAGTCCCAGAATTCCATAGAAAGCATGCTGGCTAGGGTATTTGGGGAGTCCTACAAATCTTAAAATTGCTGAGGTTGAGAAAACTGACTTAAAGTAACTTTTTCTCAGGCTGGAGCCCTACAAGTGTGTTCATTGACTAGGAATACTGGAAATGGGCACATCTAGATTGTGTGAAAAAGGCCTTGGGGAATCACTGTGACTCTCTTCCTTAGTGCACAATTTCCATCTACGTAGACAGAATTTTTAAAAAGTTCTAAGTATGAAAACAGAATAGGGTATGAATGGCAGTGTGAGCCAAATTAGCACCAGGCTGGTAGAAAAAGCAGGTTACAGAAGATCTTTGATGGACTATCAGATTGATCTTTATAATCTATTAATTAAAATATGGAGGCAAAGTGAAATGTTCTAAAGCATGATTGTCAAACTCCTGGCCCGTGGGCCGGATGCATCATGCACTGGCCACACCCACACCCGGTTTAGTGAAGGGGAAAAAAGTGCCAATATGTCACACGACGCTGCTGTGACAATGTGAGTTTGACGCCCCTGTTCTAAAGGCATGCACAGGTTTCAGATTTTGTACAGGATAAATCCTATCTCAATTGATATGGGTAAAGAATGGGAGTAGCAAGATTACTACTCCATCTTGCTCAATTGCTTAATTCTTCCATGAAATGAAGATCAGCGGAAGTTATTTTGAAATTACTATTTTTGGGTTTACGTTTCAACTGCTGCTATCCATTTTGGCTGGTGCACTTTGTTCTTAATAAATCAATAAATAAAAATACAAGAATTCCAGCAAACCATTAGTCTTTGTATCAAGAATCTTTCCTTACCCTATTTTTTAACTAACTCACCATTTTAAAAATACGTTCACCAGTGGATTGCTGAAATTCAGACACAACATGAATAGGTTCACTGATCATTTATATATGTATATATTTTCATATGTGATTTTTAAAAATTGTATTTAAAAATACCATAATGGAAGATTACTCTATGAAACATCAAAAGGAGCCACAATCTCCTTGACTGTTGTTTGTTTTAAAATTGCATGGTAGTGGGAGAATTCTGAGAGTTGTCAAGTTTGAAAAACACTGATCTCTTGTGTTTGTACCTTGATCACATTAAGGTTGCTCATCTCTGAGACTAGACAGCTATTAAATATGGGATTTATTATCTCAAGTCCAAGACCTCTGAATCACACTGCAATGAAAAATCATTGTACTTACTGCTTAAAGCTTAATCGTATAAATCCAGTCTTTCCAATCTGAGGAAATCCAGATGTTATGGCTTACAACTCCTGTCATCCCCAGTCCTACAATGGAGAAACCCTCATGGGTTGGAGAGGCCACTGTAGTTCTTCGTGTCTCTTGTTTTCAACTTCTGAGTAGTGCTTTTACTTCTGTTGCCTGCAGGACTGCCACATTTCATTAAGCAGCCCCAGGGGCTGAATGTTACCCGAAATGAACCGTTCAATCTCACATGTCATGCTGTGGGGCCTCCTGAGCCTGTTGAGATTCGCTGGCATTGGAACAGCAACCAAATCCCAAAAAAAACTGACATTTCTCCATCTGTGCTGAGCATGCCAGGTGAGTTAAATCCATTTATCCTGACACAAATCTAGCATGCATGGTTTGCTATTCTGCATTGGAACAGGAGAACATTAAGTATAACTGAAGCGTGTAATTGATCATATAGTTGAGTCCTGGACATTCTGTCTTGTTTTTAAAATGAGCAGGTTAATGATACATTTATTTAAAAGAAGTAGCCCAAATGGATTAAAATAATTTTAAAAAATTATTTTTGCCTATTGCTATACGGAATGATTTAATAACAGAAAACTACGAGTTTTTTAGAGTCAGCAATATGTGTGTGTGTGAGCATGTGTGCATAATGGTATAATATATAGTACATATTATGTGTATTACATATTACATATTATGATAGATATTTTACATGAAGATGATCCTAGATTTAATTAGTGGTGTGTCATAGTAAAAAAACTAAAAGGATATTTACTATGCTGTCAGATTCAAAAGTTGTTTTAAGATGGATGGCTATACAAATGTTAAAAATCAATCAATCCTTTAGGCTTTTATAGTTGAATCCATTGGTAGATAATGGATTTAATTAGTATTTTAACTAGTGATGCTACTACTATCAGAATGGGCATTGGTAGATTGATATTTAATCCTACTGTTTGTGATACTACTTTAGTATTTGGTAAAATCTCTACATTATATCAGGGATTGCTTTTGTATACATTGGGGCTTCTTCAGAATTCAATATAATTGATTTACTACTATGTCTAATATTTATTTAAATGTAATTTCAAATGAAATATAATTGACATAATCTGATAGATCTTTATTTTTAATTACTTTGAGTATAGTGTGCTTATGGAAAATGCAGTCTGCAAATATTGTATTTTAGCGATATTAAATTCTATAGGAGGAGGAATGGCAGAACCTGAGGGCAGAATTATAAGAGCCATCTGTCTAGAATCCCTACATAGCCACAAGAGGACTAAATCTAACCCACCTTGAATTTTGTTGACCTTTATTTAACTCCAAGCAGTACTAACTGTTGAGAAGATTCCAGTGCATACTCATGATTATCTATCAGCTCTGCTGAAAGGCCAACCATTTTTAATTCTTCTTGAACCATTAATATTGTTTTAGGAACATAGCAGTCCCATTTTTTCCATAGTGTGTTTAAAATTGTAAGTCTCAGTCAGAGGCTGGAATATAAATCACTCATATATGTCCCATTTGGAGGATGAAGAGTAGGTTAAACATCTTGATAGAAATATTACTATTAATCATCTCATTAATAATCATTGACCCAAATCATAATGCTTGGACTGACAAGAACTGAAAATCAACAACACTGGGAAAAATCACAGATATCACTGCAGTATAAAGTAATGGAGGACAAGATCCTTCAAATGATAGCTAGCCCATATTATTGCTGTTTCCTCAAGCAGGCTAACAGATACATTTTGGGGATATTGTAGGAGAAGCAGTGGGGTTAATGTTAAGCATGAAAGTTTAGGTCCACACGCAAAGGTACAATTAAACTGATTTATTGCTTATGATACCTATGCACAAGAGTTTTCTCAACTAATGGTTAACATCTGCTTGGAGTTAGATAAAGGTCAACAGAATTATGGTGTGACCTTGAACCAGTCACACTCTCTCAGCCCTAGAAAGAAGGCCAGGGCAAACCCCTTCTGAAATCTTGCCAAGCAAACTGCAATCACCAGAAATCAACATAGATATGGGAGGCGGGGGGCAGTGGTGGGTTCCTCCCGGTTCCACCAAGCCGGTAGCAGTGATGATATGAGTAGACCGATGCCGGCAAAAATAAAAGGGTAGACCAGTGCCTGCAAAAATACATGAGTAGATCAATGCTTGCAAAACTAAATGGGTAGACCAGAGCCTGCAAAAATAAAAGGGTAGATCAGTACAGCTCTGCAAGCAGTTAAAAGCCTGGTAGACCAGTACCTCTGCTAAATCCTAAATTGTCACATCAAGCCACGCCCACAAAATAAGCCATGCCCACAGAACCTTTAGTAAAAAAATTAGAACCCTCCGCTGGTGGGGGGGGGGGGACCCCAAGGCCCTACCATTTTGTTTGGGGGCCTATAGAGGAGCATATGGCCATGGGCTGGTTAGTGCTCTGAAGTGCGTCCTCCTGCCTTTAGTTAACTTTTAATGTTGAATTTTAACTATCTTTTGTCTCTTATCTAAATTTTATATACAGTTTTTATGTTTTAATATGTAACTTGTACACCACCCAGAATATTCTGGGAAAGGGGTTTTGTTTGTAAGCCACCCAGAATTGCCTTATTGAAGAGATGGGCAGCATATAAATTTAATAAATAACTAAATAAATTTTGTTGTTCTTAGGTATAGTTGGAGAGCTATGGTTTTAGATTGCATAGAGGAAGGAGAAAGGAGGATGACATTTGGGATGAAAACATATCCTTCGAAAACCCCTTGGGACATCCTTGGGTTAAAATATACTTCAGTGGTCACATTTTATGAAACTATTCTCTGTGCCTTAATTTTACGTGTGTGTGTGTGTATGCGCGCACGCACACACACACACACACACACATACACATATACAGCCTCCACTGCACTTTAACTCATACCAAAAGTAAAACTATTTTTTAAGAGCGCAATTATGGTCCTTTTTTTGAGTAACCTTTTAATAACTAACAAACATGCTTTATAGTACCAGCTGAATGACAAACAACTACTGGACAAAGTTGTGGTAAAATCACCCAAGGGAGGCAGGGCTGGAATGTCAAAGTTCAAGTTTTGGCAGTTAGAAAATGTTTATATGGTTTTAGTATATTTAATATGTTAATTATTAACTTCAGTGCACATACCTCTTCTTAAAACTAGCATGAAAGTTGCAGTTCTGTCGCTTGCTAGATTACTACTGAAATTCCTGTGGTTTAAAAATGGTCCACAGCATTGCGTTCAGGCTGTGCAAAAGAGGTTACCTATCTCTATTGTGTACGCTTCTTTTTGAACTATTCGCTGCAATTGGTTTACTGAACTTTTCCATGTATTGGCATCAATGGCCTCCCACCAGCCAATACGCTCCTACAGAGAGGGACTCCTCAGGGTGCCGTCGGTCAAATTATGTCAACTGGCGACCCCCAGGGGGAGTGCCTTCTCTGTGGGGGCTTTGGCCCTATGGAATGAATGGCCCCTGGAGATACGCATGATCCACCTTGCCCTTAAGACCTTACTGTGTCAACAGGCTGGGCTGGCTAAATAATGAATTTTAATGGGTGTTTTAGTTTTTGAGTTTTAATATAGGACCAAATTATTTAATATGCTTTAAACTGTTTTTAAATTTTGTGATATATGTTCTTTTTCCTACGGCTGTGCACCGCCCTGAGTCCCTCAGGAGAAGGGCAGTATAAAAATTTAAATAATAAATAAATAAATTGCTGTGGCCCAAAGCGGTAGCATAAGGTATTAAAATAGCTCTGTCAAAGAATTCAGTTATATCTTAGGTAAAAGAAAATATCTTTAAAAAGAGCAAAAAACACCAAGAAGTCAAGGTTTCTCATAAATGCTACCCTTGTGGTCAGAGAAATGTTGTATTTCAAGAGATTTGCTCAAAATGTAAAATAACACCTGAAAGTTTGTTCGTAATCTTTGTTCAGGAAAGAAGCCAAATAAAGCTATAATTTATTTTCTTGTATGCCGTGATCATGTTCCCACAGCCACATTCTCAATTTGTATGTTTATTTTAATTTGGGTTTGCAGGTCTTAATGAAGCTGCTATTTTCCACTGTGAAGCTCATAACAAGAAAGGATTAGCAACATCATCTGAAGCCCGAATCAATATAAAGGGTCAGTCTTATGTGTGAGAGTATCTTTATCGTTCTAAAATTTTGTGAATATGCATTCTGGAAGAAGCATGTTGCATTTCTTGTTGAGGTCCACTGCTCTTAACTATAATTATTTCATAACTTACCCTATAAAATACCTTTTAAATTAAATTTAAATCTGTATTTAAATGTATCTTCCAATGTTTTCGACAAGGAAGAGAGACATACGTATTTTCTATAAGAGGGGGCCTATAAAAGTGAGAACAGTATTGTACTGTACTGAAAAAGCCCTCTCTTTTCAAATGCTTTGCATTTCCCAAAGGAATCTGTCTATCTGAAAGACACAAGTCAGATTCAGGAAATATGGAAAACTTCAGTAAATACTAGCAGTAGATCCATGAAATGGTTAAGATGGAAAATGTGTTGTGGCTTAATTTATTCTGTGGATTAAGCCTAGACTAGCTTTTCCTAAACTATTGCCTTTCAAATGTATTGGAAAAAGAAGGCATGACTGTCAAATAACTAACTGGACAACCTTATGTGTATGTTGGAAGTTTCAGAAATTTATTACAAGTCACTTTGTTAAATTGGATTTCCTAATTAGATTTTATTCTTCTTCAGTGCTGTATACAGTACTTTCTCTATGAGCCATATTAAAATTTCATCTGAATGTTTAGTGACACTATTAGGAGCATAAATGGATACATGTTTATGTTTATTTATTTATATACCACCCCTCTCCCAAAGGACTCGGGGCAGTGGACAGCCAGCAAATAAAATACAGAAATACAAAATTTAAAACAGTATTAAAATCCAATTAAATCAATATGGCCCATAGTTAAAAACCCTATATTAAAAGCCCTAATTTTAGTAATTGAATTAAAACAGTCTTTTTAAAAAGAGTAGGTCAGGCCAGCCCGGCTTGCTGAAACAAAAACGGCTTTAGGGCAGTTCGGAAAGCATGAAGGTCAGGTATCTGCCGTATCTCTGGGGGCAACTCGTTCCAGAGGGTAGGTGCCCCCACAGAGAATGCTTTCCCCCTGGGGGCCGCCAGCCGGCATTGTCTGGCCAACGGCACCCTAAGGAGGTCCTCTCTGTGGGAGCGTACTGGTCGGTGGGAGGCTACCAGTGGCAGAAGATGGTCTTGTAAGTACCCAGGTCTTAAGCCAGGGAGCGCTCTAAAGGTGGTAACCAATACCTTGAGGCGCACCCGGAAGACCACTGGGAGCCAGTGCAGCTCGCACAGGAGAGGTGTTACATGGGAGCGCCGAGTCGCCCCCATAACTACCCACGTGGCTGCATTCTGGACCAGTTGGAGCCTCCGGGGAGCCCCCATGTAGAATTGATTTAGTATAGCCTCTTCTAATAGTATATACTACAATGGATGAGTTGAATCTTTAACTCCCAAAATTTCTAGCCAGCAGGCCTAGATGTTAAGAATTTTGAAGTCCTAAAATATGATTAGAGGGCAATAGGCTCGAGAAGCCTAAGAAAGAGATTTTTCCAAATAGTGTTAATTGGCCAGCAGCAAACCTGGATAAAAGTAAATTATCCTACCCCAGTTCCTAGGAGAATGTTGCTTTTTAAAAATGCATTATTAAAATTCACTCTGATTTGTTTCGGAATTTTTTTCAACAGTAAATTAAACACATTCCTTTTCCTCCATCTTCAATCTTAAGGCCAATTAAGAAAGAATATGATCTTATGGTAAACTCCTCTTTTTGGCCATAGTAGTGTATAAAGTCTATTTTCAATGCAAATAGCAGCATGCTATACAGTACAAACCATTCATTTATACGGTTATTCCTAAAATAGCCCATCCTAATGTTTTTTTCATTTATTTGTTTTTTATTTATTTTGCAAGCTTGTACCACTACTATTATAAATTGATAAAATTAGAAATAATAAAAAATAATTTTAAAAAATCATCAGAAACTGTGAATGAAATAATGCTGAGTCCTGTGTAGGTCTGTGCAGAAGCAAGTTCCATTTAATTCAATTGAACTTAGTAAAGAATAAGTTCCACTGAGTTAGCAGAATTTATATATGATAGGAATTATAATTTTGTACACCTGTTATGTTCTTCTTCCTCCTCCTCCTCCTCTTCCTCTTCTTCCTGATGCACCCCTCCCAACCTCATGTACTACAAATGCATTAGGACTTTGCCTATACTAGTTGGGAATTCTGGGACTATACCCTAACTATTAGTAATTTTGGGTATGTTTTATCTGGAGGATACACTACAAACTGTTTGAACTCTGTAATTAATAATGTTGTGCATTATAATTACCATCATTCCCAGATAGCACATGGATTGGGGAATGAAGGTTATATTCCAAAATAACTGGAAAGTGCTTGCGTAGGAATAGTTCAGTTAGGATACTGGATTTTTGTCAAATAAGCTTAGGTTTAGATCCCCACAAAGTTTACTGAATAAATTTGAGGATCAGTCCAACTCAAAGTTTGTTTTAAAAATGACAGTAGATAAGAAAGCTGCATTCATCACCTTGAATTCTTTGAAAAAAACTGAGAGAAAAATTAATAGAGTAACATGATATTGAAGGGATCCATTGAATCCAAAATGCTTTCCAATACATTGGTAAATATCCATCCCAAATATTCAAACAGATTTTCTGGACAAGTTGACAATCACAAATGAGATAATCATTTATGAATATCTTTTTGTTTCTAATGCAGGACTTCCCTCTCCACCTATGAAGGTTCATGTTCTGAGCACAAGAGCCCACACAGTGCTGCTATCCTGGGTCCCAGGGTTTGATGGTTATTCACCTTTGAGTTCCTGCAGTGTTCTGGTAAATAGAACATTATATTTAACATTATTGTAGTGCTTTTTGATGTGAAGTTTTATATAATGCTTTTTCTGTTTTCAGCAGCAAGGCTGCAGAATAAATAATTAGTGATATTCTAATTGGGATTGCACTCTTCTTTTTGCTAAACCAGACTTCCAGTCCCAACAACCCCAGTCAGTGAAACCAAGGGCCATCTTTTCTTGGATTGGTACAAGTTATGATCTAGGGCCGTGATGGCGAACCTATGGCACGGGTGCCAGAGGTGGCACGTGGAGCCATATCGGTGGGCACATGAGCTCAGCTCCGGCACCCATGTATGCGCCGGCCAGGTGATTTTTGGGCCTTCTGGGCCCACCAGAAGTCAGGAAACACACTGTTTCCGGCCTCCAGAGGGCCTCTGTGGGGGTGGGGAAAGCCGTTTTCACCCTCCCCAGGCTCCTAGAAAGGCTCTGGAGCCTGGGGAGAGCAAAAAACAGGCGTAGAATTATGGAAGTGGGCACTAGTGCATGTGACCCCATCGCGCTCCCCTGCTTTTGGCATGCAATGGCAAAAAGGTTCGCCATCACTGATCTAGGAAGAAAGGAGGTGGGGAAAAGCTGACTTGGTAAATGTAAGCAACTCCTCATCCTGAAGGTTTGAGGTGAACATTAAGAATAGCAACAGCAGCAGCAACAACAAAATCTTAGCAAAAAGAATGAAATTCCCTGACAGCCTTCCTTCCTTTATTCTTTCTGTTAAGTGGGGTTGAATTCTTATAGACATTTCATTAGTCAGCTAGATATGCTAGAAGGGAGTGGAGTTTCTTCTCTGTTTATGCACAAGTAATTTGCCCTGTCAATGTTGGTGGGAGTGTTCTTGGTAGTTCCTTTATTAGTCTGTTGTTTATTGTTTGATTGTTTGTCTGACTTGATGATTCCTTAATTGGGGTATTGTTTACTGCTTGTAAACAATAGCATTAAAAAAGAAGAAGCAAAAAAAACCAAAACTCCTCCTTGCCAACAATCAACATCCAGATAAACAGAGATTAACATGAAGATTAATACCAGATCAACAATCCTTGGCAAGATATGAACAGATGTAGCTTTTTGCGGCTGTTAAAAGAGGACAAGTCTGTAGGGATCCTTCCCTCTCCAATGAAATGCTGGCCCTGAATCACACCTACTCTAAAGAGTGCATGCAGATTTCTAGATATGGGTTCTAGTGAACCTCATGGTTGAAGCCAAGAAAATGAAGCCTGGGCAGCTATTGTGATGCTGATCCATCTCTCTTAGCATCCAGTCTACTCACAAGAAGCATTTGCATAGGATGAAAGGTGTCAACTTTTGTGAAGTCTCTGTATTTTTTTGAAACTCTGCCCCATTCAGGAGATCCTATTTTCTTCTTCCTCTTTAAATGCTTTTGCTTCTTGCCAGATTTTTTTTTTTAACCACATTGTCTGTGGGGGCATGTTGTTTATGCTGGCTTCCAAATGCCCTGCCTTTTTCCCACTGCTATTGTGTTCATTAGGCTGGTTTTAACTGCATTCCACAGTCTGATTACTGGAATGTTTGTTGTATAAGCTCTTCGACAAATGAATTAATGAACGTTTTGAACATCTATCCGTTTTGTTTTTGTATTCTATCTATTCTACAGGATTCCTTTAATCATTAAAGGGGGAAAAAAACATAATCTAATGTTGCATAACCTTAGGCAGTTAGCCACTTAACATTTAAATATCTCAGAGCGCTGCTGTGTACAGTTTTGTACACAGTCCAGTCATGTCAAGAACTGTGGGCTTCTGTGTAAATTAGTGCTGCCCAATCATTTTTATTTCTACTGAAAAGTGGGAGACTTTCTTCTTTTTCTTTTCTTTTTTTTGGTGGGGGGGAGGCGGCTTCTCTGAAACTTCTGGCTTCACAGTAACTGTTCTTATTTGTGACATTCCTGGAAGAGAGGACTGCTTAACTCCTTGAATTCCATTGGCTTCTGGTGAACTTAATCTAATTATAGATTGCACAGGATTACAGCTTTAGGGTTAGGCCAGATTTAATCCCAATTGTTGTGCGACAGACTCATAGAAATCAATTCCGTAATTTCACTGGGTTTACTCTCTGAATGACCCAAGTCTGATTATAGTTCATAAATGATAAAGGAGGAAGGTATTGCTTGTACATTTGGCATATATTTCAGGTATATTTTGCCTGAAAGGAATCAGAAAAAAAAGCAATTCTGAAAATGTAAAAACACAGCAGGTATTTTTTTTATTACTGTTCTAATCTCTCTGCCCTTATAGAGCTATGCGAAGAAATGTCTTACCTTTATGACATTTCTTTTTTTGAGAGAGAACACCTCTCCAGGGTCACCCAGTACACAAGAGGTATTAATGGAGATTAGAATGGTTATGGTTCATCCA
The DNA here is from genome assembly GCA_030761175.1 of Masticophis lateralis. Lineage (NCBI taxonomy): Eukaryota > Metazoa > Chordata > Lepidosauria > Squamata > Colubridae > Masticophis > Masticophis lateralis. The sequence continues at coordinate 41,776,560 of JAUDYJ010000001.1, forward strand.
ACATTCTAGCTTTTTCACTGCAATAGTGGTAATATTTGACAAATCACATTCCCTAGTGTACTCAGAAATTACTAGCTTTTAGAGAAGAAAATTTTGTGTACCCTATGGTAAAGAAAACAATTAGTCACATATATTTATTTATTTATTTATTTATTTATTTATTTATTTATTTTATTTTTAATTTGATTTATATGCCGCCCTTCTCTGGAAACTCAGGGCGGCTTACAACGCGTTAAGCAATAGCCTTCATACTTTTGTATATTTTATACAAAGTCAGCTTATTGCCCCCACAAACTGGGTCCTCAATTTTCCCACCTTAGAAAGGATGGAAGGCTGAGTCGACCTTGAGCCTGGCTAGGATTGAACTCAGAGAAATTACAGGCAGCTGGGATCTAATAGGATCTAATAAGATCAACAATCGAATCTTATGTCCTAATGTTCAAATTACTTTGGGGGTAATTACACCTATTTATGAGTAATATATAACTGAGCTTTTAACTCCAGATGCATCCTTTTGGAATCTGAGTTAGGTTTTCGTTTTGGAACTCATCACTTTGGGATATTTGCTATGTTATTTTTTTAAAAAAAATTCTCATATATAATTTTTATTACAGACTTTTTTTTAAATATAGAGTAGAAACAATATAATTTTTAAGTTAAAGATAAATGAAGAAAAGTCATAGAAAAGTGAAAAAATCCTTAATGTCTTCAAATATAGCTGAGAAAAAGATTTATCTGAAAGCCTGGATTGCTGCTGATTAGTTGGAATAGCAATCTAGTTCACTATTGATTAATGCATTGTAAGCCGCCCTGAGTCTCCAGAGAAGGGCAGCATATAAAATTAAATTAAAAAGAGCCTGAGTGGCATAGGAGGCTAATGCCTCCTACTAAGGCAGTATTTAACATCCAGCTGCCTGCAGTTACTGCGAGTTCAATCCTAGCCAGGCTCAAGGTGGACTCAGCCTTCCATCCTTTCTAAGGTGGGTAAATTGAGTACCCAGTTTGTGGGGGCAATAAGCTGATTTTGTATAAATATACAAAAGTATGAAGGCTATTGCTTAATGCATTGTAAGCCGCCCTGAATCTCCGGAGAAGGGCAGCATATAAATCAATTTTTTTAAAAAATTAGATATATATATAAAACCTATACTGTTGAATGGCTTCCCATGCCTACTTGTTATTAGCTGAGAAGTATCTCCAATCTCTTGATGTTAGTTGTACTGTGAGAAAAGTCTAAAACATCTGAATACTACATTTGAATAGTTTGGACTGGAGTCATAAAGCCATTATTGCTTCTTATTTCATTTGTGATTGTTTCTTGACAAATGGGAAACTCCCAAGAGTTGACAAAGTAAAAATTGCACATAGACAGAAAGCCCAATTCCTCAAAAAAATAAATAAATAAGGGCACAGAGTCACTTCCACAGAGCAGGTTTGTAGTCTTCACCCTTTGAGATCATGCTGTGGTTTTAAATAATTGCTTCATGCTGCCAAGGAAGTGCCTTTCCTTGTTGATAGCCAGGCCGCATCAGCATTTCCTGAAACTTGATTCATTCTATTGAGAGGCCAGGCCAAATGTTTTCCCTTTTAGTACCTAAATGAAGGTTAAGGAAAAAATTCCTGGCAAATTTATGTGCAGGTGAGCCTGGCTTTCCTGTGATATAGGCACAAAGTCCATTGAGGCCACCCTCATTATCTTTTAACTATTCTGAATAAACAGCTTTTAGGGACTGTCATAGCTGGTGGAAAATGCCTTTCTTTTCCGGATGTCATCATGTTGATGGTATTCGTACTGCATTGTTACTAAAGCTCTGGCAATAGATTAAAGAGTTTTTAAAAAATCAGCCTCATTCCAAATGTTAATATTTTATATTAACTATTACATTCATAAATGAAAACTGTAGAAATACAATTCTGAGTCAGAAAGTATAAAAAATTCCAAAGTTAATTTTTAAAGCAGTGTATGTAAAACATCCAAAAACTGGACTAAAATTACTGAAATGTTGATGTTTTAAAAGGTATAATGGTTTAGTTACTATGCTTAAATCAAGTAATCTCTTCCACCTCCTTTTTTACTATAAGGGGGAAATTAAAAGCCAGAGGTATATTTATAACTCTTAGAATTGAAACAATCCAAGAATAGGAACAGCTGGTTATAATTACCTCTCCGTTTACTTGCCGAAGCATCTCATAGCACTGTTGAACGCCTTTTATGCTTTTCTTTACAGAGGGTACAATAGTAGTTAATGCTATTATTTATTGAATGCTGCAAAGGCTGAAAAGAGACTGAATTGAAACGGTACCTATTTTTGTGCATGCTTAAATGCATGAGTGTATGTGTGTGTGTGTGTGCACTCAGGAATGGGATTGGGAATCCTGTGAAATGTATCTTCCCTTATTCATTGAAACATTGAAATGCCTATAAAAGGGAGCAAAGCTGTTTTCCATTGCAAGTGAGAGTATGAGACAGTGCCATTCTTGGGCTCTCTGATGACCTCTATAATCAAATCTGATTGATTAAACAATTATATGACCTTGCCTCATTGACTATGTTATTCCTGATGGCCTTGATGTGTCTCCTGAGAGAATGGCCTCCCTTACATTATAATTGTATAAAACGAATTGCCAAAGCCTGTAACATAATGGAGTACAGCAGTAAGTAAAAGGCAATAAGTTTTGTGGGAGTCATAGAGAACCTGAATATATGAACATTTTGGGCTACTTAGAACTCTTCCTTCAAAACAATTTCAATCATAAACCTAATCCCACCCGAGTCTCTTTGACTTTAGTTCTAATCAACTTTTGTAAAAATAAGCAAAGCTTAGATTGTTAACAGCATTACTTTCATTTACTGGGTGAGTTCTACATCATGGCAGCATTCCAGATAGGTCTAGGTTAGGGATGTCAAATTTGCGGTCCTCGGGCCAGATGCGTCACATGCTGGTCCCGCCCTCACCTGGTTTAGCGAAGGGGAAAAAAGTCCCAATATGTCATGTGACACTGCTGTGACGACACAAGTTTGACACCCCTGCTCTAGGTCATTCTTTCAATCCATCCAATGTTCATCATGGAGGAGTTTGCTACTTTTTGTCATCAAAATACTTTCTATGAGCTCTGGCAAACAAGGACTCCTCAGGCACCTTCTTAAAACTGAAAATTAAGCATGGATAATTGAAGTGATACTTTCAGAGCATTCCTTCCTTAACATATTTGCTTAACATTCTTTAAACTAGGTAAAGGAAGTTGATGCACTAAGTAACACTTCTGTGATGATTTTTAACACTTCTGTACCACCGCATCAGTATCTTATTCAGAATCTATCAGCCGTGAAGGATTACAACATCAGTATTTCTTGTATGAATGAAGTAGGATGGTCAAGTCTCAGCCCTTGGATTATGGCCAGTACAACTGAAGGAGGTAAGAATTATCAACAAAGCAGCATGATGGTAGTGGACAGAGGAATGAAGGATCATTCTCCAGGATATTTGCAGTAGATCAGCGAAAATTTCTGATGCTCCATGGTTTAACAATAAGCCCCTTTCTTCCTTAAATTTGTATACTGAAATAAAGGTAAGGGCAAACAAAAATAAATGTGGTGTGAAATGAGATAGATGCATATTCCAATCTGTACAAATAAATCATGGGCTGATTGAATGCTCAGAGGCACTTTGTTCTATAGAGCAATATCATTCCTAGCCACAATTTTACATTTGATTACAATTGGTGGCTCATGCCAATGAGATCATTGCAATAAACAATGAGCCTATCCTATTCCCATACCTGTGCCATGTTGTTAATATTCGACTATCTGCAAAAACTTTCTAAAATGAAAATCTCTAACAAAACTCAACAAGATAATGACAAGTTACAAGTTAATGACAAGTAAATGACAAGAATTACAAGTAATTCTTTTGTCATTTACTGGCTTTTCTTTTTGAATGGTACATACTCCATTCCCCTGGATCTTTAGTAGAAAATGTTCTTAATAAAAATATATGTTATGATTCTGCTATTATTCATAGAACTATAATTTAGTGAGGATTGAATATATAGAAAGGAAAATACCTTATTTGTAAAAGGCAGCCTGCTAAAATTTGAATTCCTGTCAATCCCAGCAAGGATATCATTCCCCTCCCTTGGTCTAGAAAACCAAGCCAGTAAATATTGTTTTTATATCTGTTTGTTTTTTCTGTTTCCACCCAAAAGATTAATTAGGAGGTTTTTTTTGTATCTGTATTCTGTTCTTTAGCTCCATCTGCTCCCCCTTTGAATGTCACAATCTCTATAAATGAATCCAGTTCTTCAGTAATAGTCAAGTGGATTAAGCCTCCTGCCTCACAGACAAATGGCAAACTTCAGAGCTACAGGATCTCTCATGTATGGCAAACTTCAGAACGATCTGTACGTATGAATTAATATTGATTAACTAGTCAACACTGGCTATCCCAAAGAAAGAATTTTTTTTAAAAAACTTGGCCAGCCTTTTAGGTGGCATAAGAAATATCATGAATACAAGCTGTTTTATCAAGAATCAGACTATATCCATCTAATTATGCCTTCTGTCATTAATTACAGCTTTTCAAAATCTGAACCAAAGATCTTTTTCCTTTCCCTGCACTTGATCTTAGCCAAAAATCCAAGAAGCAATCAGATGTGGATCCTTATCATGATCCACATCTGAAAGGAAGCTTTGCATGCTTTCTTAATTTTTGTGTCTCATGCTATTTGATATACAAGGAAATGATCAATCAGAAATTGTGTCAAGAACATAAACTACTCATTTTTTCTCTTTCTGGTTACCTCCTTTTTGATTCTCTCTCAGAGATCCTCTTTCCACACAGAGCAAGATACCTTGAAAAGAACAGATAGCTATATTATATAGAGTAATCATACTTCCTACAAAAGAAGGACATGTCATCTTTTTTGTTCTCTTATCTCTATCCAGCAGGCATGGCCTTAACATTAAATATTGTGCAGCTTCTTGAGTATCTCTTCCTGAGCAGTTTTTCTCTTTGGTGTAATGCTTCCCTAAGAAGTCCTAATTGCAAGTTAAGAAGCTCAGCTCTTTGACCTAATTACAGTTAGTCCTTGAGCTACAGTGGCAATTGGGACTAGAATTGCTGTCGTTAAGGGATGTGGTTGTAAAACACAACACTGTGACTGCATTCTTTAACGACAGCAATGCCAGCACCCCTGGTTGCCCTGATAACTCCAGGCCACTTGGGTCATTAAGCAAGAAGAGTTCCAGATGAAGAAGAGCATGGGGAGGGTACAGAGGTGTCAAAGGCAGGTGCCAGGAAGTGCAGGCAGCCCAGTGGAGTCCACAGGTGGGTCAGGAAGGGCTATTGGGAGGTGGGGGAAGCTGGGAAGCATGAGAGGGCTGACTAGAAGCTCGTAGTCTGTAGTCTCCTGGAGTGATTACAGAAGTGACTTGAAAATTTCCCTCCCAGCTTCCCCATTGACTTTGCTTGTGGGAAGCTGGCAGGTAAGATTGCAAATGGCAATCAGGTAGCCAGATCATTTGTCATGTTACCATGGGAATACTGCAATAGCTGCAATTTTGTGGATCAGTCGTAATTCCCCCTCATTCAGTTCCATCATAATTTTGAATGGTTGCTGAACAAGTAACCTGAGGACTATCTATAATTGTTTAGTACTTTCTAGGAGGCTTGTCTGCTGCCACAAATTGACAAGATCTTAATTTATTACAAGGTGAAGGCTTTTGCCTCTTAATTGCTGTAGCAGATTTCTACAATTGAAAAATCAGTCTTATTGATGCTGGAAAAAGTAATTTCATATACATGCTGGCCTAAGTACTTTTTTTAAAAAAAGTCTTTTAAATTAAGTTGCCCTTTGAATTAAATTGGTCATACAAGTTCCCCCTACCTGGTTTATGGACTATTTCCTGAAGACTGGAATTTCCACATTTAAGTGATGTGATCATTAAATGAGATCTCTCAATGCCATGCCTAATTCCATGAACTTTTTTGCTATGGTCGTTAGGCAAATCACCATAGTCACTAAGTGAATCCAGCTTCCTTCATTGACCATGCTTGTCATAGACTGCCTGGAAAGATTACAAATGGTGATATATGACCTGAGAAACTGCAACCATCATAAATATATGCTGGCTCCCCAATTCCCAAATCGCTATCACATGACCATAGGGATGGTGTAAGGGTCATAAGTGTGAGGACTGATCATGTCACTTTTTTCTGTCTATCATAACTTTGAATTGTCACTAAATGAATAGTCATAAATCAAGGATTACATGTATATTTTAGCCAGTGTTGTGCTTTCCAAATAATGTTATTAAGCCAGTTGAACCTGAAGATGTTGCGTAGCTGGGAATCTTCCTCCACAGACTCTTCGTCTCTGAGTGTCACCCTCAATATTGTGCTAAATGTGTTATACAACAGCTATGCTAGAGAAATGAAGTTTTCTGGATAAGTAAGGAGGGAAAAAATAACACTTTTTAAAATTTCCATTTCTGTACCCCAGATGACTTTATCTTAAAGTTACTTTTTTTTTTTTAATTTGATTTATATGCTGCCCTTCTCCGGAGACTCAGGGCGGCTTACAATGTGTTAAGCAATAGCCTTCATACTTTTGTATATTTATACAAAGTCAGCTTATTGCCCCCAACAAACTGGGTCCTCAATTTACCCACCTTAGAAAGGATGGAAGGCTGAGTCCACCTTGAGCCTGCCTAGGATTGAACTCACAGAAATTACAGGCAACTGGTGTTAATTGCTGCCTTTAGTAGGAGGCATTAGCCCCCTACGCTACACAGGCTGTTCTAATCCAAAAGTGTAGCACAGAAGATACACTGTACATTCATCAAAGTGGTATGAATATCTTCTCAGAGACTATCACATTGAGCTATTTAAATATGGTACATTTTCCATAAAATATTATTTATGTTTGTTTTCTATAAAACGTTAGCTTTCTGTTCCCTTTTTAAGTAGTTCATTTTTAAGGATTTAGAAATCACAGCACAAAGATACTGAAATCAGCACAGTAGTGTTACGGTCTTCTGACTAGCACAGAGTAGAGACGCTAACTCAGCAATTTATATTACAGATGGTAAGCTAAAGGTCACTTCCTGATCCTCAGAACAAGATATAAATCTGTGTGTCTAGCTTTTCCAATAAAATGTGCAATGCCAAAACTTTTTCATATATGGATTTATCTTTTAATACAGTTCATCCCCAAAACCTTTTTTGCCTGATCAAAGATTAGACATTAACTGGAATGGCAACGGAAACTGATTTGAATGCTAGTGACAATTTAGTCTTTTCCATGACATTTAAATGCAAGTTTAGAGAATTCTGGGCAACTGTGTGTCACTTGTTCCCTCTCTGAAGAGGCTGCCCCATTCTCCACTTAATAGGACTCAGCCAGAAATATCCAATGCACAGAATCCAATGTTTTTGTCAAAAAAAGATGACAACAAGCATGAAGTTGTTGTTACACTCATTTTGTCCTTTGCCTGTCCCTTGACCCCTTTTCTGGACATTTTTGTACTCAGCCTGCTTTCCAATGTAATAGTTATCTCTGTTCTTTTTTTTTTCATCCTTATGTAAGAAGATGAAGTCAGTGTAAATGAAATATTTTTGAGTTTGCCTTTCCAAAGGTTTAGTTGGTGTTTAAGAAGAGGAAAAATGTATTAGGCAGAAATATCTTTTAGATAAGATGGAGATGTATGCATTGTACATTTGTATATGTACTGCTAACCTCAAAATTGTTGAGAGATTTGACATAACAGAATAACAGTTTGCAAGAGTCTTTGGAGGTCTTCTAGACCAGCCCCTTACTCAAGCATTTCAGATAAATGGTTGTCCAATCTTTAAAAACCTCCATGGTTTAATGTAGCTCAGCTTTTCTCAGCCTTCAATGTGAAACTGGGGGAAAAAAGCTGCTGTTTTAAAAAGTCAGTACTTAGGGCAGTTAAAGTAGTAGCACTTTATTTCAGATGACTGTTGTGAAAGAACCTATGTGAGTTCTGAAGCACTTCCTCCAAATCATTTTTAAAGAATGTACAATTCTTTCAGTTTCTTCTGGATAGATATCGTTCCAAACAGAGTTCTGAGCTCAAACCACTGTTTCTAAGAAACCAATCCCAAAGGGTTACAGTGATGTGTGAAGCCAGTCACAAAGGTTTTTACTGAAACCACAATGGGATTTAGGTAAAATGAAAAAGTTTTCATGTCCATTCTAAATGTAAAAAAATAGAGTTACCCAGAGTCACCTTATAGGAGAGATGGGCAGTATAAAAGTTTAATAAATAAAGGACTTCCAGCTGACATTGTGGCGATATCAAACACAGGAAACAGGTTTCCGTGTTCACTGTGCTGAGTCATCCCTTTTTGTGGGCTCCGAGAAGAGCCAAAGCTACCTTGTAGGGGCAGTGAACCTAAGAAGGGACGCTCTGAGAGATCCCAGGAGAGATCGTAACTCTCCTGCTGAACCCCGGGCTTTTTTCCTTCTATGCTACGGTGAGAAGGACAGCCGAAAAATACCTAAGAACTGTACTGGAGCGGAGTCGGTGAACAGTGTCTGGAACTGGGTGAGAAGAATCCTTTCTATTTAAAAAGGATATCCAGGAAAAGAGAAGCTCACTGCTATTTTTAAAAGCAGTGATTTAACATTTTGAGAATTTCAAAATTGAAGGAAAAAGAATCAAAGGGAGAAGGCAAAAATCTTTAAAAATTGGATTTCTAAATTGGACAGGCATTGCTTTGGATAGGCATTTCAAAATGCTGAAACTATTTATTTAAAAAACTAACATCACCTTTATATTTTGGATTGTTGCCATTAAAATTGGATAAAACTGGTTAATATTGAAATTTGACAAGAGTGTCACCTGCTGACAAAAGGAAGACATAACAGACTCCCAAAATCCTAGAAATACTTGGCTATTGGAGATTTAAATGTGAGAATAAGAAAGAATTATTATTAAAGTGACCCCTGAAAGCTACAACACAAGACTGAATTTATAGAGGGACTTATGAAGATTCTGGGGAAAAAAATGGGACTATCCAGAGGAACAGGTCGATTAGCTTTAGGGTTCATGAATATTGAACTTTTTGAGAAGTGACTTTAGGTTTGAATACATGGTTTTTGGATTATTGGACAAAAGAGGGACAAAATAAAACTAAACAAGATGCTCCACCAGCAAGAAATGAGTGGAATTTGGAAAGAAATGGCGTCAATAACTCAAAATATTAAGATATTTTGACAAGAAGCTACAAGGAGATTATGAATAAAATGCAGAGCATAGATGAAGGGCTGGAAAACATGATACAAAGACAAGGAGTGACCAAGACGCCCAGGAAGAGGAGGAGCCAATTGAAAGAGTATATGAAAAAACAGAACAGATAAACCAACAATTAAAATGAGATGACAAGAAGGAGATAACAAAAATAATAATGACTGATGAAACAAGCCAAGGGGAGAGTATTTTAAGGTAATTAAAAATAGGAACTGGAATCGCAAGAAGACTTTTTTGGAAGAGAGATAGGGGCAAGAGTAGATATTTTGAAAATTAGAAAATGGAATAGGACAGAGAAGGGAGAAATGTTTTAAATGATTGGCCAAGATGTGGAAGCAGATAGAGATAAAGATCCAAGAGAGGAATATGGGAGGCAAGCTAAGAAACAAACAATTAAAGCTTAATTGGAGAGATGGAGAGATGGAGAGAAAGGGAATATTTTTAAATATAATACTGACATAATTAAAAGTTAAAATAGGGAGGGAAACTAGAGAGAGGGGAATTAATGGAATACACATTTTTATATAAAAAGGTGAAGAAATAACAGGGGAAGTCAGAACTTGAACAATGGTATTATTAAGCATGCTTGAATAATATGGTGTTTGGCATAAAAATAACATATTGAAATATTGAATAATTAAATAATGGAAGATTATAACTTAACATAAATATACATATTATTATTATAACTATATAAGCCTGCTAAATAACAAATACGATTAATAATATTTTATTTGTAGTAAAAGGAATGACACTTAGAATATGGTGATTGGCATAAAAATAATATATTGAAATATTGAATAACTAAATAATGAAAAATTATAACTCAACAAAAATATGTGTACTATTACCAGAACTATATAATCTTGTCAAAATAAAAAATAAAAAACTGAAAAAAGTAATAAATAAAATAGATAAAAAATAATAAATTATTTGTAACAAATGATCTATAATGGATGATAAATATTTTATTTTGCATTCTTACAAAGGGATATATTTTACTGAACATAGCTGAACTTAATTTTGAATTAACATTCAACATAAAAGTATGTTGTATGTTGTATCTATCACTGTACCTTATGAAATTATTCTGAATGCAATTATTTAAGTTGACATAACCTACTTATTCCCATTTTGTCATATTTTTCCTGATAATTCCATCCTCTTTTTTTTTTAACTTATTCTCCTTTTTGAAATATCTTTGATAAATTATGTTAAGTCTGGTAACCCTTATGACTTTTGCTGACCATGACTGAATGACAGGATGTTAAGGATCTGTTTAAAGATAAGGGATGAGATATGGATGAAGGGATTGTTTGCTACATTTACAAGAAGGTTGTTAAAGTTGTTAAAATTATTGAGACTTGTGATAAAGGGGAAGTCACAACATACCTTCCTCCTTCCTTCTCCTATTTCCACACAATTTTCCCAACTTTATTTGGGAGCTGAGGTGGGCTGAGAGAGAGAGACTCACCCAAGGTCATTCAGCCAGCTTTCATGCCTAACGCAGAAGTGGAACTCACTTTTAGCCTAGTAGCTTAACTGTTAGACCAAACTGGCTTTTTAATTTTTTTGTACTTTGTATTAGTTTTTAATCTGTATAACTGTAAACTTAAATAAAATTATTTATATAAAAAAAAGAAAAAGGATTTCTGACCAATTCATTTTCTCAGAATTTCAGCCTTAGTAATTTTTTTCTTAATTCCTATTTACAGAGAATTTTTATATTGAGAATACCAGCTCTATCCCTCAACCATGTTATCATGCTAAACTAGTCTGTCAGCTGCATTATGAGTCACAGAAAATGTGGAGGGTGGGGACTAGATGACAATTTACTAGGAGGTGGTACCTACAAGTACTGTGTTTTCTTTTTCCAGTTCTTCAGCTAATTCATAGGCTCTACTGGAAATTTACAGGAATAGAAATTTATTTCAAGTTGGGTGTGCTAATGCTATCAGATGGAACCCACATCTCGTTGGCAGAATGACGCCTAAGTTTGCAAATTTTTTTCTGTTTGATGCTGTTATGACTGCAAGTAGATGAAAGTAGATGAAATCTCCAAATACTAATTTCATCACAAAAGGCATTCCATCAGGGTGATATTTAAGGCAAACAAAAGATATTAAATATTTATTTGATTCCATTGATATCACAAATTTAGTAGGTAGTACTTGTTGAAATAATATTTTCATTGACTATTTATACAGTATTAACCTTTTTGAGATTTTCAGGTCATTAGTGTTGTGGCCCATCAGTTGCCAGCAGAGCTAGCAGCAGAGTCAGACGAGGGGGAGCCTGGGCCAGCTTCAGAGCCTTTGGAAGGCGCTGATGAGGAAGCAGAATCAGAGCCTTCTGTTTGCCCCCTGGTGGAGAGGCAGCTGTATTGGGGCCTGAGCTGAGTGAGGGGGAGGAATAGATGGGGCCTATCCCAGATGCGCATATGCATAGAGAGGAAGGAAAGCAATGGAAGGCAATAAGCTGGCTCTCAGGGAAAAGAAGTTGTAGACACTAGCAAGCCCTTCCCTGGCTGGGAAATAAATAGTAGGGGTTTGGAAGTGGCCTGTTGTTGCAGACAACCATTCGTTTTCCTATGTACATCAATCAAGTCAGATTCCTTTGTCAGAACCAGGTTTTGTGAGACTAATCACTCTATATTTGAGATGCCAACGGAGGATCCCTGCTCGGAAATAATAGGTAATGAATTTACCTCAGCCAGTGTGAACAGGGACTGTTTCTCCTTGGTCTAATCATTGAAGAACTTTTTATCTTGGGTTCTCATGTGAACAGAGACTATTTGTGTCCTGTTTCAGAACAGGAAAAGACTTTCATTTAAGAGTAATTATTTTTGGTTTGGTCTATCCAACGTGAATAAAGACTGTTCTATCCTGTTTTAAAAGGGGGGTTTTACTCATGAGTAAATGATTTCTCATTCCTTGCGAAGGCTGGGTCAGAACAATTAGTAAGTATTCTTGCCCATTTCATCTTGTCCATGTGTAGATAGGAGTAAGTCCTATTTTGCTCACTTGGACTTTTTCTCAAGTAAGTAGGCAGAGATTGCACACTGTTCCAGGAGCTTAAACAAATGATTGTGGGCAAATATTGTTATTATGATATTAAGTTGTCTTAGGACTTCCCATAGATTTGCCTACCCAATTTCTTTTCTTTTTTCTTCTCTTTTTTGTTTTGTAGAAATTAAGTCTCTTACTTTTTGCTTCTTTTTAAAACAATGCACCAAGGATCAATTTAAATGACACATCAGTTCTAAACCATCAGGGATTACACAATTAGCATGATGGAAGCAAACAAGAGATTTTTGTTTTTGTAATAGGCAGGGAAGAAGACTGAGCATGGAAATATTAAAAAAAAATCAATTGTATAAACAGCTTCCTACAATGTGCTTTGTTTGTTTTTGTGTTAAATTACACTTTCTTATTATTTTGTCTGCCAGTCAGATGACTGATTTGTAATGAGTTAATCTGATTGTCCACAGCTGTTTATTGTTTACAATGGGGGGGGGGATTTAGCATGAGTTCCAAACCGCAGTAAAATGGATTTAAATAACATTGTCAACTTTTTAATTGTTCCTATCTAGTTACCAAGACAGTTACTGTACTAAATATATACGTATTGTGCTGGTATTAGCAAGTGTTTGTTAAGCTTATTTGTAAGTAAATAAAGGCAAAAGCTTATTTGCAAATCTGTCAGGTACCTTTGAAACTTGTCTACTAGATACTGGTAGAATAACAATTATTTTTCTCTTCACAGAAGAATTACTCTTTTTCTACCAATAAAGATACAAATTTCATCCATATTCCATTTGTGGCCACAAATGTCACCTGCATAGTGCAAGTAGCTGCTGTCACTAATGGTGGGGTTGGGCCTTTCAGTGAGCCTTTAGCAGTGTTTATTCCAAGCAATGGTAAGTCAGATTAATACAGTTATATGAATTAACTTTGAGAACAAAAATAGTGCAAAATAAAGTTGTTGAAATTCTAGTCATGTAGCTACAGTGTAACAATAGAACACTAGCTTTTTATATAGAAAGCTCCAAATTGAGTATGTATTGAAATTCTCAGTATCTATACTGTTATAGTCAGTGATCCTGTTGTACAGGAAGATTCCAAGAAAACTCATGTTAGAAAAGCCATATAAATTAGGCCCAGGAAATGAGAAACTGCTTTGAAATTGCCTTGAATTTTATGGAGGAAAAGTGTCAACATATGTGTAGGTGCCTGTGTACGTGTGTGCACATGCATACCACACACATGGACATTTTCAAGTCAATCTTGATTCCTGGCAACACCTGGACAAGTCCATGTAGTTTTCTTGGCAAAATTTTTGAAGTGGCTTGCCATTGTCATTTTCCTAGGGCAGAGAGGGAATAACTGGCCCAGGTTTATTCAGTTGGCTTCATGGATAAGGTTGCACTAGAACTCACAGTGTCCTATTTTATAGCTTGGTTCCATTGTTTCCTTATGTGGTTTCCTGGATATTTTGATGATGAAATTTTGGAATTTGGAATCCTCAGGTTAGAACAGAAATGCCAAATATTGAGGTTAGAGCCTGTAGCTGACGTTAAAACGTCAGCTGGCTGAAGGTCCAATTGTAATTACTGTAATGATGACTGATAATAGCCCCTTAAATTGGAACAATGTCGAAGAACAAAACTAATAACTTGTGAGTAACTATCAGAGTTTCTGTGAATTTTGGGCTATGACTATACCAAATATACACTTCTCCAAAAAATTTAAAATGTTGAATTTCAAGCAGCAATGAATACTTTGTCACCCATAGATTTGGGTGACAAAGGTTTTTGGGAAACAGTCAAATTCTCAATCTCCTCACCAATATTCTCCAAACTAATGAAAGCTTTTTTATGGGCAAGGCATAAAATTTTCCCTTCAATGTTACTAAGGGGAAGATGTTCTAAAATTCCATTTGAGACATATGTTTTCCCTTGTGGAACTAGAGCTGTCCAATCCATGTTATTTTATTTTACTATTAGAAAATCAGTGAATCCTTGGATAGTTGTTTCAGAAATTTATTGTCGGATTCTTCAGTGCCTTCAACAATGCATTTGAAAAGATGGGATACATGTTTTATAAATGTTTTATAAAATTTACCAAATTTCAATTCCATAGAGTCATAGTTCCAGTTTTTAAATGAATTCTGTCCATTAAGTACCTTGGTTCAAAACATGTCGCACTAAGATGCACTGTTTTGTCCAGTTAAAAGTTACAGGAATAATAGTTTTGGATCTACAGGAATTTTTTTAGTATCTGTATTTTACTTATTTTTACATTAATATCCTGGGCAATCTGATAATACTCATATATTCAACCTTTTTTTCAAATCAGTTCAGACCACAGCAAAATATTGTGCAGCAGCTATGAAAATCAGACATCAATTCCACAGTTATAACATACTTTTCATATCAACTATCACATTTGTCTTCAATCTGCTCCTTTTCATTGTTTTAGTTATACCTTTTATTTCTAACTTTTTGGTTATAATATTATAATAAAGATCCCTTCCTTCCGTGAATTTGCAAATAATGCTTCTTCCCCCTCCCCCCCAAACTATAATAAGATGGCAGTCTCCTTTTCTCTGTAACTTGTCTTATTCTTATAGGTTTGATATCTGTTGCACCTTCTACAACACTAGAATCTAGAAATACAGATTCACTTACAATAGTCCTTGGATTTATATGTGGAGTTGTCATCATTGGGCTAATCCTGTACATATCTGTGATTATCAGGAAAAAAATTACAGAAGAGATCAAATTTGGGTAAGTGCCTAAACAAAAAACAAGGTTAGTAAACTCAATCCTTGATATATGGTTTCTAAAATGTAATTCAGGTATCAATCTGCAGTTCTTTGATGGGTGATAGGGCACTTGTGGCAAGCAATTCCCCAGACAGCTGATATTCATGTCCACCTTCCATGGTCAAATGGATCCACTTCATGTAGAGTTGCATTTTCTAACCAAAGAATCATGATAATTAAAATGCAATATATTTTGAGAGTAAGATTTCAAGTAGATGATTTTCAGTGTTTGCAATCCCTATGGCAAAAATTATGTAACTCTATACTAAGCAGGATCTTTGAATAAAGTTCAGTGTAGTTAATTATTATCTAAAGTTTGCTTTAAAATTCAGGCTTGGCCCAAGACTAATTATTGAGCTGCAGTCCAATGTAAGTTTTGTTTTGAATATAGTGGAATTTCTTCTGTGTAATCGCATTCAGTGCTGTGAGTAAGGGTGTCATGCTAGTGTATTGGAAATAACCATGATATAACTAATCAAGATAAATAACACCAAAGATTGTTCTTTGGAGGCCAAAGTTCTTTGAAAGTTTAAATGTGGTTAAAAAAATCAGATTTCTATGGCAGCATGACAACATCATGCCTGTTCAAATGTATATTTCAGATTACTACACTAACAACTGCAGGTTGTAAGCACTGTTTTACTTTTCATTTACTAAAATCACTAAGATTGGAATAAGATGAATGCTGCTTTAATGATGCTTGAAAAAGTAGTAATAGAAAATACAGGATGGGAATTCATATAATTAGGAAGTTTAGATAACAGAGGTCCTGCTGTGCAAAATGTTTGTGAAGCATGATTCATTTGTGCATGGGATTAGAAACAGCTTTGTGCACATTAAGTAACTTAATCTCTCTTTGTTACTTTCACTGCAAAATGCTCCATACAAACTCTGTAAACTCTTGATCTTTTTATTCCATTTTCTCAAATATATGTCCCCTTCACTAAATTGGTGAGATGTATATGTTTGGTTAGGCATTGTTTGGTCTAGATCAGCGGTCACCAACTGGTGGTACCTGGATCACTGGTGATCTGCGAGAAAATTTTGGTGGTCCGCAATGCACCTGGGTGGAGGAGCTGCTCCGCAATGACTAATGGGCCAGTCCTGTGACTAAAGTTCTGGAATATGGGACCAGCCAGGCAGCTCATGGTGGGGCTGGAAATCTCCGCCATAGAGGATGGTACGTGCAAAGTGCAACTTTGCAGGTGGTGCAATGTGCAAGGAGTAATGCAACCCTTGCCAGCCAGAATGAGGTAACAGTGCTATTGCAGCGGGGGTAGGTGGCGGCACAGGCGGCCCAAAGCACTGGGTGGCGGCGACCCACGGCTCTTTCATCCCCCTGCTGTGGCTCCCTGTTGGCTGAACCCACCAGTTGCTGGCTCCACCCCTACCCCTCCCCTCCCAGTCACACCTGGCCCGGCCTGAGAAGGTAAGGGCGGGGGATGGAGACTTGCTCCATATTTCAGAGTGGGAGCGATGTGCTCCTGTACTTGCTTCATCTCTTGCACTTCTTCCAGCCCTTTTTGGTGCTGCTGGCACTTGGTCATTCGGGGAGACGTGCAACTTCCTCTCCAAGACACTGGCCTGGCCGTTTCTCTCTGCTGCTGCTGTTGAGTCCTTAATTAGTGTTCTTAAGACTATTGTTATGTGGACAAATGAGAAACCTTGGCTGTACATGTGATGTTGAAAGTGAGAAACGCTGCTTTTGTGATGTTGAAAGTGAGAAGTGCTGCCACATCGCTCAAGCAATGTGGCAGCACTTACTATAGCAAGAGCTGATTTGCGATGTGCTATAAAAACAGCAAAGCAGGTCTGTAGTCAGAAACTACAGAATTTTTTTCAAGATCCTATGGACCATAGGTGCATGTGGCAAGGTATCCAGGTTATTACTGCTTATATGTCAGCTTCCCTGACATGTAAGAGTGACATAAACTTTCTAAATAAGTTAAAAATGTTTCTGGACAATTTGAGGCCTCAAATAACATTCCAGCAAGAAAGGTGCTCAGGTTTTATACAACTGCCATTTGGAAGGTCTTGCAAAAATCAATACAGGAAAGACTGTAGGTCCCAATAATATCCCTGGGTGAGTACTTAAGGAGTGTTTTGACCAGCTGGCCCCTTACAGACATCTTCAATCTTTCACTGCACCAGGTCATGGTTCCATCATGCTTTAAGGGTGCAATCATTGTACCCATCTCCAAAAAAATCTATAATTACATGCCTTAGGGATTTCCATCCAGTTGCTCTCACTTCTATTATGATGAAGTGTTTTGAAGATTGTTAAAGGACTATATTGTTTCATGACTTCCCTCTACATTTGATTCATTACAGTTTGCTTATCGTAAGAACTGCTCTATAGATGATGCACTTTCTTGTGTGCTTCATGCTTGCGCATGAAGAATACTCATGTGCAAATGCTGTTTGTTGATTTTAGTTTGGTGTAAAACACAATCATTCCTCAGCATTTGGTGAACAAACTGGGCCTATTAGTTTTTAATACTTCTTTATGTAACTGGATACTTGATTTCCTTATTGATAGGCCCCAGTTTGTGCAAGTTGGAAGAAAAGTTTCCAATTTCATCTCCTTGAGTACGGGTTCTATGAGTAATTATAAACCATGAAATAATTTGCCCACATTTAACTCGGGCAACTAAAGAGGCTTATGCTACCTTAGTAATTTATTTTTGCATTGTCTCTATTAGACCTGGTTCTTCTGTTTCAAGTACATTTGTATTTTCGGGACAAATGTACACATAGATGTAGAAAATCTTAGCACTGAAATCAGGAAGTATTACATCAAATACAGAAGGTGTACCGTATTAAAACTTAGAAGTATGTAAAATAATTACAGATAGCACTAAAAAAAATCCTTGACAAGCATCCTGGTATTGACAAATTGTAATGTGGTGAATCAGCTTTAAAATATGACGGGTTATATCCTGTTTTTAGCACATAAATTTTTTATCTCTAATCTTTTCCAAAATGGGAGGGAACCCCTTTCGGTTACATTTTGTGAATATTGTTTTATATGAGCAACAATGACTTATTGTAATCTCAGTTCACAAGCCTTGTGATCAGTTCTTCCCTTTTCCTTTTTAAACGTTTGAAAAAACTAGCTGTTCTAAATGTACCAAGAATATTTTTTCATAGCATGCTTCTGGAAATTTAGCTCTGCTGAGAACTTACTGCAAAACCATTTTTATTTCTTTAGAACAGCATTTCTCAACCTAAGGCCCTTTAAGATGTGCAATTCCCAGAGCAAATTCCCTTTGTTAGAAAATGGTACATTATTATATTGTAAATCTTACTGTAGGTTACCTTATTTAAGTATAAATGTAGCTCTTTTTTGGAGCATGATTCTCTAATAAGAAAGATGGTGCCTAGAATTTCATATCATGTGAACAAACTTTTATTCATGCAGTTCATCTTTCACTTTCCCTCTTCTTTCATCCCAGAGTATTTTGCCACCCAGATTGTGCCCTGAAGAAGATTTGAGGGCAATGACAGTAAATGTAGGCAGAGGAAATGGCTCTTACTCCCTGTGCCCATTTGCTGAAGCCATTCTGTTGACAGAAGGCATTAAGGGAATATAACCTATTAAAACACCATCTATATATTAGATGTATATTTCCTTCCCATTCAGTAGATTGAATTTGTGAAATGTGGGTGTTTTTAAATTCTGTTTGCTAGACTAAGCTTTCTTTTTAGTATGTCACAAAAAGTTCCTTTTGAGTTCACTGGATATGCTGACTCAAGGAATGGTGATCTCAGCTTATTTGGGTATTTCCTTCCTGGGGCTAAGAGTAGTTGGAGAGGAGGGAATGAGTTTAATTGGACCATGGGCAGAAGAGGAAGGAAGGAGAATGTGCTTTTTGTGAGGGGTAATCCTGAAACTATTTCTCTACTGACAGTTTTTAAAATAGAATCTCAATTGCGTTAACTGTCTTAGCCTCTTTATTTTTTAGAAGCTCTGGTTTCTTTTTAAAATGTTGCAACTGTAAGTCATGAGAGGGAAAATAAGTATGAAAATGAAAGTTTTAGGTAGTACATTGCTATTAATGAACACCATTTTCAAAATGAGTATTTAAAGTAATTTTCCACTTCACCAAAATAGTTGAATGACTCAGCCTTTCTTTTATATGGGAGATAAGTGTAATTATTGAATGTTTATAGAGATAAAAGAATGGAAACGAGTATATAACTCAGTCAGGGGAAAAAATGAAACATGACTGGAAAAGCTAGAATTTCCTTTCCTTTTTCATTGTTTTGATTCAACCTGAGCCAAACACCTGCCCATAGTAATCCCAAAGGAAGACAATAATTTCTCATAAGGCAGCTGCAATCTCCATATCCTCAGTTCCTCAATTCCTAAAGAATTCACAGGAATAAAGTTATGATGGCATTATCATATTGTATTTTTTTCCCCACCAGGTATGCTTTTAGCAGACAAGAGACAGAACTGGTTGTAAATTACAGAGTCAAGAAATCTTATGGCCGCAGAACTGTGGATCTGACATGTAAGTTTTGGATAGGTGTTACAATTCTTTATGGGAAGAGAGAAAGGGAGACCATTTATAAAACAGAGCATGTAAGATGAGAGGAGAATTATGGATAAATGCATATTCACACACACTCATACACACACTATAGAAAATAATAAATTCAGGGATGAACTGTGAAGTCCTTGGTGCTTTCTGAGCTTGGTTGGTTGTTCACCCGTCAATAGACATATGAAGATAAATCACATTTACTGACCATTCAAGAGAGGCAGTTAAAAGAGCTGAGAAGGAAACCAAAAGACACAGCCTCTCAAGCATCTTACATCCAGATAAGCAGGGATTAACACTAGGCAAACAAACAAGCAGAAAACAATACCCTAATCAAGAAACTATCAAGGAGAAAACCACATCCCTACTCCATTTTTGGTTCCAGGAGGCTTCAGGTAGGAGGTCACACGCGCATGTGTGTGGAGCAGGAGTAGTGCAGGGGGTTACGCACACATGCATGGGGCCTCTGGGAGGGCATTGCATTATGGATGTTGGCACATGTGTGCGTGCTGGTGCACAGGCATGCTTTCAGCACCCGAGGAAAAAAAGGTTCACCATCACTGCACTAGAACATTCAATTTCTTTTCTGGATCCACTTTTTTGGAGATGTTCCAATGGTTTTCTAGAAGTAAATATTCTGGGAGGGAAAGGCAATTGTTCATGGTGTTCCATTGGTGGCCTTCTCCTGCAAAATCAGTCATAGCTAGAGAGACTGCAATTCTTCATATTGCATGTGGAGAAAACCTCTTATTTGAATGCTTTGTCCTAAGACAATTTACTATACATAATGCATTGGAAAGAATCTTTCTTCCTTAATAATCAGGCTTAATAATTCATAGGCAGCCTAAAGTAACATAATGAAAACTTATGTAGTGTTGGAGACATTTGTACCCATATGTTGAATAGCTCTAAATCAAGGGTGTCAAACTCAAGGCCTGCAGGCCACATTAGGCCTGCAGGGTACTTAGATTTGGCCCATGGGGCCACCCTGCAAACAGCGAAGGATTGGCCCCAGTGCCTCTGCCAGCGAAAACAGAGCTCGGGCCACCATAGGTTCCCACAACATGAGTGATGTCGAGCTGGCCACGCCCACCCACCCTCCCAAGGTCAAACACAACCCTGATGCTTCCCTCAATGAAATTGAGTTTGACACCCCTGCTCTAAATTAATCATAAAATAGCAATTTTCTACTGCAGGATTTGATGGTGTCTTCCCATACAAAGTATGCAATCAGGAAACCCATATAGTAAACATGTATCTCATATCTCATTTGTGCATTACTTTCCCAGTGGGTAGCCTAGGAGTAAGTGAAGAACTTCAGGAAAAACTACAGGATGTTATGATTGTCCGGAACAACTTGGCCCTAGGAAAAATCTTGGGAGAAGGTGAGTACCATCCATCTACAGTTGTCATAACTGTCAAGCAAGACGTTTTTCCTCACCCTGCCTAAGCTGAGTCAAGTTTATGGTAAAAGCATTTCATTTGCAAACCAGCTCCCTTAGAGAATTACCAGTCAAATATGTTCTAAAGAACAGCTTGTATTAAACAAAATAGGCAGGAACCTTGTAAATTAAAAAAAAAAATTAGTGTATCACTTAGTATGTTAATTTATTATAGTCATGGCCCAGAGCATATAAAATAATAATAAAACAAATACTTAAAAATTGAAATATTACTAAAAATAGCAAAATACAGAAAATTTTCTTAACTTCAAACAATATTCATACTTTCCCCAAAATCAGTGATTTATGTTCCGCTGTAGTTAAGATTCAGAATCTGACTAGACTTTCTGAGATCTTCACTTCAGCTGATGGGTATTTTCAGTCCCACTCAAATATCTCTATGAAAGAAGCAGTGCAGCAGCACATGACCTACAGTTTGAATTTCCTTAATGTCATATGGCAGAGATGCTGTTCTTTAGAAATATTGCAAAACCTCCCTGCCAAATAAGCAATGAGAAGGGAATTAGAGCTGGCCAATGTAACATCTCTTCTGGTATCTTTGAAGACAATATTAAACAAATATTGGACAAGTGCAATGCTTTTTTCTGGTATCACTGGAAGAAAGTAAAATGTGAACCGGTAGCAACCCACCACTGCTATAATATAGCTGTGGTGAGTAGCTATTGTGGGTTGCTATAATATAGCTGTGGTATTACGCTAATTTCAAACACTTTTAGCCCACTTCATTATATAATTACTTCCTTTGTACAGACAAACTTTAAGAAGCTAACTAGACTTTTTTTTACCATCTCTTTTAAAGATTAAATCTGAGCCTTCTAAATGCCTGTAGCATGGAAAACAATTCTGTAAAAATCTGAACCTGTTCAGTAACGTTCTTTCTCCTGTTGCCATCTTTGTTTATATCTAAGAGGTCTCTTTGAAAATATCATAATTTCCATTTTGATAGACAAAAATTAGGTTATTTTCCATGCTAGAGAGCGCAGCTGATCTAAATGCTATCTGCTATATATAATGTTGAGATAATGGCTGAACCATCTTCATAAAAAAAAACTTTTATGAAAGTGAGGCTTATATAACTTCTAAAATGTTGTAAACGTATTCCTTTAAGATTACAGTTCAAGATTTCGTTCAAGTGTAGAACTTTATTAACTCTTTATTAATAGTGACTCTTTGTAACTTATATTGTACAAAGTATTGTACAGTATTAATCTTTTCATTTCTAGGTAATAAATATTTAAATGTCATTAACCCAGTCATTCTGATAGCTGGGAGTCCTAACTGAAGACAAACTTCTAACTTCTATCAGACCCGTCCTTCTATCCATTCCCCTCTCCAAATCCTTTTTCCATAAATTCTCCTCATCTGCAATTTCTAGTAATACTGTCAATAATACAAGTGAAGGTATCTATCACACTGGATTGACCCTTTAACAGTTTCCAATACATGCTCAGATTTGCAGTTTAAGTTAAATAGTTCATACATTCACTAAATTCTCAAAATGTCATAATTGTAGCCTTTGCACTGGCCTGTTCTGTGAACCTCTTATTTTGTTTTCTTCCAGGAAAAATTTCTATTGTTCTGTTGTTCTGTTACAACCACTTTTTTTGTACAAATGCTGTCCTTGACACATTTTAATTTTATCCCTAATTGGGCTGTGAAGCGAAAAGTAAATCCAAAGTGAGTGGGGAGGCAGAAGGAATAGTCTAAGAGTGAGTTTGTAGAAGATCATTAATGGCCATAGTAGAGATTAAGATCATCTATGTCCTTTTTGCCAATGTTCCAGTGCAGATTTTACTTTTGTTTTTCCTGTGTATGTATGTAATCTCAGGGATTAGATAGTTTGATAACATGAGGTAAGTATGCTTCACTAAGCAGTTGAGCCTATCCCCATTAGTTCTTTGTTGATGTAAAGAATCCTCTTAGTCTTGCTAACTAAATTTTGAATGGGATTTTATGTATGGAGATAAACATACTATTATTTCTCCATTTAGGTGAATTTGGATCAGTCATGGAAGGGAGTCTCAGTAATCCTGATGGAACCACTCAGAAAGTTGCTGTGAAAACAATGAAATGTAAGTATAACTTGGTCTCTACAGCTCTAAAGTTATTTGTGTTTAAGAAATATTCAGGAGCAGTTTAAAAATAGATAATCAAACTATATTGTAGAACACCTCCAAAAAGAGAAAATTAAGAATCAGAAAATCTATGAAGAGACAGAATGTTGTCTTTTACTCAGTTATCTATTGTTAAAAGGTATATATTACTTTTCATTTTATCAACTACAGTATATAAGAATAATTTAAAAAATCATCACTTATCTGCTAGCAATGCTTATTAAAAAGCTTATCTCTGTTTCGAGGATTTTTTTCCTCTGAATCTACCTAAGGAAAACAATCAGATTATAAAATAATCTCAGATTCCATCTTGCATTCAATTCTGTAATCTGTTAGTTTCTAAAACAGAAGTTTACGTTTGAGAATATAGGTCTTAACACAATTTAATCATGAAAATTGTGGTGTTTGAAATTTTGTAGTTTAAAAAATTTGCCTTGAAACATTCAAAGAGCCTGCTTCCAGATATGCAGTTGAAGCAACAACTTTTATTTAGTTATTCTGCATTCCTTTGTTCTGACCTTTGACTAAAATCATGGGGAACAATGCTGGTCTTAATTTCCACCACAATAACCTACTCATACATCTGATCACAAGGGATAATGGTCTATTAACAAATGCTTTGAATATGCAAAAAAATGTGCCGTATTTAAAATACTAACTTCTTACTAAACCTTTTTACTTATTCTTATTGTATTTCAGTGGACAGCTTTTCCCAACGTGAGATTGAAGAGTTCCTCAGAGAAGCAGCTTGTATGAAAGACTTTGATCACCCAAATGTCATCAAACTTCTTGGTGAGTCAACTGGAAAGCAATACATTTTGGGTAAAAATATTTTATTCACAGCCCAGTGGAAAGTCATTATAACTGCCTAAATTCATGTTAAGCACTCTTTTTACATATCTATTATATACAGAAAAAAAAATGTAAGCACAAGATAACTTGAAACATGCATCAGGAGATAATTGTACATTTTAGAAACCTCCAGATGATGTTTATATTAGCAATTCATTGCTAAAATTATTATTTAAACTATCACTGAAAATATCCTTATCCACACATAGACAAATGTAGATTAGTAATGCATCTAATATGAAATTTCAACAAGATGTTGTATTATGAAGATTGCTAAATTACTAAAATTATAGTCCAGTTTATTTGGAACACACTAAATTGGAGAAGTTTAATTTACTGAATTTGTCACCACAGTGCTCTTATGGCCTAGAAAATTAGATAGAATCAAAGAAGATCAATTGTTTGTAACTGTAATAATTAAACAGAATTACCTCAGTCAAAAACAATATATCATTAAATATATTTGCTAATTTGCAATATTAGAGGGAGGTTGTTGGATATCTAAATCATATCTTCTACAAAAAAATAACAAAATAAATCAGGTGGGTCTTTAATTTGTTTTTGTATGGCTATTTTGTTTTTCTGCTCACAACTGGAATATCACTGTGTGTATTTTGTTGCCTTTCTTGTGAGGTCTTCCTGAATCAATTCCCTGTTTTACTTTCTAGCCTGCTTTAGTGAATGAAACGAATGAATTTGAAACTGGATTATTTTATAAAAGACAATTTTAAATGTTGCTCCTTTTTATATTTTGTAAATATTCTTATTCTATCTGATGTTATTATAAGTCAGAGATCTATATGGCTTCACTGTGATGATGTTCAGAAAGTTGTTGAAAACTTGGCTGTTCTTCCATGCCATGGAGCAAAGGTTGAGCCCTTGGTAGGATGCTTTTTTGTTATTTAGTGTTTGTCTTCTGGATGCTTTTATTCTATTTCTTTTTATTGTTCATTGCTTTTTAAAAGTGTAACTCACCCAGAATCATCTGGAATCAGGTGGCTCCTAAATAAATCTTTTTAAACCTTTACAAGTAAAGATAAAAATAGATAATAGACAAAATAAACCTGAATTCATTTCCTTAATTCTTTATTCATTTTCTTTATTCTTTCCAGGTGTATGCATAGAACCCAGTTCTCAGCAGATCCCAAAACCCATGGTGATTCTTCCATTTATGAAATATGGAGATTTGCATAGCTTTCTTCTTCGGATAAGGCTTGGTGTGGGCTCCCAGGTAAGCAACAAGAACTGATTGTGAAACTTCCTTAACACATGATTTCACATAATGGTCTTTTGATCATCAGTCATAAAATGCCTGCTTATTAAACAAACCTCACCAGCTTCTTTTACATTCTCTCTCGCCTCCTACAATGTTTTCTATCATGTCAGCTTGCTTTTGATATTTTTTGCTGGGCATTAAAATATACTTTCAAACAAAATAATGGGTTGTACATTCACATCCTTCAATGTGAAGCTTAGAGTCATCTTTGGAATTAAGGATGTTGCTGAGAGTTTTGTTTTACCTTTTTATAAAAAATTAAAAGAATATCTAAAGTCAAATCAAATGGGATAGAAAGCCTGACAGGCAGCAAAGGATACTAATGTGTTGCAAAGCACTTGGCATTTAAGTGTACCAAACTGGTGACCCAAGACTTAATTGGGAGATGAAGACTCTAAATTTATTGGCTTTCAACCAATCTAGTTCCCTGTTAGATTAGTCTGGTTCAAGCACAAACTGCCTCATCTGTCTTATATAAAAAGAGATGTGCAGCCGTCAACCACGTATTGTGACAAATCAGTCTATATCTGATTTATCCCCCCACAACATGGGGGGACTTTGTAATTGACTGGTAGCAGTTTTATAATTTTATAAAGATAGGCCTATATATACAACATAATGCAGAGGCCTAAATGAGACACAAGCAGAGGATGATTAATTATGGCCAGACTGTCTCCATCCAGATAAAATTGTAGCTTTGCAATAATGGTGAATATCTATAACTTGGGTGTAGGATGAGAGTGAAAGTTCATTCTCCAAACTTGCAGGTTGGTTTCCCAATATTTCATTTCCAGACTAGTTAACAAACTTCAGTGGAGTTTAGGGGATGTCAGTGTCAGTGTTCTTCCATTTATAAGGTCTTCATGTAGTCAGTAGGTCTCGTGATGGTGGTGGGTCCCATTAGGTCAGGTTCTTGTGGAGGGTCTTGTGATGCCCCCATCGGAGACTGAATCTGTAGAGGACAACGAGCCAGAGCTGGAGCTGATAGAGATTGAGGGGGCAGCTTTGTTAGCTTTGGAGGAATGCGGGGGAGGAGTAGGCTGAGGTAGCCCAGGACCTGTCAGGATTGGGACGGCTTGTCAGCAGGGAGGAACAGGGGCAGGATGACCGAGAGAGGGCAAGTAGTGGACATGAGGAACAACAGAGCTCAGGCAATGAGCAATGATTGCCTCCTCCTGATTCAACAGTACAGAGAATGGAGAGAAGGCAGGTGTCAGGCATGGAAACAAGCCCAAGGAACTAAACAAGAGCCTCAGATAGCTCAACAGGCTAAATAGCCTGTTATTAACATTCAGCTGTCTGCAATTATTGCAAGTTCAAGGCTCAAGGTTGACTCAGCCTTCTATCCTTTCTAAGGTAGGTAAATTAAGGACCCAGTTTGTGGGGGCAATAAGCTGACTTTGTATAAAAATATACAAAAGTATGAAGGCTATTGTTTAAGGCATTGTAAGCCACCCTGAGTCTCCAGAGAAGGGCGGCATATAAATCTAATTTTTTAAAAAAAATTGGGATTTCCGGAGGCTGGCTGGGAAGGTCAGGGACTGGCTGGAATGTCTACTGGCCCACCACTTCAAGGAAGCCCTAGACCCATGGAAAGCTTGTGGCATCAGAGGGACACTGGAACGCATACAGGCTTGGTACAACAATGCCATAGCCGTAGTTCTGAAAATCAACCCTCACAGAAAACCGTCCACTGAGATGCCAGCAAGATGGCCTCTGGATCGCTGCACCCCGGCAAGGCTGCCAGCAGCAAACCCCCTCCCCCACCATTCAGTATTGTCAAATGCTACCGATGTGGCCAGCACAATCACCGGGCTTCCGAATGTTTGCCTCCAACTCTAGTCCCGCAAGAAAGGCCTCCAATTGCATTCTGTGCAAGGACGACTCCACCCAAAATCCCAAAGAAAGGGAAAATCACCATACAGACTATTGAGGCTCCACTCCTTCCCACAGAAGTTGAGGAAACTCCAGCCGAAGAAAACCTGGTCGAAAGGAGCAGGATGACCCAATGGTAAATGAAGCCATCCACCCCTTCATTGTCAAAACCCGAATAGTAGTACCTGAGACAGGAGCCCAAGGGGAAGTAGAAGCAGTTATAGACACTGGCTGTACCAGATGCCTAATCAGCCTCCCCATAGTTGAACAGCTAGGTATACGTACGACCCTCTTTGAGCAGGTCGATGGGACGCTAATTGGCAGAACCCCTGGAATACTAGTCACAAAACTGGTCAGATTAGAGATGGGTCGTCACCGAGAGCTCATTCAATTTGTCATAGCCTCAAAAATGACTGAATCAATCATTCTGGGGCTTGCTTGGCTAGACAAATGGGGACCAACCATCACTTGGGAGGATGGCTATAGAAAACTAAATATAGGCATTGTACCGCTGCCTTCCGTAAAGCCTGACCCAGGCCAAGCCTCAGTAATCCATGCCAATGCAAGCAGGCCGCAGACCTGAGCCCCTGCGACCAAGTGACTGCCCTGTTGTCTGTAAGAGCCAAGGGAATACCGAGACCTATCAGGCGTCTTTAGTAAAGAGGATTGCAACTTCTTCCCCCCCACACAACCGATTGTGCAATCAAATTCATGCTGAGAGCTAAGCTACCAAAATCAAAGATGTACTCCATGACTCCCAAAGAAATGGAGGAACTAAAAAAAAAAAACATTGATGCCAACTTAGCACAAGATTTCATCCAAGATTTCATCCAGCCTGCCAAATCCAGAGTAGCCACCCCATACTGTTTAAAGAAAAAAAAGATGGGGGGATGAGGCTCTGCATGGATTTTTGCAGAATTAATGCCGTGTCAATGGAAAATACCTACCCCCCACTCACTCATGAAGGAAATGCTAAGTTACCTACCCAGGGGGAGGGTGTTTATCAAATTGGACCTGAGGGAAGCCTATTACCATATCAGAATCGAAGAGGGAGATGAATGGAAAACAGCCTTTAACTGTCCGCTTGGCAGCTTCCAATTCAAAGTCATGCCATTCGGTCTGCAAGGGGCCCCTTCAGTCTTCATGTGCTTCATGTAATCAATGAAGTGCTACATGAGTGCTTAAAGAAGGGGGGACCTAGTTTACTTAGATGACATTCTCATATTCAGTGAGACCCTCGAGGAGCACATGAAGCTGGTACGGGAAGTACTGAAAAAACTCCTAGCCGCTAAGCTCTACGCAAAGCTGTCAAAATGTGAATTCCACCAGACCTCTCCCTTGACTACCTAGGCTACTGCATATCCAGCAGAAGGGTGGAAATGGACCCAGAAAAAGTAAAAGCAGTGCTAGACTGGCAACCTCCATGCACTCACAAACAGCTGCAAAGTTTCCTGGTGTTCGCAAAGTTTTACTGACAATTTATACCAGCATTCACAGAAGTTGCCTTGCCCCTAACAGAACTGTTAAAAATGGGTCCAACCCCTACAAAGCCATGACTAAGCCAACCGCTTGCTTAATCAATGGACTATCAAAGGGCATTCAAGAAATTAAAGAAGCTATTCTCAAAGGAACTGATCCTCCAGCACCTGTATCCAGAACGGCAATTTATAATCCAAGCAGATGCCAGTGATGTGGCCGTAGCAGCAGTGCTCATGCAAAAAGACCCACAGGGACAGCTCCTACCCTGCGCCTATGTGTCTAAAAAAATGACACCAAAAGAAGGTGGGCTATCTGAGAGAAAGAAGCCTATGCAGCCTGCTGGGCCCTTCTTTCCTGGAGACACTTTCTAGAGAGGGGGGTAAGATACCCTTCGAGGTCTAGACTGATCACAAAAACCTCAAAGCCTTAAAGACCCCTAGGAAATTGTCTCGTAAACAAGTCCGCTGGGTGCAATACTTCAGGCAGTTCAAATTTGAGCTGAAGTACATCCTGACAGGAGGCAATTTTGGTGGCCAAAAATGAAAGCTGATGTGGAAGACTACATAAAGAGCTGTGCCACATGTGCAACCATTATGAGGTCAGAGAAACCCCCTGGACTCCGCCAGCAAGTGGCAAGCCCCAATCTCTTGGGAAGAGATTGCTATGGATTTATAGTGAGGGGATTCCAGGGAAATGCAGTTATTTGGAAAGTAATTGATTTGCTTTCAAAACAAGCCCACTTTACAGCTTGTTCAGGATTACCATCCGCTAAGAAACTCAAGATGATTTCAAGCAATATCAACGGATTGAACTCACCAGGAAAAAGCAAACAAACACTAGTATGATTACAAAAACAGAATGTGGACATAGTTTCCATATTGTATGCACAGCAGCATTGACATGGATAAAGGACTGGATAAATCTAAAAAATAAAAGGATCTTGGCAATAGAGGGTCATGATCTATAATAAGGTTGGCACGAATTTATTTGGGAGGGAAAAAACAAAACACATACTTATATCAGAGACACCAAGTCAGAGAAGCCATTCTACTAATATGGGGACAAATAATCGCTATAGTAAAATATCAGTTTGGCTATCAACCATGGAGGCATTAATATGTTGGATTTAGAAAAAATAGTAAGATACAAATATTTATTAGATGATCAAGGAAAATTAAAAACAAATCAAGAATTTAAGTTCCAAGGAATTGACACAGAATGGTGGCCGTATCTGCAAATCCAGTCAAGATATAAAAAAGATGTAGAAAAATATGGCTTTTATAGGGAACAAGAGCTCAACAAACTGCATATTAAGAATCAACAGTATAAATTACAAGCATACGTTGATGATCTTGTATTTGTATTGGAAGACCCTTTTATATTGGGCCCGAACTTGATTTGTGAAATAGAAAAATACGGAACTGTGGCGGGCTTAAAAGTAAATAAAGAAAAAAGTAAGGTTTTGATTAAAAATTTACCACAAAGCAGGGGAAGGAATTAGAATTGAATATGGGATTCCCAATTGTTAATAATTTAAGGTACTTAGTATTATATTATCTGCTAAATGCTCAACAATCAAGGAAGATAATTATTGAACGAACAGAGCAGGACTTAGAGAAATGGAAGAAGCTACAGATTTCTCTGTTAGGCAAGATTGCGGCTATAAAATCTTATATTCTCCCAAAATGGATATATTTATTTTATACAGCCCCAGACAGATTAGACAACAAATTCTTCAAAAAGTTAAATCAAGTTGTTCTAAAATTTATTTGGCAGAATAAAAAGCCCAGAATTAAATTCAAAATGCTCCAAAAGGTGAAGGATAGAAGGGGATTTGGTTTGCCTAAGTGGGAGTATTACTATCACACCACAAATTTAATTTGGGTAAGGGATTGGATTTTGCTGAGAAGGAGATGGCTGTTGGTTCTGGAAAGTTCGGGGCTGCAACAGGGTTGGCATTATTTTCTGTGGCAAGACAAGGTAAAGAAATACACAAGCTTCGCAGGTCTTTATTTAAGAAACATCTTAATTGAAACATGGAGGAAAATTAAGGATAAATTCTACTCTGACCCCCTCCTGGTTGGTCCCATTAGAAGCCACAACACATATTCCGCTTTATAACAAGAGAAACACCTATCTTACCGGGAGTTG
Organism: Masticophis lateralis; assembly: GCA_030761175.1. Taxonomy (NCBI): domain Eukaryota; kingdom Metazoa; phylum Chordata; class Lepidosauria; order Squamata; family Colubridae; genus Masticophis; species Masticophis lateralis. The sequence goes on from JAUDYJ010000001.1 coordinate 41,807,417, forward strand.
CTGGATAGCCAAGGTCACCTGAAAACAAGAACTGAACTAGTTTTACAGGGAATGGAATTGGACTTATGCTCAGATCAACTCTAAATATAAAAAGGACAAGGAATAAGGAGGTATAGATATGAACCTGCAGGTGATGGATAAGATCATACTAGGAAGGGAGGAAAAAAAGTTAGCCAAGATCTATATACTCTTAATAAGTTATTGGATAGAAGATGAGATTTTTAAAGACTCGATGATTGCCTGGGGGAGAAATATGGGTCACTCAATTGAGTTGACAAAATGGGAAGAAATTTAGACCAGACAACTGAAATTCTTAATGGCAACCACTTATAAGGAAAATCTGTGTAAGATGCTGTACAGGTGACATCTTCCCCCTGCCCGATTATCCAAAATGTTTCCTGGACTCTCCCCAAATTGTTGGAAGTGTGGGGAGGTAGGTACCTATTTTCATGTATGGTGGACTTGACCCAGGGTAATTGAATTCTGGAAACTTATTCAGAGGTGGCTGCTAGAAATCACTGGATAAAAATTGCAATTGAAACCGGAATATTACCTATTAAATATTAGGCCAGACAAGATAGGCACAAGTAAATGGTGTTTAATTGTATATATTACAACTGCAGCAAGAATATGTCTCGCCCAAAATTAGAAGGGGAAAGACTTACCATCAGAAGACTTGATCTTAGGGAAAATTATTGAATATGCAGAAGCTGATAGGTTAACAAGAACTTTGAGAGATCAAAAAGAATCTGCATATTTTCAATGTTGGGACCAATGGTATACTTGGCTAAATAATAGAATAAAAAGAGGTTAAGGTTAAGGTAGCTTTTATTTTTTATTTGTATATTTGGACTGAAGATAATGTATAGTGTAAGGTTCCCACCGTGATCTATGTTGTTATATATTTTGTTTGCAAAGAAATAAAAAAAAGAGCTCAACAAAATAGTACAGGGGACAGAGGAAAAAATGATAACAAAAGCATATAACTATTTTCTGAGATTCAAAATGGAAGAAGAAACAGTCAAAAAAGCTATGATAACTTGGGCAAAGAACTTTGGTTACAATATTGAATTAGAGTACTGGGAAAAATTGTGGGGGGAAAACTATAAACTAAGAATGTTGGCAGCATATAAAGAAAATTTATATAAAATGTTTTATCATTGGCATTTGCCCTCAGCATGATTGGCATTTACCCCTGGCAAGATTGGCCAAAATGTTTCCCAAATTGCTGGAAATGTAACCACTACCACATGTGGTGGACATGTCCCAAAGCCAGGGATTATTGGACAAAAATCAAAAAATGGTTGGAGGAAATTGTTGAACAAAAAATTGATGTGAAGCCAGAGTTATTTCTTTGGATATAACAAAAGGTAATATAAGCAAAGAAATTCAATACATCATGCTCCAGATAATCACCGCAGTTAGAATTACATTCGCCAAAAATTGGAAGCAAGAAAACACTGTCAAATGCAATGATTATAAAAAAGGTGCTAGAATACGCAAAAATGGACAAATTAACAATGGAATTAAGGGACAGAGAGGAAACAGTGTATTATAAGATGTGGAACAGGTGGTATAATTGGCTTGAAAAGAAGTATAAAATTAATGTATAATGCTTGTGAGTTCATCAAAGCCTGGCTCGCCACAAGCAATTCTAGCATTCTTCACCTGATGTAACCTCCCCATCACAAGACCCACCACAACACTCTCACTTGACTTACCCAAATCTGACCCATCACAAGACTTTGACTTGTAGACCCTGACCCGCTGTGACCTCACCATCACAACACCTACTGACCACACGGAGCCCTTATAAACAGAGGAACACTGACATCCCTCAAACTCCGCTGAAGATGTTTCCTAGCCTGGTAAAATGTTCGGAAACCAATCCACAAGCTTGAAGAATGAAACTTCATCCTCAAAATTGTAGCTATCAGATGAAGCTAATACAAGTAACTTTGAACTACTAGGACCCTATGGGTTGATTTTAATCATTATGTAGGATCAAAATACATGCTTAGATTGTAAAGTTGATTCATTAAGCCTCAGCAAACAACTTGGTTCTGTCCAGATATTTTCAGAATTGTTTTTCTAGAATTATTGCTGGAGTTAATGGGAGTCTGAAAGACACCAGATTATACAGTCCCAATTTAGCAGGAATGGAAATCTACCTAGAACAGACCATAATTAGTCCATTATGATTGTTTGGTCCTGGTTCAAAATAGTCATAACCTTATGTATCATATATTGCCTGTAGCTTCCTAGCTACAATCGCCATCATTTTGGCTAGGAAGTGAATGTTAGCCTCTGGATATAGTTATGATTTAAATCTTTTTGCCTGGCATTTTGAACACAGAGTTGCCTTGTTTCAAGCAAAAGACACTGTTGTTTTCCTGACCTTTGTGTTGTGTTTACTGGAATCATGCTGCACATGCCACAGTCCTCTTGCCAGAAAGGAACTTGTCATTCCTCTCCCCCCCCCCCAAAAAAAAAGCCTGACAGTATCGTCATCCAGTTAGGAACTCTATGCCAATTTTCACGTAATTACCATTTCCTGTAATTGAAAAGCCTATGGTAATTTCTACTGTGATGCATAGAGTTGATATTGTTCTTGCACTACAGAGAGTACACAGATATTTTAATTGTTGGGAAAGCAATGCTTTTTGTATACTTTATGACAAAAGCAATTGTTTAAAAAAATGGGTTAAAATGAGGCAACGATATTGTAAAATAGAACCACACATTATAGAGCTTCAGCATATGAACCTGCCTAAATAGCAGATTAATGGAAAATGACATTTTCGTACATAAATGGGGTTTCCTCAAAGAGTGGTTTTGCAAGCTGCTATGTAGGAATGAAAACTGGACAACATTCCTTCAACTTTGTCATCCATTATATCTTTCAAAACAGCATTTATAAACTGATTTAAAAATAGATTTTTTATCATACAATGTTAGAACTGCTCTAAATATATTTTACTTTACTTAATCAAAATGCAGATAGTTATTTTTTCCCTAAAGCAGTGATGGGCAATCTTTTCCTTGGTATATGGCACTGGCAAAGAAACTTCTTCAGAAAAGCTTAGGCCTCAATTTTCTGATTTTAACATTTAAAAAAAAATAAAATAGGAGCATTGTTTCTGAGTGAAGATTTCCTTAAAACAATTTTGACTATTTGTAACTATAAGGCATGTGTAATTTTGGTAACAAAATGTAATTGCCATTTCATTCTAATATTTTTCTTTAATGTCCTATCAAAAGATGTTCTGATAGACTCTTGTCCAAAGTACTAAAATAATCTGATCCTCCTTAAAATTTTAAAGATAACCCAAGGTCAGATATATCCTGCTATCTGCTCTGACACTTAATACATCCAGATTACTGCTTGTTTAAGAAATAAAAACATCATATGGCAATAATCCAGTGAATTAATACTAAAGTTTGACAAGTCATTCCTATTCCTATTCCTCATTCCCATCATAAATAAGAACCTTCACTTCTTATTATATAAAGAATATATAATATTCTTTATATAATAATATAGAATCTTATTATATAAAGAATATAAAGAAATATTATGTATCTTAAGCATAATAATGAAGTTTATCTAATAATCTGGAGATTGCTAGTAGTATTTCTTTCAAAGTGGATCACCCTTGTGGCAGAAAATCTTTACTTCATGTCTTCTTTCACTAACAATGAGAAAACATTTAAGCTTTGATGAATTATTTATTTTTGTTGTATCAGTTAGACTTGATCATATTTCACTGAGTTTTTCTCTCAGTTTTGTTTCTATATGCCATCTTGGGTTAAATAGCATCACCTAGCTGGGCATTTGGGTAGGTAGGACCTGGTTCTCTCCCTCTCTCTCATATCAATATATCAGTTTATGTAGCAACCCAATTCACAACTACAAATGTGAGCTTTGCATGTAGGATTAAAACCAAACAAAAACAATGAAATAGTAACACAAATGTTAAAAAGCATAGCATCCTGTTGACAAGTTCATCCAACCTCCAGACCCAATAACCAAAGGAACATCCAAGTCTTCAGGAATTTACCCAGTACAAGAAAAATGATACAGATATTTCCTTGTAGTCACCATGCAATGACAGCAACTCAAAGAAGACTTTACCTACTTTTCCTGCCATCTTGACTATCTTGGTCACAGTGAAATCAGTCAATGAATTACTATAATTGCAACATATTTACACATGAAATCACTTTGATATTCCTTTAGGCATTTTAGCTTAATCTTTCTCAATCTATTTGAAAGGGTTATGCATTTATTAATGCCTTTTGTTCAGAAGTATTGGTATTCCAAGTTAAAACAACATGGATACACTGCCACTCACTCTAGTAGTAGTATATTAATAAGTTGTCTTTCTAGCCAACCTTGTTTATTTGTCTTAAATCCTAAGAGTATTAGACTTAAGTTTTTTCATTTGTTATTTAGTATGATGATTAATCAGTATCATATATTCTGAAAAATGTGCACCTTATTCTTTTCCCAGTATGTTCCACTGCAAATTTTATTGAAGTTTATGATCCATATTGCTCTAGGAATGGAATACCTAAGTAGCAAACATTTCCTCCACAGGGACCTGGCTGCCCGAAATTGCATGTGAGTTCTGTAGTATTTTCTTTTCTTCTCAGAATTCAGATTGATTTTCAGTCAGAAGCTCTAAATCTTAAAGTGGAAAACAATATTTGGGGATCAAAATCTAGGAAATATAACTAATCAGAAATCAAGGAAAAGTGATTTTCAGATTATTCAATGCATTTTGAATGTTTGAAAATTTAATGTAGAGTAACTACACAGTGTAATTCTGTTGAGATTCTTATACTTTAAATTCCAATCTCTGAGTGTACTTTATTCATGACAGAGGAATTCCTTATAAAACTACAGCATTAAGCAAAAAAAAAAGAATATTTTGGAGCCTAGCTTTCTCTATGGCATGTTAGCTGTATACTGGTATAGATGCACAGTTACAGTTCTAAGCATTTGTTTCTGTGAAACAAATATAAAAAGTATATTGCAAGGATTCTGAGGTAATGAAGGGAGGGGTGCTTTAATCTTAGTGTACCATTTTCCCAGCCTTTTTTCTCTGAATCTTGGGAAATAAATATTAATTAATATAACCTCTTGGAAAATAACTGGAAAAGAGACTGAAGGAAAAGAATCAAAGACACATATAAGATGCCATTTGTACATAAAACGTACAGCAGTAATATTTGTGAAAAGAATTTCAGATCTTGACTCCACCCCGATAAAAAGGATTACAGGGTCGTAAAAAGAAAAAAAATTGATTTCAAACTAGACAAACTAGCAGAGAAAGAATAGAACTATAGTTTCCCTATCATCAGAGACATTAGTTATTCTTTGACCCATTCAAGTATTGCACCTTATGAAGGAAATGATTTCGAATAAATTCAGAGAAAAATAGCAAATATGAAAAACAAGGCCTCTGAATTGGGCCTGAAATGAATAGTAGATAAAAGACTAGAGGTTATGATAGCAATCTTCAAATACTTGATGTCCCGGTGCCTGGAGGCCGTACGGATCTGGAGGGGAGAAACAAGCTCAGACTCAACCCCTCCAAGACCAAGTGGCTGTGGCTTCCGGCGTCCCGGTATAATCAGCTGGTGCCATCACTGACTATTGGGGATGAGATCTTGCCCCCCACAGAAAAGGTTCGCAATCTGGGTGTCTTCCTGGATTCACGGCTGTCTTTAGAAGACCATATGATGGCCGTGACCAGGGGGGCCTTTTATCAGGTTCGCCTGATCTGCCAGTTGCATCCCTTTCTGGACTGAAATGCCTTGTGCACAGTCACTCATGCCCTCGTCCTCTCCCGTCTGGACTACTGTAATGCTTTCTACATGGGGTTCCCCTTGAAAAGTACCCAGAGGCTCCAACTGGTCCAGAATGCGGCCGCGCGGGTGATTATGGGCACATCTCGTTGAGCCCATGTAATACCTTTCCTGCGCGAGCTGCACTGGTTCCCAGTGGTCTTCCGTGTGCGATTCAAGGTGTCGGTTACCACGTTTAAAGCGCTCCATGGCTTAGGATCTGGGTATCTACGAGACTGCCTTCTGCCACCAATAGCCTCCCACTGACCAGTTCGCTCTCACAAAGAGGGACTCCACAGGGTGCCATCAGTCAAACTATGCCGACTGGCGACCCCCAGGGAGAGGGCCTTCTCTGTGAGGGCTCCTGCCCTTTGGAATGAATTGCCCCCGGAGATATGTAACATCCCTGATCTTCGTATTTTCCGCTGTGCCCTCAAGACCCTGACGTTCCAACAGGCAGGGCTCACCATTTAAATGATTTTTAATTAGATATTTTAATTTTGGGTTTTAATTCAATTGGGCCAAATTGTTTAATAATTTTAAATTTAAATTTTATGATGTTTGTGTGTTTGTATTTTTACCTTGGCTATACACCGCCCTGAGTCCTACGAGAGAAGGATGGTATAGAAATATAAATAATAATAATAATAGTAATAATACTTGAGAGAGACACAGAAGAGACCAAAAGATGTTAAATCAAACCCTACCCAGAAGGGCAGGATTTGATTTAATACATTTTAAGTTACAGAAGGAGACATAACAGATAACTGTTAAGACAAAGATATTGACAATTATTTAGAAGGATGGTGAACTCTCTCGATGAGATTTTTAAGTAACCTTTAGATAACATTTTCCAGTACTCTTGGTTCCATACACTGATCAAGGAATGGATCAATTGACTACAAGGTTACTACTAGCCCTGTGATTGTATAAAGCAATAGTAGAGAGGAAAGGCCATTTAAGCATCCTTTCCAGCATGCTGCTTCTGTCCTTCCTGCCATGTGTGTAAAGCTCTGGAGACTGAAGCAAATATCATTAGATGCCGATTGATTGAACTGTTCTGATTTAGACCTTCCCATTTTCTCTATTGTGCTTTCCACAATCTATGCTTTTTCTCATAATAACCCTCCATGGAAAATGGAGGACAACAGTGACAATTAAATATAAGAGTGAGCAAGGACTGAACAATATGCTACATGAAATTTGGTAAAAAACAAAACAAAACGCCATTTGCTTCTTTAATTTGAGGAACTTTCCATACTTGCAAATAGTAGATGGTAAAGTAAAACTGCTATTTTTATCAGGAGAGGAAAGAATTAAATTTATCGTATTGAATGCCCATTCTTTTTGGCATTTTATAACATATCAAAATCTGAAACAAGTATAAAAGAGATGGAAAACCACTCTCTGAGATTCCCCAATAATTATAAGGGCAATTAGATAATTTTACATTCTGCGTATCTCAGTCCCTTCTCCTATTATTATTATCTTTCAATCATAAACTAGGAGATAGGGGACAGTGGAAGAATTTTTGTTTTTTATTGACCTTAAGCTACTCTAGAAGCTCTCTAGCTGAAGAAAAAGGGGAAAATGCTTCAAAGTTGTAATACATTCTGTATCATCCTTAGTCTGATTCTTAATATGTGTCAGAATCAGAAACAGCTTTAATTTGGATTTATTTTGGAGAGGCTGGAATCTCGAATGATTGTGTGCCGTCAAGTCAATATTGACTCTTAGCAACCACCTAGTTCTTCTCCAGAGAGAGACTAGGTAGAAAAGTCATTTTGATTCGTATCATCTTTTTCCCAAAGTATACATGCATATGAAGTAATGCTACATCTTTGAGGAGCCTCTTTCTTGTAATCTGAATTCATATTGTTGGAAACAAATTCAACCAACAAGCATGGGTCGATGAAAACAGAGACTTTATTAAAAGAAAATAATAAAAACTATTTTGCAAAATAGGGTGGGTATATCTCAACAGAGGAATTTTAGCCAGAAAGCCACACCTAAAATTTCAAAAGCATTACATTTTATAGCTCCCTATCTCAATGGCCCATTTCCCTCCTCCTCCTTTGGATTTATTGGACAGGCCCTCCGGGGTTTCAGCTAATCCAAGATGCCTCAAAGGAATACATTATCTCTCTCTTTGTTTTCTCAGATTACTTTCTCTTCAGCACCTCCCGTACCTCTCCATAACTGTCCATTACACATCTACATAGTATCTCTCAGTTTTAAGGAATGTCTCCGTATACCCTCAGCAGGCCCCTCTCCTATGCCAAAGAACAGACTACTGCCCACATGTCCTTCTCCAAGCATATGCACCATAGACATGGGAGAAAAGTTCCACAAAGCATATAATCTAATTTACATTGTAAAATTCAGTCTTAATGCAGGAAGGATACAATTCATTTCATACATATGTTTTTTACAAAGGTACATGTATTATAAATGCTTAACAAATAAATGCTTAAATGGAAAGTACTTTTGTAGCAGCATAACATATATTGTACAATAGAATAACAAGTTCCTATTCAATTATTACTATTCCCTTCATTACTATTTTATTTTTGAATTCCCTTATATCCTACAATATTAACTGTCATACATTAATGGACAGGTTGCGGGATGACATGACAGTGTGTGTAGCAGACTTTGGTTTATCCAAGAAAATTTATAGTGGAGATTATTACCGGCAAGGGCGTATTGCAAAGATGCCTGTTAAATGGATTGCTATAGAAAGTCTTGCAGATCGAGTCTACACAACAAAAAGTGATGTGGTAAGTAAATGAGGAGATGGTGTTCCAATTTAACAGTTAAGTCTGGCTCCAGGAGGAAAAATTGTCAATTTGGATTGACAGAATTCTTATAATATAGGAAACATACTGTATAATTGTGCCCCTGTTTTTTATATAGCAGTATTTATAACGAGTCAGCTGGTACAAGAATAAAAGGCTTATTACTTTATTTATATTTGACTTTATTTATATTTGACCTTCATTTTAATAACATAAATTATTCAAAATTATTTCTGCAGACAACTATGCCCTAATATACATCACTTTCTTCAGATTTTACAAAATATTTTATTTGTTGTTCTAAATCTTCCTTCAGTTTTCTAACAAGGATTAGTTAAAAAAGCTCAAATAGTTTATTTTTGAATAATTAATACTAGCGTGCCTTTTTAAAAAAAGGTGTGATGAAGCATAGTCATAGAAGTAATTGTTTGATAATACAGTATCAGTGTATCAAGCTGTTAATACAAGACATAATTACAGTACAGAAAAATTGGGCATCCTATCCTTAAGCTTATTTGTCAAATAAAACTAGGGGTGCAGCTCCCTCTACTGAGTGAGAGAATATTTATTAATGTATCAGACAAGTTGTAGAGCCATTAATTGTCCTTTTCTGTGATGCTTTTTAGATGCAAGTTACCAGCAAAGTTAGGTTAAAGAAAATGCCTGCTATATACAAAATTACTCCTATCGACTCCTTTAAAATGTGGTAAACATAGTCTAGATATCTGTGAGAAGAAATTAAATGTAATTTTTTTTAAAAAAAATTGTTTAATTTTTTTAAACAAAGTATAGCCAGTTCCAACTAGCAGTGGTTCTCAATTTCCAAGCCTCATTAACTGAAAAACTTTCTGTCTCAGATGCCAGAAATTAAATTGGTATGTTTCTGCATATTAACATTAATATAACACTATTAAAGTGTACTTTTTGTCAAAGAATTATTAGTTAAAATTACAATCCTAAAACATTAGAACAGGAAATTAACTATCTTGGTCAGTTTCAATATTTACTATTTGTTCTTCTTATGTAATAAAAAAATGTAATTTGCAATCAGGTGAAGTTACTGGGAATACAATATCACCAATATGATTTTCAACAATGCATCAGAGAAGTCAGCATAGTTCTTTTTAATGGACAAAAAAAATCTCAATATGTTTGGTGGGATTTATTCCCCAAAAAGCATCCATAGACAATTAGGGGTATCAGTAAATTAAGTTCTTTTAAAATGTTTAAGTAAGTTACTCCTCCGTTTTCTTTTCCTGTAGTGGGCGTTTGGTGTTACAATGTGGGAAATAGCAACTCGAGGAATGACTCCATACCCAGGAGTGCAAAACCACGAAATCTATGACTACCTACTTCATGGGCATAGACTAAAGCAGCCAGAGGGCTGTTTAGATGATTTGTAAGTATTTTGTAATTGTGATAATAATGAAGCAGAATTGTAGCGATTGAATACATGGCTTGCTTATGGCAGTTGTTATATGTGCAGCTTGGTAATGTGGAAACCAAGAGGTGGTTTGTCTTTGCTTTAATACACTATTTTTTAGGCTTTTTTCAAAAAGATGGCGACAGCAGCTGCATGTGCTTGTAGATGGTGCTCCGAAGTGTTGTGTAGAGACAGTTTTGGAATGTAGAGAGTGGTATGTGGACATGGAGGAGTGTGTAGAAAAAAAGCCAAGAGGGAGACAAGCTTGATAAGCTAATTCAGAGGCTGAAATTTGTGGAAGAAATAGAGAGGCAAAGAAAAGAAAAGGCCAAGAACTGGAAGGGGCAGTTGGAAGGTTAGATGGAGAGATGGAACAGAGGAGGTGGCTGATTTACGAATATGAGGCTTCCCTGGTCTCCCCCTAGATTCCCCTGGCTGTTGCTAAACCATGGTCTGAGAACTCAAGAGCAGCTGCAGCTCTGATTGATGGTGTGGGTCGTCTGATGGAGGCAGAGCTGACTGAAGAGACAAGCTTCACTGGCCTTTGTCAGCAGCTGGGCCTACTCATATAGTTAAAAACGCTGTGGAGAGTGGCAGGCTGCCATTGGGATTTCCTGAGGTTAACTGGCGAGTGGGAACTTGGAACTCTGAACTTCATGAGACATTGTAGAACTGCGCAGTTGCTAAATTTCCAGTGCAGCATAGCAAGCCTTTTGGCTTCTTTTTGGACTACCTTCTGCAATCTTGCATCTGCAATCCTCTGAATGTTCTGTAACTGGGCCTGGGAAGGCTGCTTGGGAAATCCTGGGGCTAGAAGGGAAAGTTGAGTTGAGTGTTGGTCCCTCTCCCTCTGGTGAGAGCTAGGGGGGAGAAGAGGCTCCCTGCTTGGTGAGTGAGAGCGACCTGGCAGGGTGCCGTTTGTGCATTGAGTGGATGCATTCTGAGTGTGTTGGGGGATAAGGGGGTGCTGGATGTGATTCCTCTGTGCAATGAGGAAGAGTTGGTGTGAGTTTGAGGGCGCTGAGAGCAAGTGCTATAGTGCCTATAAGGCTCACCTTGCCCCCGACTGTCAGTGGGAGTAGGTTTTCCCCTTTTTAAGGAAGAGTGTTGGAGATGGGGGGTGGAATGGTTCTCAGGGAAGGCAGAGGAGGGCGACCTATTTTAGTAGTGTCGAGTAATGGACACTACAAACATACCCTGTGCATAATCTGGGGGTTCCCCTGGACTCACGACTCCTGTTCGAAGAGTAGGTGACGGTCACAGCCAGGAGGGTCTTTGCGCAACTGCGAGTTGTGCGCCAGTTACACCCTTTCCTGAACTGCCAATCCCTACTCACAGTCACTCATGCCTTAGTCACTTCCCATCTTGACTATTGCAATGCGCTCTACATGGGGCTGCCCTTGAAGAGCATCCGGAAGCTCCAGTTGGTGCAAAATGCAGCAGTCCACATGGTTTTGTGCAGGCCCCGGTGTGCACATGTATCACCTCTCCTGCAGGAGCTGCATTGGTTGCCAATTTTCTTCCAGGCACAATTCAAGGTGCTAATTGCACCTTTAAAGCCCTTCATGGCTTGGGGCTAGGTTATCTGAGGGACCGTCTCTTGCCAGTCACATCTACCTGACCCATCAGAGCGGGGAGGCAGGGAATGCTGCGGGTCCCATCCCTGAGGGAGATACACCTGGTGGGACCCAGAAGAAGGGCCTTCTCCATGGTGGCTTCCTCTCTCTGGAACACCATTCCCCCAGAGATTAGAACGGGCCCCACTCTAATTCCCCTTCCAGAAGGTGCTGAAGACCTGGTTCTGCCAGCCGGCCTGGGGAACCCAGAGTGGGATGGAGCCCATTAAATGGCTCTTGTGATCTGCTGTCGCTGGGGTGGGGTGAGGTGATTTTATTACATTAATTTATTTGATTTTTTAAAATTAATTTTATTAGTTTTACTGTTTTTAAATGTGGTTTTATATTTTGTAAGTCACCTTGCATCGCCACGGGCAAATAGGCGGCAATATAAATTCAATAAATAATAAATATAATAAATAATTTTTGGCAATATCTGTAGACTATGGAATATTGCTCTATGATAAAATAAAAACTAAAAATTGCAGCCACTATGTTAAAGGAAAGGTTTGAGAAACTAGTCTCCTTACAAGATTCCTGACTAGACTCTCTGTAGCTTTTATTTATTATTTATTTTTGCAACTTACTTTAAACTAACTAGTTTAAGGCACTAATGGTAAAAATCCACAGCAAAAACAAACCAGGGTGAAGAACTAAAAGCACAAACCAAAATCCTTCATTGCTCTGGTATTATAGTTGCCTGTGGTATGATGGGTGGCAAATAAATTTAATAAATAAAGAAATAGATTACCAAGATAATATATGTTCTCAGGCCAGCCTTTCTAGCGATAGCATTCAACAAAAGGGATGTCAAACTCTTCTTCCTATAGTTGCCTGCTTCGTCTCATTCAGGAATAATATCTGGTTTATAACTGTAAGGTTAACAGGCTGATATGGGAAAGATGCCCAAATCATTTGAATATCAGCTTTCAATTGGGCCTAAAAACTGACAGCTAATATAGATAATAAAGCAGTTGTTGTGCCCAGCCCCTATGGGTTTCTAGCTGTTGTAATTTAGGTTAACCATATTTACAATTTACAAATTGTTTTTAAAGGCAGTCTTACATATAACTCATTGCAATATGCTGAACTGATTTAATATTTTTAAAATTAGGCAAAGAAGCTATGGTTCAAAATAAGCCAGGTTTGTCACTTTTGACATGTTCAAAGCATGAAATGGATCAAAGCAAAATTATGTTATCCATTCAATTGCAATACATTACTCACAAAGGTAGTTTACTGGTCCTCAAAGGATTAACTTTGCTAACATTCCAGGTACCCTAACATAGAATCAGCCCAACTTTTTATTTGACATTCCCAAATGAGTGTCTGCCTTTCTCTTCAATAATTATCCAGCTTCCTTCTTCATGGCATATTTCTCATCATTTCAGGTATGAAATCATGTATTCCTGTTGGAGGGCAGATCCTGTGGACCGACCGACCTTCTCAGAACTTAAGCTTCACCTGGAGAAAATATTAGAAAGCTTACCTGCTCTGAGTGAACCAAGCAGTGTAATTTATATTAACACAAACTTGCAGGAAGAGGATGCAAAAGATCTCATGGAAGATGATGAGTTTCCCCAAATAGACACAGTCCTTGATCCAAATGAAATCATACAAGCTTGTTCCGAGAGACCGGAGACTACAGTAGTCACTGTGGATATCCACGAAAACAGTGGAACGGGGGATAGATACATTTTAAGTGGAGTCAATGAAGAGCACCGGGCCAGTCTAATAAGAACAGAGGAGGAAGATATATCATTGCTTCAGCCCATTCACTTGCAGAATGGGAGGCAATGGTCTCAAGCCAGCACACTCCCTGTAGGAAGTGCGTTGGCTAATGAACTGCTCTTTGCAGATGACTCTTTGGAGGAGTCTGAAATTCTGCTGTGAAGAAAAACTAGCCTTCTCTAATGAACTGCAGTTCAGAGACCCTTCTGCGCTAGAAGTGCTCTGGATAGCCATTGGACGTTCTCATCACGGAAAGCCATTCCTGTGTAGCATGCTCTCCAATCTTTGTATAGAAGATAACTTTAGAAGAGACATTTGTATCTTTATAGAAATTATATTTTAATAAACAAATGTGGTAATGGTCTGTTTTATTTATTTGGAAAACAACTTTAATATTTTTGGTCTCTTTCCTGCAACAGGTTCTTTCATGGATGGTTTGTCAATAGATTATCTTCTGGCTCCTTCACAACTTCTATGTTACAGTAAATATTGATAGATACTGACATACACACAGACACAGACACACACACACACACACACACGATACATACACACAATTTCTGATCGTTTTTTTCGTTTTCTCTTTTGTCAGAACCTTACACAATACATACACCACACACACAATTTTCTCCTGAAAACCCCTCCCAGAACTGCCAAGTCTGCCTTCTGTTGCATCCCCATAGCAAAAAAGGTTTAGATGTCATTTGAGAAAAAGGAGAATTATTGAATACACAAGGAAAATTAAAATCTAAACAGGAGTTGAACTCCCAAGGAGTACAAGTGGACTGGTGGACATATACGCAGATTAAATCCAAATATAATAAAGAGAGAGAGAGAGGTACAAGAATTAGATAAAATTTTGATGAGCCAAGAAAAAGGCATGATCTCAAAAACATATAAATTGTTGATGAAATAGGTGAAGAAATAATTAAGGATACAATGATTGCCTGGGGGAAAAACTTTGGATACTCAATTTATTTAGAGAAATGGCAGGAGATATGGTGGGAGAATATGAAATTAGTCGTTTCCACAGCATATAAAGAATATATATATAAGATGGTATACAGGTGGCATCTCTCCCTGGATAGATTAGCTAGAATGTTTAAGGGACAATCTGTGGAATGCTGGAAATGTGGGGCTGAACGTGGCACATACTACCATCAATGGGGGACATGCCCGAAAGCAGTGGAATTTTGGGGAAAAATAAAAAAAATGGCTAAATGAGATTCTAAATTTAAAGATTGAATGGCGCCCAGAGACATGCCTACTCGGCTCCAGGCCAGAAAACATGAAAAGAGACATATGGTACCTTGCTTTACATGTTATCACGGTGAGATTGATATATGCCCAATTTTGGAAAAACCAAAATATCCCATCAGAGGAAGCTATTATACAGAAGATTTTGGACTATGCTGAAGCAAATAAATTGACCAAGAAATTAAAAGACAAAGACCAAACACAAATGGGTTTATCTTGAAGGAAATTCTATAGATGGCTAGAGAAGAGGAAAGTATAATCCAAATTAGATGAGAAATTATATGTATTACTAAAGTTATATTATATAAATATAATGAGGTCAAACGGATTTGACCGTTGTATAAAATATGTAAGGTGTTCTGTCTTCTCCGGAATATAATATAAACACATAGTACAGGATATTAAGTTATTAGATTACTGCATAGAGATACATTTGTTTTATGTTTTGTGTGGATGGTTTATGGGTTTTTTTCTCTTTATGTTATTTGTATGATGTTTTGTTTTTTCTTTTGTTTTTAATGGAAAAGGTAAATAAAGACTATTTTTAAAAAGAGAAAAAGGAGCTTTCTGATTGTGGGTGGGATGGAGAGACTGAAAGAACAGTTCAGAGGGAGGATTAAATCTGCTCTATTTGTGCTGCCACCAATTTATACACAATGCAAATTTTTAAAAAGTATGGTATATAGTTTGACAGTCTGTTCCTGCTACTTGGAAAAGGCAAGAAATATATTTTACTATAAAAATATTTCTGAGCCCACATCCTATTCTAGTTTGGATTTTTTTCTAAATATCTGGCCTACCCTTCTAGCATAAAATTCAGTATTTTGTACCATCCTGGAATTGAAAAACCTGTATTCCTAACACCAAGAACAGAGCAAGACTTTTCTATGTTCTCAGTTAAACTAAAAATTGTAAAGGTTAAAATAAAGTCATGTGAGATGCTCTACCAGCCTTTCTGAAGCTATCCTGTGAAAGTTGGGGTTCATCAAGGCTCAACATTATCACCATTGCTGTTCGTTCTCATCATGAATATTATCACAAAAGAACCACAACCTGCATCCCCTGGACCTTGCAATATGTGCAGACAGAGAACAACCGTCTTAGTCAATTTGGCTTGTGCCTCAACATGAAGACAACTCTATAGAGAGCAGCCCGAGCATTTCCACCATACAAGTCAGCAATGAGGATCTAGTGAAGGCCAATACGGTCAGTTATTTAGGATCCCATCTACAAAGTGATGACAGCACTAACGAAGTGCATGCAAGAGTGAACAAAGCATGGCT
This sequence comes from Masticophis lateralis, assembly GCA_030761175.1. Lineage (NCBI taxonomy): Eukaryota > Metazoa > Chordata > Lepidosauria > Squamata > Colubridae > Masticophis > Masticophis lateralis. The sequence continues at coordinate 41,823,378 of JAUDYJ010000001.1, forward strand.
TCAAATAGAAGGAGATCTCTGGAGTGCTCCATGATTGAAGCATGCCAGTCAAGTAATGTGCAGTAAATAGGGGTGAAATTTAAAAATGGAAAGAATATGTCAATGTATAAAATCAATATGAATGTTAAGAAATACACTAATTAGAAGAGAAGGGGACAAGAAGAAATAATATAAAGGGACAAGGGGGAGAATGTGAATATTAGAAGAGAATCACGAAATAGTTGTTAAGAGAGTATATATACAAATGTATGTCTTGTAATGTCATGTTATAATAAAAAAGAAAAAATAATAATTTCTTACTGTAGATTTTAAATTTTTAGATTTTATTAAATTTATATACCACCCTACTCCCAAAGGACTCAAGGCGTCCACAAGATAAAAAATACATAATACAAACGTTAAAAACCATTTAAAATACATTAAATATTAAATATGTAATGTATTTTTTTGTATTTTTTCCTGCATTTTTTATTCTTTTGTTCCATTCTCTTTTTCTAAGTTTAGTTTGTATTACGGTAGTTTTAAAGTTATTAAAATAAATAGTATGGATTGGGTTTTATTAGTAAAACAAATAGGTTGTGAAATAACAGGCAGAGATACACTTTTTCCATAGTCTGCAAAGAGAAAAATGGAACTCTGTGACTCTGTATATCTATAGTTTCTCTTCTGACTGTTTTCATGGGATAAAGTAATTACACAGTAGGTGGTGCTAGAGTTAAGGAAAAATTACTACTGCTTGTATTGCATAAGAGAGTACTGTACCTAATCTGAAATTTAGAATCCGCTTTCGGGGAAATGCTATTATTTAACAGAAGCAAATCCTCAACACAGCAAAATGTTGTTTTGATTTTGATATTAAATTATCCCTAGGGTTTTTTTGGGGGGTGGGGAGGGGAATAGAAAATAAATATGTTTTATGATAATCACAGGAAAAACTTTTTTGGGATGGTGGGATATCTTTTCTAGCCTGCAAAAACATTCCACCTTGTAGAATATAGCAATAAAATGCTCAGGATTGAATATCAATCTGAACAGTTTATTATTTTTATCTGTTTATTATTTTTTATCAAGGGGCACGAAAACCAAACAGAAGTTGTCACCTTTTTCCTTGATAGCCTGCACAGCTTCACTGCGTTCTGCACACAAGTGCATTTGGATCTATTTTTTTTTTCTTCAGTTGTCTTCTACAGTAGTAGTATATTCTCAGCTTCTTAGAGCAATTCCTCACCATATGCAATTTTCCTTTTATAGTTTTACCAATTACTGGTCCGCATCTACATACAATTCAAAGTGTTGAACTAGGAGGGACCTAGTTTTCAGATGTCACCTCCCATTCCAGTCTCCCATGTCAATATGTCTGTCTCTCTCGTGTGTCCTTATTTTATCCTTCCACGTCTTTTTCAAATAGTCAGGGCTGAGAAACAGAAATTAAAATAAATAAATGGGCAAGTCAACGTTTAAATAAATCTCATACCCTTTTATAGATCTTCTAGAGCAGTGTTTCTCAACCTTGGAAGCTTGAAGATGGGTGGACTTCAACTCCCAGAATCCCCCAGCCAGCAGGCTGGGGGATTCTGGGAGTTGAAGTCCACCCATCTTCAAGCTACCAAGATTGAGAAACACTGTTCTAGAGCAAATAGGTTCTGCAAAGGAGGTAGATGTGGGATTGGAAAGGATTCTACTCCTCTTAAATAAAAATCACCAACCACTTAAGCATGCTTGCATAGAGTTGTTTCCCGTTTTTGCTTTGCTTTAAAAAAAAAACCAAAGAATCAGCAACTTTCCCCTTGAGCCATTCTGCTGAAATAACAAAAGTCCCACAATTGCACGGCAGCAAACTATTGTGCCAGGCCGTTTCTTATTACTGAGTGAATTATTTAGAATCATGTAGAAATTAAATGAAGATTAGGATAACAACCTGTGTAAAGGGACAAACTTAACGACTGTTTTGAGATGCCAGTAAAGCGGTCATGAGGGGCTATTTTATACAATCGTCTGGAGAAGGGGGGGAAAAAACACATCCCAGGAGAAGTTGCAAAAGCTCTTGGAAAAAAAGTCATGCAAACCGCCAAATGCACCCACGCTCTTTGCCCATCCCGTCTCCCGGTTCTCCCCAATAAATTATTCCAGCGACTCCTTGGGCAGGAGACGACATGCCAAAAACTCGTTTAAGTAATACTATCGTCCCAAGCTGCTGAGCAGCAGGTTGCGCGGGAGATGCGCCCGCTCGCCCTAGCCTGGAGATGCTGATGGAGGAGAGTAGCACTTCCAGCAAACCAGCCAGCCCCTTCGAGAGGCAGCGATCGCAGGTATGAACTTAAAAGTGGAGGGGGGGAAGAGCGGGAGCAGCTCCCCCTCCCCCCGAGGGAACCGTTCTGCAGCCAAGGTCGGCGGCGTCTCCGAGGAGCGAGGCATTTCTCGCTCGCTGGGGAAAGCTGCCGCGCGCCTTAGCTGCCGCTCCAGCTGCTCTCATCTCCTGGCTGGGCAGGAGAGCTCAGCCTCCGCCGCTGGGCGAGCGGCAGTTCGTGGCGTGCGGAGAAGGACTCGCTCACACTTACTCCACTTTGCTGCCCCGGCCCATCGCAACAGTAGCAGCGCACAGCCATGATTTCTGCACGGCGATACAATCTCTGCAGCCTGGTGCTCGTCTTGTGCCTAGCGGCCGGGCAAGAGTTGCAGGCGTCCCAGGTAAGGGGCTGTGCCAGGGGGCTCTTCTTTGCCACGCGTCCCTTGTTTCCTACTAGGGGTATATATAACGTAATGCCATAGCTTGTTTTCTGCAGTGAATGCATGGAACTGCGAGAGGGGTTTTTTTTTTCTTTTAAAGAATTTGAACCTGTCTCCTCTTTTACCTGTCCTTAGTCTTTTTGTTTGTTTGTTCACTTGTTTTGGGTTTTTTTGTTTTTTTGTTTTGGCAAAGGCAATTAGGCAAATGTAAAAAGTGACTGGCTAGATTACTTTTTAGTATAGCTTCACTTCAGATCAAGTGGGAAGGGAGCCAGGATGCTTCCAGACAAGCCCAGCGTTTTTCAACCTTGGTAGCTTAAAGATACATGGATGTCAGCTCCCAAAATGTCCCAGCCGGCCAATAACAGAATTACAAAGTTGGAAAGGACCTTGGGGGTCCTCTAGTCCAACCCCCTGCTCCATCAGATAAATGGTTGCTCAATCTCTTCATAAAAATCTCCAGCGTTGGAGCATCCACAACTTCTGGAGGCAAGTTGTTTCACTGATTAATTGTTCACACTGTCAGGAAATTTCTCCTTAGTTCTAGGTTGGTTCTCTCCTTGATTAGTTTTCATCCATTGCTTCTTGTTCTACTTTCAGATGCTTTGGAGAATAGCTTGACTCCCTCTTCTTTATGGCAGCCCCTCAGATAACTGCTACCATGTCACCCTAGTCCTGCTTTTCATTAAAGTAGACATACCCAATTTCTGCAACTGTTCTTCATATGTTTGAGCCTCCCCTAATCATCTTTGTTGCTCTTCTCTGCACTCTTTCTCAACTTTTTTATATCATGACGACCAAAACTGGATCCAGTGTTCCAAGTGGGGTCTTATCAAAGCATTATAAAGTGGTACTAACACTTTATGTGATCTTGATTCCATCCCTCTGTTAATGTAGCTTGAGACTTACATTGGCTTTTTTGGCAGCTGCATCACACTGTTGGCTCATATTTAAGTGATTATCTACTAGCACTCCAAGACCCCTCTCATAGTTATTACTATTGAGCCAGGTACTATCTATCCTATACCTATGCATTTAGTTCTTCTTGCCTAAATGTAGCTCTCACCATTGAATTCCATTTTGTTAGATAGGTTCCAGTGTTCAAGTCTGTCAAGATCCTTTGGTATGCTGAGCCTATCTTCTGGAGTGTCGGCTATTCATGCCAACTTGGTGTCATCTGCAAATTTGATGAGTTCCCCTTCCTCTTGTTGAAATCATTGGTGAAGATATTTTCATCATGATGAAGATATTTTTAAGTTCAGAGTGAGGTCCTTTAAGAAAGGCATAAAACAAAAGTGGTAGAAGATGCAATGATAGACTGGCATCTAAAACAGCAGGTTATAAATTTGATCAATAATATTGATACAATCATTTTTATTTTATTAGGTGAAAATATGGAAAAGTAGCTTTGCCATCACAGATATCTTAGTTCCATGAATGTTAGCCTAGAGGAAAAATGTGTGTAGCTCCAGGCATGCTGGGTTTATGACGACTTTCACGGTTGAATTGGTATTATCAGGCAGCTAGTTGCAAGAGAAATTGCAGTTTTTGTATATTATTTGTTCATTATGTATTTATAATCCCTTGTTAGACTAGAAAATCAAATTCAGTGTAACCAAGTTTACTGTATTTAAGTGTATCAGAACAGTTTAAGTGAAACATAATCCTTTCACAAAAAGATACACAGCTCGACTTTTGCCTTTCTTGGCATCTGCCGCATACCACACACAATAAGTATCTTGGACAGGAAAAAGCCTCGCTAACTATTTCCTAAGCCTGGCATAAATGTAATTCTGAAATGTTTCTTTTTAAAAAGTCACATATAACATCTGATTCCAATTCCCAATATTAGCACTGACTTTGAGTAATGGTAAAACTAATTCACAAAAAATCTTTTTTATAGCATCTTTATCTGTCTCTCGCTGCTAAATCACTTTACACAAATTCACGAATGCCTGGATACAGTTGTGTGCACGTATGAATATATTTGTTGAGTGATTAAAACATGCAAAAATAAATCTATACATTGTTATTGTAGATGGAAAGGGTAGAACTACAGTTAAGATGCAATTAGGAGTATCGGGTACAGAGATAACATTCCAATGCCATAGTTATCATTGCTTTGAGAACTATGCAGCCTCTTAACAAGAAAGGGCTTTCTTGGCTGTTTGCTCTGCAGATATCTCATGGCCAAAGTACACAAGAATGAACATCTTGGTCCAGGTCAGAACTGCAAAGTTGTACAGTGATAGTAGCTGTTCAGTTGAAACACAGCCTTATGTCCTTGCATTTAATTGGCTGGCCACCCATTGATGACAAGTTTTCTCAAATGTCATTCAAAAAGGCCTCCAAATTTTCCTGCTGATCATTATGACATCCAAAGTAGAAGGCTGCTCACTCATACCCATTCCTGTTTCTTCATGAGGCTCTCAGGATTCAGTAGATTCTGATTTTGATTTGAACTATCCAGAAAGTTCAATTAAAGGTTCAGTTTCTGGTTGTCCTACTCAGTTTCTCAGGAGCCAGTGCATTGGCAGCTTCTCCAGCCTGATCTCCGCTGTAGACTGCAACTCCTAAAATTCTCATTTTGCATTTTACTGGCTCTGTGGCAGAAAATTCTGGGATTCATCTCAACACAGCTGGAGAGTGTTGACCAGATTGAATCAGGCTGTCTAAAGGACAAGACACATGAGGACAAGATGATTCCAAGGATCTATTATTGTCTGCCTGGGATATTAATGAGTCAAGTGGAAACATAATAAAACTTCATTTGCTATATATAGAAATTACAATTGTACCTTGTCTACCCTATTGCTTCTTGGCTGTTTCAGATAGAGTAAATTATATAACCCTAGCCTAGAGAAATTACATAGGCCAGAGACCCCCCAACCATTTGGACACTGGGGACTGGGGGAAACATGGTTTTGCATGCTACCTAGATCCCACACATGTGCAGATCAAGAATCATTCACTTGAATGGCCCAGTTCCTAATGGACCACAAAGTGGGACCAGTCCATGGCCTGGGGTGTGAGGACCCCTGGTGTAGAATGTACAAATACACTTCAAATGTATGTTGGAAATGTGAACAACAAGAAGGGACAATTTCATCATGCTTGGTGGACATGTAAACAAGCTAGGAAATTTTGGATTCAAATATATATATTAATTTAGAGGATTTTAAAAATTGCTCTACAACCGAGACCATAAGTCTTCCTCTTCAGGAAAATAGTTGGGAAAAAAGTAATGAACTTTAATTTTGTATACGATAACCTCAGACAGATTATTTGATGCACAAAGATAGAAAGACCTACTATGGAGGAATAATGGAAGTTGCTGAGAGGCCCAAATTAATTTCTTTGATTAGAGACAATATCTATGTTCATTGATGACTGGAAACTTCTTATGAACTACACATAAAAGAGAAAAAATGCTTATGATTTGTGGTTTTGATAATTAGACAGGATAGAATATGGAAAGAAGAGAGTCAGGAACTTTAGAAAAAGAGGTAAATTTATAATTCTATTTATAACAGCTGTGAAGAAGATGGAAGTGACTTCTTTGTACTCTTTTTCTTTCTGTATTTTTCTATTACTTTTTCTTTCATTCTTGCACTTGCAAGTTTTCTATTTGTTTTTTTTTTCTTGCTGATTTTATATTAATGGTTTTTATCTTTGTTCTTAAATTTTTTAAATAAAATTTAAAATTCTCTGTGGGAGCTCCTGCCCTTTGGAACGAACTGTCCCTGGAAATACGCATGATCTCCAACCTCCGTGTTTTTTGCTGTGCCCACAAGATCCTGCTGTTCTGACAGGCGGGGCTATCTATGTAAAATGAATTTTAAATTTGGAGTTTTAATCTTTGGGTTTTTAATTTTGGCCAAAATTGTAATAATTTTTAATAATTTTAAATTTTAAATTATGATGCCTATATACTTTGTTTTTTACTTGGCTGTATACCACCTTGAGTCCTTCGGGAGAAGGGCAGTATAGAAATAAAATAATAATAATAATAATAATAATAATAATAATAATAACAACAACAACAACAACAACAACAACAATAAAATTACAATCTAATATCAGGTAGAGCCAAACTATTATAAATAAACAATAGTGATAAACAATATTATAAAGCATTATGTATGTTCTTCTGACACAATGAATATCTTACAAGTTGGTTAGTACACTTTTTTGTGTGTGTTCATTAAGAATTGCCTAATATTACCTTTTCAGGTTTATATCATTGTTCCATTATGATTTTCCTAGAATGGTATGGGGCAACTTGTTCTACTTGCAAGAAATTAACAGGGTATTTTTTTCTCTTTAAGGAAATGCAGGATATAAATAAACTAGAAAAAACAGAATACATAATTTTCAATATATATTGAATGTTATGGTTTGTAAATGTGACATGTTTACATGCGTCAATCTATGATTTTTCTTTCTTTTCCATAGAACTGCATGACAAAACAGCAACTCCTGGGTACCATCCGCCAAATGCAGCAGTTTCTCAAAGGCCAGGAAACACGGTTTGTTGAGGGACTACGCATCATGAAACACCGACTCACAACTCTGCAGAACACTGTGACTAAAGCTATCCCAGACCCACAAACTGGTAAAAAGAATTCGGAGCTTCTTGAGAGAATGGGGCAGGGTCCTTGTTCAGGTTGAGCTCATTAACCAAAATGAAATTATAGGATATAGATGGACCCTTTTGGCATCCTACATCCATGACTCATGCTTTCCTAAAAGCAGCCACCTCACACTTTGGCTGGCCACACAAAACACAAAAACATAGTTAGCTAATGTGTAGGCTGGTGTGGAAAATTATATAATGGGGTTTGTTATGGTTTAGCAGGTTGTATAAATCAAGGCAAGTTAATTCCAGATTAGTATGGGATATAATTACAACTTTCTCCTTTTTGTAATAATAGTGCAGAAGACAGTTTCCAGTCCTCTACCCAAACTTCTGGCTGTCCTAAGAACTATAGTTAAAATTGTCTGAAAGGCATCAGATTGGACAGTGCTGCGTTACGATCACTTCAAAATCTTCGGTGTGAGATTTCCACATGCATGGAAACATATTACAGAAGAAACAAGGGATCTAAATAATTAATCAAAAAGATTTTGAGGTACAGAAAGATTTATAATCCCTTCACTGTTGACAAGTGAGACTACCCTCCTGCTTTACTACAAGTTTTGCTCATCCATACTGATAGGTAGTAATAGGAGGAGAAAATCATTTTGCTTCCTCAAACAATATCTATCTGTCCACATGTCTCAGAACATTCTTCAAAGGCATTTCTCAGTCATATGAGATTATACAAAGCCACATTCTTCTGAAAACAACAGAGATAATGCTGCAGTGTCTATTTCTTTGAAATTATATATTGAGTAAGGGAAAAACGCCCCCCTCCCATCTTCATCCACAAATCCATTCCTGCACAAGTAGCATACTACTGAAACCCCTCACAGAGCATGCAAAATGAACCTATTCAGTGGTACAGTCCCACAATTAAAATAGATGTCACCCAAAAAATTAACCAACATGCTTCTTCCAAACAAATGTAGCTGATAGGAGCTAGTAGCTATTCACCAGCTATTCCTTTTTAAGCCAGCCATTTTATCCTTCAGTGTAGGGCAAGTAATAGTTGCCAGATGCCTTTGACCATTATCAGGAGCATAGGACTTCTCATTGAACCTTCAATGGGATCTTTAAAGCAGCAGAAATTTTCCAAGGTCTGAGAAAACATCTATCTCTATCCACACACAATAGTTACACTCCTGGTTAATTGGACCATGATTTTTTTCCAGCTTTCTTTAATGTCCAATGAGGACAACCTATATAGATTTGTAAATTGATTTGCGATATCAATTTCCAATATTCCCTGGGCAGCACAGTCATTCAGGAAGGCAACATATTGGAAGGGCACTCAAAGTGGAGAAGGTATATTTATTGAATTAACCCAATATTATAAGTTTTGCACATAAGTTATGCAAAATACTGAACCACCACAGACAAATCACTTGACCCCGAGTTCACACAACACATTGGGCTAAAATGTGATCGTTTATTTCAAGAGCTGGATATATCATGTAAACTCATGCATTATATAGAGATTGTGAAGCATCTAAACAAATATTCTGAAACAGGCTTAGTGTAATTGTAAAAAAACAAAGTGTTCTTTTTTCCCAAAAAAACTATCAAAATTTTTATATCACACAAATGCAAGCTTTCCCAAAACAGTCAGTTCTAATATATTATGTTTATTATCTGCAATTTACAAAATAATTGGATTATTTCCAGGTAACTATGAAGTTTGGAAATCATGAATTGAATGTTTCTGGGGGATGCATAGTTTAATATGTTCATAGTTGAATTATGCAAAGTTTTAATGATATGGACAATTTGAGCATCCCTAAATTAATCGATTTACAGTAAATGAATTTGAGATTAGAAAAACATAGTATGACTTGTGCGAAAGGTGATGTTTGAGTTGCATTTTAAGATGACTAAATCTCATGTACACACAGATCTCATGTGGTTAGGAGCAGCTCTGGATGCTTGTCTTATTCCTTCTGAGACCTACTAACCATCTCTATCTTCTGCCAAACTCTTGCAGTGTTCTGCCCTAGATTGGAAGCTCCAGTGAATGGCAAAAAATTTGGCACGAAGAATTTGGTGGATCATGAAGTCCATTTTACCTGTGATCCTGGATTTCAGCTTGTTGGTTCCAATTCTCGAGTGTGTCAGCCAAATGGCAGCTGGACTGGAGAAGTTCCACACTGCAAAGGTACTGCCTTACTATTTCTTGGCTAGGGCACAGAAACCGTCCATCTATCTGTCAGAACAAATGTCTATATGTGTAGCTAGAAGAATGCCATCATAGCAATTGTGCCTACATACAAAGTTGACCTAGAGCAGTGATGGCAAACCTTACCCAACCGAGTGCCCAAACTGCAACCCCAAACCCACTTATTTATCGCAAAATGGCAATTTAACCTGAATACTGAGATTTTAGTTTAGAAAAAACAACTCATATGTGATTTAGCATCTTTTGTCTTTAAAAAAAACACAAAAACAGAGCTTTCAATGATACATACAACTTTTTATTGAAAGGTAAAAGTTTGCATTTGGCATGCTTTTAATTAATGTGACTTTTGCTGTTGTATGCATGCTGATAATTTGTCTAACCTTGGCTCATACTTTGTTAAGTTTGAGAACATGCAGCACTCAGGTCATTTGTTAATCTGTGTCTGGTGTCAGATTTGATATAATTCAAGGCTGAAAACAGCTGCTCACAAGCATAAGATGATCCAAACAAAGTAAGGAAAGCATTCCCAAGTGCTTTCATTGACTTAAAATTATTTGGCAGAGAATTCCACAGTTTAAGGATTTCATTTTCAGAACTAACTGTGCTGTCCTTTGTCATCCCTTCTATCTTCTCAAGTGTTTTACACAGGTCGTAGAATTTATTTTTCCAGATTAAATTATTGGAATTTCAAGAAAGCTCTATTTCCAGATTTCCTAAATCTAACCAATGTAAGCAGGAAAGATCAAGTTCTTTAAATTTGGCTTTATCTGGAGAAGTAAGAAAATACATGGTTGCCTCCATCTTGCAGAACTGTAAAAATCTATTAACTAAAATTCACCTTTGCAGCTGCTACAATGCTAGAAAATTCCTTGTAGATTTCCTGATGGCTTGTAGGATTGTCTGCAAATGTTGTAGAATTTTCTAAATGCATTTTAAGAACCGTATGAAATCAGATGTTGCCCCCACCATAGAAGGTGCCCCATCACTAGTAATTGAAACCATTTTTTCTGGTTTTGTGTCTTGTGACAAAAAAGCCTCCATCACAGCATTGTAGATATCTACCCCTTGTGTTCTTTCAGGTAAAGACACCAGTTTCACCAGCTCTTCTCTCATGATGTCATCAACAGCATAATGCAAAATTACTGCTAGCCTTGCATGATTATTTATATCTGTGCTTTCATCCAAGCACATGGAGTAACAGATTGCCTTTTGTAAGTCAGTGGTGAGCTGCTGACCAACATCACTTGCCATGTGCTGGACTGAATCTTTAACAGTATTTCTGCTAAGTTGCATCTCAGAGATGCATTGAATAATTTTGTCCTTGTTTGGGAAATCATGAAAAAGGGAATTACTCTCAGACAACATGGCCATTTTGATAATATCTCCATCAGAGAGGGGCTTACCATGATTTGCTATGCAGAGTGAAATTTGAAAACTGGCAGCTGTCAGATGATTTGTTCTAGAAAGGTAGTGGGAAAAACTAAAATACTGGGAATCATGTAACAGAATTATTGTTGAAAAATGTTGGAGGAAGCAGTTGTCACCTTCAGCTCCCTAAGAAAAGCCAAGGTATAACATAATGCGAATTTCTAAGTTACAATTAAAGCCAGTTAATTTTGTGTTCATAATTCTGTTTTCTTTCTTATATATGTTTTTCCATGAGAAGTGCTTTTTTCCCCCAGAAACCCAGCCATTGTACTGGATTTTTTAATTACCGTTAAGTCTACCTTTATACATTAAACCTGACTACTATGGCTTGCTCAACAAATCATATTAAAAGTTGTCTGAAATATTCCATAAGGGACACTGATTAGACAATAAAAGGCTTGTCTGGAAAACTGGCTTTAGTGGTTAAGATATTTTATGATAATATGAACCCTTCCTCTAGCAGTGTCCCGAAGAAACCAACACTATTTTCTAATTTCTGACTATACACGCTCTGCTCAAAATATTTGAAATGAAAACTGATGAAAATGTCAATGCATTCAGCAGAAAAAAATTCACCTCCTGGGTAAGGCTACCAGATATGGAGGGGAAAACTCCAAATGACCATTAAATGACAGCATAGATCTGGAAAAGTGTAAACTTTGGTCAGAGTGTTCTGGTTCTTTGAAGAGTTCCAGATTACATCTGGAACCCTAGTAAAGACATCATACTGCATTCAATTTGTATACCTTTTTAAAGTCTCCTTTCCCATGTATTCTCAGAATTGCCACATTTAAGGGGCTTGATGTTACATAATTTTACGCACCTATTCACCCATCGCTAGCCTGTTTTTCTAAGATGCAAATGCAGATTAGCAAGATTGAATAATGTCTCCTTTATGAAACAAAACACACTTACAGGACAAGGTAGTAAGCGCCAAAATAAAGACAGAGTAAGTTGAATTTAAGCATTATATTTCTGTCTGGTTTCCTTTGTAAACTATAAACTTCCACTTTAATTCTTGATTGGCGAACTGGTCTTCTTACTCCCCTTTACACCAGTATATAAGTAAAAAATAAAATAAAATAAAATGCTTAAAACTAACACCATTTCCATCCTCTCTTCCACTTGGATTTTGACAATGAGCAGCACAGACTATCTGTTTAAAACAAACCCTACGGCGCACATTTAATTGGAGTGGGGTGGGATGGGATGATTTTCATGGGGACGGAAGAGGGACTTGGCCCCGAAGGCTCCACTCCCAAGAGTGGACTCCCCCTTCCTACCTATATCCTTAGGCATTGAAAGCCTGGCTTTCTCGCAGCAAGAGACGCAAATAGAGACACAGCACTTCAGCCCTCCTGGATGCTGCCATCTTGTAAACATGCTGCAGGACATCCTGGCAAGCCCCCTGCACCTTTGCTGCCTCAGTCGGAGCCTGTTTCTGGAAGCAGTCCAGTAAAGTGCGGAGGTTGGTGAAGTGGGCGTTGCATGGGATGCATAAAGCAAGACGGCTTGCCACTTGGTCTGCACTGGCTGCCCCGTCTTCAGACGTCCCAGTCTGTGTTGGGGCAATGATGCACCTGCCCACAGAGAAAGCTCTGCGTGCCACCTCTGGCACACGTGCCATAGATTCGCTACTAGGGACTTAGAGGAATATGCTAAATGGAGATCAACCAAGATAGCATTCAAGACACATAGACACAACCGATGCAAGTTGTTCTCCTTACGTTAATAATAGCCTGGCTGGGGGGGCGGGGGGAGACCTGATCACACTGCAGCTTTAGTAGGACATTCAAGAACAGGAGGAGGAAATTAAACTTATCTTAATTTCAGAATAAGGAATAGTTTAGTGGCATCATTGGAAGCATCCTGAGAAAGCTGATCCTACAACATAATTGGAATGAACTATTCTATATATCCCCCTGGGTAGTTCTATTAGTTTATTCTTTCATTCTGGCAAGATTGTTCACCTTTAACCATTGTTTCTTCCCAGATCCTATAGCTTATCAGCTAGGAGAACATCCATATACTATTTCATCCTAACTTGTATAAATTACATTCTGTCATGCTTTGAGTTTCAAGTTTATTAGATTTTTATACCGCCCTTCTCCCGAAGGACTCATGTCTGAATTACACAAGTATTAGGCTTGAACACAATCTGCTTCATCCCAAAACACGGCTTGAAATGGCAAGTGATTATGAGTGGAAAAAAGACATTTGCTAAATAAGGCTATTACAACTGCTAATAGGTGCTTTTGCCAATCTAACCTAATACCAGACATAAGAGCATTGCTAATTACATCTTGGGATACTACTTATTTAAATAAATTAGCATTACATAAACTCTAGAGCCACAATTACGAAACTCTTGATCAGCAATTTCTCATTAATTTAATGTATATTTATACTTAAAGCCTACAATTCTGCTCCTGGTCTTCCCCTTATGTAGTTAAGGGGAATAAAATGCAATAAGCTTTGGTTTCTAGATGCTTTCTTCTTTTTTTCCTTGCTCCTTAGCTTTTGACAAACAGCTATTACCCAGATGAAGTTTTTTCCCTCTTTTTGTCGCCAAGCCAAAAAAAAAATCATAAGTTCTTAAATTATTGTGTCTCATACTGCCATTAAAATGCAGATGTTAAAAAAAGGAAACTGAATTTTCAGAATGGTATTAAAATGTTATTTGAAACCCCTGGAATCTGGCGGGTTGTTTTTTTTATCAAATCTTTCAAGATGTGCACAGAAATCAAATAAAGTTTCACAACAAAAAATGAAGCATTCTACCTAAGTCAAGTGAAACCATTAAAAAAAAAGGAACGAGTATCAGGGGCATTTTTTGCAGGTACATAATAGGAAGGAAGATTGAGCAAGTCTGAGCTGCTGCTCACCTGCCTTCCTATTTTGGGTTGAAGCTACAAATCTCGAGCCTCTTTGCATAATTTTCTTCCAATGTTCCATTGGGTAGTTAGACTAATATAGGTAGAAAAACTTTGCTATTATTGGAAATTTTCCCTTCCTGTCAGTTTAGGAAAGCTTTTGCTCCTCTATCTTAAAATGACAACTCCTCTGGACAAAAGGAAGGAATTTGGAGAATTCTGAGACTTTGGGAAAGTACCAAAATTCTTAGCAAAAATCCAGAAGGGAAGGTATAGGTTTGTTTGGTTGCCTGCTTTATTTCTCTGAAACAACTTTACTTTTTTTCAGATTAAAAGACTTTTTAAGTGCAAATTGTACATGATCAGAAAAATAGGCTCTGTCTACTACCTCAAAGAATAAAGCTAAAAAAAGAGGGGAAGGAATGGGGAAAAACCATTATATAGGCATCAATTTTTTAAAGTTCATTTTTTTAAATGATGACCATAGGTACCGAAATTGTTTTCAGACAAGAAAGAAGGAAGAGCCAGATGCAGCCAGCTTTTTTGTTTAGATGACAGAATGATCCTCCTTAGGGTCCCCAACTCCCCATCCAAAGTTAATCCACATATCCTTCTCAGCACTTCCAGTTATCACAGTATGCTATTGGGCATTTCCCCCCACCCCCAATGCTGGAAAAGAATGACTGGAATCACAAGTAGGAGTTGAGACAGAAAGACATTCCTCAATGCAGCATTTTGAGTAGAGTCCCTCTTCTGTCCTTTGAAATGCAGCCTTTCCTTCCTTTCGTCTCAAGCACTGTCCTAGTGTAAAGGGCGTGTCAAGTTAAGGATGGATGAGATGAACTTGCATATACATCCATACATGTGCCCAATATGATGGAAGAGGAGGAGGAATTAGCTTGCCCTTTTTTGTTGTTGTTTTGCATTATTTTGTTTAAATTTTCACACGCTCCTTCTTAGCGAGATTAAATTTTTCAGGCCCCTGCACACAGTCTGCGTACCCCAGGCTGTTTGTTTAAAGGAATTCCTTTCTCATTGTGCAAAATGCTAATGCACCATTGAACCTGTGACTAAGCTACTGCGAGAGCTTGCACAGCCCTCCATTGTGGCTGAAGATATGGAAATGTTGCCTTTAAACAGATGTGACTCGCAGCGTTAGCCCCTTATTTCTATTCAGAAGTGAGGAATGAATGAAGACAGTGCTTCGTATAATCTACATAGTTTTTTTTCACAGTGACTCTTGGGTTTTGCAAAAAGGAGTTGGTGGCTGGTTTGTGGGCAAGAAATCTTGCTTTTGAACCTGCATTTTTTATACTACAGCCCTCAGTACCTGCTTCCCCAGGGGGCCAGATGAGAATTTTAGCTCACTGGAAATTTCAACAGTATGTGTGAAACAAGAGGGGGGTTGGTTAAATACCTTAGAGTGATTATTCAATAACTTCATGGTTTGAGAACCTCTGATTATTTAGAATATTCTAAATATTCTAATAATAGTAGTTTGGCAGATATAAAAGCTACAGCCATCCTACAAAGGCCTATTTCCTCAAGCAATTCCACAGCACACTTATTATTTCAATGCATAACAAACTCCGGAAGAAAGGTGAAAGGCAGATCAATGGGAATGGCGGAGCCATCTGGCTTGATTCTTCAGAGAGAGAATCATGTGGGTCTTTGCTCCTTCTTGTAAGATAGTGCCTTCAAAAACCAAATGCAGGCTTTTCAGTCCACATCTCTTTACTGCAATTACAGAAGAAAATGAGGGATCACATCTGCAGTTGTGTTAGGGTTCTGAAGATCTTTCAGCCTTTTAGAAAAATGCTGCTATTGTGGAGATGGTCCTTTTGATCCGACTTCCAATATCAAGAGGTAGGTTGAAGTTTCCACTTTGACTGATGCCAGCAGGCCATGGTTTCGGGTTAGAAGCCAAGAGTGAGGGCCTGTTTTAACAGAATGAGCTGAAGATTCCCTCCCTTCCATGTAACAGAATTAGCCTTGATAATTTTGGGGTAAAGTAAAAAATATTGCCATTTAAAGCGCAGTAATCTCTGTGAGTCTTTGAAGTTCAAGATCCAAAAAGATCCCCTCAGTGAAGAGAAAGGATATAACTTCCCACCCTTGCTAGAGTTGGTGGAACATTCACTCTGCTGAAAATGGTAAGTACATAAAACTACAACTCACTCTTAGAAAGCAAACTTTCTAAGTATGTATTTTCCTTCTTTAATCAGATATTAGTCTGTGCTCCAATCAGTGCCGGAATGGAGGAACATGTACACAGACAGGTGACAAGGCTCAATGCATTTGTTCACAGGGATGGATCGGCCCCAATTGCCAGCATCAAACCCAGACAGGTTTGTATTTTGCTGGGGGGTGTGTGTGTGTGTGGGTGTGGGTGTGGGGTGGGGTTAAGAATGGTAGAATTGAAATGTTTCACTCCTCCTTTCTTTTATGCACCAAGGGAAGATGCATAGTATGTGACAAAATGGTTAGCTCAAGTCAAAATTAGCTGTTTAAATTAGGATTTGCTGTAAAGTGTATACTTGCAATTTCCTCCATTTTCACAAAAGGCAGAAGAAAATCTGAATGTATTTTAGAAGGGGGAAAACCACTCTTTGCATAAATATGAAAATGATTTTAAGGAAAAGGAAATATTATAAAGAAAGAGTATGTCAAGAGGAGGAACAGTTTTTATTTGTTACAATTATATCCCATATTTCCTCAAGAGCCAGATACAGCGTTTTCTTCTTCAGTTTAACTCTACAAGGTAGAGAATGGCTGAACCAATTTTCCCCAGCAAGCTTTCACCCTGGTCTCCCCAGTATTAGTCAACACCTTAACTATTACACCACACTGGGTCTGATTCTTAGGTTTTCCTTTTATTACATTAATTTTTATTGAAGAATTTGACACAGTAAGAAAAACAGCACAATTTTAAGTAAGAGAGAATATAGTGAATAAAGGGAAAAGAAAAATGTTTTCAGCAAAAAGTATATAAAATTAGAGCAAACCCCACTTCCTAATAACACTGCTGAAGTTACTTAGTTTGATAATAAAACATCTTCAAGAAAACCAAGTTCAGAGATCACCAAGGACCCCACAGGTCAATCCTGAGCTACAAATATTTTCTTCTATCAGTAACTTCTTCCCACTTCTTTTTTCAGTACCTCCAGCATGGAGCATAACAAATGACCCGGCTTTTAGTCGCAAGCCGCGCTGTGCCCAATTAGATCGAATGCAACACTGCAGCTGTGAAGCGGGCTTCCATATGAGTGGCACTACAGAAAACAGTATTTGCCAGGGTAAGAGATCATTTGAATGATACACCTGAACAGAAAAAGTGATGAGCTGTTCCTGCTTCCAGATCAGTTTAACCCCAATTTCAACATCAAAATCTAATATTGGTAGCACTAGTATTTCATCTCTGTATTTCATACCTTGGAGTAGTCCTGACTAGGAAATCAACATCATTACAGATACATCATATCATTTGGATTGTTAACATCAGGACCTAGTTTATTTTACAATTTTCATCTTACTCAGTTTTGTTCCAATTTTTAAAAGCAATAGCTAATGGCTAAATCATGGTTACATGATTTCCCTCCCCTCCCCCTAACAATATAAATTACATTCTTTGATATCAGTAGCAGTTATATTCCAGGAATACGTTTCACTCTCCTTTTTATCCCACCCACATAGTGATGCATTTTGTTCCTGCAGGATTGTCATGTCAGTTTCTTTTCTGGCAGATGTGAATGAATGTGAAATTTACAAGCTGGAAGGAGTCCCTCGTCTGTGTATGCATGCTTGCATCAACACTCCTGGCTCATACCACTGCTCCTGCCCCCCTGGATACAAGCTCTTCAATGATGGGAAAAACTGTGAAGGTGACAGAGCTTTCCTTTTACTAAATGTGGAACAGATGGCATTTTATAGAAGCTACATAACTTTCCTTCCCAAACGTAGGCCTCGAGCAGCATGTCATGCCGCAAACATGAAACATGCGCGCTAGAATTTGCGCGCATGTCTTGCACATAACTCATCATCATTTTCTACTGTAAGGTCTCCAGATTTATTAGCAACATTCTTCAAACAGAGGCTAAAAACCATTTTAGTATGCCTACTATTAATTGAATTCATGATCAAATGAATATACGGGCCAGATATGTTCCTTTCTTGAATACATCCCTTATCTACTGCAATTGAGAATTGGGGGGAGGGGGTTGTAAACTATGTTTAGCAGGATACCCTCAAAGAATACACAATCATTACCCTTCCAAAAACACCACACAGAGTCACAAAATAAGAGGACAGCAACTACTCTACTATTTACAGTAAGAATGGTTTCAGAAGCTGTGGATGGAACTGAGCCCATTTTATATGATGTGGCTGGTAGGAATTGTGTATTCTTCCTTAAGTATAGTTTGGCTGGAGAGATCAGTGGTTGAGGGGGAGGGGAGGCTGAGTGATTATGCCCTAGTCCTTATTTAAATATAGGTTCTGCCAATATATTGTAATATTTTGTTGTGGGTTCTTTGATGCATAATCAAGTCAGTGAGCTCCCATCGAGAACCAGTAGTAAAGGTAAATAGAACCTACCCCTGATATGTATAGTTCCATGAGATGGTTGCAATATTGCAGCCCAACTTCAGCCAAACAATTCTGGATGCCTTTTGTTTAGCACCAGCAAAGCCATCTCAGATTCAGCTCTTTTGTGCCATTTCCTGAGGAGGTTGTGGCATGGTAGATTTTCTTTTTCTTGTCTTCCAATTCTATTTCATAATTTAGTGGCCTTGTTCTCTTCTTTTACTATGTAGGCACTCTGCCACTTAGCCTGTAATTAGCTTTCTTTAACAGGACTTGGTCATCTACGTTAAATCACTAAACCTTTATCATGATGTCTTTTTTGACTTTCTTTGGCTGTTTTTTAAATGTTCCTGGGCGATGTGTCCTTTAGCTTATTCCTCTGCATTAGGATATAGTCAATTAGATTTTCACACCAACCTTCCTTAATGATACCTAGAAAACATCTAGAAATATAAGCCTTACCCTTTATAGTAACTGTTCTTGGAATCTAGGGGTTGTTTCCTTGCTTTCCTCCTCTTCTGCTGTTAACCAACAATGTTTTAATGTTGTAACCATCTTTTGCAAGAGTCCTAAATGATTTTCCCATTTAGGAGTCTCTCTATCCCCTATGGGTTCACCCTTGTTTTCTCAGCTTTTTGTAAAGCTTTCTCTTTCCTAGGAAATCTCACTTCTATTAAATTACTATGGCTAGGAAGAATCCTAGGTTCTTTCCCTTATTGCTTCTGCTCCATTCTCATCTTTGCCTTGGACTGGGCCCTTGTAGTTACTCCCAATATCTTAGCCTCCTTCTTGAATCCTTTTCACTGAGTCCAACCTTAAGTGGAAAATCAATTCTAATCACTAGGTTGCGTAGTAAATTAGGGATAACTCCTACCACCATTACATGGTCCTTTCCCAGTGGCCTGTACTTTGGCTTTAACCATTGTGATCATCTCAGTTTGTTCAAACTCAGTTGTAAGAAGCTCTTTCCCCATAGATGCTGCCTTCTTTACTCAATGAATTAGCAGTGTTCATCTACTCCACAGTATCTACTAAGCTTCTCACAGTAAATCCATTAACTTTTGCTGGGATCATACTTTTTTCTTCCCACTGAGGCTTGCACTACTGCAGCCATGCCTTTTTTCCCCTGGCTTTCTTTTATAGTCTTTGGACAAATAACCACTTTTCCCACAGTTGTAACAATTATGGACTCTGACCTCCAAAGGCCTTCCTGCAAGTTGCATAGAAGCTAAAGGCTTCTTTACTCCTTCTACCTTTCTCTCTACCAGCTCCTTAAAAGTTCTTAAATTCCAGAACAGGCTTTCTTATTCTCTTCTCTCCTTCTGCATCTTCCCTTCCAATATCCTCTGACTTTTGTGCTGCCTGTAGTCCTAAACTAGTTCAAGTGTTCTTTGATTGACTCTGGATTGTGTTCTTGCATTCTAGACATTAACTTGATATGAAGTACTTGTAAAAAATGTTCTAAGCTTAGTCCTCTACCACTTTTTCCTTGCTTACTTTGTCTAGTCTCAGCCATTTCCTGCCTAGGGCTTCCAACCTTGCCCACAATTCATGACCCCCTTCATGTTTGACATAGGTGTACTTTCTAAGCTCCATCTATAGGGAGGAACATCATATCTGTATAGGATTATTCCTTTGACATGAGAGTAATACACTATTTCTCTTGCTGGAAAATTACTATAAGGCTGTCAAAGCCTTTCCTGTTAAACATGGGGCTGGTCACCCATTCACTTTCAGACCACTTACAAGAGGTAGCTACTCTTTTGAACATGGATAAATAGGCTTCACACACTTCACTAGAAGAGTGTGCCTCTTCTAGTGACTGTATCCCTTTAAGCAGGTCTATCAACCTCCTAATCTCCCTTTTCTTGCCTCTCTTTCACTCCTTTACCATTCCAGTCTATCTTTCCTTTCTTGCTCCCTCTAAAGCATTTCCTTTAAATGAACCCCAGCCTTTCCTCTGCTGCTGGCTTATCAATTCTATGATATCGGCCCTAATCCCATTTCAGGCTAGTCTACCATTTGCTTTGGCCTTACAACAGGTCTAGGGTGGACACCTGTCTCTGCCAAAATAATAGCCTCTAAGGGAGAATCTGTCCCTTCTGCCTTTTCCATGCCTATTTATTTGGTAAGAGTCTTGGTTTCTGCAGTCACGATGCTGGTTAATTTTTGCAAAGTTTGAGCAGAGCAAGGGCCAATACTTTTCCCTTTGCAGCCCCCTTTTTTTAGCCAAAGTTTATTTTTTCATGGAAGTGTTTAGAACCCTTCGAGTCTAAGCCACCTCCACTTGTGGGCTTACCATCTTGTGCTAATATCCCACTTTTTATGAACCTCCTACCTTCTGGATATCCTACCATTCTTATGGACATCCCATTGCTACAATCACTTTATCACAGTTCTTTTATCTATACCCAGGTCAGTGGGCTCCAAAATCCAAGAGACAGTACAACCACACAGGTACCTGGCAACACACTCACACACAAATATTCAAAGTCTAGTTCTCAATGCTCACTACTCCACTCCTTCCCCTTATACTACACCTCCTTCTACCATTCAAGTTACTACTCCAAGTCCCATTGCCGGGGAGAATTAGCTTTTTCTATCTGTGTTAAGTTGCTTCACAAACAAACATCTCCTTCCCTCTCTCCCAAACACCAGGAACTGCCTCTCTGCTCAGTTTTTATAACCAACAGCTGCTAAGCTGGCTAGGAAGAGGACTTAAAGAGACAGGACTACAGCAGAACAGTTTCTGGCCATTTTGTAGGCAGCCTGTTGTCTCACAATGTTGATGCCCAATATAAACCATATCAAGAATGAGAGGAGGGTTGCAACCCCTATAAAAAGTTTTGCCATCTTGACTTTCCATTATCATAGTTTGCAGACATCCATGCATTCCTGCATTTTGATGTGGATTTGATGCCTAGTTAAAATACAACAGTCTGGGCATCAGATTTCCCACAGATAAGACCATTTGTGATGCACCATAATATGAAATGCTAGCTGTGAATGCTGACAGAAGAATTCCCCCAAACAAAATATTTGTTGTACTGCAGTTAAGGTATGTGGAAAGGTATGGTGGTGAAGTGCCAAGAGCTGTCTCAGCCTGAAAAGGGACATTGTACCATGAAGTATGTGCTCTATATTACTGGGCTGTAGAAAATTGACTTCAAATGATGACAGAAATGAGTTAATCTTAGTGTTGATTCAGTTTCTTCCTTTAAATGAATCTTAGGAGAATGGCCTGAATTTAACCAGCTTTAAAGTTCTTAGCAATCATTTGAGAAATCCATTTTAATCTATACTCCTTTTCTTGATAAAGCATTTTTACAGAGGAAACAAAAAGTGTTGAGAGGAAACACAAATGGACACAGATTGCTAAAAACTGAATTGTGGTATGATATGAGTTCCAGCAGAGAAAGAAGTACCTTTATCTTACACTAAAACAGTTAGCTTGAGAGATCAGTAAAATGACCCACTGGGTAGAAACCACCAATTTCTTCCCCTTTTATCATAATATTGTACAAGAGTTTGAGATCATCTACTAGAATTATGCCATAAAAGATTTGGGATGGATAAAAGAAATACATATATTACATACAAAACAGTTAAACAAAGACATTCTCTGCCATAAATTGGTGGTTTAATCAATTACTTGAGTAACTATACACATCTGTTCCTCTGCTTATATTCTCGAAGAGACATCAGACAGACTGCCTATTGGCTGAACAAAACGCCAGCCAGGTTTTTCTTATATTCATTCTCTCATGCATAGAAAATCATCCCACGGTGTCATCATTTTGCATACATAAGATCCAACTGTCTCAATCTGCTTTTTCCTGCGTACATGTATGCCTACATCATGTATAATAAGATTGTACATGCTTTGAAAATGTATTGAAAAGTGCTTTGGATTTCATACTACAGGAAACTGTGGGAGGTTAAAAAAGTCAAGATGCCATCTGTGACCACTCAAAGACCCACTCTCTCTCTCTCTCTCTTTTTTTTACATACTTCATGTATATGACATATGTAAAAAGGGGCTGGGCTACCATCCTGATTTTTTTTAAAATGCTCCTGCTCCAAGACTGAATGAAGCCTCTTTCTTTTTATTAAGAAAGCATCTTTATTCCTAACAATACCTTGAATTCCCAGCCATTCTCAAAAAAATAAAATGGTGGATGGTCACAGTATGATGAGATGGAACAATATTCATCTTCTAAAAAAAAAAACCCAAACCATAAATGATTGCTGACATGTTAAAGAATGGTGGTTACAGGATCCATGTTTCTTCTGCATATCTAAGTGCTTTGTGGCTGGCCACATCCACCCTGGCAGCCACTTCTGAACATGCAAGCCTTCCAAGAGAATCCACCGAGGGGAGATGGAGACTATAGAATAGAATAACAGTTGGAAGAGACCTTGGAGGTCTTCTAGTCCAACCCCCTGCTTAGGCAGGAAACCCTACACCGCTTCAGACAAATGGTTATTCAACATCTTCTTAAAAGCTTCAGTGTTGGAGCATTCACAACTTCTGGAGGCAAGCTGTTCCACTGATTAATTGTTCTAACCGTCAGGAAATTTCTCCTTAGTTCTAAGTTGCTTCTCTCCTTGATTAGTTTCCACCCATTGCTTCTTATCCTACCCTCAGGGGCTCTGGAGTAAAAATTGTTAATTTGGCAGCTGTGGCTATGCAATAAAAGCTCCACCTACTTTTTATATCTGTGCAACACATTAAAAAAATAGAAATTTAATCACATTACTGTTGTCATCTTGATGCTTTTCACGTCTCTAAAGATGCCCCTAAGCCACTACCCATGCACCGTAATCTGCACAACTTCAGAACATTTTCTATAATAAGCTCTTAAAAGGCCAAATGTTTTTGCCAGCCTTAAAATTTGGGACTCTCTGGTATAAATAGGATAATAAGGAAGCAAGCTTATGTAAACTTACCCTGCTGCTTCCTGCTGCATTTTTTCCATTACTTAAAGTTATTACTATTCTTAGAAAACTATGTATTTCTTATGTAATGCTAAAATGTTTTAGCCTTGATATAAAACTAAAGTGCACATCTTAATGCAACTTATGGCTCATAAAAATCTTAGATGTAGTCCCACAGACATCCAAAGGTTGTCTAAATCAGAGAGGAAAAAAATTAAATGAATAATTGGTGAGGAGTCTTATTAGTTATACTGAATTTAGTTTAATTTTGCTCATTCTGACTCTTCTATGGATTGCAGCCTCTAGCACTTTACCCACAGGCCAATTACAGACTTGATGTGGAAAAAGTGACGCTACAGATAGAATAGATTTCAAGGGGTTTACGGCAATGCTCAGATAAAATCCATAGAAGTCAAATAAAATGAGGCAACAAGTACAGTTAAAAGCAATAGTATCTCAAAAAAAAGAAAAGAAAAGAAAAGAAAAGAAAAGAAAAGAAAAGAAAAATGCCATCAGATCTATCCAAGATGCTTTTCCAGATAGTAGAAGTCTGGTGATTCTGAATTCTTTGAACTGTAGTTAATGGTGATGAACAATTAGGTCACTTAACTGTAATAAAACTTTACTTGAGCATTAGTCTTGTTCTCCCACTTTCATATATCCCCTTTCAAGAACAAGAACAAGCTCAGGAAGTAGTGAGATCATCTTCACTGGATGGTGTTGGGATGTCTAATACTCTGTACTGAAAAGGGGAGAAGAGTATTAGACATCCCCACACCACAAGTAGAGGTTAGCTACTTGTCCATTCACACGGAACATGCTCTTGTTTAGGTCTGGCAATGGAAATTCTGGCAGCAAATTCTCAGCCATGGTCCAGTAGCAGTCATATATTTGACTTCTATGGATTTACATCAAAAAGCTCTCAAGCTTAGTCTTTGGCAGCTCCATATAGGACAGTGCAAGAATTGTGCCTGGAATCCAGCCCGTCAATATGGACTGTACAAAAATTGATGGACCATTAACCTGACTCCGTATAAGGCAGCTTCTGTGTTTCTGTTTGAATTGACTGTCTGCCAACCTCAAAAGAGTTGAATCTATTCCTCTATCACTCGCTCTTCTGTTTACCTTGCAGATATAGATGAATGTGCACTCTCATTGCACAGCTGCATTAGAGGAACAACATGCATTAACATTGGAGGAAGCTTTCAGTGTGTCAAGCCAGAGTGTCCCCAGACCGGTGGAAATGTCAGCTATGTGAAAACATCACCCTTGTAAGTAACATCATCCTCCCACCAAAAAGTGCAATGAGTTAGAATGCAGTATTGCAGGCAAACTCTGCCCATAACCGGCAGTTTGATCCTGACTGGCTCAAGGTTGACTCAGTCTTCCATCCTTTTGAGGCCAATAAAATGAGGACCTAGATTGCTGGGGGCAATATGCTGATTCTGTAAAATGTTTAGAGAATGCTGTAAAGCACTATGGAACAATATATAAGTCTCAGTGCTATTACTATAATAAAAAATGAGTTTTCCCCAACATGGTGCCTTTCAGATGAGTTAGATTACAACTCCAGTTATTCTCAACCACTGAAGCAAAAATGTGGGAAAAGTGCTTCCACAGCAGAAATCTGCATTAAGCTATTTTTTAAAAAGTGTATATTTTCTGTAGCAAAAAGTGTATATTTTCTGTAGCTACCATTATAAAAATACAACTACCATATGCCCTCCTCCTATTAATTAATTCAAAACACTATTATTAAGCAATGGCTTTTAAATGGTGACTAACCACATAGAGTTTCTCCATTGGTTGACTTCTGACTGAAGATTTAGCATGAAACTGGCATCATTTATAATTTCCAATGTGATTTCACTACCTCATAGATGTGTGATCTTGAAGTCTGTGGATACATTTGGCATTTTTAAAGTGTCACAATGTAGTTCTCATGCATAAGCAAATTATAAGAAAAGGCTGCTATTTATCCCTCTTTTTAAAGATATTATTTGATTTCACATTCAACAGATCTCTTCTGAAATTTGTTAGGGCTACAGTTCCTTGAATTAGAAGCTTCCTCCTAATTTATTTCTTTTGAAGTAGCTCATTAGAGGTGCTTTCTTTGCTCATTATTCTTTGTTCATGATCCTAGGGAAAAATCAATTAATGATTATGAATTAAAAATAAATACTGAAGTAAAATAATCTATAGGTCAGTGATGGCTAACCTTTTTACCATCACATGTCAAAAGTGGGGGGAATGCAGGGGGGTTGTGGGTGAGTGTGCCCACACCCATAATTCTATGCGCCCCGCTCCTGCGCATGTGTGTGTGGCACCCTCCACTCACCCCCCGTGCTTCCCTCGCTTTTGGCATGTGATGGCCCGGTGGGCCCGGTAAGTCTGTTTTTTGCCCTCCCCAGCCTCCAGAGCCTTTCTAGGAGCCTGGAGCAGGCGAAAATGGCCTTCTCCACCTCTCTGGAGGCCCTCCAGAGGCCAGAAATGGTCTGTTTGTCGACTTCCAGTGGGCTCAGAAGGCCCGAAAATCAGCTGGCCAGTGAGTGCATGCGTGCCAGAGCTGAGGTCACATGTGCCATAGATTCGCCATCACGGGTATAGGTTTTGGGTTGGGGTATTAAATAAGAGAAATAATTAAAGCAGGCACTTTCCCAGTAATCACCTAAACATATAAAACACATTCAGCATTGGGCAATTAATCAAAATTCAGGAATATGGCAGTGATAACTAATAATTACTCCATCACTTTAAAAGAAAGAAGAAAGAATGCGTAGCTGAATCTCCATGCACTGCTTCACCACATAGACCATCATTACCTGCTCTACCATGATGGTTGTCAGTTAGGTTCTTCAATAACAGAAAAAATACAGTAAAGAGGAAATCATTACTGGTCAGGAAATCCGTACTGATTATGGATTCTGAAATGCCTTGTAAAGCTGAGATCAAAATCAATAACTTGATGATGAAGTTATTTTTGCTTGTTTGATCACAGACCAGAAAAATTTACAACTTGTATCTTGGATTATTCAGTATAAATATTTCCCCTCCGGTCAGTAAGATTATTTGTTATGTGCTCTTTGATATGTGGCCAAAATATACAGTATCATGCCTTAATGAGTTATCCTAGCCAAGTGGAGAAAATGCAGCTTTCTTTAAGTTTTGACAGCATTTTTGCTACAAACCAGCTAATGTGAAATATCTTTAAGCTTCATTGATGTTGGTGAGAAAGCTAATCTTATGATTCAACTTCTTGCTTTGGCATCAACTGGGTTTAAAATAACTTCATTTTCTTCTTTTATTTTAATACATCTGGATAAATCATTGCTACCTTAGAAAATCTGTGTTATTAGGCCAAAATAAAATTGTTTGTGTAACAAGAATTAAAATTTAATATAATATTGTGGAAGTTGTATTAAATTATTTTAGAACATTTTATTCTGATCTACTGAAAGAAATCTATGTTTTAGATGGAGCCAGAGAAGAAGGCAAATGTTAGGGAGATGTGCAGCACCCCAGCAACCATACTTATTTATTTTATTTATTTATTATTTCAATTTATAAACCGCCCTTCTCCTTGCGGACTCAGGGCGGTGAACAGCCAGAATAAAACATGGTACACAAAAGTTAAAAACAATTAACACAGATTGCGACCGGTCAGAGAGATAGGAGGAGAACCACCGTAGAACGGTGCCCCCCACCCCCAATCCCTCCAACCGGCGCAACATGATACCATGGTCGATGGCATCAAAAGCCGCTGAGAGATCTAATAGGACCAG
The DNA here is from genome assembly GCA_030761175.1 of Masticophis lateralis. Taxonomy (NCBI): domain Eukaryota; kingdom Metazoa; phylum Chordata; class Lepidosauria; order Squamata; family Colubridae; genus Masticophis; species Masticophis lateralis. The sequence continues at coordinate 41,850,522 of JAUDYJ010000001.1, forward strand.
GATAGAGGAACATCCCCTATCCCGTGCCCTCCAGAGATCATCCACCAACGCGACCAATGCCGTTTCCGTGCTGTGCCCAGGCGGGAAGCCGGACTGGAGCGGATATAGATAGACAGCTTCATCCAGGAACTGGGGAAGCTGCCATGCAACCACACTCTCAACAACCTTCGCAACAAAGCGAAGGTTGGAGACTGGACGGTAATTGGCCAAAACAGCCAGGTCCAGAGAGGGCTTTTTGAGGAGGGGTCTCACCACCGCTTCTTTCAAAGCGGCGGGCAGAACACCCTCACTCAAAGAAGTGTTAACAATCTTCTGGAGCCAGCCTCGTGTAACCTCCCGGGAGGCCAGCACCAACCAGGAGGGACACGGGTCCAATAAACATGTGGTTGCATTCAGCCGTCCCAGGATCCTGTCCATGTCCTCGGGAGCCACAGAGTCGAACTCCTCCCAAACCACACCCCCAAGATCTGCCTCGATTATCCCATCCGGATCTACCCAGTCAGAGGCCAGACCTTCCCGGATCTGAGCGATTTTGTCATACAGATACTGGACAAAGTCCTCAGCTCGACCCTGCAAGGGGTCATCCCGAGCTCCCGGTTGAAGGAGGGAGCGGGTCACCCTGAACAGGGCGGCTGGGCGATTATCTGATGACGCGATAAGAGTGGAAAAGTAGCTAGACTTTGCCGCTTTTATCGCCACTAGGTAGGTCTTAATATGAGACCTCACCAGTGTTCGGTCAGATTCGGAACGGCTGGTCCTCCAACCACTTTCCAGGCGTCTTTTCCGGCGCTTCATCTCCCTCAGCTCCTCAGTAAACCAAGGAGCTGGCTGAGTTCGGCACCGGGTCAGAGGCCGCAAAGGCACGATGCGGTCCAAAGTCCCGGCGGCCGCTCTATCCCAGGCGGCCACCAGGTCTTCAGCCGAATCATGAGCCAGAGTCTCAGGAAACGGCCCAAGCTCGGTCTGGAACCTATCAGGTTCCATCAGGCGCCTGGGGCGGAACCACCTAATCGGTTCTGCCTCCCTGCGGCGGGGTGTAGCGGTTAGAAAGTCTAGTCGAAGGAGAGAGTGGTCCGACCATGACAAGGGTTCGATGACTATATCCCCTATATCAAAACCACTCGACCACTGACCAGAGACAAAAACTAAGTCCAGGGTGTGTCCGCCCGTGTGAGTGGGGGCGTGAATTAACTGAGTCAGGTCCATGGCCGTCATGGAAGCCATGAACTCCCGAGCCACCTCAGACGTTTCACCGACAGATGGCAGGTTGAAATCTCCCAAGACCAAAAGTCTGGGGGTATCAACTGCCACCTCGGCTATCACGTTGAGTAGCTCAGGCAGGGCTGTTGCTACGTGGCAGGGAGCCAGGTACGTAAGCAGCAGACCCATCTGAACTCCGCGACCCCACTTCACAAGGAGGGATTCACACCCTGTTATCTGAGGTACAGTGGACTCCCGCGGATCAAGACTCTCTTTTATGACAACCGCCGCCACCCCGCCCCTGCCCTGAGCTCTCGGCTGATGGAATGCATGGAAGCCTGGAGGGCACATACCCACGAGGGGGACTCCCCCCTCCTGGCCCAACCAGGTCTCCGTAATACCTGCCAGGTCCGCTCCCCCCTCCTGGACAAGATCACAGATGAGGGGGGCTTTATTTACCACGGACCTGGCATTGCACAGCAACAGCCGGAGACTCGGGCCCTGAGACACTGCACAACCTGGGGAGCGAGAAGGGCTTTGGGGACCGGGGCATGCCGTCGCTCGAAGATAGCGAGTGCGCGCCCCCCTCACATGATATGGTCCCCTGCACTCACCATATCTGCCCCTCCCACTCAGTGTATTAATAAAAAGGCCCTCTGCAGAATGAACGTCAATGTACCCCTTACCCCCGGAATCTACACCCCCCGTAGCCCCATTAACAATTGGACCTGACCCCTCCTCCTATGGGTTAACCCCCACACCCACACAACCCTCCTGCTTCCCAGGACCCCTTAAAAATTTGTTTAACAATTTCCCTAGAAAACCCCTCAAATTCCTTTTCGCTGCATGCTTCATGAAAGATCCTCCAAATTTAGAACTGCTGCACAAAAGAGGTTATTAGAGAGAATTTTTCTGCCTCCACTGTTGTATTCTTAGTGAAATTGGACAATTTCCTAATTCTAAATAAAAAATATTTCAAGTGGGGAGGATGTTGTGTTCCTTTCAGATAAATAAAATTATTTATGCAGTCACTGGTACCCGTGGATCCTTAAAGGAAGGGCACAATCATATGTTTTAATTTCTACCCAAGTGTATCTTTTTTATTCCTATCTCAATATTTTAATCTGGTATTGCTGCCATTCCACAGATGGAAATAGTTTTGCACACATAAATTCCTTTGCTAGATCGGAAATCTTGTAAACAAAGCCTGCTTTTATGTCTGTTAATCTAAAAATATAACATCTGGCATGAGTATATTCCCTATTTACAAAGATCCACATAAAGAGGGCAGTGTTTCTGTTTTGATAATAAGGAGAAACATTATCCCCATTTATTTCTAATGACTAGCTAAATGCTGTGCCCGGTTATAATAAGACCTTTGACACATCCATCTATTATAAAACTTTCTGTTCCCCAAATGTATTTCTAAAGCAGAAGTGGGATTCACATACTGTAGCAACCGATTCACCGGAAATGTGAGCACACGCGTGCGCACACTCACTTCACTCACATGCTGTCCATGCATGCATGCGGCATCACAAAACATTGCAGTTTGCTTGCATGTGCCATCCATGCATGCATGCAATGTCAAACAACGTGACAATTCGCTCACGCGCGCCATCCGTATATGCGTGCGGCATCAAAAACACAGCGATATAGGATGGGATTGCGCCCAGGTGGGTGGGCTGGCCCACCCGCAGGTTGCCACTACCAGTTCACCCAAACCAGTCTGAACCAGCTGGATACCACCTCTGCTCTAAAGGAATATGGAAGCTCTCAAATGCTACAGAACTCACCATGAAAAGGGATAAGGAAGCAAAAAAAGTTCAAATTGTAATTCTTGAACTTTCCTACCTCTTTTTTTATTTCTCACTGTTATGTCCATTTGGGTGGTCCTAATAAAGGCATAAGAGAACCAGTTTTGATAGTGGTTAAGACACTGGATTAGAAACCAGGAAACCATGAGTTCTAGTCCTGCCTTTGATATAAAGCCAGTTGGGTGATCTTGGACCAGTCACTCTCTCTCCACCCTAGGAAGAAGGCAATGGCAAACTACTTCTGAAAGCTTGGTAAAATAACTGCAGAGACTAATCCAGGCAGAGCCCAGGAGTGAACAATGATTTGAAGGTATCCTCCACTAAAAAAATTGAGAGTCAGTTTGGTATAGTATTTAAGGCACCAAGACAGAAACTAAGAGACCGCGAGTTCTAATCCTGCTTTAGGCATGAAAACACTTGAGTGACCTTGGACTGGTCATTCTCTCTTAGCCCTAAAAAAAGAGGCAACAGCAAATCACTTCCCAAATGTCTACGGATACCTGGAAAGTGAAAAGGCTTCTTGGATAACTTTAGAATGTAAACAGATAGGCACCTGCCATATAAGATCCCAGATTTAACAATTGTCAACAAGAAAGATAAAATAGTCTGGATAGTAGATGTGGCAGTAACTAGAGACAGCAGAATAGGAAAAAAAAGAACTGCAAAAGATATCAAAATACAAAGATCTACAAGTAGAAATAGAATGACTGTGGCAAAAGGAAGCAAAAGTAAGTACCAATGGTGATAGGCCCCTTAGGTGCAATCCCAAAACAACTGGAGCACCACTTGAACATCCTCGGCATTGACAAATTCTCTATCAGTTGATTACAAAAGGCAGCTTTACTCAGAATGGCTTACATCCTGTGGCAATATCTGTAACATCATCAAACATCCACATCTGCCTATCCCAGGTCCTTGAACAGGACAGAGAGACAAAAGTGCCAAATCCAGTCTGAACATCTGGCAGACTGTGTGACAAACCATGATAATGGTTATGATCGATAAAGATAATGGCATTATCAAATTATACATTTTGAATACTTCTTCTTAACCAGATCCTATTGTTGTTTACTTTTCTTTTCTTCATAGTCAATGTGAACGGAATCCGTGTCCCATGGACAGCAGATCATGCCATCAAGCCCCCAAGACGATCTCCTTCCATTATCTCCCTCTGCCATCCAATCTTGCCACTCCCACTCCTCTCTTCCGCATGGCAACTGCTTCAGCCCCTGGACGACCAGGTCCTGACAGCTTGCGGTTTGGGATTATAGGAGGAAACAACCGAGGACATTTTGTGATGCAACGTTCAGACAGACAGACTGGAGAACTCATGCTGGTACAAAGGCTACAAGGGCCTCAGACCATAACAGTGGAGGTTGAGATGTCCGAGTATCTTGATCGCACCTTCCAAGCTAAACATGTTTCCAAAATTACCATCTTTGTATCAGTTTATGAGTTTTAAAAAAACTCATTGGTTCAGCATGGGAGAAAAAAACCATTTTTCATCAGGAACTTTTGTTTGATTTCACCATTGGCTCCCATGTCAAAGACTCCAGAATTAAGAATGGCATCAAGCATGGCTTGGCTTTCTCACCTGAATTAACATCGTCCACTTCTTTTCAGCATTGCTGGCATGTACTCTTTCTGCTTCTATCCTAACACACCTTTAGATGACCTGAAGCCCTTGAAAGAAGGGGAGAATAGCAGTGTAACCTATTTATCAATTATTGTTGCTCCAGCCACACTAGCTTCATCCTGCCCTTTGTGAGCCAATGCAGCATATTGTACATATAGATAGCTAATCTTTAACAAGACTATCTGCTTTCCAGAAGACTCTAAGAAAGGAGAATATAGGATCCTTCTGTGGACAATGTACCTAAGCAACTATATTATAACTATACAACAGTAAAAGAGGTCGTTCTATTTTGTAACATTGCTATATAACATTAAATGTTGATTTGCTTGGAAAACAGATGCCTATCAATGGATAAATCATGGAGGTAAATCTGATTTTTATCAGACTTCTTTTCTAATAAATGCATGTTGGACTAGAGCAGCATTTCTCAACCATGGCAACTCCAAGATGTCTCAACTTCAATGTCCAAAATTGTCCAGCCAGCATCTTAAAATTGCCAAAATTGTGAAATAGTGGACTAGGTTGCACATTTCCCTAACGGAAGTGTTGTACTTCAGGATCATAAAGCTTGGAAGAAATTAATATCTGCCACAAATTCAATGCTGTACCCCAGAACTCAAATTGATAGTTTCTGTTTCTATCTCTGAAAGAACAACTTTCAGCAAAGTTGGGGAAAAACAATTTTTCTGCCTGGATGATGCCAGTTAATGCCATTTAATATTACAGTATTACAAAAAGTAGTATTTTACATTATTTTTTGTAATCTTGTAACATTGATTTAGCATGATTTTTACTTTTGTTTGTTAGCCAAGAAATTTAGCAGTATAAGAACGTGCTTGTGACTCCACCACAAATATGATTTGGTCTACTGGAATGAAAATATTATTTCCTTTCAAATATTTTCTTTGGGCAAAGAAATGTAGGGCAAAAGGCACTTATTAAACACTTTTTTTTGTATTTTTCAGTGAATGTTTTAGATTTTCTTTTTATCTTTAGATATACCTCTTAGAACTAGATCACAGAAACCTATCTATTTAGTCAAATTTGTCTTGTGTATTTAATCTCCAGGCTGGCTTTTTTGTGCATGAATAAAAAAAAAGATTCTCAATATCTACCAATAATAACTTCAGTAAACTTTAGAAGTCTGTAAATATATAAAGTCATATAAATATATAATCAGCTTTCAAGTTACAATTGAAATAGCAGGCTGAAGAAAATAAAATCACAACAGAGCTGCCCCTGAGAGTTAGATAGGAAAGCAAATCTGGACAAAAATGTTTTGTTTGTTTTTTTAAGTGATCAGTGTTAGTTCTAGCTGTTTTATCTCCCTCCATTTCCGTTATGGAAAGTTATCACAAGATATTTACATCACTGAAGCCTGAACTGGAAGCCCACAAAACCAAGGCAAAATGAATGCTCCCATACATAGACCTGCCTATATAAGCTTCCACAGAACAGGGGTACCCATCACAGTGCAAGCCAAATCTTACAAAGGGGCCACCATTTCTTTCAAAGGGAATGGCTTAAGATAGTGAAGCTAGCTGATTTCCTACTACAAGTCAAATTCTGATACCATGTGCATGTGTATGAGTGTTTGTACAATACAAAAGAGCAAAGTGACTTGCCTCTACATGTGTATGGCCATGAAATGAGGATTCAGCAGAACATAAATCCTTGAACACAAAGATCTATTTCTGCTCCTCACTACAATTAAAAGGCAGATGTCCCAAGCCCCCTCTGTTCAAAACCCACTGGATCTTCAAATCCTAATCCTACTGGTTGCTTTGTTAGTTGTTACTGCCATCACTTGTCTTCCAGAAGTATCTCACTTGGTATCCATCTTGCAGGTCTCTCATCTCTGGTAATTAAAAATATTGACATGAGAAAGTTGAAATAACTTATATGGTATTATTTCCTGGGCTTATAGCATAGAGGAATTGAATATTCAGCCTCTTTCCCCAATACCCAATAAATTTGGGAGATATGCCAATCCCACAGGAAACCAAGAAAACAAAATAAGCTATGAAAAACGTATATTCTAATTTTTAATGTGAAAATGCAAATATTAAGTATGGAAGAAGATAAATTACAGATCTGAACAGATCACTGCCATACATCGACTTACAAATTAGTTTAAAAAGTTAATGAGGAAATTACAAAAGGCAATAACTCACTATGAGCAGACTAGAGGTGGGTTCTACTTACCTTTACTACTGGTTTCCAACGGGATTGCTTCGCTTGCATGCACAGAAGCTTCTGCGCTTGTGCAGATCGCTTCTGGTGACATCAGAGTCAGCGGGCGGAGTCTCTTACTAGTTTTATTACTGGTTTTATAGAACCGGTCCAAACCGGGGACCACCCATCACTGGAGCAGACCACTAGGCACAGCCTGCCACAAATACTGCCTTTTCTTCAGGAATCTCTCAGAAATTTCTAGAGAGGTTTTAAGTTATTGTTACATTATTGCAAGAAAGATAGAGAAATATAACCTCATGAACATAGCCTGAGATTTGATGGAGAACTGCAATTAAACACACACAGTTCTAAAATTGATTCAGAATGGCAAAGCATCACTGTAAACAGATTTATAAAGGAAGGGATTAGAGCAGCGGTGAAATCTGGCCAGTTTTATCTGGCTCATGCGAACTGGTAGTGCCGGCGGCGGGAGGCTCCGCCCACCTGCCAGGACATCATTATGTCCCGTTTTTTACCCTCTGCACATGTGCAGAAGAGGCGAGCATGCATAGCATGCTCTTGCTCCCGAACTGGTAGCGAAGGTAAGTGGATTTCACTGCTGGACTAGAGTAGTCCAAGTCTGCACATGATAAAGAACCATATCTCATTTGTGGAAATGTGCATTGTCGATCTATCATATAAACTACATTCACAACATAGGTTCCCTATTAAGGAATTCAATAGCCCTTAAAAGCCTTCTCTAATAGCCCTTTCTCAGCTTCTCTCTTTCTCTCTGCCTTCTCATGTTTCTCATAGGAAAAGAAGTAATTGCCTTTCTGGGCTACTAGTGTCCCCTAATGCACACTCACTCCAAGGGCAGAATGGATCCAGTTTTCATTTAGTTGCATATTCATGTTTGCATGGTAGCAGTTATACTCTAAGGATATTAGTCATGTTAAAATCAAATCCATTCTACACTAGATATCAGCAAATAGACTTGGCTCACACATTGTTCTTGGTCTTCATATGTTTTGTTGGTTTGGATCAAGCATGTTGTGTAAATCCAACTAATTGAGGTTTATGCAATATACCTTGCTTAAGCATAACATGATATTTAAGTGAGCTCAAGCGCATTTTGCAGATGCCAAAGGCACAAAATACTAGTAAAATTCAGGGACAGTTTATAATTTTCAGTCACATGGTTTTGCAAGTATCATTTTGAAACAAGCTCTAAATAAGTGTTCTAATCCCTTTGGTGGTTTATACTGCACATAAAAATCTCCAACATTTTTTTTAAAAAGCAGAAAATTGCCATGTTATAATGCCACAACTCTTGGAAAGTACTTAAAAGTACTTTAAAAATGTTGTTTCCTATGGCAGAAAGTAGGCTCGGTTTAGATTAAACTGTGAACCTAATAATTATGTTGTGAATCGATTCATTCATTCAAATGCATTTTAATTTCCTTTTTAAATCCCTCAATCATTGTGAAGCAATTGCACAACTATTTTTCGAAATAAAAATGAAGAATTGGGCAACTATTCTGCTTATTACACATTCATTCTCAGAAATAAAATGTGAAAGAACATGGTATCCTTGGAATTCCAGGTCCTGAAAGTGTGAGGTTCTTTAAATTAGTAAATTTGTTCCAGTATATTTGATTTTTTTAAAAAAATATGTAGTTCATATCATATACTTATCAAATATTTTATCTCCTCTCCAGTTCTGTGATGAGGTTCCTTGTTAAAATGGAAGCAAAGTGTAAAGGTAGCCTTTGAACAATGCTCCATTTATGGAACCATATGTTTTCAAGGAAATTCCATAAGCTATGGTGCTGATTGCCAGTTTGACTGGCTTCAAAAAAGAGTTGGAACAATTCATGGAAGTCAAGGGAATCAATAGCTATTTGATGGCAGTGGGATTACTTCTGAAGAACATCTGCCAGGAGACTAGCGGACTCCATGTGCAGTTGGTTGGCCACTATGAAAACAGACTATTGGGCTAGATGGGCCAGGACTTTGTTCCAACAAGAGACTTCTTATTTCCTTATTATAATTGCAAAATAATTCACTTTTCTAGAGATCGTGGATCAAAAATCATACCTCATGATTCACAGATGAGCAGAATAAGCAGAAAAAAATGTCTCCTTATGTTGGTCTATGACCATAATAAAGAGTTGATTTGATATGTTCTCCAACCATAAGCATCAGTTCTCCTTAGTTTTTCTTTGTCATTTACTATCTTAAGCCTTTCCAAGATTATCTTTCTAAGTAGAAAAGTGAAAACTACATAATGATGCTCAGGGTTGGGAAGTCAGGTCTTATGAAGAACAATTAAACAATATGTATCTGTTTACTCTGAAGAAGAAAATATTAAATTGTCCTCAAATATCTAAAGTCTTACGCAGAAAAGGGAACAATTTTGTTTTCTATCATTCTAGAGAATAGAAAATGAGCCAATAATCCTTATTTATAAAGAATAAACAATAAAACTGTCAGGCAAAATTCCATTCCATCTGGAAGGACAAAATATTTACATTTATTATTTGGTCATTTTATTTTACTATCTGTTAGATTTTATTTGTGTGTCCCTTTGAGAGGAACTCAAAAGAATAATAACTTAATTATGTTTAGGCTTTATGTCTTTAAAAAGTCTAAATAAACCATTTATTCATTCTTCTGGAATGCTTGCTTAATATTTAGTTGCGGAATGTAATTTCAAAATTCACCAGCTTATAGTAAAAGGCTATCACAGCAATCTATTTATCATGATCCAGCAGGGCTAGATTATGCATGGAAAAAAATTTCCATGCCAAATCATTTCATTGCAGGAATGGACTCCAGTAACACACATCCATTGCTAAACAATCATCCTTGAGCGAGTTAAGGATTCAGAAAATTTGAATCTAAGTCGTTGTATTTGTTTTTTTCATTCTACTCTGTGCATAGGTTGCAAGTATTAGGGCTGGTATGTAGCACTGTGGATGCAGTTCCAAAGAGGTGCTTTTAATGCACAAAAACATAAATGTAGCAGCTATCTGCAGTCTTAAGCGACGGTGTCTTTTCCTGAAATTACACACTGTCCCTTTTGCTACCTAAATGATTGAAAATATGTATTGAATTATATGAATTCAATGAATTTTTCTGGACGTTTGAGCCTCCAAAATAATATTAAACACCTACATCCGATTCAGTATTATATATGTTGATTAAGAATTAGTTTCTTACATCAAGCACCTAGCCCACAATTTTCTCCTGTGCAATAGGATCAAGGATTTCCTTTATGGAGAAATAAAATTTAAGATTACAGGCATATCATTTGCTCTCTTCTGGCTTCAGTGTAGTGGATCTTTTAAAGGGAGACTTTGTATTGTTGTTTAGTTTCTACAATATGAGTTGCCTTTTTGCTATCCTTGGTCCTGAAAAATTGCATAATGTACATCACTTTCAGTTGCTGACTCAGGCAACCCACTTATAAGATCAGCCATATAGATATATGGCCCATCTATATCTATATAGACCCATACCTAATTTTGACATTCAGTTGGCTTTTTCTTTCAAAGCATTTTTCTCAGATTGCCTTTGCCTTTAGTGGGAAAATGATTAGAAGGTGGTACTGATATGCAGGTTTTAGAAAACTTGCTCTCTGCCTTCCTGACGCTAAAATTATGTGCTCCTTTTTCTAGCACTTGTTCATTGTTTCAATTATAAGTTGCTGAATTTGGTTAACTTAGGATGCTATCATATATTACGTTATACTTCTTGTCACAGTACAGGTAGTCCTCAACTTATGACCACAATTGAGCTCAAAATTTCTGACAGTTATTTTGCCCCATTTTATGACTTTTCCTGCTACACCTGTTAAGTTAGTAATATGGCTGTAAAGCAAATCTGGCTTCCCTATTGGCTTTGCTTGTTAGAAAGTCACAAAAACATCACATGACCCCAGAATACTGCAACCATCATAAATACATATCAGTTGCCAATAGAAACATCAGTTGGGCTATGATTTGGGTAGTTTTGCTTATCAAAGTACAAATATTTATCTGGATGTAATGGGAATTGCTTTAATGTCATGGTGATATACAGACATAGTGGGGACGGTTTTGATTCATAATCTTGCTAAGAAATAAAGCCATTCGACCTTTCTGATGGCTGGAATAATAGAATCTTGTGATAAGAAGAGAATCTTTTGTGTAAGCTCCAGTCATTAGGTCCATGAGACAGACCCAAAAGTATGTTAACTAAAAAAGCTAGAGAATAGCCTGCAGTAAAAGCTTCAACTGTCTCTTAACAAAATATATTTCTATCTCCAATGCAAAATGCTACATCTAGCATTCCTTGAGTGATCTGTTTCTTCATTCCTGATTATTAATGTGACACAACCTGATATAACAATAATCTCTGAGGCTGATGTGTCACCAGATTTTACAGTTTGCTAATTCTGAATTACTGTATCTCTCCATAGCAATTTGCAGGTAAGATTGTTCAATGAATGGTTATATTTTGACTGAGCTCATATGGAATCATGGTCTGTTAAATGAATTTTAAATGATTAGGTTCATAAAAACATACTAACCCCCAAACTGTCATTTACAAATCACAATGGGGGTTCATATAAAATCAGACAAATCACATTATGTAACACACTACACATTATGCATAGTGTGAATCAGATTCATGCAACTATCCGGGAAAGAATAATTTGTTAGTTTTCTGTTTGTGAAATGTCTGAACAATAGAAGTTTTTTCAACATTTCTTAATACTCTGAATAGAAATCGTCTGGCCTCTTACAGTCTACCCAAGATAAGAAGTACATCTCCAGAAGAGTAGGCTACAGAAAGTAAGAATAATGTTTAAATACACTAATTTTGTAGACATGGACACACATTTAGAAACAGTGATCCTGAGTTAAATAAAAATTCACTGCATCTCACTGTAATATTGAGAGATTATAAAACCAATCTGCATACTCAAGTATGCTGCTCAGATGCAAAATGTTCATATTGTGCCTTAATTCGTCTCTGTGTAATTTCTTCTGCTTTTTCCTTTTCTATTAATGGGCAGCGTATAAAGTTCTCTGCAGCTTCTCACATTGTATTATCTTTTGTTTTGCCTCTTTATTTTCCTCTGGACCATCCAGTCTCTGTAGAGGAAAATGGCTTTCTTTTGTTTGACTGTTTTCTCTGCTGTTGGCTGCAGAACTTCCAACACACACACGGATTCTCTTGTTTTCCTCCCATTTGTTTTAAGACTGTGGCTTTATCACAAATTCTGGGGGAAGGCTCAAATAAGAATTGAAGAAGACAGCACAGGTACCTGCAATTTTTCTAAGCACTCTTCCACAATAAATCAAATTCATTTGTACTATTAGGGAATAAACAGAATGTACGGAAATATACAGAAATGCAGCCAAACCAAACTTATTTTTAAAAAAGGCCAGCATGAGTCAACCACACAATTCTCTGGAAATGTAATTAAAAGGAACAATAAATTACAGCATGCAGTTGAAGACTTGATTTTGGCAGCATAGCAGCTCCCCTTGAATACTGCAGGTTGGAAATACACTCCAGTGTTCATGTGCCTCTTAAATGCTAATAACAATATTTTACTTTCTTAAATGCGGGAAAAGCATTTCACTGGCAAGGTGAGGCCACCGTCCTAAAGAGTAGACAGCAGAGAAAGTCAACAAAAGGTATCCCCTAGATGGCAGCAAAGAAATACAGAAAGTTTAACACTTTAATCTCACTGAGTACAGTAGTTGTCTTTTGTTGCCCAAGTCTTAGATTCTCAGATAGTTACTCCTGCTGATTTGGACCCATAACAATGATACCTGGTCAAATAAGAACCACTTTAATTATACAGCAGTGGGCAAATGATGCTTTCTGAAGCTTCCTTCTTATTTGATGAGTTATCAAGAAGAATCTTCCTCCTCCCTCTCTATTATTGTTCACCAGCATTCCCAATGCAAATTTTTTTATGGACTGTTCTTTTTCATCCTCCTTCCTAATTAACATTGCTCCTCATTAACACTGCTCATTATTAAACTCTGCTTAACAATCATGGAATTGTTATCCTTGGATGTGAGAAAAATTTGCCTGTCCTATGCCTTCAATCCAGGAGAGTACATTGCTGTCTCCCTTGGGAAGTTAGAGTTGAGGGTTTGAAGACAGACTTTCTTAAGGGCTACTCCAGTCCTATTGAAATAGCCTCCCTTCTGAGGTGAAAAATCAGTGCCAAAGCCAAAACAAATAACTTTTCTTTTTTTTACAAATAATTCTTTATTAAAATATTAATAGCAAGAGTAAAAGAAAAGACTTTCTCCTCTTTCTGAGTTTAGTTTGTAACAGAGAATAAAAATAGAAAAAATACAGAATACAGAAAAATAATATAGAAGAAAGGGAAATAGAAATAAAGAATTAGCTTCCAATGTTTATCACAAATGTAATAATTCATCACGCCCTATAGCTGTGATGGCGAACCTATGCATGTGTGCCAGAGGTGGTACGTAGTGCCCTCTCTGTAGGCACGCGAGCCGTCACCCCAGCTCACCTCTGATGTGCATGCGCGTGCATCTCCCACTGGCCAGCTGGTCTTCGGGTCTCTGCAGCCCATGCGTGGGAGTAGGATGCATGTGGGGGACATGCACATGCATATTCATGTGTACATCCCATGTACATGCACAGGGTGTACATGTGCATGGGGCGGGGCACACACGGGAGGGTGCACACATGCACGAGGGGTTGCATGCACTGGGGGAGGCACATGCACAGGGATTACATGCGCATTGCATTTTGGGGATTCAGGTGCATGTGCCTGCTTTGGGCACTTGGTCCAGAAAAGGTTAGCAATCACTGCTCTATAGCATTAAATATAGCATTACATACATACATACATACATACATACCTATTGTACATCTTCCTGTAACCGAATATTTATTCATACGTAAATCCATAAATCATTGACATTTCAATGTTAGCAAAAAGCCCATGAAGGAATTCCAGATTTATCCAAACAGTCTCATTTTAACCAACAAGCAGACAAACTTTATATTCTTTCTTCTTGCTTCTTACAGTCTTAATCTTTAGTTCACTCTGTAAAAGCTTCCAAACTTTACTTTCCAGCCATTACAGAATATTTTATTTTTTCCAGTTATTAGAGAGACATTGGTTGAAAATGAAATTATACAATTCTTTAAGTTGAGTTCTAAACCCAAGAGATATTTTTCAAAGATTCCAACACTTTTCAGTATGTATAGAATTTACTGTTGTGAGTTAAATGAAATTAGACCATTGGCAAAGCCAATCTATATTTGATCATTAGATTATTCAACCGATGAATTTTATGCTCAGTATTAAAGAATAAATTAAGTGCTTGGTAATTGTAGACATCTCATTATTTGTAGGGTTCTTCCGTTTAAAAATAAAACTAGCTTCAAGAAGGTCTACATTCCAAAATGCTTATTAATCCTGATGTAGACTTTTAATGAAATTTTCAACCGTAATATATTTGTTTGTTATGGTTGTTAAGTATGTTACTAAGTTATATGTACTGAAGTCTGGTTCCTGTGGTATTTGTGTAATTAGAGAGAGTTTGTGGTAGTGACAAATTTTGATAGCCAAACAAAGCAATTTTAATTATACTTTGCATTTAATAAAAAGTGTCATTCATTAGCTTCCTATATGCCCGTGATGGTGAACCAATGGCACGGGTGCCACAGGTGGCACACGGAGCCATATTGGTGGGCAAGCGAGTGTTGCCTTAGCTCAGCTCCAGCGCGCATCGGTCAACTGATTTTCAGGCCTTCTGGTCCCACGGAAATCAGGAAACTGGCTATTTCTGGCCTCCGGAAGGCCTCCAGGGAGATGGGGAAGGCTGTTTTTGCCCTCACAGGCTCCTAGAAAGCCTCTGGAGCTTGGGGAGGGGGAAAAACCAGCCTACCTGGCCCACTGGGCCATCACATGCCAAAAGCAGGGGGAAGTGGGGGGATGTCACGTGCGCATGCGCGGGAGGGCGGGACGAATTGAATTATGGATGTGGGCACATGTACCCGAGACTCACCACGCTCCCTCCGCTTTTGGCACGCGACAGCAAAAAGGTTAGCCATCACTGCTATATGCCTACCATTTTTTCTTGGCAACATAGAACGCATGTAATTATGGCTAAGTGTTTTTGGAGATCTTGTTCTTTCCATAGCTGTATGAAGTGAGCATTTATTTTACACTTGCAAGAGAAGAACAATGACTTCAGACAGGACTTCTGTCCAAAGTCATTGTTGAAAGGACTACAACACAGTCCTTTCAACAGTTCCAAGAAGGCTCCACACAAATTTGCACCTCTTAGGTGATCTTGAGGACACAGATAAACCTCCAGGTGATCTTAATGACCCACTAAAAGAATGCAAATCACCAGCTGTCTGTAAGGAATATAAATTCTTCCATTCCCCACCATCCAGTCAGACCAGAAGAAGCTTCGTGGATGAGAAGTGAAACGTCTTCAAAGAAAAACAAGGAAGTCCAGTTGCTTCTTGAAAAAGCACCTTTGGGACAATGACTTCAGAATATACTATTATATTTATAAACTAAAAGAATACAGAGTCATTAATTTGCATATAGTAAACAAGCACTGTAAAAAATAGTTCCTATTTTTTTCTCAAATGGTGAATATTACATAATCTATTTTAGTTTTATAATGCAGGGGAGAATATTGAAAATATTCTGGAATTTGAATCCTCAAAACAATAATATAGAAATTCTTTAATGTAGCCTCCCACAATCTGGTGCCTTCCAAGGTAAGACTATGGTGTTGGTCTAATTCTTAGAGATAATCCATCAGGAAAGTATCAGATTTTTTTTTAATACACTATAATGGACTAACTTCACCCAACCTACCACAAAACCAAAGCCAAAGAAAAAATGCTTTTAAAAGTAAAAAAAAAAGCCTCTAATGATCGCGTGGCTCAGCTGGGCATGGGGGAGCCAGGGATTTTTGCTACCAGTTTTCCGAGCCACTCACCATCACTACCGGATCAGGCGATCCAGTCTGACCAGGAGCATTTCACCCCTGCACAAGATTCCTTGCTAAATTTCTTCTTCATTGTAAAATAGTGGTTTCTCTGAACTAAGAGTATTGTCAGTGTTTTGTTCGGAGAACTATAAATTTTTCTATCGGAATGGCTGTACTTTAGTTTTTTAAAAAAAACTATAAAAAGCTCAAACATGCCTCCTGGTGGACAAGAATAAATAATAAACTCTTATAGAATAGAATTCTTCATTGGTCAAGTGTGATTGGACACACAAGGAATTTGTCTTTGCTGCATATGCTCAGTGTTCATAAAAGGAAAAAAATACATTCATCAAGAATCATAAGATACAACACTTAGTGATAGTCATAGGTTATTAATTAGCAATTAAATCATACTAGAAAACATAAGGGACATGATGGCTCAGTGGCTAAGATGCTGAGCTTGTCAATCGAAAGGTTGGCAGTTCAGCGGTTCAAATCCCTAGTGCCATGTAACAGGGTGATTCTGTTAGTTGTCCCAGCTTCTGCCAACCTAGCAGTTTGAAAGCACATAAAAAATGCAAGTAGAAAAATAGGGACCACCTTTGGTGGGGAAGGTAACAGTGTTCCATGTGCCTTTGCATTTAGTCATGCTGGCCACATGACCATGGAGACGTCTTCGGACAGTGCTGGCTCTTTGGCTTTGAAACGGAGATGAGCACCACCCTTTAGAGTTGGGAATGACTAGCACATATGTGCGAGGAGAACCTTTACCTTTAGGAAACAAATAAAACAATATAAATCGTAAAGATACAAGCAACATGATTATAGTCATAAGTGGGAGGATATAGGTAATAGGAAGGATGGAAAGAATAATAGTAATACAGTCTTAGTAATAATTTGACAGTGTTGTGGGAATTAGTTGTTTAGCAGAGTGATGGCATTTGGGGGAAAACTGTTCTTGTGTCTAGTTGTTCTGGTATGCAGTGCCCTATAGCGTCGTTTTGAGAGTAGAAGTTTAAACAATTTATGTCCGGGATGTGAGGGGTCTGTAGATATTTTCACAGCCCTCTTTTTGATTCATGCAGTATACAAGTCCTCAATGGAAAGCAGGTTGGTAACAAGTTTTTTTCTGCAGTTCCAATTATCCATTAAAATCTGTGTCTGTCTTATTTGATTGCAGAGCCAAACCAGACAGTTATAGAAGTGCAGATGACAGACCAATAATGCCTCTGTAGAGCTGAATCAGCAGCTCCTTGGACAGTTTGAGCTTTCTGAGTTGGCGCAGAAAGAACATTCTTTGTTGTGCTTTTTTGATGCCGTATTTGATGTTAGGTGTCCATTTTGAGATATGATAGAACCTAGAAACTTGAAGGTCTCTACTATTGATACTGTGTTGTCTACTATTGTAAGAGGTGGTAGTGTAGGAAGGTTTCTTCTAAAATTTACCACCATTTCTATGGTTTTGAGTGTGTTTAGTTCAACATTGTTCCGATTGCACCACAAGGCTAGTTGTTCAACCTTCCATCTGTATGAAGTCATCATTGTCTCGAATGAGACTAATCACTGTGTATCATCTGCAAACTTCAATACTTTAACAGAGGGATCTTTTGAGATGCAGTCATTGATGTATAGAGAGAAGAGTAGTGGAGAGAGCACACAGCCCTGGGGGGGTGCTAATTGTACAGGTATCTGATGTGATTTTGCCTAGCTTCACCTGCTGCTTCCTGTCTGTTAGGAAGTTTATGATCCATTTACAAGTGTGGTCAAGTACAGCTAGCTGATTTAGTTTAGAAGAATATCTGGAATGATGGTATTGAAAGCTGAGCTGAAGTCTACAAAGAGGACCCTTGCATAGGTTTTTGGAGATTCAACATGTAGGATGTAGTGCCTACAAGTCTATCAAGATAGCAATAAGGATCGTCAATTATGACGTCCAGGTGGGTGGGAAGAGCCTCCTGCCACTTTTACTACTGGTTCTAAAGAACCAGACATATCCAGGAACAACCCACCACTGGCACGCACGCTATCGCACACACATGCATGCTTTTGGCACCGGAGGAAAAAAAGGTTAGCCATCACTGCCCTAGTATTTGTTCAGATGCTATCAATTTGAGCTATGTAGCACTTGATTTGATTCCAAAAGAGCTTTTGATTATGCACAAGTAGCACCATTCTTTTAACTTCTTAAAGTAGCTACATTCTTTCCCTGAAATTACATGGCATTTGCTGAGGGTCAAGCGGCCTGAATAATAACAACATGAAACGATTGCATAGAAAGGCTCTTATTTATTTATTCTTTATTATCTCTGACAACCTGTAATATTACAGATAAGGCAAATGTATTACGGAGTGAAATGTCTTCAATTATATTTCTTTGGAGTATAACATAGTCTGAATAACAATTAGAAGAAAAAATAGTAAGTTTGCATATAGATACAACAGCTAAAAGAATATGCTAAATAAATGTACATTCCATGCAAAGTATAGCTTTTCTCATCGAAAAAGCTTTCATCAATCAAAGACTGTTAAATATTCTAATGTAGCTTCCTGAGGCAACTTCCACACTTCAGATGTAGCCATTGCCTGTATCAAATGGACCTCCACTATTGATGAGCCAGTTTCTCCATGATGTTTAGATAGTAGAATTTGGATGAGTACCACCATAAACCATGGAGGACCCTTCAGACTGTCACTCATGTCCTGGTCAGTTCAGTGCTTGACTATAGAGATGTACTCTACATGTAAGTGCCCTCAAAGATCACCCAGAAGCTTCAACTGGTCCATAATGCAGAGGCATGAGCAGTCATGGGCATGCCTTCATATTCCCATGTAACAACTTTGTGCTAGTTGTACTAGTTGCCAATTTGCTTCTGGGTGTATTCAAATAGCTGATTGTTATCTGTACAGCCAATCCAATCTGGCAGGGTTAGCATAGTTAGGAACTTTAATCAAGTTCCTTTGATTAAGCAATGCATCTATCGGGAAACTAGAAGCACAACTTCTCTGCAGCAATGTCTTCCTTGATTCAAACAGCTCCCACCCTACTGGTGTTTTAAAGGGCCCTGAAGATCTCACTCGTCACCCAAGCAAGGGCCACTGAAATTCTCCTTAGATTATGGGGATAGTTTTTTCTTTGTTCTCATTCAATTTTGTCATCTTTTTTTGGTTTTGTTGTTTCCTTATTTTTAGATGTTTTTAACAATTGGTAAACTACTGAATTGCTGGGAATTGGGCAGGATATAAATTTAATGAATAAATAAAATTAAATTGATCAGAACTACAGGCTAGACTGGAAAGTTAGAAAAATATCCTGGAAAAAGACAATGGCAAACCACTTCCATACCATTGCAAAAAAAATAAATCATGAGTGTTCAGGAACTCACCAAGGATTAAGCTTGCCTCAGCCATACAACCTTTATTAGGTAAGCATGTAGCATAAAATATTTTATTTCATTTAAATATGATTAAAATTAAATAATTAGCACTATTGTTCCCCAATCGCTTAATAATATGTCATCTCAAATTAAAATTTGGTAAAACTTTTAGAGGGCTGGGTGTTGCATAGAATCAGAAGTCAAGCTATGTACCTGAATATAAAAACGGATTTAGTACTAAAAGGCAAAGTATACTAAAATCAAGTTCAGCTCCTGGTGACAGGATGGACACAAAGATATTGCTTATTTGACAGTAATAGAGAGACCAAGAGAGAATGCTATAAAAAGCAAGAGAGGTTGCCCTTGAAATTTTTTTTAAATTCAATTTCTCAGTCCAAGCTACAGCTGAGATTTCCTAGTGGTCTCCCATCTAAAAATAAAAATTTTTTATATAAAAATTATATAAAAATTCTGCCCTCGCCTTTTCCGAACATCTGAGCGAATCCATTTCCCCTTTTGTTTTCAGTGCGGTCCTACCATTACTGAGCGCGAGTAGAGACCGACAATAAGTTAAATAATCAGTTTCCCTGCTTTTCTTGTACGAGTATGTTCCCTTCTCGTCCTTCTCTCAAACACGCTCTCAAGCCAAGGCGCAGCAAAGAGAAGCCCAAAAGGGGAACCTCCCCGCGCGGGTGTACAGCGCTCAATCCCCTCCGAGAGCGATTGCGCCATCGCCATGTGGGCGCGCGCGCTATTCGCTCTCCCTTTTTTTTTTTCTCTCTCTCTCTTAGCGCGCCCAACGGGCATCTTGCCCTCGGCGGCGTGAGCCAATGGCAGGCGGGGAAGCCTTTCCTATATCTAATGACGACAGCAAGGCACAGAAGAGCGCGCAACCAAACGCCGCATCGGTCGGGGCGACCCGAAAGCTGCCAGGGAGAAGCTGGCTGTTGTTGTTTTTTTTCTGCCTTCCTAGCCTTCCTCGGCGCTTTGTGAGCAACGCCAACCGCCGCCATTTTGTGAGCGTGTCCAGCCTCCGCCCCCACCCCCATCCGTTCCGCGCGCGCCATTGGTCCCCCTTTTTTCCCGTCTTTCTCTGTCTCTTGTTAGTGAGCGAGCGGGCGGGCGCCATGTTTGTAAGGAAGACATAATCAGAGCAGCTCATCTCTCCGGCCAACGTGTCCCGTCTTCCTCCCTTCCGCTCTGCCTGTTTCTTCCTGCTGCCTCCTTCCTCCGTATGGTCTGTGTGTACCGAACTCCTCCTCATAAGCTGCATTTATCTCCCATCTCTTTTTTTTTCCCCCGTGAGGTGCAGGACAGCCTCCACTCGGGCGGCCGTTAAAAAAAAATGCCCCTCTGTGTAGCGTATGTTTGTGTTCCCCCCAATTCAGTAAATCCGTGAGGGAAGTCTCGTTCGCCGCTGCACGGAGGGGGACACCTCGCGTCGTCCAGCCTTGTAGACTCAGCGCCGCCGCTCCCTCGTGTGTGTGTGTGTGTGTGCGTGTGTGTTTTTGTGTGTGCGCACGAGTGCGCGCCGCCTCCACCTCCTCTCCCTGCGCCCTACGACTGGCAGCAGCGTCCTGCCTTCCTCCCCTCCTCCTCCTCCTCCCTGCACACAGGCACAGCCAGCACAATGGCCTTTGAAAGCCTATTCTCCAAGCCCCCAAACCCAGTTCTTGACCAAAACATGCCCGACTCTGACAGGCAACATGCAGGGGACGAAAGGTCGAGTAACGTTCTTCTCTTTCTCTTTCTCTCTCTCCGCTTCTCAATGGTGATAATTAACAGTGATAATAACTAAGAATGATGGTATGCTATGTGATGATGATGATGATGATAATGGTGGTAATGACGATGTCTTAAATGTGCCTAGGTGAATTTAAGGAAAGAAAATGTCTATAGCATTGTATGGGGGAAAGTCACCTTCAGCCTGAGGTAGGGGTGGGGTTTTTTTTTCTTTTTAGTCTAGATACAAGGATGTTTTTAAGGGTGGGTGATAACTTCAAGGTGCATTTTGCATGCATTTTTTTACATTTCCTTTTTTTTTTACATTTTTTTTCATAAAATGCACTTTACATTGGCTGTGTGTAATGTCACTGTTGTTCTTAATCCCCTGTCTCATTGCCATTTGAACTCAAAGGCAGACTGTATCCCCTCATATATGTAACATATATGAAGCTGTATAACAATGTATACACCTTACACATTAACTAGAACTCTTTTTGTATGTGTGTATATATGAGGTTTTATCAGATTTTTCTCTTTGCCAGTTTACAATTCTAATTCCATAATCTAACAAACCAGAGGCATTTTCTGGTTTGAGGTCCTGCTCCTTTTCTCTCTCTCTCTCTCTCTCTCTCTCTCTCTCTCTCTAGCTGTCTCTCTCTCTGTCTCTGTGCAAATGTTTGTTTTCATACAGATATGGCTTTCTTCACTAATTTGTTTTTAAACATGTGGAAACCTGAAATTATTTCTCCTACATTTTCCAACTTGTATGCAAAAATTTTCTTTACATCAAGATTTGTAATGTAGGTCCCATTAACAGACAAGTCTCCTATAATCCCGGTGTCCCTCCACAAGTATGTACAATGCTGTTTTATAAAAGTGATACAAAACATTACATAATCCCTTATTCATGCAGCAACACAGTAAGTAGGATATAGCCTTTTCCCCTCTTCTTCAAATAGGAATACCAAGGAGAATAGCAATTCAAATGATTTGCCCATAGCTACAGCGAATCAGGTCTGGGCCTCATATATCATGCCTTCAAATCAGCACTTCTTCACTAACGTAGTTACAGTGTTTTAAATTGTTGATTAAACAGCGGATATTTCAAAATGGTTACTGCAGTACAGCATTGTTACTTTTAATACAGGTGGTCCTGGATTTACAACGGTTCATTTAGTGACTGTTCAAAGTTACAAAGGCATTGAAAAAACTGGTTTATGACCATTTTTCACCTTTATGACTTAGTAGCATCCCCATGATCATGTGATCAAAATTCAGATGCTTGGCAACTCAACTGTGTCCCAAGGTCATGGGATCACCCTTTGCGACTTTCTGACAAGCAAAGTCAATGGGGAATCCAAATTCACTTAACAACTATGTTACTAACTTATCAACTACAGTGATTCATTTAACAACTGTGGCAAAAAATGTAAAATCGGGCCAAAACTCACCTAACAAATGTCTGACTTAACAACACAGATTGTGGACTCAGTTGTCGTAAATCGAGGACTACCTGTATTAGTCAACCTGAACTGAACTGTCCAGCAAGATAAAGTTTGCATGTTAATTTGTAGAACCAAAACAAAATACCATGACTTCCAGATAAGTGACAAACTGCAATAATACAAGATGTATGCAAAATATAACAAACTTTTTTCTATACAAGTGGACAAATTTTTTACAAAATTATTCATGTAGTATATTGACGTTGACCAGCCAATCTAAATCTATAAATGGATCTGTTTAGATTTATTAGGAATTATACTAAGGCTAAGAAGGACACCTAAGGCTTAGAAATTGTATGACTGTGCAAAATAGCCCCTAATTAAATTATTCCTGTTAACCATGACAAATGCAATAATAATTTATTATTCTTTCCTTTTAACCTTCAAGATGTCTTTAATCACTGAAACATATTTTAAGTGGATAACTTTAAAGTTGAGGTTACCTAATTATTTTTGACAGAATAGTAGACAAGAGTTGTACTTCCTTATTTTGAAATATGGACCTTTCCATGCACTCTGTCTCCCTCCCCCACTTCTCTCTCATTAGAAAAGTCAGGAATCTCAAAACAAGTAGTGAAAGTCCATGTTCAATTACAGTATTTCAAATACAATGGAGTTATCTTGTTCACTGACTTCCATGTAACATTTTGAAGGAAACAAAAGGATGTGCTCTTTTCATTTCAAGAGAGCTCTCATTTTGTTTTGATAAAATGATCTAGAGACAGATCTCAATTATGTGGTGATGGCCCATTTTAGTTCTTGGATACAGCTGCCCATTCTCCTGTTCCATTTTTGCACTTACATAACTAAATATATCTGGAATAGATAAAATAAATGCTTAAACCATTCACTAGTAACTCCCTGAAACTGCATTTCTTGACTATTTTTCTACATGAGAGTTCATAAATAAGAGTTAGTGTACAAGGCTTAAAATTTAAATATAGCTTATTCATGTGTAATTGTTTTAACATTTAAGTATTTGAACATTAACTCAAATGACTTTAATTATCCATTTGCTAATTTCCAAAATATATATGCATCAATCTTTGTCTTCATAATATAAAATAATTTAGAATTTAAGATACAAATGAAATTCTCTTAGCATCTCTTCAAAAGTATAGAAGTAGTAGTGATGACCCCAAGTATTATATTCCATAGAAGTTCATGATACTGAAGTCTTAGAAAGTATCATAAAAATTTACAGCTACATGGGAATATTTGGCACTTCTATGGTTGTCAGAGTTAAATTAATTTCCTTTTTGAAAATTAATACATCACTAATTGCAAGAAGTATGCCACCACTGCACTTATCAGTGATTTCACTAATCTGTTTAATAGTTTTATATAATTTAAATGTTTTTAAATGAGTACCGGTAATTAAAAGTTTGGTTAAAGTTTGCTGTTAAAAATTTGGAAAGAGACTTTCTCAGTTATTCATTATCACATTTTAGTTTATCAGTTTAAAAAATTGGTGTAGTTTCAAATGTAAAACTATAGTGTAGTTTTATAGAGTTCAATTGAAATAATGGAAAGCAAATATATTGTTGCATCTTCATCGTTTACGTTCTATCATGTTAAAT
Organism: Masticophis lateralis; assembly: GCA_030761175.1. Lineage (NCBI taxonomy): Eukaryota > Metazoa > Chordata > Lepidosauria > Squamata > Colubridae > Masticophis > Masticophis lateralis. The sequence continues at coordinate 41,874,539 of JAUDYJ010000001.1, forward strand.
ATTTTTAAAATCTTTATTAATAGGATGAAGTTAAAAATAGGTTTTGGAAATTTGTCTTCAAAACAGTATTTTTCTCTCAAAGTAACAGGATAAGATATATTCTTGTTACACTGTTACTCTGCTTTTGTAATATATATATCGATAGATACACACATACATGCATACATCAATGTGGCAAAAGTGTAATTTAAATACTGTATATAAAGTTCTTGTATATCTAAACTGTAGTTTAAAATTACATTAGTTAAGTTCCAATGGCCAGCAAATTGTTAAGTAACTGTTACATTAAAAGCATAATTACAGTATCTTACATTTTGAAAAGGTCATCTTGTTTAACTTCACTTTGGAAGCTGGATATATTAAACACATCTGAATACTTATATATTAAGAATCTTATATAACTGTAGCTCGAAAATGATTTCGTTTATACCTTAGGGAGCTTATTGCATGGCTGAGCTAAGTCACTTTTCTGAACACATCCTGTTTCTCTGCCAGCTGTGCCAATGTTTCCATTAGCTGTGTTGATTTTTTTTTCCTTTGTTCTAAAGTTTCCCTAGCTCTGTGTGCATTTTAAATTGACCTTCTTCAACTTGATACTGTCCAGAAGTATTGATTACAAATCCCAGAAAGTGAGATGGAATTCTGGGAATTATAGTCCAACATATCTAGGCAATGCCAATTTGGAGAAGGCCAATTTAAGTGAGCATGAAAAGTAAGGGAATTAAACTTCAGTGTATTATTATGACCCAGAACACTTTGTTCTTCAAATATAGCTTTAACTCTGTACGCCTTACTAATTGTGAAAATAAAGGATATTTGTAAGAATAGGAGAGCTTTGTTTGAATATCATACTAGTTTTTGCTACAGGTTTAGGCATCATTTACTAATGTGTGAGATATAGCAATACCACTTAGACTTATATACCACTTCACAGTGCCTTACAGCCTTCTCTAAGTGGTTTACAGAGTCAGCATATTACCCCCAACAATCTGGGTTCTCATTTTACCTTGGAAGGACCTCGGAAAGATGGAAGGCTGAGTCACCCTTGAGCCTGAGTCACCCGTGAGATTCGGTCTGCCAAATTGCAGCAGTCAGCAGAAGTAGCCTGCAGTACTGCATTCTAACCACTGCACCACTGCTGCTCTTTATATGCTTTGTTTATCCAGTAATAAATAGATTTGGTTTTGGAGTACATTATTTCAAACTACAATTATAGTCTATAGTATAATTATATAGCATAATTATATAGCATAATTATAGTCTATAGTATCAGTTTGGTGTCTGAATAACAGTATACCTGCTAACCCATTTATAATGATTGCCAAATTCCCTTACCCAATGAATTTCTAAAATAACTATTGTAATTATAAAAATGGTGGCAAACATGATAAAATACCATCTGCAAACTTATTGTGTATTCCTGGAACTTTCCCAGGGCTCCACATAGACACCAAAGAGCATAAATAAAACAGTAGTGGCTGTAGTTGCTGTTTTATCTATCTTAGAATGTGTTCTGAATGTTTTTTATATATTTTTAATTGAACTTTTTAACAAGATAAAAACAATTGAAATAATAGAAAAATCAAAGAAACAAGGAATAGTGAACAAGAAAATAGAAGCAATAGAAAAGAAAAATAAAAGATTATAAATAAGCAACTGGTAGCAGTTATAAATGTATTTATATTTTACTCCCTTTTTCTAAACTTACATCATGGTTTCCTTCTTTCAGTAACTTTCCTTTTTAATAGACTTATAAATCACAAGTTTATTTTTCTTTTTCACCAAAAAATCCATAAGAGTTTCCAGGCACTGATAAATATAGTTGTTGATCAAACAAGTTAATTTTGCCATTTTTGCTAGTTCTGTCATGTTTCCCAATATTTCCTCCATTGTGGGTATTTCAGTCTTTCCATTTTTGCGCATATACATAAAAAATATTACAGCAAGAATCATACGTAAAAATAATCTTCCATGATTCTTTTTTAAAATATCCATTAATGTCAACAAGAAAATTTCTGATTTCAGTTGAATGTTGATTATTAAAATTCTTTGTGTCCTTATATGTACTTAAACCCAGAAATATCTGATTTTTTTTTACAAGTCCACAGGCATGATAAAATTACTCCACATTTTGTCCACATTTCCAACACAAATTTGAAATACTTTTATACATTCTAGACAATTTTTCTAGAGTCATATATCAATGATACATCATTTTATAAAAAAAATATTTTTTAAGGTATAACATAATGTAAATTTTAATCCTATAAACCACGTATTTTCCCACTGTTCCATCAGTATATTGTGTCCAAAGTTCTTACACCAATTTATTTCACAATCTTTCACTTGTTCTTCTGCTTCAAATTTCAATGAACGTTTAGTATTTATGCAGATACGTGTTTATCATTTGTACATAGTTCAATTTCAATTTTTGTTCTGCTATGTGCCAATATCTTTAAATATTTTTTTTAACTTCGTATATAAAAAAATGAAAACCAAATTCTTCAGCAGCCAATTGCTCTCTTGATTTTATCTTATGTTCTCCATGTTCCTATTCTATCAATCCTCAGTATTTTAACCATTTTTCTTCATGTATTGTTTCTTTCCTGTATGCTTCCTATGCTTAGATAAAGGCATTTTCAGGCACAGTCAGGGTTTATATCTATTCCATATTTTCAGATAGCACTTCTGATACGATTCTTAAAATCTACATTAACCTGTACTTTAGGTTGTACCATAGAAAATTATGCCAAAAATGTTCCCCTAATACAATTTTAAAAGCATAAATTATAAACAACCATAAATAAATGTTCAGGTTAATAGAAACAATTTAATTTTGTTTGAGTCAGTTTGGTATACAGTAGAGCTAAGGTGCTTGGTATAAACCAGAAGATAGTCTTCTAGTCCTCCCTTAAGCATGAAAGCCAATTGAGTGACTTTGGATCAGTCAAGCTCTTAGCCCATCTCACAAGATTGTTCTGTGGAAAATCTGAAGTGAAAGCATTAGTGTATTTGCTGTCTTGAGTTCAGCAAAAATAAAATAAATAAAATAATACATAACTATAATTTATGTAAAGTAACCTTCAAACAAAGGAAACAAACATAGCAACATTAAAATATTGGCCTATTTAACTGGGTAAACTAATCTGTTTATAATATTTCATAATATTTCATAATTTTATGTATTTCTACATATATTGTAATTATATAATTATATATTATAACATAAATAGATAATTCATTTCATTTGTTTATTTTTTTAGCAATAATATTTTTATCTGGTATGCATTTGTAACGTCAATACAAAGTGTATTTTTACCCCACAACAGCAATTTTTGATGTAGGGCTAAGAGTAGGAATAGAAACCAGTGTCCTCACATCTAGTGTCACAGTTTAAATCATTGCACTTTACTATCTCAAAAAACATTTCTTCCAGATTTTAAATCAGAATGTCTTACACTTCCAGCAGATATTATGAATGTGCCACTGAGAAAGATCTAAATAATTTGTAATGTTGGATTTTAGTCTATTAGTTTTGCCACTTTCTGCAATCTTCAATAAGTAGTCCTCAACTTATTATGACCAATTGCTTAACAACAAAAAATTATGATGGGCCCAGACCAGTGCTTAACAGACTGTAAAGCACTTCTGGCCATCACAAAATGTCATCCCATGTACAAACATATATCCTTGTCATCACATGACTGCATGTCAGGCGGCTAACAACCAGCTTGCCTGGAATGACCATGGTATTCACTAAATGACCATAGTGATTTGCTTAATAACTGCAATAAAAAAAATCAGGTTCGGTCACATGGGTGTCTCAAGTTATGACTGTAAAAACATAAGCAGAAGTCTGGTCCCTATTGTGATTGTAAGTCAAGGACTACCTCTATTAATATATTTTATATGTATATTAGGAATTAGGAATTATATAGTTCTGAACTATTTTGAGAATTAGTTATATTTATTAAAATAATATTAAGAAAATTGCAATTGTATGATCTGATATAAGAAATATAATAAATATGAAATATTTAGAAATGTGAAATATAAATATATTGCTAAATGCAATTTAGGGTGAGCATATTTAAATGCATGTCACTATTTTTACTAGTAGACATATGGATGTATAACAGTTTTGCATTATTTCCTGCAATCTTCCAAATTCTTATTTTATCTAGTTTTATCTTTCTTAAGCAGAGAGGATGGTGAACTTGAAGATGGTGAAATAGATGATGCTGGACTTGAAGAAGATAAGGAAGAAAAAGGCACTAAAGTTGAAGATAAACCTAAAAATGAAAAATCTCATAGGAAATCACGAAAGAAGCGCAAAAAGGAAAAAGAGAAGAAAAAATCAAAGAGGAGAAGGCGAGATAAACACAAAGTATGAAGTGCTGTTCAGCATGCTATCCAGTTTATTTCTAACTAATACTTATTTCCCATTTAAACAAAATGTAAAACTATACTGGAATACCTTTGTTTTAATTAGGTCACTGAATATTAACTCCTTGAAAAGGTGAGGTTCCCTATAGACTGCAAAATAGCCTTGAAAAACAGTCCATTGAGCCATCATCACATGCTGCTTCTAACATTCTTGCTCCCATGTGAACTGAAATGTGTACTGGCAAGGCTCATTAAGTGTTCCAGTACTGCATGAGACTATATGCACAACCTACTTTAATTTATGATAAACTGATCCTTGTGCCAATTTGCCTTATATAACCCTAGCTTGCATTCATTTTTGTTCAGATATACTTGTAGTAATTTCACTCATACAGATAGATGTGTATGAAATCACACAAACATACACACAATATGATTATACACAGTATGATTATTGTATAAATGATAATCTTATTCCTTTTCAGCATAATTCACCTTCTAGTGATGATAGTTCCGACTATAGCATTGACTCTGATGCTGAACGTACAGAAAGATCTCATAAGAAAGGAGCTGGTTTCTATAGAGATTATGAGTCTTCATTCCTTCAGGTACAGCTTTCAAAGTGGACTTTATTTTGTTTGTTTTTCCATGCTGTTTAAATAGTTGCTTGATCATTTTTGTCAAAAGATGTGGATTATTCTTTTGAATTAATTATATTGGATTAGTTTAGACATATAAGTGTACTGTATTGTTTTTGAAATATGTAATTATAGTTTTTTTCCTAAACAAATGATTCTTACTCCTTGTTTGTTACTTTTCGTGATGTGGAGGTAAGGATAAGTACTGCAAATACGACACTGGTAGTTGTTGACTTACGACCGGAATTGAGACCGGAATTTCTGTCATTAGTCATTGCAGTCATAAATTAAGTCAAACCCAAATTTATGACAATTTTTACAGCAATCTTTAAATGAATCACTGCTGTTATTAAGCAAATCATAAGGTCATTAACCAAATCCAATTTCCCCAGTGGGTGTTTTTTCCAATTATTTTTTTGTCAGAAATTGGCAAAACAGGTCACAAATTGCAATCACAGGACACTGTAACTGGTGATAAATGTGAGCTAGTTGCCAAGCTATCAAATTACAATCATGTGACCGCAGGGATGCAACTGTCATAAGTATAAGTACAAGTCATAAGTCACCTTTTCCAAGGCTGTCGTAATGTTGAACTATTGTTGAATGAATGGTTGTAAGTCAAGGACTACCTGTATAAAAGGGATATCACCTTTTTTGAGTGACTAAAATTTCCAGGTCTTTTTCAGGTGAGTAAAATCCCTGATCAAAATGAAACTATTTTTATTTCTGCCTTTTTCCCAATTTGTATAAAAATCTTCATTTAATTCATACATTTTGAAAGGAAATGGATATTATTTTGGATTTTTGATAATCTGATATCTCTACAATATTATTTTATGTAATAGGGTATAGTGAAGCTGCAGATAAATGCTGATTAAATAAGTTTCTATGAATACTGTACAGCTGCCTGTTAGATATGTATGATATTGACATTAATGTGAGATAATAGACAAGCAAATCCAATAAATATCTCTTAGAGAAACAAACATTTCAGAGCTTCTTATGTTCCTCAGTTTATAAGGAAGTCTCACAGTTGGACTATTGTAATACACTTTACATGAGCTACCGTTGAAGAGCATTTGGAAGCTACAGCAGCTGCAGAGTGCGATGGTGTGGGCAGTTCTTGGGGCCGAAGAATGTCCCATAGAACACCACTGCTCTGCGAGCAGCATTGGCTGCCAGTTTGCTTCCAGGTGCAATTCAAGGTGTTGGTAATCACCTTTACAATCCTTCATGGTATGGGTCCAGGGTATTTGAGGGACCATTTCATTTCACTGAGATTGGCCCACCTCCCCCATGCCAGCAGAGGAGGCATGCTGCAGGCCCTGTCAAGCCGTTTATTCCAGCAGGCAGGGTTCAGAAAAAGGACCATTTCTGCCATTGCATTTCACCTCTGGAACATCTTGTTACCGCCCCCCCCCCCCCCCCCCCGTCCCCACTGTCAAGTCAGCCCCAATCCTCCTGATCTTCCGTAAGAGCCTAAAGACCTGGCTCTGCCAGCTAGCTTGATTTTGAAAAAGACATGCACTAATCCAATTATTTCATTTTAGAATCTTTCAACACTACTATATACGCATAATTAAATGAGCAGACATCTTACCTCAGTAACTCAATTTGTCTGGAGGTAATCACTAGAAACAGTTTCCTCCCATTTTTGAAAATTTGTAAGAATAATATGCTGATAATTTATTTTTTAAAATTGCAGTTAAGAAAACTTTAGAAGAGTAAATGGTACAATATATATGCTGGTAAATCTCAGATAGAATCTTGATATATCTTGTTACATTATATATTAGAGATTTATTCTTAATTAGTATTCTCATATGTTTCTAATTATTTTTATGTTTTATCCAGCATGGTCATATTTCAGGAAAATATAACCCTTCACAGAAGACACAGCATAATAAGAAATCAAAAAGCAAAGATTATGATAATTACAGTGATGATTTTGGCTACAATGAAGATGAAAAAGAAGATTTTGCTGATCAGTTAAAGCAATATAGGCAAGCTAAAGAAACTAATGAGTTAGAAGCTCCAATTTCAAAAGAACCAGGGAAAAAGCAAGGGATGAAAGGGATTCACAAAGGTAAGGCAGTAATCAAAGAACAATTAAATCTGAGTTTGTACCTATCTATGCAGAATGGAATACAAAGTCACATTTATTATTACAGAACTTCACTATTAATCAATTAGTGGCAATAAAAACAGTCAGTAATCACCTCACCATTAATCTTACCACCATTATAATTCCAGTAAGTTTAATTATACTTTTATAGGTTCATTAGCCTTATGGCTTTTGTCTTCCAGTCTAAACTGTTTTCCTATATCCAAAAAGGTTCATTCAGTTATAAATCATCAGAAATTTTAACATAAAAGAACATAGACAACATAGTTATATTATTCCAGGAGGACAGTTGCATATTAATAAAAAAGGAATTATATGTGTAATGTTTTTACCTGAAATCCAGTTAATGTAATTTTTGTAAGTAAGCATGTTGATTTGAGAATGACTAGCATTATTCTTGCCATTGATACATATCCTTTGATGCCTTTCAATGAGATGTATGCTTTTTCTTAGAACTCTGCTCAATTGAAGATCAAGTGAAAAGCAGAGAATTCCTTTATCTTTATTAAAGGAAAGGAAAACATAGTAGGAACAGGTATTTTAATGCTGAAAAGTCCCTTTCCCATACAGTTCTTGAATTCTGTCATGTGCTTAGACATTCTAGAGAAATGTATTTGCCCTGTAAATTGAACATGGGTCATAGATCTGAAAAGTCTGAAACTTTGGGGATTAAATGAATTGATTTTGTAACTTCAGTTTTATGTGTAATGGTTAAATAGTCCTGTGCAAAAAGATTCCAAACTGCTCCTCAGCTAATACTCTGAAGAAGCACATTAAAAACACAATTAAGTTTTTCCTGCCTCAGAAACAGTTTGTATACTTACTTTACTGTTTAACCAAATTTAAGTTGCCAGAACATTAAAATTGGGAATGGACAATTTTCAGAAAGCACTCTGTTTCTTAGATGGTAGTTGATTGCATTTAATTATATAGCTGGTAATCAAAACGGCTTCAAGGCTTAGTAATAACATTAATGTGTTTATTTAGAACATATTTATCCTGTAGGGTTCCATGTAGTTCGCAATAAAAATACATAAATCACAAACCAGAATAACAAAAATAGCAATACAAATATTTAAATATTAAATAAAGCAAGATTATACATGAACGAGATTGTATGTCCATTTGTTTATATCTTATATTTTGATAAATTGAATAAAATTATTTAAAAATGAAGCCTAGATAAATTTATCAAAAAGATGTTCTTATTCCAGCCATACAGATTGTGGATGGAGTTTTGAGATGTACAAAGAATACTCTGAAAATTATTTCAACATGTAGAATTCATACAGAAGCAATCCATTAAATATTCTGCCCATAAATCTTTCAAATCTTTAAAGGTCAGTAATGCCAGAACTTTTGATTAAATTCAGAAACAAATTATAAGCCCATGCACCTATTTTAACAAGAGAGTTTTATACTCCATTTATGCAGTATTTGATAGTAAATGAACTGCAGCTTCCAAGCCCATTTCAGAATATTGTCAAAGGCAGTTTTGCAATACATTGAAGCACATTGCAATAGGCCAAAAGTAATGTAATCAAAGTATGGATTATTTTGGAAATAAGCTTAACATGGCCATATACCAGGAGATCGATCTATATAATTGATATAACCATCCACTTCATAGATAGGACTCTGGATGGCATACAGTTGAAACAAAACAATTAAAAACACAGCCTTAAAAACTTTTAAAATTAAAAATATAAATATATTCACTTCAGAGTGAATGGGAGAATGCATTCAAGGTCCACATAGTTATAATGCAGTCTCTATTTACCATTGGCTCCCCAAGCCTGCTGACAAAACCGTGTTTTAAAAGATTTCCGGAAAGTCAGTAGGGTCTAGGCCAGGGGTGTCAAGGTCGCGGCCTGCAGGCCGGATGAGTCGTGCTGGCCCCACCCCCGCCCAGTTTAGCGAAGGCGGGAAAAAGTCCCAATACATCACATGACACTGCCATGACGACGTGAGTTTGACACCCCTAGTCTAGGCAATGTCATCAAATGGCAGCTGCTATAGCAAAGAAGGCTCACTTTTCGGATCCCTGTCAGATGGAACTCTTTAGCAGATGTGATCTGTAACTTGCCCTTCCTGCCAGACTTGACTGGATAGGCAGATGTAACCAGGAGAGATAGTCCCACAAATAATCCAACCCCATGCCACATAGGACTTCAAAGATTAAAAAACAGCATTTTGAGTTGAACTTAGAAGCAAACTGGCAATCACGGAGTAGAGTTATAAGATATGCAAGGTCTAGCAGCACACATTTGATCTCACCACTTTATTTTGCACAAATTGAAGCTTGCAGATACTTCTCAACAGTAACCCCACGTAGAGCACATTTCATTAATTCAGGAGGAGACCAGGCTATGAGTAATTGAGAGTAGAACCTCCCAGTTCAGGAATAGGCACAATTGGTGCACAACACAAAGTTGTGCAAAGGCTCTCCTAGCCACAACTGCTACCAAGCAAGAGTCATGAGTCCAGAAGAACTCACAGATTGTTCACAAGGTCTGTTTGGGGCTAAGTAATCCCATCCAACACCAAAGATGGCACTTTCTCAGATTCAGGAGACTTCAAAACCTTAAGCCACTCAGCCTTGCCAGGGTTCAGCTGAAGCCGGTTGTTCTCCATCCAGTTCCCATACAGCCTCCAGGCAATGAGACAGGAATCAATTGCAGGACTCAATTCACCAGGGATGAAAATGTATAACTGGATATTATCAGCATATTGTATCAATGATACCTCATCCCATGGCAGTGGATATTCTTACCCAGTCTTTCATCTAGAACTAAACGAGTGGAGAGATTACTGAATTTATGGAATCCTGCATAGAAGGGGTCAAGGCAGGGGTGAAATGTTCCCAGTTCGGACCGGATCGCCCGATCCAGTAGCGATGGAGGCGGGTGGTTCGGAAAACCAGTAGCAAAAATCCCCCTCCCCCATGCCCAGCTGAGCCGCATAATCATCAGAGGCTTTTTTTTACTTTTAAAAGCATTTTTTCTTCAACTACGGCCAAAAAATTTTTTTAAAAAGCCTCTGATGATCACGCAGCTCGTCAAAGGCATTTAAAAGAAAAAAACAAGCGGTTTTTTTCTTTTAAATGCTCTGACGATCCCAGCTGAGTTCCCTGATCGGCAGAGGCTTTTAAAAGAAAAAAAGGGTTTTTAAAAAAGCCTCTGCCAATCAGGGAACTCAGCTTGGATCATCAGAGCCTTTTGAAAACATTTTTTTACAACCTCTTAGCCGAAGAGGTTGTAGAAAAAATGGTTTTAAAAGTTTTTTTTAAAAAAATTGGCCACGCCCACCCAGTCACATTACCCCACCACCACCAAGCCACACCCATAGAACCAGTAGTAAGAAATTTTAGATTTCACCCCTGGGTCAAGGGTTGGACCTCTCACTCTCAAATAACAGCTGGGGGAGGATGAAAGAGATCCAGCACAATACAGTGCCATCCACTTCCACCCTATGGAGCTGATCCTGAAGGTTACCATGGTCAGTGGTATTAGAGGCCACCAAGATGTCAAGTAGAGCCATGATATATGGACTGTCCCCATCCCACTCCTACTAGAGGTCACCCAAAAGCATGACCAATGCTGTTTCAATCCCCTGCCTAGACCTGAATCCTCACTGAAAAGAGTCCAGATAATAGATGGTCTATTATGATGCATCCAGATCTAGGGACATAATATTTAAGTATGGAATAACTTAAAAAATACTTCTATTATATACAAATTATATGCAATATTTTGCAAATAGGATCTAAGCTTTGCATTAATTACCTTGTTTTATAAACTAAATTTTGACAATTTTCTTGGTGACTGTCTAGTCCACACATATGGCTTCGCAAAACAATACTTTCGCACAGCTGCCTTGACTCCAGTCACTCAAATGAAATGATGTTTCAGTATGGAAAAGTGAGGTGCTCAGTCTTGATACCTCCAATTTTTTTTATTGTTTTTATATTGAGTTTTTATCTTTTTAAGCCACCCAAAGTCACTGAGGCTGAGTTGGGCAGCCATATATATTTTCTTAAATAAATGATTAGAAGCAGGGAGATATTCCACTTTGGAAAGCTACGTTGAAGGAGTATTGCACTGAAGGCTTTATCAAACCCCAGTATAATGCAAAACGTTTGGGTTACACAATTTTTTAAAAAAGTATATCAAATTCATAAACAATAAATAACAATTTGTTATTTTATAATCTTAGAACATTTTAAAAAATCCTTCACAGAATAACCTAAAAACTGGTGCAAGTGCTGGTAGCCTCCAGGCCTAATACACTATACGTGGGGCTCCCTTTTTTCTACTCTGGACATTTTACAGATAATCCTCAACTTACGACAGTTCATTTAGTGACTGTTCAAAGTTACAATGGCACTGAAAAAAATGACATGACAATTTTTCACACTTACGATCGTTGTAGCCCCATGGTCACATGATTTACATTTTGGATGCTTGACAAATGACTCACATTTATGACAGCTGCAGTGTCCCAGGGTCATGTGATCCCCTTTTACAACTGACAAACAAAATCAACCAGGAAACCAGATTCCCTTACTATGTTACAAATTCAAGAACAGGCAGTGATTCACTTAATAAATGTGGCGAGAAAAGTCATAAGATGGGTCAAAACTCACTTAACAAATTTCTCACTTAACAACAAAAATTGTGGGCTTAATTGTGATTGTACGCTGGGAACTATCTTTATTTGGTACAGAAATCAGAAGTCAGGTTGGTCTCAAGAAGAACACAAAGAGATTGTGTTTTGGTTGCCTATTTGTTTCAGGACAAAAAAGAAGAGCCTACATGGATTGGGCCAAGGTTTTTGAGAGAAAAATTTTTTCTAGAGGAAACTCCACAGCTAATCAATCCATCTGAAAATACTTGCCTACTATTGCTGCAATCTATCTGCTGGCATTTGGGGTCAAGCCTTTTATGTTGCTGCTGTAGTTCTTTGAAATGCAGTCTCTTACAGAATTAAAGGATACAACTTATTAATTTTCAAAAACTCCTTAAGTCATCTTCTTGAACAGACATAACAGTTAAGTTAATGGTCAACTTTATCAGTGGATATTATTTGTGTCCTATTTTATTATTTTTTAAATTATTTTAAATTTGCTTTACTATAAACTGCCAAGACACTTTAAAAGTTGGCACTATATTAAGTTTAATGAATAATCTCTAAATAGAAAAATATAAGCGGTATGTATTATAGCAGTGTTGGCAAACCTTTTAAGCACCGAGTGCCGAAATGGGAGCGCGCATGCCAGAAACCAGAAAAGCAGTCACCCGGCCAGTGTGCATGCATGCGCCAGGAAGATGATGTTCCAGTTTCCTGCGTGCACATGCGCACCAGCCATCTGGTCTTTGTGCACGCATGCACACCCAGAAACTGGAAGACTAGGTGGCCGGCGCGCATGCAAGCTCCGGAAACCAGAAGATTATCTTCCTGGAATGCACATGCACACCAGGCAGCTGCTCTTACACTTGCAAGCACGCCGAAACCTGGAAGAGTAATGGGTGATGGCTCGCGTGCCCAGAGAGATGGCTCTGTGTGCCACTTCCGGCATGTGTTCCATAGGTTCACCATCACAATATTACAGTTTTTCTCCTGCACCATAATAAGTAATAAATCGTTACATTCATCCAGATATTTGTAATTTTAGGTGCTACACAAACAAGCAATAGTTATGGTATTGGCCGAGGGCGCAGCATGCAAAAGAAACTGAAACGCAAAGATCGTGGAAGAGGAAGAGGAGTAAATAAAGGATCTGAGGAAGTAAGTTAAGTGGAAATGGTTTATTGCATTAAAAATAGTGGTTTTATTAAGCTTAATTCAAAACTGCACTGTACAATGCTTTATTTTTCCTTCAGTGGTCTTAGAACTAGAATAACTGCATTATGTAAGTACAAGAAACATAACTAAGATACTGTCATGGCCATAAATGTTGGCACCCCTGAAATTTTTCCAGAAAATGAAGTATTTCTCACAGAAAAGTATTTCAGTAACACATGTTTTACTGTACACATGTTTATTCCCTTTGTATGTATTGGAACAAAACCAAAAAAGGGAGGAAAAAAAGCAAATTGGAAATCATGTCACACAAAACTCCAAAAATGGGCTGGACAAAATCAGTGGCACCCTTTCAAAATTGTGGATAAATAAGATTGTTTCAAGCATGTGATGCTCCGTTAAACTCATCTGGGGCAAGTAACAGGCGTGGGCAATATAAAACTCACACCTAAAAGTAGATAAAAAGGAGAGAAGTTCACTTAGTCTTTGCATTGTTTGTCTGTGTGTGCCACACTAAGCATGGACAACAGAAAGAGGAGAAGAGAACTGTCTGAGGACTTGAGAACCAAAATTGTGGGAAAATATCACCAATCTCAAGGTTACAGGTCCATCTCCAGAGATCTAGATTTGCCTTTGTCCACAGTGCGCAACGTAAGAAGTTTGCAACCCATGGCACTGTAGCTAATCTCCCTGGGCGTGGACAGAAGAGAAAAACTGATGAAAGGTGCCAATGCAGGATAGTCCGGCGTTGCAGCCCCAAACAAGCAGCCCCAAACAAGTTTGAAAGCAATTCAAGCTGTCCTGCAGGCTCAGGGAGCATCAGTGTCAGCGCGAACTATCCGTCGACGTTTAAATGAAATGAAATGCTATGGCAGGAGACCCAGAAGGACCCCACTGCTGACACAGAGACATAAAAAAGCAAGACTACAGTTTGCCAACATGCACTTGAGTAAGCAAAAATCCTTCTGCGCAAACGTCTTGTGGACAGATGAGACCAAGATAGAGCTTTTTGGTAAAGAACATCATTTTCTGTTTACCGCAAACGGAATCAGGCCTACAAAGAAAAGAACACAGTACCTACAATGAAATATGGTGGAGGTTCACTGATGTTTTGGGGTTGTTTTGCTGCCTCTAGCACTGGGTGCCTTGAATGTGTGCAAGGCATCATGAAATCTGAGGATTACCAACGGATTTTGGGTCGCGCCATAGAGCCCACTGTCAGAAATCTGGGTTTGCGTCAGAGATCTTGGGTCTTCCAGCAAGACAATGACCCCAAACATACGTCAAAAAGCACCCAGAAATGGATGGCAACAAAGCGCTGGAGAGTTCTGAAGTGGCCAGCAATGAGTCCAGATCTCAATCCCATATTGAATACCTGTGGAAAGATCTTAAAATTGCTGTTGGGAAGAGGCACCCTTCCAATAAGAGACACCTGGAGCAGTTTGCAAAGGAAGAGTGGTCCAAAATTCCGGGTGAGAGGTGTAAGAAGCTTATTGTTGGTTATCGGAAGCAACTGATTTCAGTTATTTATTCCAAAGGGTGTGCAACCAAATATTAAGTAAAGGGTGCCACTGATTTTGTCCAGGCCATTTTTGGAGTTTTGTGTGACATTATGTCCAATTTGCTTTTTTCCCTCTCTTTTTGGTTTTGTTCCAATACACACGAAGGAATAAACATCTGTATAGCAAAACATGTGTTACTGCAATACTTTTCTGTGAGAAATACTTCATTTTCTGGAAAAAATTCAGGGGTGCCAACATTTACAGCCATGGAAATGTTGGCGCTGTAATGTTAAATGTAAATGTTAATAGTCAGCTGTATTTGCAAAATCAGACTAATACAAAAACAATCCTGGTGAGTTTAATAGCAGGAAAATTTGGTTGGAGAGCAGCCAGTGGTTGAATTGTCACTTTTATATCCCTGCTACTTAAGACAAAACTATTTTAAAAAATCAGTTTTACTGGGTTTTGATTTTCAAGATAGCTTTTTATTACTTACTTGTTCATAAAGATGGAATCCTTCTATACACCTGTACCCAACATTGGTATCTTTTATGATAAGATACATTGTTCATATATATGCATACATGAATGTAAGCATGGGAATTGGAACATTTTACCCCTGAGATGAGATTGGCTCCAACTTTCTGACCTTTCCATAAGGGGCTCCGCCAGATGGCTTTAGGGCTCCAATAAGGGAGCATCACAGTAGAGGTGGTTGATGAATAAAGAAGCAATCCTATTTCCCCTCTCCACATCCTACCCCCTCCCTCCCCATCTTTTAACTTTAGTTCTATTTTTCATTGCAATTTTCATTTTATTGTTTTAGAAATATTTATCTTTTATGACTTCAGTGCTTTTAATTCTGTAAACTGCCCTGAGTTGTCTGAAATGAGATGGGTTGCAAATAAATTTAATAAATAAATAAATGATTAGTTTAACCATGAAATAGGTATTTTATCTTGTCTTTGACTATTTTGTGTTTGAGTGACTTTTGAGGAATAACTGCATTAAAATGGAGCTTTTGTTTAACAGGAAATGAAGCCAGTAAAGAAATGGCCAACTATGAGTCAGGCATTCATAAACCAGCATACGGTGGAACACAAGGGAAAACAAATTTGTAAATATTTCTTAGAAGCCCGATGTATTAAGGTGAATATATGATTGTATTTTTTCCTTGAAAAAAGTAAGCAATTTATAGATTTTATTGGAGTTAGTTTAAAGTTTAATTATTACATCATTTTACCCTGCCAAATCCATTCATTCTTATGGTAATCAAAACCCAATGGCCATAAAAATTATATCCAGCGTTTGTTTATTAGATTTGAGGGAACTTTTCATGTATTCAGCATAAATGATACTAGAGAAAACTATTGCTTATAATAATACAAAGATTGATGCTTGTATTTTGTTTGGCCACATTATTTCTAAAATCTTACATGAACTTTCATATTTAGTATTGAATATATACGTTCTACTAGTTAGCTCCTAGGTACTGTTGCATCACTGAATATAGCTGCTTTAGCAGTTCCATCAATATGTGAAAACGGAGACTGTTGATAGAATGTAATCTATTTTCTAGTTTTATAACCATCTATTTCCAATTCATTTTATTTTTTTAATGTAACATTAATTTTTAATTTTCTTTGAATGGTGGAGTAAAATAAAACAGTAAGAAATGTAAAAAGTCACTATTGAAATTTATAATCTCTCTTTATGTTACAGGGAGACCAGTGTAAATTTGATCATGATGCAGAAATAGAAAAGAAAAAAGAAATCTGTAAATTTTACATTCAGGGTTATTGTTCCAAAGGAGAAAACTGCATTTACATGCATAATATCCTTTGACAAAAACATTTCAGTCATATTATGATTAAAGTTGAAGTGATCATAGCACTTTAAATGTTCCATTTGTAGTAGAATATAGATGTTCCTAAGGACTAGAGGTTTTAAATGTTAGTAAGTAACAGTTTTAGGAATGTATTGGTTTTTTTTCTCTTTTGAAATAATATATAGCAATTTTTAGAAAGATACAACAAAGTAGAGAAATGATTAATAATGAAACATAAATAAAAGCATTATAGAAAACCTTTTTAACAATGCATTCCTTCTTTCTCTTTTATTTATTTCTTTAACCAGTGTTTACATTTGCATAAACTTTGTTATGAACACAGTAGTCCTCAACTTACAGTTTATTGTAACAAATGATTAAGAATAAATTCCTGAGGAATCATGAGAATTGTAGCTGCTTCCAAAGAGGTCCGGGCAGTCATTAAGTGAAGCGCCTGTAACTCCTTCATTGAACCACAAACCCTACTTACTGCGGTTGGCAGGGAAGGAAGCCCTAGGCCAGTGATGGCGAATCTTTTTGGCACCAAGTGCCCAAACCGTAATACGCATACACCGGAACGCCAGAAATCCAAAGACCAGCTGGCTGGTGCCCATGGTCACCAGCCAGCTGGTCTTTGGATTTCCGGCGCTCCTGCACTTGCAAAGACCAGCTGCAACAGCTGGCAACAGCACGTGTGCCCACAGAGAGAGCTCTGTGTGCCACCTCTGGCACACGTGCCATAGGTTTGCCATCACGGGCCTAGGCCTACTCAGCAACAGCTTCTCAACTCACCTGTAGGCTGCCCCAGGTCTCCAAGGGTGTCCCCCATCCAATCTGTGCACTCTATGCTCTACTTCCTGTCACTGGATCCAACACAGTTGGGCCTCCTCTCTCCCTTCTTCATACCAGTTCACTTACCTTTTCCATAAATTATCTATTAGAAGCAGAAGTGGCTGAGCTACCATATGACCCTCCTATACAGAGGTTGCATAGTAGTGTTCTGGAAGTAGTTGCCATTTTGGAAGCGGCCACAATTCTCATGATTCCTCAGGAATTTATTTTAAGCATATATTACAATAAACCTTTTAAAGGAGGTAATGCCAAAATTATGGGAATTTCACTAGTATCTTATTTAGTTTCCTTAATATTTGATCACATGAATTTCCTTGCAAGTTCTATCATACAGGAGCAAAATGCTACCACGGTGACAAATGTAAGTTTTCTCATGATCCTCTAACTAAAGAGACAAAAGAACTGCTTGATAAGGTAAGTAATGCTATCTAAAGCAAACTTTGTATTTCAAAATCAAATTTTGATCTAAATCAAACTTTGTAATAAGAAATGCTTCCAGTTTTTCAAAAAAGCTAGATAAGTTGATAGAGAATCAGTTGCATGTGAAGTGCACCTGAACAACTGAAAAACAGAACTTTTTTTTGTTCTTCCTGTAAACTGTGTGCTACAAAGCAACAAATCAATTTATATATTTTAGTGGAAGATTTTTGGCCTAATCTTTTATTAATACATTTAAGGGGACTACAACTACTCAGGAAATCTAATCTGTTTCAAAGTGTTCTCTCTGTTTTTTCTATTACACATCAAGATACCTAATGAAGAAGAATATATTACGATTTTAAAAAAAAGAGATCATAATATCCTTTAGTTACCATTTTTTGTCTTTTGTAACATGTACACATAAGCATATTAAAGAATCTACAGTGATGTATGTAAATTCATGTATGCATATGAAATGAAGGATTTGAGCCAAACAAATGTGAAATTGGAAGGGAACTAGGATTCATGTATGCATATGAAATGAAGGATTTGAGCCAAACAAATGTGAAATTGGAAGGGAACTAGGATAATTCCCTATGCAAGAGGTAATCCTCTCACACAAAGTAGACTTGCTTCTAGTTCTTCGCTTGTGCCTATTGATTGAAGAACAAAACATATTCATATTCAGTTGAACTTGACGTGAGGGGGGTAGTGTGCATTCAGCAGATTATTTCTTCTCTTTACATCCAGATTTTGGGGGGAGGAGCATTTTGAATTTGTGATGTATGAATCCACTCTTTCCATGTAAAGAAGAATAAGTATAATTGTTGAATTCTAATCAAATAGGAAACTACTTGAGAAATTGTTTTCTTATGAAATACCCTATTCCTCCCCAGTTAAAGGAGAACAGAATAATTGGGTTGGAAGGGACCTTGGATAACCTCTAGTCCAACCTCCTGCACAAACAGGAGACCCTATACTATTTCAGAGAATTGATTGTCCAATCTCTTTGATTAGACACACAAGGAATTTGTCTTGGTGCATAAGCTCTCGAAGTACATAAAAAAAGATACATTCGTCAAGAATCATAAGAATCATAACATTCTCTTAATTCTAAGAATTTGAATGGTGGTCTGTAAAATTAAGTTTGAAAAAGGAATGGAAAGTTTTCATAAAGTCATGCACTCATTTCCCCTCGCCCAATAAGTTTCGCATGAAAAGGTACAGGGCAGACAGTAGCTAAAAAAGAACTGTTTATTGAAAATATTCCACATAGAAATTATCTTTAAATGCCGCTATTCAGCTTCTGCTATGTCATACCTTACTCCTTTAAGAAAATCATGGAGCAGGAAAATTGTTTGCTTAGTGCTGGTTTTGTCCTGTATCTTCTGTTTTGGGACATGTTGGTGGGGAAAGCTGATTAGCTGTTCTTTCAAGGTGCTCCTTCTGTAAGATCTAGCTTCAAAGCAGCTGGATGATAGATAGAGATGGAATTGTAATTTGTCTTTTGCCATGTATAGTTTAATTCATGGGCCCAGTACTATTCTGTGCTCTAGTTTAGACTAAATTATGCTTGAATTTTTATTAAATGTTCATAGACATGAATTTTGAAGAAAGACTCCAAATTAATAAGTACTGATTTTTTAATGTCATAGTTTTGAAGTATTCTAATTTAATCTGAGATACATAGAACAGGTATCAGAGATCTCAATAAGTGCTTTTGCCATTAACTTCTAGAATAGCTGCCAACAGCCCGGATTGACTACTACAATGTTCTCTACCTGGGGCTGCCCTTGAAGACCACTCGGAGGCTTCAGCTGGTGCAGAATGCGGCTGCGCAGGTTGTAATGGGAAGATCCCGATACTCCCATGTTACACCTCTCCTGCGTGACTTGCATTGGTTGCCGGTTGTCCTCTGGGTGAAATTCAAGGTGCTGGTGTTAACCTATAAAGCCCTTCATGGCTTAGGTCCAGGATATCTGTTGGACCACCTGCAACCAGCATTGACTTCCCATCGCCTGGTGCGTTCTCACAGAGAGGGCCTACTCAGGGTGCCGTCGGCTAGACAATGTCAGCTGGCGACTCCCAGGGGTAGAGCCTTCTCTGTGGCCACGCCCACCCTTTGGAATCAACTTCCCGTGGGTCTTCGCCTGGCCCCTGACCTTCGTACCTTCCGCCGTGACCTTAAGACCTGGCTATTTAAAAGCCCTAGCCAGGACTGATGGGGTCTGCTGTTTTAAATTGGTTTTAGTCTGTTTTAGTATGTTTTAATTTGTATTTATTGGGATTGTTTCATTTGATGTGAGCCGCCCTGAGTCCTTTGGAGAGAGGGCGGCATATAAATCATCATCATCATAAATTCTGATTATATTCTAATGTGGTTTTAGGTACTAAATACTGAAGATGAGCCTCAGAATGATGATGAAAAAGAAGTGGAAGAACTTAGAAAACGTGGCATAGTTCCTCTTCCTAAGCCACCTCCAGGGGTTGGGCTTTTGCCCACCCCACCAGAGCCATATTCATTTATGGAGGAAGATGCAGAAAACTTTCAGGATCCCTCTGGAGAATTCAAGAAAATTCCTTCTCTCTTTGAAATAGTTGTGAAACCTACTGTGGATTTAGCACATAAAATTGGGAAAACGTAAGTCTAGTAATTAAAACAATGCATGAAATTTTAATGAGGAACTCAGTTTTAGAAAATTGATGATTTTAAACAATCCTTACAGTAAATGAATTCAAAATGCATTACCGCATCCTGTTAGGGCAACTATTTCCCCTCTCACATTTTGGTGTAGCTGTATATGTATATGAATTGTAGAATCTACTCTATTGTATAGAGTAATCTGGCATCAAAGAAAATATATTGAATAGTAAGCTCCTTAAAAAACAATTTGGGGAAGATTGTATACTTTGCCATTTGCAGATTTTTTTATATAGTATTGCTTATCAACTGTGTTCTGAATCTAATATTTGTACACAAGTATACCTGACCTGGCTTTTTGTTTTACAGTCCACCAGCATTCTATAATAGTACATCACCCCCTGGACCAGAGTTTGAAGGAAATGATCCACACATGTATAACACAGAATCAAGCCCAGGACATAATGGACCAACAGGGCACCCAGGTTCTCCTGGTCATCCCTGTATTGGTCCAGTGGTGCCACATAGTCCACCTTTGCAGCCAGTTCCTGCAGGATATTTAGGAGCACAAGGCCAAGCCGGTGGACCTATGCATGGAAATCAGGGTGGCCCACCTTTAGCACCACCTGGTGTGTCATACAACTGTGCAGTTGCTCAAGAACATATGGCAAACATGCCCAGAGACAATCACTGCCCGCCTGGTCCACCATATCAGCACATTCCTAGTGAACGGCAGCCAAATCCTGCATATGAGACTCTTCAGAATCCAGCTAATTTCTATGATAACTACTATTCACATCAGGCTGTGCATAATTTCCAAACAACCAATAATGCTAATGGTAAGTTTTAATTTATAAAATTGTTTCATTTTAGTTCATCACTCTGAACTGAACTATCTTATCTATTGATAGTCAACCAAGTTTTTTGCAAGCATTCAGTATCCAAAGTTGAGAGTTAAGTGTGATGTGGCTAAGAGGATAAGCATTAAAGCCTCCTCTCTAGAATTCTTGGAAACTATACAGGCATTTCTCAAGACCCTTTACACACTGAGTTCTGGTTTTTTAGGTTTTGAGGGGTTGGTGATAGGGAAAGAGTATCCACATATTTGTCTACTTACAAGTTTTTCTGCAGTCAGGAATCCCATCTTGCTAAGCTTTAGTTGTAGGGAAGTCTGTAAATAAATGTATCTTAAGCACACTTCTTAAATCTCTTGAAATTATAGGAACTATAATCTATGAATAAATAAGTTTAAAAGTTAGCAGTTTGGGGTAAATGCTTGCAGACAGCTTGTCTTAATCCTTAATTAAAGATATATATGTAAGTGTTTTCAAAATGCATTATGAAAATTTAGGAAAGGAAAAGTGTTGTAATCTATATATTCTGCTTGGAACAGTTTCATCTCTTTCTAGAAATTTTGTAAGTGGGATCTGGAACACCTTGGATAAGTGTATGCATGTATTATACCCTCACTTGTAATGGGGGGGGGGGGGGTGAGTGTGTATTTAAGTCATTCGTGACTCCTGGCAAATGTAGTTTTCTTTGTAAGATTAATTGGTAAGTGGCTTGCCATTGTCTTCTTCCTATGGCTAATAAATTATTGACTTAAAGCTGGCTTAATGCGTAAGGCAAGATACAGAATTGTCTCCCTATTTTTAGCCTATTGCCCTAAACCAAAGGTGTTCAAACTCGATTGAGTCATGTGACGTATTGTGACTTTTTTGCCTTTGTGGAGCCAGGATGGGCATGGTCTGCATGTGATGCATCTGGCCTGCAGGCCACCAGTTTGACACCCCTGCCCTAAACCATTACATCAAGCTAGATTTCATATCATTTTATGTATACGTTTATATTTTCCTAAAAGAGTATATTGCAATGATTCATTTCTGTTCAGGAGCCTATCATTTCTGCCTCAGCAAGTAAAATGTTAGTCATTAGCTTTCCTCATGCAGAACACTAGCCTGCTTCCACAGTCCTTTGGAAGGGGATGTGTGCCTGCTTGGGTGCTACTACTTTGAACTGAAAAGCTGGTAGAAAGTGAAGTAATGATGGCTTAGGAATCACCCCTTAAAGTCCTCCTTGAGAACACTGGGCCTTTTCTGAATAAGAGCCAATTTTTTTAAAAGTTCATTTCGGTTTAGAGTACTCTAGATATTTTCCCTGCACAATTATCAAGGAGCCCCAAACCACCATCTATTTGGGAGGAACTATCACACAACTATACTTGATTTTATAGTCGGTTTATTAAATGATACTAAATAACTTCTAAAGTTTCAAAATAAACACTAATTATTTGTAATACTTAATGCAGATGCTACATGGCAAGGAGACTTTACAGAACACCAGTCTTACATAAATTCTTCAGATTCACATAACAGTGGAAATGAGTATGAATCAGATTGTGCCACTACAGCAGGACACAATTCAGCTATGAATGTACCTGATTTTCTTCCTGCAATGCAGAAAGCCCTTTTTGTAAGGCTCAGTCAAAAACATCAAGATGATGGAGAACAGATGAGCAATCAGTGTCAAAGGTCACTGAGTAGAGAAGAAGGTATTTTCAGATTGTGCATTTGTCAAATACAATACTATATTGTATGTTGTTTCTTTTTCAGATATCGGAATACTTTACTGTATTCTTCCCTCTTATATTTACTATATTCATTGTAATTTTTATTAAGCTCACCATTTATTTTATAATCAACTCCCAATTGGTCCAAGAGAAGAGGGTTCTGTGGCTGAATCTCTCATGAAAAGCATGCATGTGTCTGCTATAGAACAGTCATACAGATAGACTGATTGAGTCCCCCTTACATGTTAGCATAACATTGAGCTGTATTTTTCTTTTTTCATAAATTTTATTTTCATTATAAGATAAAAAAAATACAGAAAAAAACAAGTTAAATTTTAAAAAGTACAGAGGAAAAAGTGATAACTTCCAGCTTTTTTCGTTGCAGTAAAATATACATACACAAACACATGTACACGCACACATATACACACACATACACTTGACCCTTTTGCTTTACATTTCATAACATTTCAAACCATTTCTATAATAACAAAATCATACTAATGATTTAAAATTTCATTTATTTCAATTCCAAGAAAAAAATTAAGAAACAGGTTCCAAAGAGAAAAAAAAATACAGTATTTTTCAGCCCAAAAGACGTACTGGAAGACACACCTTAGTTTTTGGGGAGGAAAATAAGAAAAAAAGCTGATTGGCGGGCCTCCCGGAATACCCCCAATAAGCTGTTCTCAGAGATGAAGTTTAGCAACAGGTTTGTTGGTTGTGAGCTCTGCGCCTTGCTTTTTTTTTTTTTTCAGCCTCTAAAACCTCCATTTCAGAGCCTGGGCGGGGCTACATTCAGTGTATAAGACACACCCAAGTTTTCACCCACTTTTAGTGGGGAAAAAGGGTGCATCTTATACTCCATAAAATATGATAGATAAATTCTCTTTTTAATTAAAACAGTCAGTTTCCCCATCTCTGATAACTCCCATGACCTGGGAGTTACTCTTCTATTGTGGACACTGGTGTATCTTTTTATGAGTCCTTTTGCTAATGGCTAATAAAAATTGATATATTCAGAATACAATTATGCAACACCACCCACAAATAAATTGTCTAAAATTTTATAGGATTTTGGTGATCTTAAGACCCTAGTCTTAAGACCCTAGTGATACTCTTTTTATACTGCCTTTATTATTTTTTAAAATAATTTTAGGCACCAAACATACATAATAATGCTTCCTTCTTCTATTTTCCTCACAAAAATAAACCTGTGAAGAGGGTTGGGCTGAGAAAGAGTGACTCACCCAAGGTCACCTAGCTGGCTAATCTTCTATAATAATAATGTTTTAAAAATTACAATGTTTTTGTTTTTAAATAAAACAAAATTTTAAAATAAAATACTTTTAAATAAAATGTTTTAAATTTGGAGTTAGCAGGTGGGGGGTTGGATTTCTTATATACTTTTAGCACTTCAAAAGTGCTTAAAATCCAGAGTGAGATATTATCTAAACAGTTACATAGCCTCAATGTTTTTTAAAGTGTTTAACTTTTGACGGTTTTAGAGTTGAATTTTGCTGATTGAAAGATGAAAGGTTATAGAGGTATACAGCTAAACCATTTATCTTCTTGTTTTTATAGTCTGCCATTTTAATAGAAGCTTAAAATCTCATAATAGCATTTTCCAACTTTTATTCATATGAAATGATAGAATCTCATTTTAGACAATATATAGCATGTTCCTGAGATTTAATGATCTCTTTTTTCCTTTTAGATGATAATGTAAATTGGTATTCTAGTAGTGAAGAAGAAGAAGGAAGCAGTGTTAAATCTATACTGAAGACCTTAAAAAAACAAAGTGAAACTTTTCGAAGTCAGCAGTCAGCAGATCAGCAACTGCGTGTTATACCAGTTGACCCGAGACTTGCTAAGGAACGTGGTTCAGGAAACCAGGCTGTTGATCCAAGACTCAGATCGGCTTCAAGATCAAATGCTAGGAAATCATCAGAATCAGGAGTCTTGGACCCAAGGCTTGCACGAGATCCAAGAACCTTAAAGGGTAATGAAAGCAGTCATGGAAGCTCCTCTACTAGTGGAGCAAAACTAGATGTCCATTATCCACAGCCTGTTGTCAAGATCATGCAAAAAGGATTGGATGAAGATGATGAAGATGCTGAAAGAGAGTTAAGAGACAGAGCTTTTCTCATACCATTGGAACCTCTTCCTGGAGTAACATTACGAGATCCAAGATCTCAGCTTAGACAGTTCAGCCATATTAAAATGGACATTGTTCTAAGCAAACCCAACTTTGCTAAGCATATTGTATGGGCTCCTGAAGATTTACTCCCAGTACCTTTGCCAAAACCAGATCCAGTATCTTCAATCAATTTACCCCTTCCTCCACTTATAGCTGACCAGCGATTTAATCAATTAAGGAATAGCAAAAATGATTCTATCCTAAGTACGGTTCCATCTGATCCACGACTGGCAGCAAAAGCAAAAAATAATATAAATTTAGCAAACAGGAGTGTGTCTTTGGAGCACTCTACAGATTTGCATCCTGGAAATACAAATAAACTAGGAGATCCTCGCTTACAAAAATCCACTGATCCCAGGCTGCATAGACTATCCAGTACAGACTCCCATCATGGAACGGTGAAGGATCTTTTGCCTTCAAAAACTGATCCTAGGTTGGCCAGATCCAGCACCAGTACATCACAGTCCTCGGAAGCTGCAGTCTTCCAGTCTGACTCAGATACATTGCCTCCATATGCACCTAAATTGTCGTCTGCAAATTCCAAACTAGGCACTTCTAGTTCAATAATAAGTGGCATTAGTTTGTATGATCCAAGAAATCATACTTCATTGGATTCTTCTCCAGTTAATTCTGGAGAGAATGGAGAAAACCAGAAAAAGGGTATTTTGAAAAACACTGGTCAGAATGAAGTAGCCACCTCAGAAGAACAGTTGCCTCAAAAAGCATCCCTGCATGTAGAAAAACATGTGGAAGCATTTGGGGAAACCAATTCAGAGAAAGTAGCTAATCTGAATAAATCTCAGGCTAAACACTCCAGTTCTGCTCCAGCGGTGCACAACCTTCCTATCCAAGCTTTATCAGGGTTAATCAGACCACAATATAGTGATCAGAGGCAGGTAAGGCAGCCTGGGCAGATCACTCCAGCACTAGAAAATGATCCAAATGGGGAATCGGATGACAAATCGCTGAAAGATGTTTTCAAGACTTTTGACCCAACTGCTTCACCTTTTTGTTAGCTAATTGTTAAAATTTTTTACCTTTGTGAATAATGCCGGTTTCCACAGTTTTGTAACTGGGTTTACCTCTATGCTTTATTTATTTTTAAATTATAACCAGAAATACTTTGGGGCTGCTATTTTCAGAACCACATGCAGTAATACTATAGTGTTTGCCAATTTGGTATTTTCTATATAAGTTTCCCATTTCTGGGATATGAATCATTGATCCGTTTAAAAAGAAGTATATATCATGTTAGGTCCGAGAGAAGCACTTTCATTGTAAATCATCATTAAGGGATTCAATTTAAAGACTTGTATATGTGTAATGTGTCTTTTCAAAATCAGCATTTTATGTTTGCCACTTTTGTATGATTGTACAGTTTCAAGCAATATAATGTATATTACTATGAGAAACATTATTTAAGATGATAATTATCTAATCTTAAGCCCAACTTGCTAAGCATTTGACACAGGGCAACATTTTTTACTCATGAAACTGATATTCTTAGCCTAAAAAATACTGTATTACATACTGAGGAGTGGAATAAACTTTTTAAAGTATTTTATTCTATGCTGTATATATGCAAAGGACATAACTAAAACATTATTGTTAAAATAGAAAACACCTAGGTCTATAAAATGTATTTACTTTTTCATGTATATCCTATTCTCTATTGTGTTATGTCACATTGTGGTGTTCATGTATTCAATGTATTTTTGTATTCAGCTACTTAATTTGTATTGCTTTTTTGTATTGATGTAATGACAGTAACATGTATTCATGTGTCTGGCATTTTTAACAAATTAAAAGAGTGAAATCTCTGACTCGTGGTTTCCTTAGATCTATGATTTCATGTACAGAAAATCTCATGAATTTCTGCTGTAATTCTGATTTCTTACGTTGCCAACCACCTCTGGTGAAGACCATTTAAATAAGCTCCTGGCCAAAATATTACAGCTGAATTTTGATCTTACAAAAATCAAAAGCTTCACTTTTGCAAGTCATCGGTGAGCAGCATAAAATAATTGGGGCAAATGATTGAGAAAAAAATTCACTAAGCAAACTGAATAAATTGTGTGAGGAGTGGTTGACATCCAAATGCTAAGCATTGAGATGCAAGCATTAAACTTATGAGGAAATGGGAATTGTGTGGAAGTCTCTTACGTTTCTATCAGGGTTAGCACCCTTACCCCCAACATCAAAATTGTGGGTGTGATCAAGCAACAGAAGCCCCATTCATTTTAAAATGTGCAATTGACTCCCCCACCCCATCCAATATCTGCACCTAGCCTTAATGATAACTGTTGAATGAGAATAAGCAAGCCAATAAAACAGATTAGTTTTTTTTATAACTATAATCTCTTTAAAAAATTATCTAAGGCGCATTGTGTCAGCCAATGTAGTTAAGTGACTTTCAGAAATTTTGAAGTATTTTCCAGGACATCTGTCTCTTGGGGTCTTAGGCATACAATATTATATTTACAGAGATCTTTAAAGTAAAGAATATATTTTACTAAAACAACTCTATTAAAGGTTAAAACAAGCTGATATTTATATTAATTAGCATTCATGTTATATCAGCATCACGGCTTATAAAAATATTTACTTGTCAGATCCATCTGAGGCATAAGAAGAAACTAGCTGTCCATTTAAAACATATCTTTCCATAAATTCTCATTTTTTGGAGTCAATTATTTTATAATTCATTTCTCAGGTATGACATACACCACATCGAAAGTAGCCTGACATACTAATTTCATTCCCAAATCATGTTAGAAACTAAGCAAACCAAGTTTGATTAGTACAGGGAAATAGGCTAGACTACTAATTCAACAGACATCCTGGAAAGAATGTAAATAGTAACTAACATTTCCAGAGATGAAGAAACAGAAGAAAACAAAATGGATATCAGAAAAAAAAACCCTAGAAATTGCTGAGAAGAGAAAAAAATCTTAAAAGGAATTTAGTTTCAGAGAGCTGATAGAAGAGACAAGAAGCAACATTACAACAACATGTAAAACAAGATGGAAACAGACATGGAAAAAAACAGTTAACAGGTTATGGTTTAAGGTATGTTAAGGATAGGGGGTGCGTGGCGACACAATGGTTAGTCGCTGAGCTTGTCAGCTGGAAAGCTAACAGCCCAGGTTCAAGACCCAAGTGCTGCATGAAGGCATGAGCTTCTGTTACCTGCCTCAGCTACCCGCTTTGCAGTTCAAAAGCATGCAAATACAAGTAGATGAACAGGCACTACTGGTGGGAAAGTAATAGCGTTCTGTGCACCTCGGCATATAGTCGTGCTGGCCACGACTATGGAAATGTTTTTGGACAACTGGCTCCCTGGACCAAGAAACAGAGAGTTCTGTCCCCTACAGTCAAACAACTGGACAGGGAAAACCTTTACCCCATAACATCAACATCCAAGATACTTACAAGATATTCCCAATTTACAATGGATGTAAAAAAAAACTACACCCCCCCCACCCCCGTTAAAATGCTAGATTTGTGCAATGTTAAAAAAAATCAGACAATATAAATCACTTCAGAATTTTTTCCACCTTTAATATCACATATAAACTGTCCACTTTAATTGAAAAACAAACTGAAATCTTTTAGGGGGAAGAATAACAAAAAAAATATTCAATAACGTGTAAGTGTGTGCACATGCTTTAATTCTTTCTTGAAGCATTTTTTGATTTTATGACAGCATTCAGTCTTTTGGGATAGGATCTTACTTTGGGAATCTTTGCCAAGATTTTGGAGTGATAGTTAATGCTTTAAGAATTAACCATCAGCAGTAAAGAAACATGCAGTCAACAAATATGTCACAGAGTAGTAATTGGTAGTGCCACCATGAAGGCCTTGGAGAAGATACTCAGATGCTGTGATGTGTCCACCTACCAAGGTCAAGATCATGCAAGCAATAATATTCCCTGTAATATTCTATGTAAGCGAAAACTAATACAGACACAAAAAAATGTTCCTATGGGTTAAGGAAAGCAGAAAACATGTTACATTTGGAAGCTCATTTCTTTGAGTACAATCCTCTTTTAACAACTTTGTCCAAATCATGCAAGGTAGAGATCATGGGATCCAATAGAAAAGAATACAAGAATTGTGTTGTCTTTGGTGCTTTCTTAGCTGCCTTGTTTGCTTGCAGATGCTTCATTACCCAACTGGTAACAACATCAAAGAGCACAAAGGACTCGAGATCATAGGACTTGGCAGTCAATAAATCTGGAGGGAAATCAGTGGGGTGAAACTGTCTCAGATAACATGTTTCCTTACTCATCCTAACTCCCTATTTTAATGTTATTTTTTCTAATTGTGCTTAAGCTTTATACCTTCAGTAGTTTCATCATACTGGCAGACCTCACTTAATGACCAAAATTGGGATCAGCAGCTCCATTGTTAAGCATGGGAAATCATGTGACTGTGCTTTCCTTTTTCCTACTCCTCCATCCTCTGGACTGCTCATTGCACTAATGGGATAATTAGCAAGAAGGGAATGTTTCTAGTTACATTGATTGGAGAGAAGGATTGAAAGAAATGTGGCTGAAGCCATGAGTATCCTAGGCAAACAATCAGGTGTATTCCTGATGGTGTGCCAGCTTATTCTCTTGTATTCCCTATTGCTCCATTCTACCAGGGAGAAAAAAAAGAAAAACAACAGGTCAGGACAGAGGCAATATATAGTGGCTATAATGGCAATCATGTGTCTGGAGGATGCTGCAAAGGTGATAAATGTGGGCATTGGTTGTAAAGTCATTTTTTCAGCAGTTACAATTTTGAATGATTGTTGAATGAAGCAGTTGCTAAGTGAGGACTACCACTACCTGTATTTAGAGGGACTGGACTATTTACTGCTATTACAATGAAGTTCCAAGATCACAGAGGTGAAAGTGAGCTGGGCCACAGTCCTGTTTTGCAGAGCCCCAACTCCTCTTTGTCTG
Organism: Masticophis lateralis; assembly: GCA_030761175.1. Taxonomy (NCBI): domain Eukaryota; kingdom Metazoa; phylum Chordata; class Lepidosauria; order Squamata; family Colubridae; genus Masticophis; species Masticophis lateralis. The sequence continues at coordinate 41,904,454 of JAUDYJ010000001.1, forward strand.
AATTCAAACTTTCCTTAGCCCCATACCAACGAAGACTCTTCCTCCATTGGCTGCAAAATGTAGTTGTATTTGATTCTTCAATATCAGGGGATGGGTGTTGCAAACCCTGAAGGAGGGGAAATCAGAAAAATGTTACACAGTTTTAACATTAAAACGGTTCATGGCAAAATGTTTTAGAGTTAAAAAAACCTTACAACCCTTAAAAAACTTCCCATCAAAATATGTTTGGGAATTGCGAACATTGATCAAAATTCAAGAATACCTACAAGGGAGATTTTGATCACTGCAGCAATATTGTGGAAAGGGGAGAAGTGAACTCATTGTCTTCCATATCTAAGGTCCTCCTTCAGTTCCAAACTTATTTGTAATTCCTTCTGAATAATTATTATCTGATTATTTAATTTATAGTCTGAATGTCCTCCAAAGACACAAGGTGGCATACAGTACATAGTTCTTCCTCCTTTGATCTGGTATCAAAGCTTGTGAGCAAGGGTTAGGCTGAGAGACTACGGCAGTGTTCACATGAGAAGCTTAGCCCATGGTTACTGTGTACCACAAACCATCTATTGGACTGCATTATTTACAGAGCAATGGACCCACACTTATAGGAAATAGCATATATAATATGATTTATATTAAAAATCAAGCCCAAACATACACTGGAATATTTATTGCCCTTTTGCTATATTGTGCTAACCCTAACTCTGAATAGAAATGGAGCAGACATAGATAAAAGCCTGTCAGGTGGAAGGTTAGATATTTATATTAGCTTTATCCAGTCTGGCACTTTCCAAATGTATTTCCCACTAGCTGAGAAATTCTGGTAATTGCAACTGTCAGAATGAGGGGCTGCTGCCAAGTATGGAAGATTTATTTGGACTTTCAAGATCACTAAGATCTGCTACATAATACATTCTGAAGAATACTGCATTTTACTCACTTTAACACAAGCTGCTTCTGCTGCCATAAACATTTGAAGAACTCCCTGGAAGAGATTTTGAGCATTGCTTACAAGGTGTTCCACAGACGATCTACTGCTACCTGTTGATGCAATTACCCTAGGAAGTAATGACAGAAAACATTATGTAACACCTAAAGGACAAAAAAGTGTAACAAGAAAAATAGATTCAGTTACAGGAATCTTGACAGCTAAATACTTTCACTTCTAAACACATATCTTTTGAGTTTGTTAGGGCAAACTTTCTTTATTCTTTTAGAAATAAACCTTTGTTGAGTAGAAGAATCAGCTAACTGCTTCCAAAGAATAGAAAACTGTGCGGATGTTTTGAAGTTCCCATGTTTTCCAAACTTCCTTCTCCCAGATACTGAGAAGATCACAACGTAAGTAGTTATTTAGCACTAAACAACAATTGAGGATTAAGCATGCTCAGCTATGTTCATCTGATCTGGGATGGGGCACAGAATAAAGAAAATGGAATTTGCTAGAAATAGGCTGACTGGTTAGAAACTTTTTCTGCAGGTTTCACAATTGGTTATTTTATTGGAAGAGTTCACTTTTTATGAGATGAATTTAAATTTGATCATGAATTGGAAACTGAAATCAATGGGATCTATGTTAAACTATGTCTAATTTAAGTCTCATTAATTTCAGTTTAGCTATTCTAAGAGTCATTTATAAATATAATTATGATATTAATTCGAAACCAAATCTAGTTGAACTAAAATGCTACATACAGGTAGTCTTTGACTTACAACCACAACTGGGACTGAAATTTCTGTCATTAATCAATGTGCCTGTAAAACACATTACCTGTGTGCATCACTTAGCAACCGCAATTCCAGCACACCCCATTGTTAACCAAATTCCACCAGTCATTAGCCAAGAACCCGCCCATGCCAAGCTATTTCAAACTTGGTCTCTCCCAGTTCCAAGCCTTGGTGAAGCCTAGATCCCGGGACCACCTCTCATTCAACTCTTCTTTATCTGTCTCCCCCACCCAGATTTGCCCTTTTGGCCACCTTGCATCTTGCCTTGTGATGTAGCAAGCAGCTCCAGAACCACACAGCTGGGGCTTCTTAGTGCACTGCAGTTGAAAGGCTTCAAGAAGCTCCTGAGCTGGAGCATGAAGCACCGATCACTCTAGGAAGCTCCAGCATTACAACGTGAAACTGCAGCCCAGCAGCCTGGTACAATGTTACAGACCAGAAGTGCAGCATGAAGCCACAACCTTCTCAGGAAGCCCCAGCAGTACAGCACGAAGCTGCAGCCCAGCAACTCAGCACAAAACTCCAGCCACTTCAGCTTAGTCACCTTCGCTGCCCTGCACTCTGTCACTCCAGCCGAACTTCTGCCACGCCTCATGAGGAAACTGCTGTCTACAATTTAGGGGGAAAAGCCTCATGTGGCTAGCAGATACCTCACAAAGGGCCAGACTGGGCATGCTTGGTCAGCAGCAGAGCAAGAAGACTGTGAAGATTAGCTAGAGACGCAGGGTCTGCTAAGTACAGACCTTAAGGTCAAAAGGGGGAGACAGGCAGATGAGGAGGAGTTGAAATGTCCCTGCTGTTGTAAGTGTGAGAAAGCTGCCAAGCACCTGAATTTTGATCACAATTGCTGGGATGCTGCAATGGCTGTAATTTCAGGGACTGGTCATAAGTCCCTTCATTTAACACCACTGTAAATTCACGTGGTCCCTGAACAAATGGTTGCAAGGTGAGAGCTATCTGTAAATTAATGAGACAAATCAGATGTTTCACTCGAATTACTTTAAGTTCAGTGAAAATTAAGTGCAACAAACAGTCTGGATCCAAGGTAATTCAAAGATGTTTTCCGGCTACCTTAAAAAATCAGCACTTATTTAATTTCATTGAAACTAAATTAAATTCAAATTAAAAAAATAGAGATTGGTGGCACAGGTCTCCAATACCACTTCTCTCTCAGTGGTGAAATTCAATTTTTTTTACTACTGGTTCTGTGGGTGTGGTGGGCATGGCGTGGCTTGGTGGGTGTGGCAGGGTAAGGATACTGCAAAATCTCCATTCCCACCCCACTCTGGGGCCAGCCAGAGGTAGTATTTGCCAGTTCTCCGAACTACTCAAAATTTTCACTACTGGTTCTCCAGAACCTGCTGAATTTCACCCATTCTCTCTGCACCATTCAATGCCTTCCACATTCTTGCATTACAACTCACATATTCTCCAGCTATTAGCCTATTTGGCTCTGAGCTGCTGAAGATCATTTTGAATCATTTCATACTATAGAAAGGGCAGTACCTTGGCACTAGAAGGAAAAAATATGGATATAATTTGTTTCATTTTGCAAGGAAAAATTATTTCAAAAATCTAGTTACCGGGTAATGATGCTAAGTTGATAGTTAATTGTTTTGGTTTTCTTCAAGGCACACAGCAGTTCAGCTGCACATCTTTCATTTAAGCAATCCTTTGTAATTCTGCCAGCAAATTTCACCAGTGCTTCCCCTCCAGCAATAACTTGAATAGCAGTGGCAATGACTTCTTCTTTGGTCTAAAATAAAAGCAGTTATAAAAAAACAGGAGTGAATGAACATTATCTAACTCTCCATTAATACATTTCTATTCTTCATCTGAGGAACTCAGGTCTATGGCCTGAAGCTAGTTTATGCAACAGATATACTCCAACAGCACCTCTTTGATGATGTGGCCAGGATACTGCATTTCTCTGAGATTAAAAAAACAACAGTAACTTCCTACATCTAGAAAGCTAGGAAACCAACAAGAATAGGCTGAACTGCTCTTGATATGAAAGGCAATAGATGAAATCACATAGCTACACGAAAACTCAGTCTGAAAGTCCACTATATATGGTTCTCGTTGTGGGAAAAACAGGAAAAGTGAGCATATGTATGCTGTCTTGTGTTGTACAAAAAAAGTAAGATATAGGCAAATGAGAGAGAATGACGTTTTTAACACATCTTTTGAAAAAAGAAATAAAAGGTTTAACCCAGACTTTTGGCTAGATTTTATCTATTTCCACTAAAAATAACCTGATTCCTGACATTATATCACCTACTTTTTCCCCCTGAATCATCTAACCAACTTCTTGGGGAAATTCTAACTATTTCTCAGAGTTGTTGGGAAACTGCTACACCCATCTTACTTCATATCCCTCAACTTCTGCTTTGCTTTCTGAAAGGACCCCGGAATTTTAGGGAATCTAATTTTTTATGAAAATCGTTAAGTGTCTTCTAGAGTAATAGATTTCATTAAAAGGTATAAGCTTTTATGAGCTACAGCTCACTTCATCAGCTGTATATACATACATTCTGAATAAAACTTTTCTTTAAAAAAATTGTTACACTTTGGCTATCCTACGCTAATATAGCTCTCCTCCTACAGGTATGTTTATTTCGTTTGCATTGATGCTAAAGACAATGCCTGAGATAAAATACTGATTCTCAGATAGTATAAACTATGAGGGATTGCCAGGCAGGTTTTGAGGATAGTAGCGGAACTACTAGCCTCAAAAGTAGTAGGCCGAAGACCAATGAATGGGATAGTTAGTTTGCAAACCGGTTAAAAACATGTTTATCAATTTGCCAAACTAGAGTGTTGTTTCAAGTGGGGTGGTGTTGGGGTTATAAAAATGTACTAACGCTTAGAACATAAGAGTAACAGAGTTGGAAGGGACCTTGGAGAGATCATCTAATCCAACCTCTTGCTTGAGCAAGATAGTCTATACCATTTTACACAAAATGGCTGGGGGGAGCAAACCAAAGCTGGCTAGGGAGTTTTGGGAATTGAACTCTATCCATCTTAAAGCTGCCAAGGTTGAGAAAGACGGCTCTACATTCTTCAACATGTTCATTAATGATTTCGATGAAATGGTGGCAATTCTTGTCATACATGCTGATGATCCAAGCACTCCCCTCTCCAACATAGGAAATAGGCTGGCTGAAAGTGGCTGGCTCAGAGCCATCCACTGAGTTCCGTAGCTGAGAACAGACATGAATCTGAAAGTCTAGTCACATCCAATACTTCTATGTCTTTAGAGTTCAGTGTTACAGCAGGTTAGCATCTATTCTCTCACAAACATTTTGCTTCATTTACAAAAAAGTGAAGACATCTTCAGGTTCAGCTTGACTCCTGCTGATTACATGGACACATCTATGCTGTTTTTGTAATACAGTAACATGGAGGTGGTCTGCCATGGCTTTTTTTCCAGGAATATTTTGTTTTTAATTTCTGCTTTAGCCTACTGCTTTGAAATTCCCTGCTGATCTCCATTTATATATGAACAAGGAATGTTCAGTTGGCAAGAGGAGCTACTCTAGCAGAATTTTAAAAAAAGATTTTTGTTCTGAAACCAAAATAAAATCGTTATCTCCAACACTCTTTCATGCAAAACTGTTAAAGAGGAAATACCATGATTGGCCCTTTCCTTTTTAGAAACTGGGCCATGTATGACACTTGAACTCTCATTTCCTCGATTATTTGTGAAATAAGACAGCCATGGTTCTCCGAGTCTCCCAGTGAGGAGGTTGGACTGGATCTCAAACTGCATTCAGAGCGACTAGAGTGGAAATCACTTGGAAGATCTTCCTGATACTGTAGAGATAACAAAACAGTTTACTCATCCCTCAAGCTCCAGGATGTTCATATTCTTGCAAAAAGATTTATGCTATGATGTAACCTACCACCACAACCCACCAACCTTCAGAAATTATGGTGGCAAGCTTGCTGTTTGGCCATGCTGCCTGTTAACAACTCATGTTGTCAGAATTGTGAGGTCCCAAGCAAAGACCTGTCCACTCAATGCTTCCCCTCAATTCCTTCCATATGGAATGGAAAGGGCTTTGGTAACACTTTGGGATGTTCTCTGGCATGGCCAAGATAGTGGCTCTATGACCATCCTTGCCTTATTTGATCTCTCAGCAGCTTTCAATATTATCAACCCTGGTGCCCTGGATCAATTCAGAGGATTGGCATTGAGTTGTCTCTTTCTCCAGAGTCAATCCCAGTCAGTGGCAACGATGCAGTGGACATCTTATCCCAGCATCTGGAGACTATGAAGCTCTGGATGGGGAACAACAGGCTTCAACTGACAAGGATAGCTTTAGTTTTTGAGGCCCTCTGGGTCTAGAACTATACATCTTTGGTACTGGTTGGCGTTGCACTGTGTCAATCAGACCTTGTGCACAATCTGGAGACTCCTGCTCGATTAACAGTGACAATCATAGAGAGTGGGCCTTTGCACAACTTCATATTGTGTGCCAACTGTGCTTGATCCTAGATCAAAGGGCACTACTCATGGTTAGTTTTGCCCTGGTCACCTTCTGCTTGGACTACTTCAATGTGTTCTATCTGGGGCTGCCTTTGAAAAGTATCAGGAAACTTCAGCTGCTGCAAAATGCAGCAGTGTGAGGAACTATGTATTTCTTGCAATACACACATTACACCTCTGCTTTGTGAGTTGCATTGGTTACCAATTTGTTTCCAAGCATAATTTGATGTGCTGATGTTGACCTTTAAAGTCCTTCATGACATGGGATTGAGGGACTATCTCTCTCCGATTTAATCTGCCCGTTCCACCAAATCCAGCAGAGGACATTTTACAGGAAGAGAACTTGGTCTTATCTTTTCTGAGTTTCTGAAGATCCCTCAAGACTTGGTTGTGTCAGCAGGCTGGAGAGCCCCAAGGGACTGGTGAGCTAAAGTGGTGAACATGATTTTAAAAGGGCTGAAAATTCTGCCCCAGCCCACTCGAACGGTATCAGTGGCATTGCTATGCCTGTGTCTCTCAACATTCCACATATATTATTAAAAACATCAGCATCCACTATTCAACGTAATAATTTGAAATAGTGAAGAGCATTGTGACCTGACCATGTAAAACCTGCTGTCCTAGAACTGTGTCCTCATACTGGACAAAAGGTCACACTTTCTTTATGGCTATAATTTAAAACATATGTAAGTCTTTTGTGTTTTAAGAGGAGGTCAATATTACCATGGTAACTTTACTGGCAGAAAAAAATCCTTCTCCAGCCTTGATGGCTTTGTGGCCTGGGGATGGGTTGCTCTGATGCTGCGTGCAATCTTCTTTCTTCAATGAGGAAGGCCAGATGGAATAAATATGTTCCTCATCATTTTGTAAGCACCTTCTAACGACTTGCAGAACTATTTCACTGATGCCCTTCATGGACTGAAGCTGTCTCACAAGATAACCAGCTTTAGCAGACCACTCATACAGAAGACTATCTACCAGATGATGATGCTGGTCTAGTTGGCTGTGGAATTGTCCAGCTACTCCCATAATTTCATCAGTAAGGAGGAGAAGGTTCCCTGTAGTGGCAAGTAAACTCTCTTTCGGCTTTAGAAATTTGGATGGTTCCTCCAATGCATCCCGGATGACTTTGTCCACCATTTGGATATTTGCTTTGAGGAAGGCTGCCTTTCTTCCAAAGGTCTCCTTTTGGATGAGGTCACTGTTACTTCCAGTGTCATGTGATATAAACTGGCTTAATCTGACAACACTCTGGATGCTGCTCAAGTATTCTCCATTGAGTCCATTCAGTTGGAGCAAGATGGCTTTGGTTGTTAGGGCAAGTTTTCTTTGGAGAACCTCAAACTGAACCAATAAACTGGGAGCAGCTATTGGCGAGACTGCCAGAACATTTGCAACTTGAAGCAGAGATTCTGTTAATATTTTGATCTGTTCTGTTTGAGATGGAATCTCATTCTCAATACCTTGTCTAGCACATAACAGAACTGTCAACTTAGCAGCTTCCTGTATTCTAACAGAATTTTCAGATACTGTTGTCAGCGTGCTCTGCAAGCAAAGCCGGTATTTCATTTTAGTTTGTAACTCTTTTAAGGCCAATACATCTCTTCCTATAAACTGATCTACAATATTTAACAATGCTTGGATGGTAACAGACCACAGAATACAACTTGCATCAAATCTGTCCTGTTTAGCGAAATCAGGATGAGATCTACTAATATCCTGTGCTTTTTCAAGCAGGTATTTTGTTCTGGTTTGTACACAAGTGAACTTAGTTTGAACTCGCAGGAAAATTTCCTGAAGGCTGGAACACCCGGGGAGCAATTTTCTGTCATCTGAATGGACCACTTTGCTAATTAACTGAACCAGCATCTCTAAAATCTCCATGATCTCATCAAAACTTTGGATTTCGTCATGAGAACTACATGGAGGCATAAAGCCAATTAGCTGCCTTGCCAGCCTGTACCAAGAACTTACAACAAAAGTCAGACTGTGCTTTGTCTCGTCAATCTTCTCAGAAAGCAAAATAGCTGTTTGCAGCAGTTGCTCTGAATTGAGAACAGGGTTTGCCTCTACTTCTCTAACTAATCCAATAAAATGAGGGATTAACCCCACTATTTCTTTATAATGCAATAGTTTATCAGACAGAGGTGACTCAACAATCCATAAGGCTTCTTTAGCTGCATCAATACAACAGTTAGCAAGTTCCAGCAAATCAGCACAAATACCATTCAGGCGTATGGCATCATGCACACTTGTTGCTGTTGTCAGCTCTCTAATCAGTGGATGTAAATCAACACTTCTGACTGCATCTTTCTGGTATATAGTATTTTTGGGGGGAAATTCCGGAGAAGGACAATAGGGTGGTTTAAATTTCTCCAAAGACCCGACCAGCAATTCTGCATCATTTGAGCTATTTTGTTTTATGAAACTTTGTGTACTAAATTCCATAGGATCCTGTGAAGCAAGAGCATTTGGAAAATCTATGGAAATATTGAAATCATGGACACCATCCCGAAGCGGACTAAGAATATCCGGCTGATTACATTCATCTAGCCCCTTTTGGACATTACAAGCAAACTCTATCAATTCATTTGTTCTCTTTGAATATTCTTCTTTAGCTTGCACACTGGTCATTCTTGCCATACACCAATTTATGCTAACTTCTGTCTGTGTTATAGCATTTTTTAGTTGTTTAATGAAAACCAAGAGCCCATTCCGGAAAATGGGATCTCTGGCTTTGGCCACAAATCTACTAATGAATTCAACTATCTGTGTTGCTTGTCTGCACAATCTAGACGTGTGCCAAAAAAAATGTTCAAAGTGCTGCATATCTAAAGCTTTTTCACTTGCCTCTTTGTGTCTCACCATCTCTTGAATAGATGCATCAAGGAATTCATGCAAATCAAGTATTTTGTCCAAACATATCATCAAACTTTCTGTTGTGCTTGACCATATTTGAGACAAGAAGTTTAATTTTTTAGTCACATCACCATTTCCTGGAAAAAGGCTCAGTTCACTCAGGAGACCAGGCACTGTGGCAAGAAGTCTGTTAAATTGGTCTATACACTGTTCAATATCTTCAACAGTTTCCCTTTCAGTGCATGTAACAAGAATCAAATTGGCTGCTTTAAGCATCTGGGTGGAATGGCTGAAGAATATAGTAATCAAAGGTTTCAATTTTCTTAGGAGGCCTTCCTTTCCAACATGAGAACATGGCTCCACAGCAGCTTCTATCAGCCTCCTTATGGGGTCTTTAATATCAACCAAATTATCCAAAATTTGATAGATAACAGCAGAACGTATTACTTGATTAAGATGTTCCAATTCGGTTTTCATGGCAAAACATTCCTCTTTTATATTTTCCTTTGGAAAGCCATTAAACATGCTTACATCCACAACAATCACTTTTCTGAATTTCAGTAAATGACGACAAAGTTGAATTAGCTCTTGCTTTAGAGTTGCTCTTGATGAATCAGCAAACAGCATGCAATAGAAAATTAGAACTTCTACAGGCAAATTTAACTTATCTTCACGTAGATGAATTGGCTGTGGACTAGACAGAAGGCCTAGAAATTGATGCAAATGCTGGGGGAAAAAGCCATACCTTTCATGCAGTTTTTTTGTTCTTCCTATGTTGCTCTTCAACAGGGATATCAATTTTTTTACACTACTTTTTACTAAGTCAAAAATATAATTTTTTGATTGGTTCATTTGTTGCTCATGGGGATACTGAAGGTGGCTGACTTTTGCTGTGAATAACATAGGGATGCTGTTTTTAAGGGTCTGCAGGGTTTGAGCTAAACGTTTCCGCTGCAAAGATTCTTTAAGATCCCAAAGGAGTCTTTCTGTCAGATTGGTGAGTAACAAAAGAGCCTCTGAAAAGGAGCGAGAAGCACTTAGCACCGCTGATATGTCTTTAGCAGAGTCCAGCATCAGCAAGCAATCAAATAGCCAATGAGCAGCTTGGATTATCTGCCTGATGGTGAAATCCTCTTGTGCCCAGAGAACCTTGTAAATTAAATTTAAAAATATAATAGTAATGTCAGCAATTGTTAAGAGAAGTCTCATTTTACAGCAGTCAAGATCATTGTAATAATTTATTTGGCAATGTTATTTGGCAATGTTAACAACTGTGTCATTTGGGGCCTTTCTCCCTAGCTAAGTTAAAATTCAATCAACCTATTTTTGATTTGCTGCCTTCATTGTCAATTCCTATCCTGCATCTAATTGTAAAGACGTAATATATGTCAGGCAAAGTGATAGGTTGGTTCTACCATTCATCCGCCTGGCTCCTCTTCTTTGTCTTTCCCATTCTGCTATAATTCTAGCTGAATAAAGATTAGAAAAATTACATGAGCCATGAAGGAAGCCTGGTCACTTTTATTTATGATTTCTCTCTCCTTCCTTTTCATCCATTATTTAATTACAAAATACTTACTTCCCAATACATCCTTGCTCTGTTTAGGAGGCACCTGGGGGTAGGGGGAGGGAATGCCCTGTTATTATGCTATTTCACCTTGTGAAAGGTCAGTAGAATTAAAACACTTACGGAAAGAGTATAAGCAGCCTAAAGATATTGCACAATTCCGATAAACCACAATTTAAATTTACATGCTGCCAATTGCTTTCAACTTTCTGTAGACAATGTAAAATGCTGACATCCCTATAACACATTTGTAGTATAATGAAGTGGAGGCTTCTCTGAGGGACAAATTTTCAGGATAGATGAAAAAAACCAATCATCCCTTTCCGTAGTGTATTTAAAACAGATAATAAACTCCCTTGTTAATATCATTAAAAAGAATCTGAAAACTTACTGTTATGCAGTAAATAATTAGCAATATACAAGTAGAACTACTTTCTCTGTACATATTATATAATCCACTAGGACTATCAATCCCACTAAACAAACCACACTAAGAAATCAACTCCTTAAGAAGTCTAAAACTACTTTTAATGAAATCAGCTATAAAGACAGAAACTCGCAAGTCTGGTTTAGCTGTACCTTTTATACCTTTTTATGCTTCAGTAAATTAGGAAGGTGTCTGAGCTACTTACAAAAGTAACCTCCATTGTGCCCTGGCAACTGATCTTGCATATTTCTATCAAGATCATCTTCCTTATTCTCAAATATTGCTATTATTACTACTAATAAAAAATAGCTGCACTGCCACATCAGTAAGATCTTTGTTGCATGGAGATAATTATTGCTATAATTGGGAAGTATTTAGAATGACCTCATAGATTCTCCTTCTACTCCATAATTCTTCTCTCACCTCTCAAATTGAGAAAATAGAATGAGGCCCCTGAGATAATCCTCTTTTGATCTGACAAATATAAATTGATAGCCAAGCATTTTCTACTCATGTATTTTAGTAATAGCTAGTCATAAGTAAGAGGTACAGATCAAATATCTGTTTTCTTGTTGGGGTGGAATGTACTGGCAGAACAATGCTGTATCATCATTTTTAAATTGCTACAGATCTAGCCATCCTTAAAAGCTTATAGATAGTTGAATCTTTGGCAGCCTATATGTATCTGAGATTTTGCCATTTGCAGAAACTTAAATACCCATTGTGGGACATAGGAGTATAAACAGTATAGCAAAAATGAACAATGCTCTATTTTTCATTTCTATCAAAAACCTCAGAAGTAACCAGATAGAAAGCAAGGAAGACCTTACTTTAGCAACAAGCTTTCATAAATGCTCTGCACATATCTGACTAGCTGCTATGTCAAACATGCAAAACTATGCTTTAATAGATAGGATTAAATTTAGTGTACTTTTATGGTTCCCTCAAGTATTCTTTTTGCAGAAACAGCCAATTCTTCTACAGAGCTGCAAGCATCTGGTTGAATGAGAAGCTTCTGAACAGCAAGAAGGATGTTTTTCCCTGATACCAGGAGAGTTTGAGTTGCTGGCACCATCTCCTTCTCAAGGACTTCATCACCAGATTTTTCAGCCAGTCTAGAATGGGACAACAGATGTGGCATTTATCACATCTTTAATGGGAGCTGGTACTGTAAACAAAACCAGTCTTTGAGGTCACACACATATCTCACAGGTAGCATTGTTCTGCACATAGCTTGAGCCCCAAACTCACAATTAAATAGCTAATATTTTAAAATAAATATTACCTTCCAGCAATACAGCCAAGTTCTTCTGTAGCTTTTGCTAATTCTTCTGCAGTTGCCTCTAAATTGGCAAAAGCTTCATGGGTAATTTCTCTCTGCTCAATTGCTATTATTAAATTGTAAAGTTCAGCAATCATGGGCAAAATAATTCTATGCGTGGATTTGGTATAAACAATAGCACTGATGTCATACAGGGAAAAGCACTCTACTGCTTCTGTTTTGGAAATAAAAGACACAATTATCTGAGTTATATTTATTAGGTAAATATATTTAAATATTATGATACATGAATTATAAAGTTCTGAAGGAAATTCCTGAGGCACGCTCTTATAAAAAAACCATACTAGAAGAAAGTCTACATTTTTTGTATCAGATGTCCACAGATATCTCAATTTTAGTCAGCTTTTATTTTTAAACATCTTAATTCTTCCAAGAGTAGTGGATGTTGAGGGTAGAAAATTTGAAGAGAATTTTTCACAAGTATTGTTAAAACCAAGTTGTCCAAAAAATTATTGAAAAGCCATTCAAAGCAAATCAAATTGGCAATAGTACGAGTGTTAAAAACTTCATATTCTTGTTTATCAAATAACCTCAAAACACTTTTAAAAAAGAATGAATTGTTTTTGCACTACAGATAAGGTAAGCAGATAGCATTGTTTTGGCTACATAAGCAATATCACTCACATAAGAACACCATGAACAGAAAGAGTTAATAAAACATGTAGTGCTATTTACTATACTCTAGCTAACAAACATATCAATAAAAGTGTAAACATTTTTGAAATTAAAGAGCTCACAGACACAGACTGTGTTAGCAATTATTAAGTGTTAGCAATTGTTAAGTGTTAGCAATTATTTCTTAGGATCATCTCCAATATTCTCCATTTGCCAAACATTTTAAAATCTAACTATACATATCTAACTATACATGTCCTGGGGGAAAGCTTCATGTGTAGTTAGTTATTTATCCACTTTATCTACCACCTCAGTTCAAATGGAGGGCAGGCAATTTCCAGAAATTAAAACAGACTTTCCATCAATCAAACTCTTACATTTCCAGGCCTAACTGCTTCTCCCTCCTTATATCAGGCTTTCCCCAAAGTTCCCTTCCAGATGATACATCTAGAAATTTCCCCACTTTTGTAGACCCACAATACTACTTTTTCATCTTGGAAGTAGGTCTGCTTACTAGGGAGATGACCAGCTCAGACCAATACAGCAGCAATCCTGCATGGGAATCAATCTTATTGAATCCAGTAGAGCTGATTTCTGAATAGATACAGACATTTGAATAAGCTTATATTACACTGCCAGTCAAAAAGACCTTTTTAAAATAATCTCCAGCTACATACATGTTCTACCAGTTCTCTACTTTACCTGTCTTTGCCATCTTCTCCCCATATATCATTCCTTGGAGCTTAAAAAAATCCAGTCTCATAGTCCACTAATTAAAAAGCCAAGCCTGCAAAGAAAGTGAAACAAAACACTTGAAACAAGGGAAAAAAAGAAGGATGAAAAAGAAATGAGGAAAAAAAAGACAAAAAGAGATTCTCAAGGCAGCTTTCTTCACCCAAAGAGCAATAAATTCAGATTATGAACTATCAGGGTGGAAGTCAGGACATAGCCCAAAGCTCAGTGATTGAACATAGACCTTGCAAAAGGAAAGTCCAAGTTCAGCCCCTGATATTTCTAAAGATCAGCAACAAGTGATATGAAGAATTCTCTACTTGACACCCTGGAGAGGTCTTGCCAGTCAGAGTTGAGAAAACTGGACTAGATACATGCAATAATACCAGGCAGCTTCCTCTGAATGGATAAATTACATTTTCTTGATCTACGAGGACAATTAACATTTCAAATTAGTCTGAAAATCAAAAAACTCACAGGCTGCTGAACCATGAATTCACTTTGCATTTCTCTTTTCAGCATGAAAAATAAAAATGACAATCCAGACAGTTCTCCTTTTCAAGGAACTATTCGGACAGATACCAGTTTAAGGGAGATGCCTGTAACAGAGAAAAAGAGCAAGATAATAATTTCCTTTGTTACATAGGGTGGGTCCTGGTAGGTTCTGAGGATGCATTCTTCACTGATACATGCAACATGAGAACTCAGCTTTTATAAATAATTAAACAAGCTTATTTACTAGTAATAGGAACCCCTCAGAAAACGAGATGTGGTAACTTTCCAAAGCCCAAATCATCAGTCAATCACAATTATGGCACAAAAAATCCTGTGTTTACTATTAAAATCCACTTCCACAAAGGAATACGGAAAAAGAACAATAAGCGTTGAATCACACAAAAATGGCCTGGTGTGCTCCATATTGTATCTGAAGTTCAGTACGACAAGTTCTGCATCTGTGACTGAACAATGGGCAAACTTTAAGCTTGTGAATTCTATACCAATAATTTTGAAGCTAACAGGGGACAAGAGAAATCAAATTTACACACTTTCATGTATGCAGACATCTATAAGGGTGGAAAACTCATCTCTTCTTTGAATACCATGGTCTGAAGAGTTGCATTTTTTCTATGCCTGAAGATTTTTTTTATGAGTACAAGTCCCTTATTAAGAAATTTGAATTCCATATATTCATTTGTACGTTTAATTTTCATTATTAAATAATTTACTCAATTAATCATATAACATAATATGAATATGTAACATTAATTTTACTTACCGCAGAAGAGATGCATGCTTTGTCTGGGCTTTTCTTTCTTTCTTTCTTTCTCTTTCTTTCTTTCTTTTTCCTTCCTTCCTTCCTTCCTTCCTTCCTCCCTCTTTCCTTCTTTCCTTCCTTCCTTCCTTCCTTCCTTCCTTCTTTTTCTTTCTTTTTCTTTTCTTTCTTTTTTTTTGGTATATAACAGACATCTTTAATTTTTAAAACCTGAGAAAAAATCTCCTAGGTCAGATTAAATACTGCACTTTTTAATTCAGGCACATATTCCTACAGTAACCATCAAGAAAGCCCTGAAGCAGGACTGGAGAAGCAATAGCCCCACCACCACCACTATTACAACCCTGAAATTGTTACTTTCAGATACACTGCCTTTGATCCTGGATGAACACCATAGAACCAACTTTTTGCAGCAGGTAGTTCCTCTTTTTTTTAAAAAAAAATTAATTTATATGCCACCCTTCTCCGGACACTCAGGGCAGTGTACAATGCGTTAAGCAATAGCCTTCATACTTTGTATATACCTGCTTAGTAGGGCTTTCAGGCCCCCCCAAGCGGTGTTCTTTTTTATACAAAGTCAGTTTATTGCCCCCACAATCTGGGTCCTCATTTTACCTATCTTGAAAGGATGGAAGGCTGAGTCAACCTTGAGCCTGGTGAGATTAGAACCTGCAGTAATTGCAGGCAGCTGGTGTCACTTTAACACCACTTTAAGCTGCTGCGCCACCAAGGCTCTTATATCCTCTTATATAAGAATATATCCTTATATTCTCTTTGTCCTAGACGAGTGCTTACGTGGTTGTTCAAAGTCAATATCCATTTGACATACAAGCAATCAAAATCAATTTCTCTCTGTCAACTGACAAAGAACCCAAAAGGCAGAGATAATGTTAGAATGTCACTGGAGAAGTTGGGATAGAATTTTTAAAATTTGGCACTATTCCCCTTCTCTATTTTTTTTTAATTAAATGCGCTGGATTAAAGACTACCAGTGGCTCAGCATATCCATTTTGTGTTCCTGAAAAAAAGTTGAAAATCACCTGGTTATGGTACATTTTCCGGGACAAACAAACACAGGTGACATAGCCTCCTCCCGAAATACCCATGGCCAGCAATGCTTTGGGACCAAGCTAACCTTCTAGTTGCCTAACGCCCTTTAAAACTGTCCTAGCAGCTGATGCTCATCTACACATTAACAATAAACAAGCATGAAGCCCCAACTCCCATGAAGACCTTCGCAGATGGGCTTTACGGGTAGCCTCGCGTCCTTTCGCTCCTTGGGGAAAGACCTGAGGGGAACTTCCAGTTACGTCAATCATAGAAGGGAGGGGAGCGGGGACCCACTGAGGCACCGTTTCTCAATCACAGCAACTTTTAATAAAAAGTGGACTTTAATTCCCAGAATTCCTTGCTGGCTGGGGAATCCTGGGAGGTGAAGTCCGTACGTCTTAAAGTTACCGAGGTTGATGGCACACCGCTTTAAACGGGATGAAAGAGGCTTTTTGCTCCGCACTCCATGCTTACGCATCTCCTTCAGGCTCCTCTCCCCACCAACGCTAATCGAAACACAGCAATGCTGTGCCAGGCGGATCTTTCCTCTTTCTCTCTCTCTCTCTCTCTTTTTTTTTACGATCACCAGAAATAACCTATAATCTGGGCCAGATTGCAGCAAGATTCCTTCCGGATGGGCCGGGCAGCAAAAAGCTCCTTTTTCACTTTATTGGATGAATAATAGACCAAGTGGTCCCCCCCCCCCCAAAAAAAAACACCCCAGCCTAAAGCAGGCCCATGGCGGTTCCTTCCACCCTGAAACGGTGGACAGGCTCCGACTTAACCGCACGGGAAGCCTCTGGGGGAACCGAGAGGGCGGCGCGACTCAATTACTCTTTTTACGTCGTGAGGCAACCGCCGAGGCTCGGCCCCTCGCTGGATCCGCCTCTTTCGGCGCTGGCCCCGCTGGGGAGGAGTCCTCATGGCAATGGGCAAGCCTCCGGGTCCAGAGGCACAAGGCAGCCCGACAGATGGGCGGCTACCCGCCTGCAGCAAAAGGGGCCGACGGTTCGGGCTTGTCAGCGTCCTCCGGATGACGGGCAAGCTGGACGGATTCAACGGGAGCTGCTCTGGCCCGGCCGCCGCTTTGGGATGCTGAGCCGCCGCGTCCTCGGCATGTAGGCAGCGCTGCAGGAAGTGCTTGAGAGTTCAGGCGAGAGAGAGTTCGAGCGGCTTTCCTTTCGGGCGAGGCTCACGAGGGAAATCGGGCCGAGCAATCCCCTTTTTTAATATATTTTTTTTTTCTTCAGCCCGGGACGCAGCTGCTGCCTCACCCCGGAGCAGACGGCAGCCCACCCCAGCTTGCAAAGGAGCGCCTCCTTCTGCGATGCCGGTTTTAATTTCTCTTGAAGGCAGCCGAGAAACGTCGGCTTGCGTGAATGGGCGGGATTGATGCCCTTTTAATTAGGGTTTTCCAGCTCGATCTTCCAAGTGACCGGTGGCTTCCCACCCCCCTATAAGGCTAAGACCTACGGATAAAAGATGTACACGTTTGTGGTACGAGATGAAAACAGCAGCATCTATACTGAAGTCTCTAAAATTCTCCTCTCCACTGGACAATGGAAGAGGCTCAAAAGAGATAATCCCAGATTCAACCTCATGTTGGGCGAGAGAAACAGGCTGCCTTTTGGGAGACTGGGTAAGCAAGCCGCACGCGCGAACCTGGGCACACCCGGCCGGGTCCGGGGTGTGGGGGGGGGTGGGGGGCGCAAAGCATGAGGCAACCTTTCTGCGGAGCTCTTCGGGAAGAAGAGGTTCCTGGCTTTTTCCGGGCAGCTGATCTGCATGCGGCGACCGAAGTTTGGAAGTGCTGGCGAGAGGGGTGCGGTAGGGAACGCCTGCCAAACCGGGGTCTGCAGATGTTGGCAATGGGGTGTTGTCTGCTGCAACATTAGGAGTGACTTTATCTTTAGCAAGCCAATGAGACTAGCTGGATGCCAGGTTGTGAAAAGGGTGGATGTGTATATTTCTATTGGGGTTAGAAAATATTGCAGGGAAATAGAGGTACTGAGATGGAGTGGGTTTTTTTGCATTTTCTTGTTTAAACCCTGGGCAGAATCATCCCTTAAGTTAGCATTGTTATTGATATCTTTATTTTGCAACAATATATTCACTCCCCTGGAAAATAGATATCTAAAATCAAAATAAAATTGCAGTAATATAGTTTTTACAGCTTTTGTAACAACTGATGCTGTATTCAAACTGGCATGTCAGTGATTTTTTTTCCAATGGGAATGCAACTTTTGGCATTTAAAAATAAACCTTTTTTTTTTTTTTGCTTTTGCAATAATATTTTAGTTGCTCACCAATAGCAAACTATTGAACATGATTGTGTCAGATGTCAGGCATCAAGTTTTCTGCCTTCTTCTTCATGTTGGTTTGAACTGGGTGCAGGGTATATTTAAATAGTCTACAGACAGGGTTTTCTATGAGCAGTGAATTTTAAAGACTGAATGTATTCCTTGAAATTATTCATAATAAAGGCAGAGGGAAAAATCTCTAAGCATTACTAATTTCTGTAACCCATTGAGAATATTACAGTATGCATAGACCTGGTGTTTTTAGTATGTTTACTCAGAGTGTAGTCCCCATTCACTTGGGAGCAAGCTCTAGGAACCTCAAATGGGATTTAGCTTTGAGTAGATATATGTAGTAATGTGCTACATGTTTTTGTTAGATTGTGACTAAGGCCAGGATTATGAATACAATGGATTTTTACAATGATTTTTATTCAAGTGAATTGTGGAATGTTTTTCCACCCTGGGGTAATCTTTGAGAAATACTAACAATTATTCAATCAAAAAGAGGAATTAATGTTTATAAATAAGCAACAGGCTTCTTTAACTTGGCATCTTTCAGTCTGACTCCCTGAACTTTCAGTCAGTATGGCATAAAACTTTGAACTGAATTCTTCAGTTATTGGTTCAGTTACTTGGATGCTGATCCACTTTTCAATGGAAGAAATTTGTAGAATTCATTTTCTTCCATTGAAAAGTGAACCAGCAATTTAGTTCAAAGTTTTATGCCATACTGATTGAGAATGTAGGGAGTTGGACTGAAAGATGTCTCTTGCTATAATTTAAAAGAAGAGGCTTATTTTCAAGTGGGTTGTTCTAAAATTCAGTTCATGGACTCTGCATTAGTCTTTCAAAAGCAAAGAAGAAGAATGGCTTCCTTTTATATAGTGGCTTCTTATATTATTGTGATGTTAGAGAGTCACAACAATCATTCCATTTATTGTTATACGCATGCAGGTTTCACTGGCATCAGAAAGAGACAGAGTCATCCAGGCCTCTGGATGGCTTTGGTTGGACTCACAAACTGTGTAGTATTGGTCTTAGTTAGAACTTAGGTGGGCATCTCTAAAGAATTCTAGGGCTATAGAGTGTAATCACCAAACCCCAAGACAGTGACGAATTACTATTATACTCCTGCCAAGAAGATGACTTGGTTATTCCATATAGGCACAAGGAATTGAGCTCAACTTGAAAGGCTATGCTTTTACATTTATATGTATAATTAATCTGGAGGTCCTATTGGATTCAATCCAAGAATAAGGACAATTGCTAAGAGAGGGCTGGGCTGTCCACTGATTTTTTTAAAAAAATTTTGAGGTTGGACAGTTATCTGTTAAGAAATGTTTTAATTTGTATTCTTGCATGGCGTAGCAGATTGGACCTGAGTCCTAACTGGCTTCTTTTCATTCTACAATGGTGTAACTTGCTGAATGTGGAAAATGACCTGGAATGACTGGAACAAGAGGACCAAGTCCTATAAGTATGTTTAAAGATAAAGGTAAAGGTTTCCCTCGCACAAATGTGCTAGTTGTTCCCGACTCTAGGGGGCGGTGCTCATCTTTATTTCAAAGCCGAAGAGCCAGCGCTGTCTGAAGACGTCTCCATGGTCATGTGGCTGGCATGACTAAATGCCAAAGGCATATGGAACACTGTTACCTTCCCACCAAAGGTAGTCCCTATTTTTCTACTTGCATTTTTTACGTGCTTTCGTACTGCTAGGTTGGTAGAAGCTGGGACATGTAATGGGAGCTCACCCCATTATGTGGCACTAGGGATTGGAACCCCTGAACTCTGACCTTTTGATCGACAAACTCAGCTTCTTAGCCACTGAGCCAAAAAAAATAAAAATAAATAAAGTATATTTAGCTAAGGATATTTATTACCACTGAAGGTAATAGCATAGCTATCTCCAATTAAACACTAGAATAAATCTGTCCTTTTTGATTCTCCAGATTGCCCAAAGTTTGTACCTTCCTACAACCCCATTCTTGTTTGCTGATAATGATGTAGCTTCAAAACATTTTAAGAGCACAAGTTTGAGAAAGCATGATCCAGAAGATGAGCTCCGAACCACTGGTTTTTTAACAAAATATTTAACTAAAAGTAAAGGCTTTTTAACAAAATATTTAACTAAAAGTAAAAAGTGTAAAAGTGCTTTGTACACTGAAAGCATAACTAAAACAAACCAATTTTAGCCTGTAATAATAAGAGGTGAGGGAGCTCATGTTTTTGAGGCTGTGAAAAAAAATAGAGGAGAAAGCAAACCATACTAGAAAATGCAAAATACTATAAGAACCAGTATAAAAGTAATGAATCACACCTAAAATCCTGCTTTAAAGCAACAGAGAGAATTGTGGTACCTCAAGGACTAACAAATCTCTAGAACTGCTTTTCACTCTCAGTTCCTGAAAATCGGTTCATTGCATTGGAGTTAGAAAGATGTAACTGATTTACATGCAAGTTACAGATTTCTATTCAATATAGATACTTCTTGCTTTCCAAACACGTTTCTTTGCTGGATATTTGACAAAAATAGCTCTCCTTTGAATTTTCCAGTAAAACAGAAAATTCAGAACAAATGTGTGGCCATAACATTGCGGCTGTGATTTTTATACTGAACTGGATCCTGCTTAAAGAAACCAAACAAGAGCTTATGACCCATTTATTAAAAGAGGGGGCAGAACAGGAGTGAAATGCTCCCGGTTCGGACCAGATCACCTGATCCAGTAGCGATGGCAGCAGGTGGTTCAGAGAACCGGTAGCAAAAATCCCTGCCCCCCCCAACCATGCCCAGCTGAGCTGCACGATCATCAAAGGTAGTGTTTTTTTTTTTTTTACTTTTCAAAGCATTTTTTTCTGCAACCTCTTGGCCGAAGAGGTGGTAAAAAAAATGCTTTGAAAAGTCTCTGACGATCCAGCTGAGTTCCTGATCGGCAGAGAGGCTTTTCAAAGCATTAGAAAAAATGCTTTGAAAAGTTAAAAAAAAAAGAAAAGTTGGCCACACCCACTGAGTCACATTACCCTCCTTCCCCACCGAGTCACGCCCACAGAACTGGTAGTAACAGATTTTACATTTCACCCCTGGGGCAGAATCATTGAAACTGCCTTGGGGTATTGTGCTCATATGAGATTTCTGCATTACTCTCCTCCTTTGACTGCACCTCCTTCCACAAAAGTACCTACTCTGTGATTTATACCTGCTGCAAATCTTAGCCATAATTTCAAAAAGAACAGGCATTACTTTTGCTCCTATTTTTGAAGTTGGAAATAAATAAACTGGTAATTGGACTCTGCCACCCTTAAAGTCAGCCTTCCTGTCTCCACTGGCCAGTATATTGCCTGGAAGAACAAGGGATTTGAGTCCAATACATCTGGAGGACATCAGTTTGGAATCAGCCACTAAGTGATGCTGGCAGTTGCTTAATTTAAAATAGGATGAGTGCTCCAGCAAATGCCAGGGTGTATAATGTCATAAACATTCTGACTGTATAACAGATTATGTGCTTTTTTGTGCTGAAGGCCAATATTCAGTGTTGGGAGTGTATGAGTAAGCAAAGTAAGATGCCACAGCAAAAAGTTTAATGCAAAGAAAAATATGCTTATTTAAGAGAAGTATTCATTATGCATGAGTAAATTTAGCTGCAGTTACCAAGTCGTAAATCACCTTTTCAGCAGAAGGCGAAATCCTGTGGAACATTTATGCTACAAAACATTCATGATCGTGTAAATGTTGGTGTGGCTCCTTTGTCAGACACCTGATGTCTTTCAACCCTGGAATGACTACAGTTTCTGCGCCAAGAAGGGGATCTGTGTTACTGTGGCAATAAATTTTGTTTTCGTTTTTCCCTGATAGGTATCTATATGCTGTTAATGATACCAAGGCTGGGAATGGATGGATTTTAGGAGATTGTTTGATTTCTCTTTTAAATGCAACAGTCCTGTTAGCAAGGAATTAATTAGCCTGAGCTAGCCTATGTCTGACTCAGGCTATATTTTGTTTCTTCCTCAAATTCTGCCTCTACCTTAAAAACAAAACTTGGGGATAATGGGCTCAGAATCCCTCACTAGCGAAGGAATTAGCAGGTATCCTGATATTAAAGAAACTATTATAGTGGCAGTGACTTCTAGTTCAGATTGCCTTTGCTACTTTTGATCTAGGTTTCTCTTGATCTCTTGAGGAAAGTATTGATTAAGGGGTAACAAAGGAATAGCATAGATATAATAATTTTATTATTAAGACTTTTACATAGTATGTGTAATGTTCTGGGTTTGAAACAGAAATACATGA